>CM072092.1:20074569-21296639 GCA_036850905.1 Luffa acutangula | reverse complement strand
AAATTGAATTAAATACCTTAGGTTATAATTGGTTTAATTAATATTGATTTAATTAAATTAATTATAATTATTTAATTAATTAAATGATAATTGATAATTATTATTTAATTAATAGACGGCCTGGATCGCGTTGATTATGATCAACGGTAGAGATCAAGTAGGGAATAACTCCCTCCCCACTTATCGTAAAGTTGGAGGGAGTTTCCCTAACTCTGGTGGATCTCGCTCATTCACGAAAAAGACATAGAGAAAAGAACTCTCAAATTCTCTAAAAAATTCCAGCACTTCCTTGCTGTAATTTTCCCTTCCAAGACGATCTTTGGGTTCCCACAAGCCAATCTTGAGTCCCAAGAGTCATAGCGGGTGAATCGACGTGGTGGTGTTCGTTGAGAGGAAGAAGAACGTACATTGGAGCATTGTGCAGTGTTCTTCAATTCCATGTAAGTTCTTCTTAGATCTAAAATGGTTTTAGATTTTCTAATTATTCAGCATGCTTAATCTGTAATGAAACTGTTTCTAATTTTAATTTGCCAACGTATTGGTTTTTCTACAATTGATATTTAAAAACGAGATCGTTCTTGATTGCTTCCGCTGCCAAAAGGAATTTTAATCCTTCAATTGGTATCAGAGCCATCTCGTTAATTGATTTCAATTAATGAAAATTGCGTTGGTTTTGGTGGGATTATGCATTATGAATGTGGTTTGCTGAAAAACTGTTTTGGTTATATTTGGCCTTAGATTTACAATTTTGTATGATTTGATCATGTAAGGGCCCATGTTTTTTGGGCAAAAATATTGTAAATCGAGTCTTGTAAGTCCGTGTCTAGAAATTAGGAATCAATTTGTTGATCGGTGCTCGAATCGGGGTTCAATTTGGCGAAGAACGGCTGCTGGAAACGAAGAACAGAGGCTGTCCAGAGGCGTAGCGTCGCGACCCTACTCAACGGAGTCCCGACGCTCATGAGCAGTTGCTGGGAAAAATCGGGGCAGCGTCGAGACGCTATGCCTACAGCGTCTCGACGCTGACGGAAGTTTTCGGATTTGCGGAGCGTTGAACGCATCGTGGGGCAGCAGTTATTCAGACAGTTACGAAATAACTATTTTCCGCGTAAAATAAGAGTTGAACTTGGGTGGTTGGACAAGATGGTTTGCGCGTGTGCCTGTTGTCCGGGAGTTCCTGTTTTCGAGCACGAGCGTGTGCAGTTATTCTCAGTTTTTTGTTTTGGCCTGCGGTTTGATCATGTGTGGTCCGGTTCAGTTCAATCCGGTCTGGTTCATGTATTTCTGGTCCGGTTCGAGTGTTATGGGTCCGGTTTGAAGCGGTTTAAGCTGGTTCGGGCCTGTTCTGGAGCGGTTCAATACTCAGAAGGATAATTAAATTAAAATTATTGTAATTTTTGTTTATTTTAATTATCCTAGGGGCCAATATACCGGTTTTTTCAGCTATTTATTGCTTTATGAATGTCATTTAGCTAGATCCCACCATAGGTTAAGCATGTTTCATGCATTTTTATGTTATAAATGTTATAATATATGATAATTATGCATGAATTTAAATTTCATGAGTTATTTAGTATAATTGTTATATTAAATATATGAAATTGGAAAAGCATGATGCATGACATTAATTAGATAAATATAAGATGTTATATTTTATTAATGTAGCATGCATGCTTAGATTTATTTTCATGAGTATTAATATAATAGTTATATTATGAATGGAAATAAATTTCAATGCTTGTTTTCATTTATAATATTAATATAAAATGTTATATTAATTTAACGAAAATGGAATAGCATTGAGCATGACATTAATTAAATTAATATAAGAGTTATATTATATTAATGTCTAATTTCATGTGATTTAATTTCGTAAACGATTAGTTAATATAATCGATATTAATTAAATGAAATTGAAATTGCATGAAGCATGACACCACCTTAGATTAATATAATTGTTATATTATCGGCGTCATGAGCGTTATGGTGTTTAATAATTTGAATTAGATTGTTAATAAGAAACACCATAGAAACATGTTATAGGGCTAATTATTAAAATTTTATAATAGTTATAAAATTGATTAGAAACCGTCAACCTATAACAAAGAGTTGCATGCAAACATAGGACCTTAGGTTAAAATTGAATTAATTTTAAAATGTTTAAAATTAATTAGACCTAAGCTCATCCTTTTAATTCTAATAGGATTAGAATTATATTCTTACTTAGGATTAAAATAGTTTTAATTTACTAAGTAGGAATAGCATTACTATGATTATAAGGGAACTCTCCCGGTGAGGTTCTGTCTAGGCTGGGGGTACTTAAGTTGACGGTTTACGGAACACCTCCTACCTGGGAACTGACCCGGAACCTGAGTTGAATTAATCATAGTTTAATGTTAGCATGCAATGTCACTAGGTAATTAAAAGGGTTTAATTCACCTAGACATTAGAGTAAAGACCTTTATATAAGAGTTATATACAGGCTTAGACTTAGATAGATTCACTTAGCCGGAATTTACCTAAGTAATAGACCCTTTAATTATAAAAATACTTAGTGGGAGGAAATATATCAAAACAAGATTTTCATAAATCAATGTTTTGCTCTCACGTCCTCAAGAGTTCACAACGTGAGGTCCATGCTTGGCCTCGAGTCACCCTGGGAGTGACCCCCTACGGATGGTGTTTGCGTGGATCAATATCAAGGTGAATGAGGGAGTATTTTATAGTAAGTGGGAGCAGGACACGTGTCAACGTATCCTACGGTCTCCTCCATTAGGTTGCACCGTGAGATCCCCATGATCTGCCTGCGAGTCGCCCTGGGAGCGATCACCCTACGGAGGGCTTGATCATGAGAGTCGGAACAACGCAAACTCCAGAAATGGATAGGGTTTCTTAGGTCCATTTCCAATTTTGACTTTCCCTACGGTAGCATTGTTGGGACCGACCTTTGAAATCTGAAAATATGGAGGGTCACACTTACGGGAAATTGTTAAGATGTTAATAATTTCCTGACCGAATAACGGTAGCTAAGAACTATTGGAATATGAGTTATTCTGGGAATAAGGACTGGCTGAGATTGTCTCAATTCAGGGGAGGAGTAGTTGACTGCCCTACGGTAGCTGTTGCTCTAAACCTCTGAAGTATCGTTGCAAAATGAATGTTTATTCTATGGGTCGACCATTACTTTTGCTAAATTGATTGGATTAAAATAATAATAATATTATTTTGTGTAATGGGTTAATGCAACATCACTAATTTAATTAATTTGTTTGTTTCAACATGAATCGTTCTTTGTATGCCTCTAATTACGCCATGTGTAATAAAACTGGTATCGCTAATACAACTAAGGAAATGCACTCAAACACTAATTGCGTGGATTTGGTCTTAACTGAGGACTGTCCTCAGACCCATATGTCTAATTCATCTGAAATTGTTCATGATGAATATGACATAGACTGCTTAGCAAAACTCAATGAAAATAAATGTGATTTATTGGTCATTGAAACGTGTATAGTGGAAAATGATGATACAACCTGGATCCTTGATTCAGGTGCCACTCATCACGTATGCTCTTCCTTTGAGGGAATGAGCTCCTGGCAACAATTAGATGCTGGGGAAATGACTCTCAGAGTTGGTACTGGGGAGTTCATTTCAGCTAAAGCAGTGGGAGACATTAAAATGTTCTTCCCCAGGGAACGATATATGTTATTAGATAATGTATATATAGTTCCTAAAATAAAAAGAAATTTGATTTTTGTATCTTGTTTGCTTGAACAAGGATATTCAGTGTCCTTTTCTGTAAATGAAGCTCTCATTACTAAAAGGGGTGCTGATATTTGTTCTGCAAACTTGGAGAACAATTTATATGTTTTAAGACCAATAGAGTCTAGGGCTATTTTGAACAATGAGATGTTTAAAACAGCTGAGACTCAACCTAAAAGGCAAAAGGTTTCTCAAAGTACCTATCTTTGGCACTTGAGACTTGGCCATATAAATCTCAATATGATTGGGAGATTGGTTAAGAACGGACTTCTAAGCCAATTAGAAGATGGTACTTTACCTCCGTGTGAGTCTTGTCTCGAAGGTAAGATGACCAAACGACCTTTTACTGGAAAAGGTTATCGTGCCAAGGAGCCCTTAGAGCTCGTACATACGGATCTCTGTGGTCCAATGAATGTTAGGGCTCGAGGAGGGTATGAATATTTCATCTCTTTTATAGATGATTATTCAAGGTATGGTTATTTATACCTAATGAGTCATAAGTCTGAAGCCCTTGAAAAGTTCAAGGAGTATAAGGCTGAAGTTGAGAACTTATTAGGTAAGACCATTAAAGCACTTCGATCTGATCGAGGTGGAGAGTATTTGGACTTAGAATTCCAGAACTATTTGATAGAACATGGAATCACGTCTCAACTCTCAGCACCAGGTACACCTCAGCAGAATGGTGTATCTGAAAGGAGAAACAAAACCTTGTTAGACATGGTTCGATCTATGATGAGCTATGCTCAGTTGCCTAATTCTTTTTGGGGTTATGCAGTAGAGACTGCAGTTTATATTTTGAATGTTGTTCCCTCAAAGAGTGTTTCTGAAACACCATTTGAGCTCTGGAAAGGGCGTAAAGCTAGTTTACGTCATTTCAGAATTTGGGGTTGCCCTGCACATGTGCTTGTGGCAAATCCAAAGAAATTGGATTCACGTTCAAAATTATGCCTATTCGTAGGCTACCCAAAAGAAACAAGAGGTGGATATTTCTTCGATCCACAAGAAAATAAAGTGTTTGTATCGACAAATGCTACTTTCTTAGAAGAAGACCACGTTAGAGAACACAAACCACGCAGTAAAATTGTGTTGAGTGAACTTTCTGGGGAAGCTACAAATGAATCAACAAGATTTGTTGATGAGGCTGGACCTTCAACAAGGTTTGTTGATGAGCCTAGTTCAGAGGCTGGACCTTCAACAAGAGTTGTTGATGAGCCCAGTACATCTGGTCAAGCCCATCATTCTCAAGAGTTGAGAATGCCTCGACGTAGTGGGAGGATTGTTATTCAACCTGAACGCTATCTGGGTTTAGCAGAAACTCAAGCTGTCATACCTGATGATGGTGTTGAGGATCCATTGACCTTTAGACAGGCAATGAATGATGTGGATCATGACCAGTGGGTCAAAGCTATGGACCTAGAGATGGAGTCTATGTACTTCAATCAAGTCTGGGATCTTGTAGACTTACCTGAAGGGGTAAAACCCATAGGGTGCAAATGGATCTACAAGAGAAAACGAGACGCAGCTGGGAAAGTACAGACTTTCAAAGCTTGACTTGTGGCAAAGGGTTATACCAAAAAGGAAGGGGTGGACTATGAAGAAACCTTTTCTCCAGTTGCCATGTTAAAGTCGATAAGGATACTCTTGTCCATTGCCACGTTTTATGATTATGAAATTTGGCAAATGGATGTCAAGACTGCTTTTCTGAATGGCAATCTTGAAGAGAACATCTTTATGTCTCAACCAGAAGGGTTCATCGCTCAAGATCAAGAGCAAAAAGTTTGCAAGCTTAAACGATCCATTTATGGGTTGAAGCAAGCTTCTAGATCTTGGAATATAAGGTTTGACACTGCTGTCAAATCTTATGGCTTTGACCAGAACGTTGATGAGCCTTGTGTTTACAAAAGGATTATCAGCGGTTCAGTAGCTTTTCTGGTGTTGTATGTAGATGATATTCTGCTTATTGAGAATGATGTAGAATATCTAACTGAAATTAAAACTTGGCTATCAACTGAGTTCCAAATGAAAGATTTGGGTGAAGCTCAATATGTTCTAGGGATTCAAATTATCAGGAATCGTAAGAACATAACGTTAGCCCTGTCTCAAGCATCCTATATAGACAAGATGTTGTCTAAATATAAGATGCAGAATTCCAAGAGGGGTTTACTCCCCTTCAGGCATGGAGTTCATCTGTCTAAAGAACAGTGTCCTAAGACACCTCAAGAAATTGAGGATATGAGACAGATCCCTTATGCTTCAGCAGTTGGCAGCCTTATGTATGCCATGTTGTGTACTAGGCCTGACATATGCTATGCAGTTGGGATAGTTAGTAGATACCAGTCTAATCCAGGGGTAGACCATTGGACTGCAGTGAAAAACATCCTCAAGTATCTTAGGAGAACGAGGGACTATCAGCTTGTGTATGGTGCTAAGGATTTGATCCTTACAGGATACACAGACTCTGACTTTCAGACTGATAAGGATTCTAGGAAATCCACATCGGGGTCAGTGTTTACCCTAAATGGGGGCGCTGTAGTCTGGCGTAGCATCAAACAAGGATGCATTGCAGACTCCACCATGGAGGCCAAATATGTCGCTACTTGTGAAGCAGCAAAGGAGGCTGTATGGCTTAGGAAGTTCTTGATGGATTTGGAAATTGTTCAAAACATGAACTTGCCAATCACCCTTTATTGTGATAATAGTGGTGCAGTGGCAAATTCTAAAGAACCTCGCAGTCACAAGAGAGGCAAGCACACAGAGCGCAAATATCATCTCATCAGAGAGATCGTGCAACGAGGTGATGTGATCGTCACAAAGATAGCTTCAGAGCACAATATTGCTGATCCATTTACGAAGGCTCTCACGGCTAAAGTGTTTGAGGGTCATCTAGATGGTCTAGGTCTGCGAGATATGTACATAGAATAATCTAGGGCAAGTGGGAGAAGTGTAATGGGTATTCAAATGCCCTAGTTTATTGTATTTATCTGTATTTGTACTTTTCATGTATTATACAGTATTAATACAAACGATTATTCCTACTTCAATGATTATTCATTCAATTCTGATTGTTGATGTACATTGCCCACTAGAGTTTTAGTTCAAGTGGGAGTTGTTGGGTTTTATGCCCGAAAACTCGTAGATAGTAAATGAAACAAATTAATCGATCTCAATAAGTCGTTATTTGAGTGATTCAGTAATTTGGTTATTGAATAAATCGAGTTTGCATTAATAAACCCTAAATCCAATAAACTAAGATCCAAGGTTGTTTAAATGAAACTTGGACTAGTATGTAGGGACATACGGGGATCAGTGTCCAAGTAACAACCTAAATGGTCTATAGTATAGGGATAAGGTTGGGTACCTTATCTTGGTGACACTATGAGATACGGCCCACCTTGTATCCGATATAGATGCAATGATCCAAAGCATCCATGTAGGAGACATGCGGGTGGGGGTATCCTATGCAATGAGTTTGCATAAGACCGGACCGCGAAATAGTAACCACTAGATGTAACGTCGTTAACTAGTTTAGGTTTCTATTTCAATAGGATGACCTAGGTAACTCAATCTCAATCCTGAGTCTGTTATGAACTCCTTTTCAGGAGGGACTGTACTTAGATTTGTATGGGTGAGAGTGGCCTGCTCGCCGACTCAATATTCCTACCATATCAGGGGCAAGACCGAATGGGGGCTGGGAAAATAACAGTACAAGATGGAATTCACTCCTTCCTCTATTGGGGTAAGTAGATGTGTGTTCCCTTAAGGGCTGATTCCGGGGCTTGAACAAAAGCGCGCTGTCCTCTCCTGGCCCGAGAGGAATTCCTGTTTAGTGGTTGGACCCTAAACAGGTTGTTCATTAGAGGGATCAGTGGTACTTAAGGATCCAGAGGTAACCCAGGGGTAAAACGGTAATTTGACCCAACTGGTGTTACGAACACACGTGAAGGATTGACTTACTGCTATTGGTCGATATCCGTGGACACAGAAATATTCTACAGTGAAAGAGTGCAGCTGTGGGTCTTTAGTGGAGTGACCCACGGTTAACGAATGTTGATTGACTCGGTTAATGAGTTTAGCTGATCAATCTCGTATCGTTGGAGCTTTTGATCTGTAGGTCCATTAGGTCCACCTGCTAGCTCATAACGGGTTCTGAGATAATTTAGTCTTGATATTAAAGGGAATTAATATAATGTATGGAGATACATTATAGTATAAAGTTTAATTAAAGAATTAAACTTTATAATTAATTTTGGATATGATTCGAAATTAATTATTGAGAGAATAATGAATTTAATTAAATATGTGATATTTGATTAATTCATGGATTAATTAATTGGGGAATTAATTAATTTAATTTAGTTTGATTAAATGTGATTTAATCAAATTAATACTATAGTTTATATTAATGTACATTATGATGCACATTAAAACTATAGGTTAATTGAGAGAGATTAAAAATTGAATATGATTCAATTGTAAAATTAATTAAATATTTGATATTTAGTTAATGAGAATTCAATTAATAAGATTAATTGAATGGCCAATTTAATTCAATTGAATATGATTCAAATTGAATTAAATACCTTAGGTTATAATTGGTTTAATTAATATTGATTTAATTAAATTAATTATAATTATTTAATTAATTAAATGATAATTGATAATTATTATTTAATTAATAGACGGCCTGGATCGCGTTGATTATGATCAACGGTAGAGATCAAGTAGGGAATAACTCCCTCCCCACTTATCGTAAAGTTGGAGGGAGTTTCCCTAACTCTGGTGGATCTCGCTCATTCACGAAAAAGACATAGAGAAAAGAACTCTCAAATTCTCTAAAAAATTCCAGCACTTCCTTGCTGTAATTTTCCCTTCCAAGACGATCTTTGGGTTCCCACAAGCCAATCTTGAGTCCCAAGAGTCATAGCGGGTGAATCGACGTGGTGGTGTTCGTTGAGAGGAAGAAGAACGTACATTGGAGCATTGTGCAGTGTTCTTCAATTCCATGTAAGTTCTTCTTAGATCTAAAATGGTTTTAGATTTTCTAATTATTCAGCATGCTTAATCTGTAATGAAACTGTTTCTAATTTTAATTTGCCAACGTATTGGTTTTTCTACAATTGATATTTAAAAACGAGATCGTTCTTGATTGCTTCCGCTGCCAAAAGGAATTTTAATCCTTCACTAAGATATGCTCTAGCAATATTATTGTTCATGCATTTTTCGCAGTATTATTAGCGGATTGCTCCCGGAACTCCGGATCTTTTGGGATATGTTTCAAACCCAATGAAGAGCGACCGATCAAGCACTAGGCAACTGCCTATCCCTAGCTCAGTCACTGGCGTTCACCAATACACAATGATCGTAGTGTGGATAATTGCCACACACTCTCTAAATCATCCCTGAAACTAGAGAGAGCTATCCATACCGGCTGGCCAGGCGGGCATAAAATGAGTTTAAGCACAACAATTAACCAAAATGCGATAGTCAATTTATTACTAGAGATGAAGCACAGTAATCACATTATTCCTAACCAACACCCTAAGCTACTTAGTTCATAATGGGCATAGGAATACGAATTACAATCTGAGTATGCATGTCCATAACCACAAGTTAATAAAGAAAGTAAACTCCCTAATCAGCTTGCGGTAAATGGTGTTCTTGATGATCTTCAATCTCCCTATACTATTATAGAAGGAATGAATTTGACTTTGACGGCTACTTCCTTTTATAGAAGGACAGGAGACTTGAATTAGGTCAACTTGGACACGTGTAGGGCTCTCCTTGCTCCTTTATCCCAAAAATAACTCAACAGAAGTCGGTTCATGAAGTTGGCTAACGAGCTGTGATGTGGCAGTTTCTGCTCCCAGTTTTGCTGTAGCATAGAATTTGCTCCCTCCAGTCGCTCAGCAGCATAATCTGCACAAAATAATTTCCAATGCTTCCATTCTTCCAAATGGATTAAATCATGTAATATCTATCCAAAACCAACCCTAATAAGCATAAAGGACACACAAATCCCTATATAATTGAGGCCTAAATAAGTACCTTTTGGGCAGTTATCATACCCCCAAACTTGAACTATTGCACGTCCCGAGCAATACTAACCAACCTTCCTTCAAGAATTTCAAAACATTTAGACAAAGAATTAGCTTAATCAAACCAGACAGTCCAACACTACCTTTAACCTTTACTTGAGCACTCTGCAAAACCAAGCTCTGCTGCGGCAAAATGATTCCTTCAGCAGGGACAAATAATCACCACTTTTCAACTTAATTCTAAGAACTCACCACAGCCTAGCTCTATTATCAGACATTTCAAAACATATTTTTAAAAGGGTTTATTTCATTATTTATCAGACTTAAAGCAGCCTTACAGTCATAAGCTCTTAAGCATGGGATGACCCACTTTATGGTGCAGTATACCCTTGCCTCAAGCTCATCACCAACTAGACTCAATACTCATTATAAAGCTCAAAAATCCTTAGTTATTCCATCTCTTGCCCCTCAGAATGGCGACATTTTATGATGAATCTCACCTAAGTTCTGGAAGACAGAAAACTGCTAGATCATCATTCATCCCTCAAAACTTTTGCTCTGTCAATTTTTTCAGCAAAATCTTCAACAAATAATTTTTTTCAGCAAATAATTTTTTCTCATTTTTTCTCATTTTTTTCACATTTCCTAGGTCATCGTTTGACGCGAAGACAAACTGTGGGTATCACAAATATCCCCGGTTACTCAATAACCTAGCAAATTTTAATTTTGAAGGAGAGGAATGCTCGAGCAAAATAATTGGAGTAGCGAAAAGTCCCCCAAACTTGAATTATTCATTGTCCCCAATGAATCATTAATTTTTGCAAATTATACCCCCAAACTTAAATTTTTCTCACTGAATTTTTAAACTAAACATGGGACTAGGATTAAGCTTAAAATGGATCATATAAGTCAATACTACCGTCAAAATCTTCTTGCCGCAGCAACAGTCCAGGCTAGAAGAAATGCTCAAGCAAAAGGTTTCTGGAGATCAGAATACCTTGATCTAATTCAGCGTAATCAGTCCAAGCTTCAAAAATTCAGAAGAAAATTAGTTAAGTTAGAGTTACTCAGTGCTCATAGAATAGAAACATCTAGAAATTTCATTTAAAAAACACAAGAAAAGAAATTACATAGCAGAGATATATTTTTAAAGCAGAAAAATTAAAAAGGAACAAGCAAACATATTTAGCAAACGGGGTCGGATATGCGCGAGCAAACAAAATGATAAGACAAAAATAATGCTCGCTGAAGATCATTCCATCCATCAATCTTCCTGACCCTGGTCTTCATCATCATTCTCTTTTCCTCTTTCAGCAGGTGGGGGCGGAATCCAAGGGTTCAACAGATCGTCAGGGAACATGGGAAGGGCAGGGTATGGGTTTGAAAAATTCTCCTGCAGCGCCCTCTTTAAGTTGGCATCCCGATTCTTAACATAGTTCCAGAAGGTTAAAGTCTGCCTCTCAGCAAACTCCTGCCTACTGGCCAAAAGTGCCAGTTGTTCTAGAATCGTATTGATGCCGTAGATAAGCCCACCTTGACGTATCTCCTGCGTGCGCTGGAGTCGCGCAAAATTGGGCGTATCAATGATCCCTTTATCAAATAGAATTGCATAACTCTCCTCCACTGGAACCCCTGCTTGTCTGCATAGCATAGTAATTGTGTTCGGGAAGAACAGCTTCCCCACCTTTTTCTTCCAGCAGCATGCTATTTCATTACAAATAATTTTTCCTACGTCAATACTAAGAGACATTAAGATAGCAAAAGCCAAAAGAATTCGTTCCCTGGATACTGTCGAGTCGTGCGTTGTCGGAAGCAACCTCTGCCTGATGAAACCCATCCATGTGTTCGCTTCCTTTTTCAAATAAGCCGACTGGAATGTTCGTTTCTGAGTCTTAGATAGTTGCCACTGCGCCCCCTCGATTCCTACCTCCCTCACAGCATTACTTAACTGCTCCTCAAATGGCGCGACTGCCATTTCATTGAATGCCGCGTGGGGGAAGTTTTGAAGATGGTACAGTGCGTTGATCGCACTTGGACTCCAATCTATCTCGACTCCTCTGACAATTACCAGGAAACCCTCTTCTTTATCAATGTTGGCATGGAATTCACGCACCACCTGTGCGTTCACAGCCTCCGGCTTAGCACAAAACAGCTCCCAGCCGTGGTCAGCTATGCCGGTCCTTAGAAATGGCGAAAGATCACCGATGAAACCTCTTTCGAACAGAAAATCCCTTTTCAGGAGCTCAGTGTATTTTGCTCTAGCAAATGTTTTACGAAGCGATCGTATGGCACCTGTCGCTCTGCTATTTCATCGTGCTCCTCTGATGCTTCAGCAATCTTTTTGCCCTTCTCTTCTCTCCGCTTCAGCAACTGTTCCTCCTCTGCCTGTTTCTCTGCTTCTTCTCGCCTTCTTTCCTCAGTCTTTTTTTTCTCTCATTCCTCTTGCTCGGCCTTCTCTCTCTCGGATTTTGATGATGGAGGCGATGGGGTATCAGTCCTGATCACTGGAATGCGCCCAGCCTTCCGCTTAATGCGGCGTCGTTTCGGAGGTTCAGGTATGATAACCTCCACACGAGCCTCCTGAACTTGCTCTCTATCTTCTTCCTCTACAGCCTCCGTCTGCATAACCTCACTCTGTTTCGCCTGAATTTTCTCTCGAGCCTCTTTTATAGTTGCCACTTCCTGTCCATCCTCTTCTTGATTCGTTTTGCCAGATTCTTTTGGGTCTTCTTCTTCTTCTGCAACAACCTCCTCCTCTCTCGCTCTTTCTTGTTCTTCAACCCTCTGTTGTCGTCTTCTTCACTTAGCCTCCTTCTCTTCTGGCGTTCTCTTTTTCTTAGTTTTTCCTTTCTATACTTCCGGTGTCACGGGTATCTCTTCCTCCTCACTCTCCCTCTCTCTTTCCTTCCTTGCTCTTGTTTTTGCCATTGATAACTCAAAGGGTTTACAGAGAATGGGAAGGAAAAAGAAAGAACGCAGACGACAAAAAAAATGTGATCAAGAAGACGAAGTGGAGAGAACTTACCAGCAGTTGCAAATAAATAAGGCTCCAGCAAAAGTGAATCCTAACCGAAAAGATTTGCCCTGAATTTCAAAAATTATCAACAGTAAATTCGTGGATTCCAAACGCCCATGGTAAAAATCAATGTGTTGTCATCATCAGCCTTCGGATAATTGCTCTGCGACACGTGGCCTCATCAGATGATGCACGCACATTTACCTGCGAGAATTCAAAGCTAAATCTAACGGTAACAATAATAAATTCCAACGGAAACCCTTCTAACTCGGAATATTTTGCTCCAGCAATATCTTTGCCGCAACAATCTGCTGAACCTGAAGAATCTTAGATACGGAATTCGAAAAAATCAAAGAATCAAATTAAATTTTAACCAATCATTCCAATCTTTTATTTTCAAAAGAAGCCGAATAAATTAGAGAAAATCTCTATGAATTAAAACTAAAATTCAAATAACTGAAAATAAAATCTTAATAAAAACCAATTAAAAGATAATACAAAGATAATCTAAGAAAATAAAATCAAATCGAATTCAAAACAAAATAGATAAGATCTAATAAAATATTAAAAAACAAAATTGAATACATCACGCAAAATCAAATCTATCCTAACCGCAAAATAAAATCAACGAAAAATAAATTCAATACAAACTCTGGGAGCTCAAAATTTTGCTCTGTGAAATGCTCCCGCAAAAATCCTGCTCTCTCAAACATCGACCAATCTTAGGGAAGGATATTTCGCCTGAAACTCCTCACCCCAATAAATTTTCACACGCTGTCCATTCACCTTGAACACTCTCCCATCTTTTTCATCCTGCAAAGTAATTTCTCCATTGGAAAAAACCTCAATCACAATAAACGGTCCTGACCATTTAGATTTTAATTTTCCAGGAAATAATTTTAATCTAGAATTATAAAGCAAAACTTTTTGACCCTTGACAAACTCCTTAGATTTAATTTTTTTGTCATGCCACAGCTTAGTCTTTTCCTTATACATTTTCGCATTTTCGTAAGAAAAGTGACGAAATTCTTCTAACTCATTAAGCTGCAGCATTCTGATTGCTCCTGCACGACTCAGATCAAAATTTAACTTTTTCAAAGCCCAAAATGTTTTATGTTCCAGCTCTAACGGTAAATGACAAGCTTTCCCGTATACTAACCTATAGGGAGACATACCTAGAGGAGTCTTATAAGCTGTCCTATAAGCCCAAAGAGCCTCATCCAACCTAAAGGACCAATCCTTTCTAGATGAATGGACTACTTTCTCTAAAATAGCTTTAATTTCCCTATTACTAATTTCAGCTTGACCATTTGCTTGTGGGTGATAAGGGGTAGCTATCCTATGCTTAATCCCATACTTAGCTAAAAGCTTAGTTAAGATATTATTAACAAAATGTGTACCCTCATCACTCACTAGAGCCCTAGGTGTCCCAAACCGCGCAAAGATGTGCGATTGAAGAAACCTTGCAACTGTCTTGGCATCACTCTGATGGCATGCAATGGCCTCCACCCACTTGGACACATAATCAACTGCCAATAAGATAAAAACATTGCCATTAGACGGGGGAAATGGCCCCATAAAATCAATACCCCATACATCGAATAATTCAACTTCTAAAATGTAAGTAAGAGGCATTTCATTTCTAGGCCCCAAGTTTCCTCTCCTTTGACAAGCGTCACATTGCTTGTAGAACCAGTGGGCATCCTTGAATAACGTAGGCCAGAAAAATCCGCAATGCAAAATCCTCATAGCCGTCCTCTGACCGCTGAAATGACCTCCATACGGCGAAGAGTGACATTGCTCCAGGATTTCCTTTGCTTCAGCACCTGAAACACACCTATGAATAATACCATCAGAGCATTGCTTATACATAAATGGCTCATCCCAAAAGAAAAATTTCGCATCATGCTTAAACTTTTTCTTCTGCCTCCAATCCATGTCAATAGGAGTGACTCCCTTTACTAAAAAGTTGGCAATATCAGCATACCAAGGGACATCCATGACTACCTTTACCTGAACAACAAAAAGCTGTTCATCTAGAAAAGAATCGGAAATGGCAGATTGCTCCAGCAAAGATGATGATGGATCAAGACGAGACAGATGATCTGCAATGACATTCTCTGATCCCTTCTTGTCCTTTATCTCCAAGTCAAATTCCTGCAATAGTAAAATCCAACGAATTAATCTAGGCTTTGCATCTTTCTTTGACATTAAATACCTTATTGCTGCATGATCCGTGAACACCGTGACTTTGGATCCAACCAAATATGGCCGGAATTTTTCAAAAGCAAACACAACAGCTAACAACTCCTTTTCAGTAGTTGTGTAGTTGAACTGTGCTTCATTTAAAACCTTGCTTGCATAATATATAGGATGAATAAATTTGCCCTGCTTTTGCCCCAACATCGCACCTACCGCAGCATCACTCGCATCACACATTACCTCGAATGGCAAATTCCAATTAGGCGCGCAGAGAATGAGTGCTGAGATTAAAGCAGCCTTCAATGTTTGAAAAGCCTTCCTACAATCTGCATTAAAGTAAAAAACATGATCAGTGCACAATAAGTTACAAAGAGGTTTACTGATTTTGGCAAAATCCTTTATGAACCTCCTATAAAATCCAGCATGTCCTAAAAAACTCCGAATTCCCTTCACTGAATTCGATGGCTCTAGTCTTTCGATAACCTCAACTTTTGCTCTATCAACTTCTAGACCATTCTTAGAAATCCTATGGCCTAACACTATGCCATCCTTCACCATGAAGTGGCACTTCTCCCAATTAAGAACTAGATGGGTATCCTCACATCTTTTTAACACCTTACCTAAATTATCTAAACAACTCTGAAAAGACCCTCCAAAAACTGAAAAATCGTCCATAAAGACTTCAACAGTGGATTCAATCATATCAGAAAAAATTGCTATCATACACCGCTGAAATGTTGTTGGAGCATTGCAGAGGCCGAAAGGCATCCTCCTGAAAGCAAACGTCCCATAAGGACAGGTGAAAGTGGTTTTTTCCTGATCTTCAGGAGCAATAGTAATCTGGTTATACCCAGAATAACCATCCAAGAAACAGTAATAGGCCTGACCAGCCAATCGATCCAACATCTGTTCGATAAATGGTAGAGGGAAATGATCCTTTCGGGTGGCTTTATTAAGCCTTCTGTAATCTATACAAACCCTTCAGCCAGTTACTGTCCTTGTGGGGATCAACTCATTATCTTTATTGCTCACCACAGTGACACCTCCTTTCTTAGGAACACATTGGACAGGGCTTACCCAATTGCTATCGGCAATTGGATAAATGATCCCAGCATCCAACCATTTAATCACCTCCTTCTTAACAACCTCTTTCATTGCAGGGTTAAGCCTTCTTTGTTGCTCAATACTCCTAAAGGATCCCTCCTCTAGAGTGATTTTGTGCATACAAAAAGACGGGCTAATTCCCCGTATATCAGTCAATGTCCAACCTATAGCTTTGCGGTATTGCTGCAGCAATTTTATTAAGGCCTCCTCATGCTCCGGCATTAAATCTGATGCAACAATAATGGACAACGTCTCACTTTCCCCAAGATACACATACTTTAGATGATCTGGTAAAGGCTTCAAATCTAAAGTAGGTGCCTCAATCAGGGATGGTTTAATTGGGGGAGTCTTTCTTTGATCTAAATCTAAAGACTCAAAAACATCCTCACACCTAAACAATTCTTTTTCATTTTTTTTATCTAAAGAACAAATTTCAAAATCTTCTACACTAACCTCTCCATGCTTTTCCGAATGTTTACTAGCCGAATCCTGTATTGCTGTCTCAATAACTGTGCTCTCCAAAATCCTGATGAAGGAGCAATCCTCCATCTCGTCTGGATATTTCATGGCTTTAAAGACATTAAATTTTACTTCCTCATTACAGACTCTCATTGTTAATTCTCCTTTTTGAACATCTATTAACGCCCTACCAGTAGCCAAAAATGGACGACCTAGAATAATTGGAACATCTTTATCAGCCTCATAATCTAAAATAATAAAATCAACAGGAAATATGAACTTATCAACTTTTACTAAGACATCCTCAATCTTACCCTCTGGATATGTGATAGACCTATCAACTAGTTGGAGTGTAACTGTGGTAGGTTTAGCTTCACCAATACCTAACTTCCGATAGACCGAAAGAGGCATAAGGTTAATGCTTGCACCTAAATCACAGAGTGCTCTACCTAATTCCTTTCCACCTATAGACACAGGTATGGTAAATGACCCTGGATCCTTAGCCTTGGGGGGTAAACCATTCTTGAGAATAGCACTACACTCCTCAGTAAGAGATACAGTTTCAAACTCACCTAACCTTTTCTTTTTAGTCAAAATATCCTTAAGAAATTTAGCATAATTAGGCATTTGCTCAATAGCTTCTACTAAAGGGATATTTATATGCAACTGCTTAAGAATCTCTAAAAACTTTTTAAATTGACCGTCCTGATTCTTAGGCTTTTGTCTTTGTGGAAAAGGTAGAGGTGGTACATAAGGTGGGGGCGGCACATATGGTGGTTCTACATCTGGCACAGAACCAGATGCTCCAGCATTCTCTTTGCTGCCTCCAGCACCCTGACCAGACTCCAATTCTTTCTCAACAACAACATTCTTATTTCTATCACCATTATTATTTATAACCTGGGTTTTACTAGGCTCAATTCTTTCTTCTAATGGCTTACTACTCCTAAGAGTAACTGCCTTTACCTGCTCCTTACCTTCCCTTCTAGGGTGTTCAGTATCTGATGGAAGTTTCCCTTGAGGCCTTGCCTTGAGCTCATTAGCTAGCTGACTCACTTGCAGTTCCAAGGCTCTCATCGAAGCTTGATTACTTTGAATTGCAGCGTCTGTACTGTTGGGTTTTATGCCCCAAAACTCGTAGATAGTGAATGTAACCGTTGACCGGATATTAATGAAATAATATTGATACATTTTTCCATTAATTGTTATTAGTTATTTTATATTTGTCTTTGCCTAATAATAACCCTAATCCAATGAACTAGACATCCAAGGCTGTAATATGAGTCTTGAACTATATGTAGCGACATATGGGATCATTGTTCAAGAAACAGCCTAAAGGGTCTATAGTATAGGGATAAGACTGGGTCCCTTATCCTGGTGACACTATGGATACGACCCACTTTGTATTTGATACAAACGCTGCGATCCAACGCGTTCGTGTAGGAGACATGCGAGTGGGGGTATCCTATGCAATGAGTTTGCATAAGACCGGACCGCGAAATAGTAACCACTGGTTATAACACCGTTAACTAGTTGGTTTTCTATTTCACTAGGACGACCTAGACAACTTAGTCTTAATCCTGAGTTGTATATGGACTCCTGCTCGTGAGAGATTGTCCTTTGATTTGTATGGGTGAGAGTGGCCAATACGCCGACTCAATAAGCCTACCATTTTGGGGACAAGACCGAATGGGGAGCTGGGAACATAATCGTACAAGATGGAATTCACTCATTCCCGACTTTAGGGAAGCAGATGAGTGTTCCCTTAAGTGGTTACTCCGAGTCTTGAACAAAGGGCCCTACCCTCTCAATGGCACGAGAGGGTTTTCTGTTTGATGGTTGGACCACAAACAGGTTGTTCATTAGAGGAGAATTGGTACTTAAGGAAATAGAGGTAACCCAGGGGTAAAACGGTAATTTGACCCAGCTGGTGTTACGGACACTCGTGAAGGACTAACTAGTCGATATTGGTCCTAGATCCGTGGACACAGAAAATATGTCTGCAGTGAGAAGAGTGCAACTGTGAGTCTATAGTGGAATGTACAAACAGTTAACGAATATTGATTAATGTGGTTAATGAGTTTGACCAGTTAATCTCACATCGTTGGAGCTTCTGATCTGCAGGTCCATTAGGTCCCATTGGTAGCTCGTAAAGTAATTTGAGGCAACGAAGTAATAAAAGTAAATTGAAAATGTTCAATTTATTAAAGGAAACAAATATAATATATATTGATATATTATTATGAGATAAATTAATATTTGAAAAGTTCAAATATAAATTTATGGAAGTTTGAAAGAGTTCAAAATAATGAATTAATTAATTTAAAGCCTAAAATGTGTTTGGGCAAATTAATTAATTCTAGGCCGAGAATTAAATATGTGATATTTAATTGGTGGTTAATTAATTAAAGAATTCATTAACCGAGAATTAATCAATTATGGAAATAATTAATCACTTAAGGAAGTGATTAATCATTTATGGAAATGATCTAATCACTTATGGAAGTAATTAGTCATTTGTGGAAAAGATTAATCAATTATGGAATTGATTGATCATGATTGATTAATTAAGGAATAAGATTGAATCAATTATGGAAAAGATTGATTTAATTGATTATTTTATTCATGGCCTCTCTTCTATAAATAGAACACTAGACCTAATTGGTCATGACACTTTTTGACACTTGACACTCTTGAAAGACAAGACCTAGAATTCTCTCTAGCCTCCCTCTTAGAGAAAGACTCCCACAAGTCTTTAGCCTCCTAGACTCAGAGACATACCGGTGTAACCTCTGTGGTGATTGTGTCAATCAAAGAAGAAATTTCCAGCGAAGAAAACCTTAGAGTGGCTGCTGCGTTTTCGTTCGTGGAGCGTCGGTTGCGAAGAACGGTCAACTCTACAACGGAGGTTTGTAACGGTTCTTCCTCTTTTCTTTAGAAAAGTTTTAAAAATAAATTTAGATTTATTTTTTCATGTTTAAACCAATTTTACAGCGGCTTTAAAGGTTGTTTAAAGTTTTGTTTGAGTTATCGTAACGGTATTTTAATGTTAATTAATATACGGCGTAAGGTCCAATTGATGCGCTTCCGCTGCGTGGGGACTTTTATTCCCTTCAATTGGTATCAGAGCCATCGCTGTCCCTATTAATTAATTTTAAAAGTTGTGATAGGCTCTAATAGGTGGGATTTATGCATAATGTATGTTTGGTTTGCATTGAACTGTTTGGGTTAATTTTATGGCCATAGATTTTATTTTTATGTGATTTTGATCATGTAAGGCCCGGTGTTTCGGGTATATTATGTAAAATCGAGTCCTATGTAAGTCCGGGTCTAGAATAGGTTTTTATGAGATGAAAATCGAAGCAATCGCCACTGAAATCGAAGCCAAAACCGAAGAAATCGTTGCTGTTTTGCCCAGATTCTGCCTCCAGACGCAACAGCGTCGGGACGCTCCTTCAACAGCGTCTCGACGTTGTCTCGATACCGAAGGCGCTCGGTAAGGAATGCGCACAGCGTCGGGACGCTACCTCAACAGCGTCTCGACGCTGTCTCGATTACGCAGGCGCCAGATATGGAAAACGCACAGCGTCGGGACGCTATCATCACAGCGTCTCGACGCTGTCACGATGGCGGCGCGCATTAGGGTTTCAACAGGCGAGGTTCAAGGCGTGACCGGTCCGGTTCGGACTGGTTCGGCTGGGCTGGGACTTATTTGGTCCGGTTCAGCCAATTTTTTGCATGGTTCGTGATTTTGGAGGCCGGTTCGAGGTGGTTCGGGGCGGTTCGTGCTGTCTAGACCAATTCCGGAGCTGTACATGGATTTTTAGGATAAAATTTAGCTAAATTAATGTAATTTAATGCTTTATTTTATCCTAGGGGCCAAAATTAACCGGTTCAATTGCTATTTATATGTTTTATGGATGTCATATAGAATATTTAATCCCACCTTAGGTTATAAACATGCTCATGCATTTTTATATATTATAAATTGTTATAATATATGTTTAAATGCATGGTTTTGTTTTCATATTTTTAATATAAGTGTATATTAATTATATGAAAAATTGGAAAGCATGAAGCATGTCATTACTTAAATTAAATATAAATAGTTATGTTTAATGTGATGAATGAAGCATGCTTGTTTGATTTTCTTGATTGGCTTATAACTGTTATAATAAAAGAAAATCAAAAAAAAAAAAAAAAAAAAATTGCATGAAGCATGAAACATCCATAGTTAATAATATAATTGTTATATTATTCATGCAATTAGTGTGGTTTAATTATTTAATTTGAATGAGATTGTTGAATGAATTAAACCCTAGATTCTTGATTATAGGATTAATCATTAAAATTTGAAATAGTTCTTTATTATTAATGATTAGAAACAGTCAATCTATAATCAAGATTTGCATGCAAACATAAGATCATAGGATGAATTGGATTAATTTTAAATTGTTTAAAATTAATTAGACCTAGATCAGTTTCTAATAGGATTAGAATCTTTTCTTACTTAGTATTTAAAATAGTTTTAATTGACTAAGTAGGAAAAACATTGCTATGATTATAAGGGAACTCCACCGGTAATGTTCTGTCTAAGGCTGGGGGTATTTAAGTTGACGGTTTACGGAACACCTCCTACCTGGGAACTGACCTGGAATACCAGAGTTGAATTAATCATAGTTAAATGTTAGCATGCAATGTCACTAGGTTTATTAAAAGTGTTTAATGCACCTAGATCTTTAGAGTAAAGACCTTACATTACTAAGGTTATAAGGGAACTCTCTCGGTAAAAGTTCTGTCTAAGGCTGGGGGTATTTAAGTTGACGGTTTACGGAACACCTCCTACCTGGGAACTGACCCGAACATTGAGTTGAATTAACCATAGTAATGTTGACTTGCAATGTTGGGTTTGTTAAAAGAAGTTTAATTCACCCAAAAGATTGCAGTTGAATCCTTTCCGTAATTGTTATAATAGGATCAGACTTAGATAGATTGACTTAGCCGAATACTATCTAAGTTAAATAACCCTATATTAACCTTAGGACATTTTCAGTAGGAGGAAAAATTACAAAACAAGATTTAAATCAAGTTTTGCTCCTATGTCCCTATATTCACAACGTGAGATTCATGCTCGGCTTCGAGTCGCCTTAGGAGCGGCCTCCCTTCGGAAAGTGTTTGCATGGATCAATATCAAGGTGAATGGGAAAAATGTCTAGAGTAAGTGGGAGTGGGACACGTGTCAACGTATCCCTCGGTCTCCGCCCATAGTTCACACCGTGAGAGTCCTATGATCCGCCTGCAGGTTGTCCTGGCGCAACCATCCCTTCGGAGGGCCTTGTCATAGGATTCAGAACATCGTGAACTCCTGAAAAGGATAGGAGCTCTTAGGCTAATCACCAACAGTTGTCTTTCCCTTCGGTAGCCTGTTGGTGCGTGCCTCTGAGATCTGAAAGTGGGAGGGTTACACTTACGAGGATGAGTTAAAAGTGTTAACAAATCCTTGACCGAACAACGGTGGCTAATGTCTATAGGAATATGAGTTATTCTCGAATTAGAATTAGCTGAGAGGTGTCTCATTTCAAAGGAGGAGTGCCTGATCACCCTTCGGTGGCTGACATTCTAAACCTCTGAAACGTCGTTGCAAAACTAAATCGATAGTTTTAGGGTTCTGTGATTGTCTGTTTTGCTAAATTGATTGGATTGTGTGCAATTGTTTGCTTGTATGGTGGGTTATGCCCTAAAACTCGTAGATAGTGAATGTAACCGTTGACCGGATATTAATGAAATAATATTGATATATTTTTCCATTAATTGTTATTAGTTATTTTATATTTGTCTTTGCCTAATAATAACCCTAATCCAATAAACTAGACATCCAAGGCTGTAATATGAGTCTTGAACTATATGTAGCGGCATATGGGATCATTGTTCAAGAAACAGCCTAAAGGGTCTATAGTATAGGGATAAGACTGGGTGCCTTATCCTGGTGACACTATGGATACGACCCACTTTGTATTTGATACAAACGCTGCGATCCAACGCGTTCGTGTAGGAGACATGCGAGTGGGGGTATCCTATGCAATGAGTTTGCATAAGACCGGACCGCGAAATAGTAACCACTGGTTATAACACCGTTAACTAGTTGGTTTTCTATTTCACTAGGACGACCTAGACAAATTAGTCTTAATCCTGAGTTGATTATGGACTCTTGCTCGTGAGAGATTGTCCTTTGATTTGTATGGGTGAGAGTGGCCAATACGCCGACTCAATAAGCCTACCACTTTGGGGACAAGACCGAGGGTTTAGGGTTTAGGGTTTAGGGTTTAGGGTTTAGGGTTTAGGGTTTAGGGAAATAGTAACCACTGGTTATAACACCGTTAACTAGTTGGTTTTCTATTTCACTAGGACGACCTAGACAACTTAGTCTTAATCCTGAGTTGATTATGGACTCTTGCTCGTGAGAGATTGTCCTTTGATTTGTATGGGTGAGAGTGGCCAATACGCCGACTCAATAAGCCTACCACTTTGGGGACAAGACCGAATGGGGAGCTGGGAACATAATCGTACAAGATGGAATTCACTCCTTCCCGACTTTAGGGAAGCAGATGAGTGTTCCCTTAAGTGGTTACTCCGAGTCTTGAACAAAGGGCCCTACCCTCTCAATGGCACGAGAGGGTTTTCTGTTTGATGGTTGGACCACAAACAGGTTGTTCATTAGAGGAGAATTGGTACTTAAGGAAATAGAGGTAACCCAGGGGTAAAACGGTAATTTGACCCAGCTGGTGTTACGGACACTCGTGAAGGACTAACTAGTCGATATTGGTCCTAGATCCGTGGACACAGAAAATATGTCTGCAGTGAGAAGAGTGCAACTGTGAGTCTATAGTGGAATGTACACACAGTTAACGAATATTGATTAATGTGGTTAATGAGTTTGACCAATTAATCTCACATCGTTGGAGCTTCTGATCTGCAGGTCCATTAGGTCCCACTGGTAGCTCGTAAAGTAATTTGAGGCAACTAAGTAATAAAAGTAAATTTAAAATGTTCAATTTATTAAAGGAAACAAATATAATATATATTGATATATTATTATGAGAGAAATTAATATTTGAAAAGTTCAAATATAAATTTATGGAAGTTTGAAAGAGTTCAATATAATGAATTAATTAATTTAAAGCCTAAAATG
Organism: Luffa acutangula; assembly: GCA_036850905.1. Lineage (NCBI taxonomy): Eukaryota > Viridiplantae > Streptophyta > Magnoliopsida > Cucurbitales > Cucurbitaceae > Luffa > Luffa acutangula. The sequence goes on along the minus strand of CM072092.1, from coordinate 21,272,872 downwards.
TGTTTGGGCAAATTAATTAATTCTAGGCCGGGAATTAAATATATGATATTTAATTGGTGGTTAATTAATTAAAGAATTCATTAACCGAGAATTAATCAATTATGGAAATAATTAATCACTTAAGGAAGTGAGTAATCATTTATGTAAATGATCTAATCACTTATGGAAGTAATTAGTCATTTGTGGAAAAGATTAATCAATTATGGAATTGGTTGATCATGATTGATTAATTAAGGAATAAGATTGAATCAATTATGGAAAAGATTGATTTAATTGATTATTTTATTCATGGCCTCTCTTATATAAACAGAACACTAGACCTAATTGGTCATGACACTTTTTGACACTTGACACTCTTGAAAGACAAGACCTAGAATTCTCTCTAGCCTCCCTCTTAGAGAAAGACTCCCACAAGTCTTTAGCCTCCTAGACTCAGAGACATACCGATGTAACCTATGTGGTGATTGTGTCAATCAAAGAAGAAATTTCCAGCGAAGAAAACCTTAGAGTGGCTGCTGCGTTTTCGTTCGTGGAGCGTCGTTGGCGAAGAACGGTCAAGTCTACAACGGAGGTTTGTAACGGTTCTTCCTCTTTTCTTTAGAAAAGTTTTAAAAATAAATTTAGATCTATTTTAGCATGTTTAAATCGATTTTAAAGCGGCTTTAGAGGTTGTTTAAAGTTTTGTTTGAGTTATCGTAACGGTATTTTAATGTTAATTAATATACGGCGTAAGGTCCAATTGATGCACTTCCGCTGCGTGGGGACTTTTATTCCCTTCATGTACGAGCCATAAATTCTTTCATCATTGCCTCGAGAGAATTTCCCAAATTTTGCTGGGGCAAAGCCAGCTTATTTTGCTAGGGCATTACCTGCGCTTTAGCAAATCCCGGCTGGTTCACCTTTTGTTGTGCTTGTACGTTATTTCCTTGACCTCCCCATGAGAAGTTGGGGTGGTTGCGCCAACTTGGATTATAGAAGTTAGAATAAGGGTTGTGCCTCTGATTACCTACAAAAAACACAGAAGCTGGATTGCTGGGGCAAAACTCATAGTTGTGGCCTTCACCGCAATAGACACATGCTTCATCCGTGACTTGGTTCACCACTGCTGCTGGCTCCATAGCTGGTGGCTGCTGAAGACTAATCACTGTCACATCCTTAAGAGCATTAGTAATCATAGCAAGATCAGCCCTAATGGTGGACACACCATCAACCTCTAATACACTCTTAACCTTTTTATTTGTGCCTCTAACATCCGACCACTGACAACTATTAATAGATATTCCTTCTAAAATTTCATAGGCTTCATAAAAAGTTTTTGCCAAAAGGGCCCCTCCAGTCGAGGCATCGACCATACCTTGGGTTACTCCATGTAAACCATTGTAAAATGTTTCCATTTGAATACAATGATGTAACCCATGGTGGGGACACTTTCGTAAAAGCTCCTTAAACCTCTCCCATGTTGGGTTTTATGCCCTAAAACTCGTAGATAGTAAATGTACATTTGACCGAACATTAATAAAGTGATGTATTATTCAATGTTTGTATTATATCTTGTCTTGCTAACCCTAATCCAATAAACTAAACATCCATGGCTAATAGAATGAGACTTGAACTAGTATGTAGGGACATGCGGGGATCAATGTTCAAGTTTTAGCCTAAAGGGTCTGTAGTATAGGGATAAGGCTGGGTACCTTATCCTGGTGACACTATGGATACGGCCCGCTTTGTATATTGATACAAACGTAGTGATCCAACACGTTCATGTGGTTGACATGCGAGTGGGGGTATCCTGTGCAATGAGTTTGCACAAAGACCGGACCGCGAAATAGTTAACCACTAACTTTAACACCGTTGGTTAGCTCGGTTTCTATTTCACTAGGATGACCTAGGCAACTTGGCCTTAATCCTGAGTGGATTATGGACTCCTGTCCATGAGGGATTGTCCTTTGATTTGTACGGGTGAGAGTGGCCCGTTCGCCGACTCAATAAGCCTACCATTTTTGGGACAAGACCGAATGGGGAGCTGGGAACGTAGTCTTACAAGATGGAATTCACTCCTTCCTGATATGAGGGTAAGTAGAGGTGTGTTCCCTTAAGTGGTGTCTCCGGGTCTTGAACAAAGGGCCCTACCCTCTTTATGGCACGAGAGGGTTTTCTGTTTGATGGTTGGACCACAAACAGGTTGTTCATTAGAGGAGCACTGGTACTTAAGGACCAAGAGGTAGCCCAGGGGTAAAACGGTAATTTGACCTAGTTAGGGTACGAACACACGTGAAGGGCTAACTTGCTGCTGACGGTCAATATCCGTGGACACAGAAATATACCTGCAGTGAGAAGAGTGCAGCTGTGGTTCTTTAGTGGAGTGAACCACAGTTAACGAATATTGATTAACTTGGTTAATGAGTTTAACCAACTAATCTCATATCGTTGGAGCTTCTGATCTGTAGGTCCATTAGGTCCCACCGGTAGCTCATTTGGGGCGTTGAGGTAAAATTCTAAGGATTGATTGAATATTCGAAGGTGTTCGAATATTATACTAAAATATGATTTTGGTTTAAATTAAAACTATAGGTTATAATTAATATGCATTGGATGTATATTAATACTATAGTTTTGAGAGAGAAAATAGTAATTGAATATGTGATGTTCAATTTTATTTTATTAATTAATTAATTTCTTATTAATTAATTGATTTAGTTTAATTAAATTTGATTTAATTCAACTATAAGATAAGAGGGATATTAATTTAAATTGGATTTAAATTAAAGTTATTTTAATTAATTTATATTAATTAAAAGATAATTAATTGTAATTTGAATTTATGTTTTTCAAATTATAATTAATTAAAATATCAGATAACTGAAATATCAGTTATCTGATATGTTAAATAATCAGACGTGGTCAGGGGAGTTGCTGAATCAACGCCCTGGTCCCACGCCTAACTCCCCATCCCTCGCTCTCTCCTTCTCTCTCAATTGATCTGTGGCTAAAAAAATTAGAGTTTTCTTAGAGAGAAAAGAGAATCCAGAGAAAAATCCTTAGAGTCTGTTGAGTTCCCACAAGCTCCCAACGCGTATCCTGCTGAGAATACTGGTGAAACCTCGTGGTGGTGTTCGTGGCAAACTTTTCCAGCGAAAAAGGAATTTCAAGTTGCTGTTTTTGGGAGCAAATCAGAGAATTAGGCGAAAAAGTTCAAGGATTTCTTCAAAGGTAATGTTCTTCTTGAACTAGGGTCAATAGGACCCAATTCTAGATTAGATCTAGTATTTTCCCCTCTGATTTTATTCATGCTTATATCTGGTTTTTCAGCAAGTTTTATCTATTATTGTTGCTGTAAAAATTATTATTTTTCCCAACGTATTGGTATTTTTGTTCTTAAATTAATCTGGGTTTAAAGGTTCTGTATGATTTTCCGCTGCGCAAGGGCTTTCATCCCTTCAATTGGTATCAGAGCCAACTCAGGATTTTAATTTAGGAATTAAAATTTGCGTTGGTTTTAGGTGGGATTTCCATTATGAATGTTTAATTTTGTGATAAACTGTTTAGGTTTAATTGGCCTTAGAATTTATGATTTTTGATGCGATCAAATGTAAAGGCCCCTGCGTTTTTGGGCATTAAATCATAAATATCGAGTCTGTACAGTCCGGGTCACAGTTAGGCTTGAAAATCGATGAAGATCGCAGAAGAAATTGGTGAAAATCGTGAAGAACAGTCGAGTTTCTGCCCAGAAATCAGCTCCAGACGCAACAGCGTCGGGACGCTTAGCCTTGCGCGTCTCGACGCTGTCGCGATTCCACGCTGCAGACGGTTGAAATCGCGCCAGCGTCGGGACGCTTTCTTCACAGCGTCTCGACGCTGTCACGATTTCGTGCGGCGCCAGGATTTTCACGAGAACGTGATGGTGCCCTAATATGGGCGGTTCGGTTCGAGCGGTTCGGGTCAGCTGGGACCGGTTCGGTCCGGTTTGACCCGTTTTGGGTGTGGTTCGAGTTTTTCAAGTCCGGTTCGAAGTGGTTCGGGTCGGTTCAAGGCTAGTAGACCGGATTTGGAGCTGCAGAATTTTGTAATAGGATAGATTTATTGCTTTATTAATGTAATTTTGCTTTAATCTATCCTAGGGGCGAATTAAATCGGTTTATTCGCTATTTAAATGCTTTATTGATGTCATTTAAATTTAATCCCACCTTAGGATATAAAGCATGCTCATGCATTTGTGAATGTTATAATGAGATTATAATATATGTTTGAAATGCATGGTTTGATTTTCATGATTTGTTTAATATATAGTAGAGTTATATTAAATTCATGAAAATGGAATAGTATGATGCATGCAATTACATAGTTTTAATATAAGAGTTATATTAAAAATTATTTGTTTGCAGCATGCTAAGTTGATTTTCCATTATTGGCTATAATAAAGTTGTTTATTATTTAAATGGAAATCAAATTGCATTGAGCATGATACATCCATAGATTAATATAAGGGTTATATTAATTATCATGCAATGCATAGTACTATAGTTTAAAATTTCATTAACTTGAATATGATTGTTAATTGTTTTAAAAACTATAGTATGCATGATTATAGGGCTAATCATTATAAAATTTTGAAATAGTTTAAAATTTTATGATTAGAAACCGTCAATCTATAATCAAGATATGCATGTTCACATAGGATCTTAGGTTAAAATTAAATTAATTTTAATAGGTTAAAATTAATTAGACCTAAGATCATTTTCTAATAGGATTAGAAGATCTTACTTAGTTTTAAAATAGTTTTAATGAACTAAGTAGGACGAACATTCCTGAGATTATAAGGGAACTCTACCAGTGAAGTTCTGTCTAAGGATTAGAGGTATTTAAGTTGACGGTAAACGGAACACCTCCTACCTGGGAACTGATCTGGAATACCGGAGTTGAATTAATCTCAGGTTAATGTTAGAATAATGTCACTAGGTTAATTAAATTGGTTTAATACACCTAGACATTAGGTCTTATTATAATAGTTATAATAGGACTAGACTTAGATAAATGACTTAGCCGGATTTATCTAGGTTTAATCAAACCCTAAAATTAATCAGTTACTTTAGTGGGAGGAAAATTACAAAACTTAATTTAAATTGAGTTTTGCTCCTACGTCCCCGTGACGTTCACACCGTGAGATCCATGCTCGGCTTTGTGTCGTTTTAGCGCGGCCTCCCTTCGGAGAGTGTTTGCATGGGTCAATACCAAGGTGAATGGGGAAAGTGACTATAGTAAGTGGGAGCGGGACACGTGTCAACGTATCCTTCGGTCTCCACCCCTAGGTCACAACGTGAGATTCCTATGATCCGCCTGCGTGTTGTCTCGGCGCAACCACCCCTTCGGAGGGCCTGATCATAGGATTCGGAACACCGTGAACTCCTTAACAGGATAGGATCACTTAGGCTAATTACCAACAGTTGTCTTTCCTAACGGTAGCCTGTTGGTGCGTGCCTCTGGGATCTGAAAGTGGGAGGGTTACACTTACGGGGAGGAGTTAATTGGTTAACAAATCCTTGACCGAACAACGGTGGTTAATGTCTAATGGAATATGAGTTATTCTGGTATTAGATATTGACTGAGAAGTGTCTCATTTTAGAGGAGGAACAACTGATCACCCTTCGGTGGCTGTTCTTCTAAACCTCTAAAGCATCGTTGCGAAACACAATCATAGTTTTATTAGGGTTCTTTGATTGTTTGTTTGCAAAATTGATTGGATGTATGCAATTGTTTGTATTGCTTGTGTGATGGGTTAAGGCAAAGATAACTAATACGGTCACTTGTTTGTTTTTCAGCAATGTCTTCCTCTATAATATCCCTTCTTAAAAATGAACAACTAACCGGCGAGAATTTTCCACAATGGAAATCAAACCTCAATACAATACTCGTGGTTGAGGACTTAAGATTCGTCTTAACGGAGGAATGTCCTCCAGTTCCCCCTCGCACTGCCTCTCAGGCAGTTAAAGACGCCTATGAACGCTGGACCAAGGCCAATGAAAAGGTCAAGGTCTATATATTGGTCAGCTTATCTGAAGTTTTGGCCAAGCGTTATGAGAACGTGGAAACTGCCAGGGAAATTATGAATTCCCTGCAGGAGATGTTTGGACTCCCGTCCTACCAGCTCCACCACGACGCCTTGAAGAACGTCTTCAGTGCCAAGATGCTGGAAGGTCAATCTGTTTGGGAACATGTCCTGGACATGATTAACCAGTTCAACATAGCTGAGGCAAATGGCGGGGTTGTCTGCGAGCGCAGTCAGGTTGCGTTCATCCTTCACTCGCTCCCGGCGAGCTATCTGTCTTTCAGGACGAACGCGAGCATGAATAAGATTCAGTTCAACCTGACTACCCTCCTCTCGGAGTTACAGATTTACGAATCCCTGCAAAAGAGCAAGGGAAAGAATGTGGTGAAAGGAGAGGCCAATGTGGCCCATTCCAAGAAGAAGTTCCTGAAGGGTTCATCCTCAGGGACTAAATCTGTACCCCAGGCTTCTTCATCGAAGCAAATCCAGAAGAGGAAGGGAGACAAGGGGAAGGCTCCTGCACAGGCTGTGCAAGGGAAGGGGAAGGCCAAGGTCGTGGCCGACAAAGGCAGATGCTTCCACTGCAATGCAGATGGTCACTGGAAGCGCAACTGTCCCCGCTACCTTGCTGAGAAGAGAAGAGAAAAAGAAGGTAAATTCGATTTACTTGTGTTAGAGACTTGTCTCGTTGAACATGATGAGTTTTCCTGGATACTGGATTCGGGAGCCACTAATCATGTTTGTTCTTCTTTTCAGGGAAATAATTTCCAGCAGCTGGCAGAGGGTGAAATGACGCTCAAGGTCGGAACGGGAGACGTCGTTTCAGCTCGTGCAGTGGGAGCTGCAAAATTATTCTTTAGAAATAGGTTTTTAATTTTAGAGGACTTGTACTTGGTTCCTAAAATTAAAAGGAACCTAATTTCTGTTTCAGCTTTGTTAGAACAATGTTATACTATTTCCTTCTTGCTTAATGAAGCTTTAATTTCAAAGAATGGAATTTACATTTGTTCAGCTAAGCGTGAGAATAATTTGTTTGTGTTAAGACCAAATGATGCTAAGGCCATTTTAAGTCATGAAATGTTTAAAACGGCTGAAACGCAAAACAAAAGGCAAAAAGTTTCTCATTTAAGTAACAACACGTATCTTTGGCATCTTCGTCTTGGTCATATTAACATCGATCGGATCGATCGTTTGGTTAAAAATGGACTTCTAAGTGACATAGAAGATACATCTTTACCACCCTGTGAATCGTGTCTCGAGGGTAAAATGACCAAGAGGCCTTTTACTGGAAAAGGTTACAGGGCCAAAGAACCACTTGAACTAATACATTCGGATCTTTGTGGTCCTATGAATGTAAAGGCTCGAGGTGGTTTTGAATATTTCATCTCTTTCATAGATGACTATTCACGATACGGTTACTTGTACCTAATGGGCCATAAGTCTGAGGCTCTTGAAAAGTTCAAGGAGTTTAAGGCTGATGTAGAAAACTTATTAGGTAAAACAATTAAAACACTTCGATCAGATCGAGGTGGAGAGTATTTAGATCAGCGATTCCAGGACTATATGATAGAACATGGAATTCAATCACAACTCTCAACACCTGGTACACCTCAGCAAAATGGTGTATCAGAAAGGAGAAACAGGACCTTGTTAGACATGGTTCGATCTATGATGAGCTATGCTCAGTTGCCTAGCTCGTTTTGGGGGTATGCAGTAGAGACTGCAGTACATATTCTTAACAGTGTTCCCTCAAAAAGTGTTTCTGAAACTCCTTTTGAGTTATGGAGAGGGCGTAAACCTAGTTTGCGTTACTTTCGAATCTGGGGTTGTCCTGCACATGTGTTAGTGACAAATCCTAAGAAATTGGAATCACGTACGAGAATATGCCAATTTGTTGGGTACCCGAAAGAAACGAGAGGTGGTCTTTTCTATGACCCTCAAGATAATAAAGTATTTGTATCGACAAATGCAACTTTCTTGGAGGAAGACCACATACGAGATCATCGACCACGAAGTAAGTTAGTATTAGGAGAAGCTACAGAAGGATCAACAAGGGTTGTTGATGAACCTGGTCCTTCAACAAGAGTTGTTGGAGAATGCAGTTCTTCTCGTCAATCTAGTCCTCCTCACGTAGTGGGAGAGCTTCGACGTAGTGGGAGGGTTGTGATACAACCTAACCGCTACTTGGGTTTAACAGAAACACAAGTAGTCATACCTGATGACGGCATAGAAGATCCATTGTCTTATCGTCAGGCAATGAATGATGTAGATAAGGACGAGTGGGCCAAAGCCATGGACCTTGAGATGGAGTCCATGTACTTCAATCAAGTTTGGGAACTTGTAGATCTACCTGAAGGGGTCAAACCCATTGGGTGTAAATGGATCTATAAGAGGAAAAGAGATGCTGCTGGGAAAGTACAGACTTTCAAAGCAAGACTTGTAGCAAAGGGTTATACCCAACGAGAAGGAGTGGACTATGAAGAAACTTTTTCTCCAGTTGCTATGCTAAAGTCCATAAGAATCCTCTTATCCATTGCCACATTTTATGATTATGAAATTTGGCAAATGGATGTCAAGACAGCTTTTCTGAATGGCAATCTTGACGAGAGTATTTTTATGTCTCAACCCGAGGGGTTCATATCCCAAGGTCATGAGCAAAAGGTTTGCAAACTGAATCGATCCATTTATGGGTTGAAACAGGCTTCTAGATCTTGGAATATTAGATTTGATACTGCGATCAAATCTTTTGGTTTTGACCAGAATGTTGATGAGCCTTGTGTATACAAGAAGATCAACAAGAATAAAGTAGCTTTCCTCGTACTTTATGTAGACGACATCCTACTCATTGGGAATGATGTAGGGTATCTGTCTGACGTAAAAGAATGGCTAGCAGCTCAATTCCAAATGAAAGATTTGGGTGAGGCCCAGTATGTTCTTGGGATCCAGATTATTCGGGATAGAAAGAACAAATCGCTAGCTCTGTCTCAGGCAACGTATATCGACAAGATGTTGGCTCGATATTCGATGCAAAACTCCAAGAAGGGCTTGTTGCCTTTCAGGCATGGGGTTCACTTGTCTAAGGAACAGTCTCCTAAGACACCTCAAGAGGTTGAGGATATGAGACGGATTCCCTACGCCTCTGCCGTGGGTAGCTTAATGTATGCCATGCTATGCACGAGGCCTGACATTTGTTATGCTGTAGGGATTGTCAGCAGATATCAGTCAAATCCAGGGTTTGACCATTGGACCGCCGTTAAAGGAATCCTCAAGTATCTTAGGAGAACGAGAGATTACATGTTGGTGTTTGGGGCTAAGGAGTTAGTTCTCACTGGATACACCGACTCTGACTTCCAAACTGACAAGGATTCTAGGAAATCTACGTCAGGGTCAGTTTTCACCCTTAACGGGGGAGCTGTAGTTTGGAGGAGTATAAAGCAGGGATGTATAGCAGACTCCACGATGGAGGCTGAGTATGTAGCTGCTTGTGAAGCAGCTAAGGAAGCTGTTTGGCTAAGGAAGTTCTTGACAGATTTGGAAGTTGTTCCAAATATGAACTTGCACATTACGTTATACTGTGACAACAGTGGGGCAGTAGCCAATTCAAAGGAACCTCGCAGCCACAAAAGAGGTAAACACATAGAGAGGAAGTACCATCTAATTCGAGAGATTGTGCAAAGAGGAGATGTGGTCGTGACCAAGATCGCTTCTGAGCATAACATTGCTGATCCGTTTACGAAGGCCCTCTCGGCTAAAGTGTTCGAGGGTCATCTAGACAGTCTAGGTCTGCGAGATATGTATATAGCGTAATCTAGGGCAAGTGGGAGATGTGTAATGCGTGTAAGGATGTCATAGTTTATTGTATTTTGTATATTTACCTTTTATGTAATGTACAAATATACATGTACCGTTTCCAGCTTTGGATTATTTTGTATATACTTTCCCTGTAACTTGAGTTTTAGTTCAAGTGGGAGTTTGTTGGGTTTTATGCCCTAAAACTCGTAGATAGTAAATGTACATTTGACCGAACATTAATAAAGTGATGTATTATTCAATGTTTGTATTATATCTTGTCTTGCTAACCCTAATCCAATAAACTAAACATCCATGGCTAATAGAATGAGACTTGAACTAGTATGTAGGGACATGCGGGGATCAATGTTCAAGTTTTAGCCTAAAGGGTCTATAGTATAGGGATAAGGCTGGGTACCTTATCCTGGTGACACTATGGATACGGCCCGCTTTGTATATTGATACAAACGTAGTGATCCAACACGTTCATGTGGTTGACATGCGAGTGGGGGTATCCTGTGCAATGAGTTTGCACAAAGACCGGACCGCGAAATAGTTAACCACTAACTTTAACACCGTTGGTTAGCTCGGTTTCTATTTCACTAGGATGACCTAGGCAACTTGGCCTTAATCCTGAGTGGATTATGGACTCCTGTCCATGAGGGATTGTCCTTTGATTTGTACGGGTGAGAGTGGCCAGTTCGCCGACTCAATAAGCCTACCATTTTGGGGACAAGACCGAATGGGGAGCTGGGAACGTAGTCTTACAAGATGGAATTCACTCCTTCCTGATATGAGGGTAAGTAGAGGTGTGTTCCCTTAAGTGGTGTCTCCGGGTCTTGAACAAAGGGCTCTACCCTCTTTATGGCACGAGAGGGTTTTCTGTTTGATGGTTGGACCACAAACAGGTTGTTCATTAGAGGAGCACTGGTACTTAAGGACCAAGAGGTAGCCCAGGGGTAAAACGGTAATTTGACCTAGCTGGGGTACGAACACACGTGAAGGGCTAACTTGCTGCTGACGGTCAATATCCGTGGACACAGAAATATATCTGCAGTGAGAAGAGTGCAGCTGTGGTTCTTTAGTGGAGTGAACCACAGTTAACGAATATTGATTAACTTGGTTAATGAGTTTAACCAACTAATCTCATATCGTTGGAGCTTCTGATCTGTAGGTCCATTAGGTCCCACCGGTAGCTCATTTGGGGCGTTGAGGTAAAATTCTAAGGATTGATTGAATATTCGAAGGTGTTCGAATATTATACTAAAATATGATTTTGGTTTAAATTAAAACTATAGGTTATAATTAATATGCATTGGATGTATATTAATACTATAGTTTTGAGAGAGAAAATAGTAATTGAATATGTGATGTTCAATTTTATTTTATTAATTAATTAATTTCTTATTAATTAATTGATTTAGTTTAATTAAATTTGATTTAATTAAACTATAAGATAAGAGGGATATTAATTTAAATTGGATTTAAATTAAAGTTATTTTAATTAATTTAGATTAATTAAAAGATAATTAATTGTAATTTGAATTTATGTTTTTCAAATTATAATTAATTAAAATATCAGATAACTGAAATATCAGTTATCTGATATTTTAAATAATCAGACGTGGTCAGGGGAGTTGCTGAATCAACGCCCTAGTCCCACGCCTAACTCCCCATCCCTCGCTCTCTCCTTCTCTCTCAATTGATCTGTGGCTAAAAAAATTAGAGTTTTCTTAGAGAGAAAAGAGAATCCAGAGAAAAATCCTTAGAGTCTGTTGAGTTCCCACAAGCTCCCAACGCGTATCCTGCTGAGAATACTGGTGAAACCTCGTGGTGGTGTTCGTGGCAAACTTTTCCAGCGAAAAAGGAATTTCAAGTTGCTGTTTTTGGGAGCAAATCAGAGAATTAGGCGAAAAAGTTCAAGGATTTCTTCAAAGGTAATGTTCTTCTTGAACTAGGGTCAAAAGGACCCAATTCTAGATTAGATCTAGTATTTTTCCCTCTGATTTTATGCATGCTTATATCTGGTTTTTCAGCAAGTTTTATCTATTATTGTTGCTGTAAAAATTATTATTTTTCCCAACGTATTGGTATTTTTGTTCTTAAATTAATCTGGGTTTAAAGGTTCTGTATGATTTTCCGCTGCGCAAGGGCTTTCATCCCTTCATCCCAAGCTTCACTAAAAGTCTCATCTTCAAGTTGCCTAAACCCTACTATTTCACTCCTTAATTTAGCATTTCTATTAGGTGGGAAATATTTACTCAAAAAGTTTTCAGCTAACTCATCCCACGTCCTAATTGATCCTGGAGCAAAAGAGTTTAACCATGACTTTGCTCCATCTCTAAGAGAATACGAGAACAAAGTTAATCTAAGAGCATCTCTAGGCACTCCTTGAATTACAAAAGAATCACTAACTCCTAGAAAAGACTTAAGATGTAAATGAGGGTCTTCAGATGACAAACCATGGAATTGCCCCACAGTTTGCAACATCTGAAACATTACCGGTTTCATTTCAAAATTTGCCGCTTGGATTTGGGGACGTGCAATCCCTGGATTCAACTCATTAAACATCGGGACAACATATGCTCGAATGGCTCTGGTCCTATCTTTCGCTATCAAGATAGGATTCTCAGCCTGATTATTTCGCTGCTCATTTTGCTCAAAAAGTGGGTTTTGCTGCAGCAACGGATTCTGCTGGGGGTTTGCTGCTGCTGGACCTTCAGGAACCTGCGGTAGTTGCGGGGCGTTCTCCATCTGGTTTCTGCGCTGCTCCCTCCTTCTGTTCCTAAATGTCCTTTCAATTTCTGGATCAAGCTCAAACCGTACCCCAGGCGGATCGCTCATGCACCAAAATCACACCTGCAAAAACAAAAGAAACAATAAAAAAATTCTAGCACCAAACCACTAAAACACATACACAAAACAGATCAGATAAAAACTTATTCAAGTCCTCAGCAACGGCGCCAAAAACTTGTTGGATTCCTAGAGTGAGTAAAGAATGTAGTATAAAATACTCTAGAATTCCTGTGCAAGTATACACAGTCTGTAGCAAGTAATATTATCAATCCAAGGTCTGAATGAGTTTCCACTTTATCTATTTTGCGTAATTTCCTAATGGTTTCAAAGATAATAAAATGATTGGGTTTTATCGGAATAATGCTGAAGAAAAATAAATGACAGAACAACGAGTAAACAAATAAATAGACAGATTAAAGACAGACGCTGGTTAGGCTTTAGTGATTGTTATAAGATATGCTCTAGCAATATTATTGATCATGCATTTCTCGCAGTATTATTAGCGGATTCCTCCCGGAACTCCGGTTCTTTTGGGATATGTTTCAAACCCAATGAAGAGCGACAGATCAAGTACTAGGCAACTGGCTATCCCTAGCTCAGTCACTGGCGTTCACCAATACACAATGATCGTAGTGTGGATAATTGCCACACACTCTCTAAATCATCCCTGAAACTAGAGAGAGCTATCCATACCGGCTGGCCAGGCGGGCATAAAATGAGTTTAAGCACAACAATTAACCAAAATGCGATAGTCAATTTATTACTAGAGATGAAGCACAGTAATCACATTATTCCTAACCAACACCCTAAGCTACTTAGTTCATAATGGGCATAGGAATACGAATTATAATCTGAGTATGCAGGTCCATAACCACAAGTTAATAAAGAAAGTAAACTCCCTAATCAGCTTGCGGTAAATGGTGTTCTTGATGATCTTCAATCTCCCTATACTATTCGGCTTCCAAGGGAAAACATGGAATGAATTTGACTTTGACGGCTACTTCCTTTTATAGAAGGACAGGAGACTTGAATTAGGTCAACTTGGACACGTGTAGGGCTCTCCTTGCTCCTTTATCCCGAAAATAACTCAACAGAAGTCGGTTCATGAAGTTGGCTAACGAGTTGTGATGTGGCAGTTTCTGCTCCCAGTTTTGCTGCAGCATTGAATTTGCTCCCTCCAGTCGCTCAGCAGCATAATCTTCACAAAATAATTTCCAATGCTTCCATTCTTCCAAATGGGTTAAATAATGTAATATCTATCCAAAACCAACCCTAATAAGCATAAAAGGACACACAAATCCCTATATAATTGAGGCCTAAATAACTACCTTTTGGGCAGTTATCACTTGACTATTGACTTTTGAGCCTTGAGGATTGAGTTATGATTATTGCATCCATTCTTCTACTGTATGTTTGATTTGTAGTTTTCTCGAGGACTAGCAAAAGCTTAAGTTTGGGGGTATTTGATAGCGAGCATAGCTATATCTTTACTTATTTAGTTTAGCTAGTCTTTTATGATTTTTGGGCCATTTTATTGTGCTTTAATGTTTATGTTGTAGGAAATGGTCGATTAGAGCTAAAACGCAATAGTGGAGTCAATCGGGTGCTCGGGACGTGAAAAGATGCAAAGGAATGAAAAAGAGTCAAAGAGAAAAGAAGTCAAAATTGGGTCAACAGCAGGCTAGCGTCTCGACGCTAGCTCTTGAGCGTCTCGACGCTCGCATTCTATATATGAATAGGCGCCAAAAGGTCACAGCGTCTCGACGCTACGACCTTAGCGTCTCGACGCTGTGTTAATTTGTTTCCAGAAACACGCGTTTTGAAGGCAGCATCTCGACGCTATGACGAAAAAACAGAATATAAGGTTATTTGCGGCTAGGTTTTGGGGGATTCATTTTTGGGACTTCTTGGAGCCGTAAACAGGGCAGAAATAGAGATTTTTGGAGCAAAAGCAAATGGAGCAAGTTGGGAATCAACCCATTGTTCGTGGGGATCGTGACGGGGACGCTCGATCTCGACCTACATTGAGTTTTTCCTTTGCTTTCCCTTTTCTTTAGCTAGATTTTATGGCTTTTCCATGTTTAGTTGAGTTTGTAATACCAATCATGAGTAGCTAAACTTGTAGCTTAGGGATTGATGTAGTTGATTAAATTTATGGATTGAATTTATGGTTTAAGTTGTGCAATGGTTATTATGTTTGTAATCTTGATTTAATGCTTTCAATTAATTGGCCATTAGTTGGATGATTTAAGTGTTGATTCTTGCTCGGGAGAGGGGATTTAGCATAGACTTACTCAAGATTGCATGACTAAAGTTTTCTTTCTAATTTCGTGACGGTTTTTAGATTAACTTTAGAATTGATCAAAAGAACTCATTGCCTTGCATGTTAATAAACTTAGATAGGGATATCAAGTTGGTTAATTTGCATGAGAATCAATTATACTCGGGAGAGGTAGTTGTGATTAAAGGTTTTTGGGCTCATAATTCCATTATGCATAATAACTTATTCCTTAAAATCAATCCTAGACTAAATTGGCGAAATCAATTTCCTAAGTGTTGTCTCAATTGCTTATCCACTGTTTGCTTTTTTTTATTTAGTTTTTTATCTTTCATTCATCACTTTGTGTTCCCTAAATAAAATTGAGCAAGATAATTCACAATACTTGATTTAGCTTAAAAATCCAATCCAGAGGACGACACTCGTTTGTACGAACACTTTATTATTACTTGACCCGTGCGCTTGCGGTAAGGAAAATTCCACATCAGTGCCTCATTTAAAACCCTGCTTGCATAATATATAGGATGGATAAATTTGCCCTGCTTTTGCCCCAGCATAACACCTACTGCAACATCACTCGCATCACACATTACCTCAAATGGTAAATTCCAATTAGGTGCACAAAGAATAGGTGCTGAGACTAAAGTAGCTTTCAAAGTCTCAAAAGCCTTCCTACAATCTGCATTAAAGTAAAAAACATGATCAGTACACAATAAGTTACAAAAAGGTTTACTGATTTTGGAAAAATCTTTTATGAACTTCCTATAAAATCCAGCATGTCCTAAGAAACTCTGAATTCCCTTCACTAAATTCGGTGGTTCTAATCTTTCAATCACCTCTATTTTTGCTCTATCAACCTCTAGACCATTCTGAGAAATCCTATGACCTAGCACTATGCCCTCCTTCACCATGAAGTGACATTTCTCCCAATTAAGAACTAGATGGGTATCCTCACATCTCTTTAATACCTTACCTAAATTTTCTACACAATTCTGAAAAGACCCTTTAAACACTAAAAAATCATTCATAAATACCTCAACAGTTGACTCAATCATATCAGAAAAAATGGCTAACATACACTGCTGAAATGTTGTTGGAGCATTGCAAAGGCCAAAAGGCATTCGCCTAAAAGTAAACGTCCCATAAGGGCAGGTAAAAGTGGTTTTCTCCTGATCCTCAGGAGCAATAGTAATCTGGTTGTACCCAGAATAACCATCCAAGGAACAGTAATAGGCCTGACCAGCCAATCTATCCAGCATTTGGTCAATAAATGGTAGAGGGAAATGGTCCTTACGAGTGGCTTTATTAAGCCTCCTGTAGTCCATGCAAACCCTCCAGCCAGTTACTGTCCTTGTTGGAATCAACTCATTGTCTTTATTGCTCACCACAGTAACACCTCCTTTCTTAGGAACACATTGGACAGGGCTCACCCAATTGCTATCGGCAATTGGATAAATTATCCCAACATCCAACCATTTAATCACCTCCTTTTTAACAACCACTTTCATTGCAGGGTTAAGCCTTCTTTGTTGCTCAATACTCCTAAAGGATCCCTCCTCTAGAGTGATTTTGTGCATACAAAAAGATGGGCTAATTCCCTGAATGTCAGCCAACGTCAAACCTATAGCCTTGCGGTATTGCTGCGGCAATTTTATGAAGGCCTCCTCATGCTCTGGCATTAAATCTGTTGCAAGAATAATGGGCAACGTCTCACATTCCCCAAGATACACATATTTTAGATGGTCCAGCAAGGGCTTCAAATCTAAAGTAGGTGCCTCAATCAGGGATGGCTTAATACGAGGAGCTTTCCTCTGATCTAAATTTAAAGACTCAAAAACATCCTCACACCTAAACAACTCTTTTTCATTCTTTCTTTCTAACAAAAAAACTTCTAAATCTTCTAGACTAACCTCTCCATGATGTTCTGAATGCTTACTAACTGAATCCTGTATTGCTGTCTCAATAACTGTGCTCTCTAGAATCCTGATGAAGGAGCAATCCTCCATTTCGTTTGGATATATCATGGCTTTAAACACATTAAATTTCACTTCCTCATTACAGACTCTCATTGTTAACTCCCCTTCTTGAACATCTATTAACGCCTTACTAGTAGCCAAAAATGGACGACCTAGAATAATTGGGACATCTTTATCAGCCTCGTAGTCTAAAATAATAAAATCAACAGGAAATATGAATTTATCCACTTTTACTAAGACATCCTCAATTTTACCCTCTGGATATGTGATAGACCTATCAGCTAGTTGGAGTGTGACTGTGGTAGGCCTAGCTTCACCAATACCAAGCTTCCGATAGACCGAAAGAGGCATTAGGTTAATGCTAGCACCTAAATCACAAAGTGCTCTACCTAACTCTTTTCCACCTATAGATACAGATATAGTAAATGACCTTGGATCCTTAGCCTTTGGTGGTAGCCCATTTTTAAGACTAGCACTACACTCCTCAGTAAGAGATACAGTTTCAAACTCACCTAGCCTCTTCTTTTTAATTAAAATATCCTTAAGAAATTTAGCATAATTAGGCATTTGCTCAATAGCTTCTACTAAAGGGATATTTATATTCAATTGCTTAAGAATCTCTAAAAATTTTTTAAATTGACCATCCTGATTCTTAGGCTTTTGCCTTTATGGAAAAGGTAGAGGTGGTACATAAGGTGGGGGCAACACATAAGGTGGTTCCACATCTGGAACAGAACCAGATGCTCCAGCATTTTTATTGTTGCATCCAACACCCTGACTAGACTCCAACTCTTTCTCAACAATAACATCTTTATCACCATTTTTATTTACATCCTGGGTCTTACTAGGCTCATCTAATGGCTTACCACTCCTAAGAGTTACTGCCTTTACTTGCTCCTTACCTCTCCTTCGAGGGTGTTCAGTATCCGAGGGAAGTTTCCCTTGAGGCCTTGCCTTCAGCTCATTAGCTAGCTGACCCACTTGCAATTCCAGGGCTCTCATCGAAGCTTGATTACTTTGAATTGCGGCATCTGTACGAGCCATAAATTCTTTCATCATCGCCTCAAGAGAATTCCCCGAATTTTGCTGGGGAAATACCTGTGCTTTAGAAAATCCCGGCTGGTTCATTTTCTGTTGCGCTTGCACGTTATTTCCTTGACCTCCCCATGAGAAGTTGGGGTGGTTGCGCCAACCTGCATTATAAAAATTAGAGTAAGGGTTATTCCTCTGATTACCTACAAAAAAACATAGAAGCTGGATTGCTGGGGCAAAACTCGTAGTTGTGATTTTCACCACAATAGACACATGCTTCTTCTGCCACTTGGTACACCACTGCAGTAGGCTCCATAGCTGGTGGCTGATGATGACTAATCACTGTCACATTCTTAAGAGCGTTAGCAATCATAGCAATATCAGCCCTAATGGTGGACACACCATCAACTTCTAATACACTCTTAACTTTTTTATTTGTGCCTCTAACATTCGACCACTGACAACTATTAATAGATATTCTTTCTAAAATTTCATAAGCTTCATCAAAAGTTTTTGCCAAAAGGGCCCCTCCAGCCAAAGCATCGACCATACCTTGGGTTACTCCATTTAAACCATTGTAGAATGTTTCCATTTGAATACAATGAGGTAAACCATGGTGGGGACACTTTCACAAAAGCTCCTTAAACCTTTCCCAAGCCTCACTAAAAGTCTCATCTTCAAGTTTCCTAAACCCTACTATTTCACTCCTTAATTTAGCATTTCTATTAGGTGGGAAATATTTACTCAAAAATTTTTCAGCTAACTCATCCCATGCCTTTGCTCCATCTCTAAGAGAATACGGGAACAAAGTTAATCTAAGAGCATCCCTAGGCACTCCTTGAATTACAAAAGAATCACTAACTCCTAGAAAAGACTTAAGATGTAAATGAGGGTCTTCAGATGACAAACCATGGAATTGCCCCACAGTTTGCAACATCTGAAACATTACCGGTTTCATTTCAAAATTCGTCACTTGGATTTGGGGACGTGCAATCCCTGGATTCAACTCATTAAACATTGAGACAGCATACGCTCGAATGGCTCTAGTCCTATCGTTTGCAATCAAGATAGGATTTTCAGCCTGATTATTTTGCTACTCATTTTGCTTAAACAGCGGGTTTTGCTGCAGCAACGGATTCTGCTGGGGGTTTGCTGGACCTTCAGGAGCCTCCGGAAGACGCGACACGTTCTCCATCTGGTTTCTCCGCTGCTCTCTCCTTTTTATCCTGAATGTCCTTTCGATTTCTAGATCAAGCTCAAACCTTACCCCAGGCGGATCGCTCATGCACCAAACTCACACCTGCAAAAACAAAAGAAACAATCAAAAAGTTCTAGCACCAAACCACTAAAACACATACACAAAACAAATCAGATAAAAACTTATTCAGTTCTCCGGCAACGGCGCCAAAAACTTGTTGGGTTCCTAGAGTGAGTAAAATATGGTATAAAAAGACTAGAATTCTTGTGCAAGTATACACAGTCTGCAGCAAGTAATATTATCAATCCGAGCCCTGAATTAGCTTCCACTTTATCTATTTTGTGTAACTTTCAAATGGTTTCAAAGATGGTAACAATGATTTGGTTTTATAAGAATTATGCTGGAGCAAAGTAAAAGACAGAACAAAGAATAAACAAATAGACAAACAGATTAAAGACAGGCGCTGGTTAGGCTTAATAGTTGTTTAAAAAGATGCTCTAGCAATATTATTGATCATGCAACTCTCGTAGTATTATTAGCGGAATGTGTTTCAACCCCAATGAAGTGCGATCGATCAAGCACGAGGCAACTGGCTATCCCTAGCTCAGTCACTGGCATTCACCAATACACAATGATCGCAGTGAGGATAATTGCCACACACTCTCTAAATCATCCCTGAAACTAGAGAGAGATATTCACATCGGCTAGCCAGGCGGGCATAAAATGTAAATAGGCACAACAATTAACCAAGATGCAATAATCAATATATTACTGAAGTTTAAGCACAACAACTACATGTTCCTAACCAACACCTTAAACTACTTAGTTCATAATAGGCATGGAAACATGAATTACAATCTGAGTAGGCATGTCCATAATCACAAGAAAATAAAGAAAATAATAATCTCCTCAATCAGCTTGCGGATAATAGTGTTCTTGGTAATCTCCAATCTCTCTATATTATTCGGCTTCCAAGGAAAGTTGGAATCCTTTTGACTTTGACGACTACTTCCCTTTATAGAAGGATGGGAGGCTTGAATTAGGTCAACTAGGACACGTGTAAGGCTCTCCTTGCTCCTTTATCCCGAAAATAACTCAACATAAGTCGGTTCATGAAGTTGGCTAACGAGCTGTGATGTGGAAGTTATGTTCCCAATTTTGCTGCAGCACAGAATTTGCTCCCTTCAGTCGCTCAGTAGCATAATCTGCACAAAATAATTTCCAATGCTTCCATTCTTCCAAATGGGTTAAAACATGTAATATCCATCTAAAACCAACCCTCTTAAGCACAAAAGACACACAAATCCTTATAGAAATGAGGCCTAAATAACTACCTTTTGGGCAGTTATCAATAGGGTCATCAACCCCATCACCCTTTACATATTCTCAAGCGGTCATTCTTGAAATGAGGTTTGTACCTCGTCCTGAAATCAAAGCCTACTTTAAAAAATCACTGTTCATCAATGAACCCATCATTGAACCAGAATTCCTAGGTCTCAACCTTGAAGAGACCATTGCAAACATGTACCCTTTAGGCTTCAACTATATGCCTGAAGATCTAAGAAAAACTTGAATTGTCTATGAGTTTATTCTTGTTGACACCAAGTCAGCAGAAATAACTCATGTTCCAGACAACAAAGATCCTTCAAAATTTGTATATTCAAAGCTTAAGATATTCAAAGCCTTGAATCCAACCCATTGGAACCATGGTCTCTATACTGAAAAATCCTTCTCAAAACCCTTTGCACCACAAACATACTCTTACCAAGACTACATAAGAGTTTGATATAATGTTATGTGGTATTCAAATTATTACCATTCATGGTTCATTTCTTTCTGTCAAAATGCCTACAAAATCAATTTTCCCCTTTGGTTCATTCAATGGTGGAATACATTCGGTATGACGGATGATATTTTACCAACACCCTTGCAGGAATCATATTATTATTTTGCAAGGAATATCCAAAAAAACTACATTTCATAATTCTATGAGATTCTGTTTGTATTTTCAAATTCCATGGATTTTCTGCTGGAATTTCTCAACCAGCAACCATTCTCAATACAAGACGATCACGAAGATCTTAAAAATCAAATTGTGGGATAAATACAATTTTCAGCATGCCACCCTTAAACAAATAAAAGAATGGTTCACACAGAACGGTTATCTCCAAGACATCGACATCAAAAGCAATGTCGAATTCCTAAATGATAAATCCAAGCTTCTGGCAGCTCTTGCTCAAATGACATCTGATGCAGACTTCTAGAGGATTCTTCAAATAGCAACTTGATAACTGCCCAAAAGGTAGTTATTTATGCCTCATTTATATAAGGATTTGCGTGTCTTTAATGCTTAATAGGGTTGGTTTTAGAGAGATATTACATGATTTAACCCATTTGGAAGAATGGAAGCTTTGGAAATCACTTTGTGCAGATTATGCTGTTGAGCGACTGGAGGGAGCAAATTCTATGCTGCAGCAAAACTGGGAACAGAAACTGCCACATCACAGCTCGTTAGCCAACTTCATGAGCCGACTTCTGTTGAGTTATTTTCGTGATAAAGGATCAAGGAGAGCCTTACACGTGTCCTAGTTGACCTAATTCAAGCCTCCCATCCTTCTATAAAAGGAAGTAGCCGTCAAAGTCAAAGATATTCCATGTTTTTCCTTGGAAGCCGAATAGTATAGGGAGATTGAAGATCACCAAGAACACCATCATCCGCAAGCTGATTAGGGAGTTTACTTTCTTTATTAACTTGTGGTTATGGACATGCATACTCAGATTGTAATTTGTATTCCTATGCCTATTATGAACTAAGTAGCTTAGGGTGTTGGTTAGGAATAATGTGATTACTGTGCTTCATCTCTAGTAATGAATTGACTATCGCATTTTGGTTAATTGTTGTGCTTATTCTTATTTTATGCCCGCCTGGCCAGCCGGTGTGAATAGCTCTCTCTAGTTTCAGGGATGATTTAGAGAGTGTGTGGCAATTATCCACACTACGATCATTGTGTATTGGTGAACGCCAGTGACTGAGCTAGGGATAGCAGTTGCCTAGTGCTTGATCGGTCGCACTTCATTGGGTTTGAAACATATCCCAAAAGAACCGGAGTTCCGGGAGGAATCCGCTAATAATACTGCGAGAAATGCATGATCAATAATATTGCTAGAGCACATCTTATAACAATCACTAAAGCCTAACCAGCGTCTGTCTTTAATCTGTCTATTTATTTGTTTACTCGTTGTTCTATCATTTACTTTGCTTCAGCATAACTCTTATAAAACCCAACATTTTTATTATCTTTGAAACCATTAGGAAGTTACGCAAAATAGATAAAGTGGAAGCTCATTCAGACCTTGGATTGATAATATTACTTGCTGCAGACTGTGTATACTTGCACAGGATCTTGGAGTCAATTTATCTTATATTTTTAACCACTCCAGAATTACAACATAACTTCTTCAAGAAGTGAATCTCCAGCTTCTTCTGCAAAAGGAAAAGAGAGAACGAGCCAGACTACGAATTGGATGACCCATTCCTCGACTCACAACCCATGTGAAGAAAAAGAAAAAAAAACAACACACAAAAACGTATATTAATAGCGAGCAGAAATGTCACTATTTTAGTCCCAATTTATTAGGCTTTTCTGTGCTTTAATCGTGTTTTTAATGAAAATATTTAATGTATTCTGTTATTTGATCCTTAGGAGCAAAGTTGGTCATTTTGGGAGAAAAAGTGCAAAAAATGAAGCTAATGAAGCCCAAATCAAAGCTTGGATCAAAAGGGGATCCAAAAAGGTCAATCATGATGGAAATTCCCAAAAGAAATGAAGAGAAGGCCCAAAAATCAGCCCAAAACCGAAGCTGGAAATTTTGGAAATTGGGTCAGCGTCGAGACGCTGTGAAGAGAGCGTCGCGATGCTACCCATTTCTTGGGCAACAAGACGCGTGCATCGCAGCGTCGCAACGTTGTGCAATGTAGCGTCGCGACGCTGCCTCCATTCCAGGCCTATAAAATGCGCCCCAAGGTGCCTCATTTTTCATCCAACAATCCATCAAGGAATCGATCCCTTTCCTTTCTTCCTTAGGCTCCTTTGGAGCCCCTCTCAAGGCTTTCTAGCCTTTTTGAGATAATTCTTTAGTGGGAAATTTTTTGGGGAGTTTTTGGGGAGCATCTTAAAGGCTCAAGGAGTAGTCGGCGAGGCTCCAAGCGTCAACGAAGGGGTTTTTCGACGGTCAATTCCTTTCCTTTTATGCTCTTAATTATGCTTTCTATTGTAATTATTGTGGATATTTTAGCCATGTGTAGCTAAACCCCAATTTGGGGTCTTGAAATGAAATTATAGTTCAAATATTGTTATAATTTCTTGTCTCTTGCCTTTGTCCTAATTATTTGTATGGATGCGCTTAATGCTTTATTCAATCTGGCCAATTGTGTAATGATCAGATTCTTAATGGAAACTCGACGGAGAGAAATTAGGATAGATCGTAATCCATGCAACTAGTTTAATTGCCCGTCGTGACATCGGGATTAGTTGATTAAACTTAGATTCCTAAAATGAATCAGAGCGTAATAATTAATGATTTTTTAATGGTGCTAAGGACACTTAGGTTGTTAAAATGAATTAATTACAATTAGGGGAAACCGACAGGAGAACCTATGTGATTAACGAAGATTCTAGGATTATAATTAGTTGGGCAATGAGATAAGATAATTATAACAATTGTTTAGCTAATAATTGACTTTCAAGACCCCTCTTCCCAATAAAAGAAAACTCTTTCTCCATATATATATATATATATATTTATTGATCAATTTATCTTAATTGCTTTGAATTTTAAATCCTTTTTATTGCATGACCTGTTCCCTAAATATCATTTCACCCAATTATTTTTAGTGCTCAAGAGATTTTAGTTTTGCTTAATTTTCGCTTCGCCTCCCTGTGGATTCAATACTCGGTATTACTACCGTTTTATATTACTTGTTACGACCCGTGCGCTTGCGGTAATCGCCTACCAACATGTATATCCTAATCTTTGTAGACTTAATGGGTGTAAACTTTGTACATATTCTAGTTTACACTTTAAATTTCAACTCGCAAATATTTTGAAGCAGCAGCAGAGCAATTAAAGCAAAAGATATTGAAGACGAAGATTATTGATAATTCTCCTAGTTCGTGAGGACCTAGTTTGGTGTTCCAGGCTGTAAGTCCCAAGATAAGGCAGTAAGACCATTGGTAAACCAGTAATTATCCTAGGGTGATCAAACGAAGAGAAGAATCAATAATTTAGCCGACAAGATATCAGATCACAAGGATGGAAACATCTGTCATCTCCAAAATTAGCTGACAACATTCAATTTCCATGCATTTTGTCTATATTCCTTGTATTCCCAAGATTTTGTCATTTCTATCTTCTTTCATTTTCAACATTTTGTCTTTTTACTTTTTATATTTCCAAGTTTTGTCTTTTTATTTTTTGTATTTCCTAGATTTGTCTTTTCTGTTTTAGATAACATTTATCTTTTGTATTTTCCATATTTGTATGTCCAACGAATCTATCAGGGGTCCTGTCCTGATGTTTCGATCTGAGCTTTTAATTTTCTGTATTCAATTAAATTTGAAGTCTGGGGTCTATAAAAGACTTCCAAGTTGTAATACAAAGGCATGATTCGAATTCCTTCAAGCTATCCTCTCTTGAAAAGCTTGAACATTCGAACTTCTTGCCATCCTTTAATACTATCAATCCTGATTTTGATTCTCTTTGCGGTTAGCATCGAGCGATTAGTATCAAAGCATCGAAATTTGTTCTTGAGAAAGATGTTAAAAACCTGCTAGTTTCAAAGCAAATTTTTGCCATATGGTTAAGGCATCCTCCCTCAGCATGAACATTGCGCACAAGACCTGCTGAGCCTCAGAACACCCCATGTATCAAAATATTTCTTCAATTATGGTTGTCCAAGCCTCCATTGCAGTAGGGTCTACTGTCTTCCCGTTAAATTTTGGTGGGTCGTACTTCTTAAAATCTTTTAAACATCTTGAACCCCTGGTCGACCCCGCTTGATTCTGGTTCTGGTTCACCTGAGCTGTCTGATTGGCAGCGCATAACTCAGGAGGGCCTCAAGAGCTTCTAACGTCAGGGTGACTGTTGGTGCTTGCGCTGGAGGTGCAGGCACCTGAACCTTAGGTTGATTTTTAGCTGGGTGATCCACTGGAGGATCTACTTGCCCTGGAGGTACATGACAACTAAGCCATCGTCTGAGGAAGGAGCAACATCTCTTCAAGCTAAACCCGAGATAGGAAGAAAGAGCAATAGGAGTTGAGCGCACGGGAATATCTTGAAGAAGCTTCTTACCCTCGAGAACTTCTAATAGATCTACCTGGAGTCGATCCTCCTGTTTGCCAAAAAACAAAAAAAAAAAAAGAAAAAGGCGATAGAAGATAAACATAATTGAAGGGCTTGATAGCTCTAGATAACCCACATGTGGAAGAAGACATCATCACAACAATGAGTGCACAAATCACATCAATGGCTTGTCACTCTAATTTCTTTTTTGTTCATTGTGTAAAGATTCATTCTTTGTTTGTAACTTGTCCATCTAATCCTTATTATATAGGGCAACCAGACAACCAGAGTCCTATTTTCAATCCTTACTAAAGACTATTGTAACACCAACAAGATTGTATCAACAACGATCCAACACCTCATTTGGAGCAAGAATGTCTGTTTACTTTTGAAGACCAATATAAAGATCAATATGCCCAACAAGAGATGCAACAAGAGATAGAACCACAAGTTTCAACTAACTTCGAAGAACTCATAAGAGAATACATGGAGCCCTCGGTAATCGCAAACGCCCTCAAGTACCACCTAAAAAGGAAAGACATGTACCATGGGTGAGTATATAAGAATATACTCAGTAAGTAGCCCACTTAAGAGCTGAAACTGATAACATGAGATCTAGTATATTGAAACTTAATTATTGGGTCTTAACATGATAGGGACCTAACTGGAAATATACACTCGGGTTTCTAATCCTAGGGCCACAACTGGGTACATGATATGTTCTGTCTAGGGTGTTTACCTATCCCCAACCTGTGCCAACTAGAGTGTTGTGTGGGTCAGTAAGGTAAGGCAAGTAAACTAGAGACTAGCTGGCAACCTCTTGATAAGGGTAAAAAATATATCTATTTTACCCTTATATTTAGCTCATTTCTTTGTCAAACATTGCATGTTTAGATCAATTTTACTATTCCGAAGCTCAAAATATGTTAAGGTTGATAAGTTAGGGTGTTGAGAATCAATTTTGTCAAATTGTGCTCATTTGTGCTTAAAAAGACTTAATTTTAGGGGAATTTGACTAAGATTGTTGCTGTGTAGGAAAACAGAGGAAGAGCTGGGATTTACCCAAAGGAAAAATGAGATGCGACCGCATTTCTGGAAAAACAAAGGTAGTTTCGAGTCGTCCGCAGGTCATTTTGAATGAGACTTCTTCGCACCTAACCGACTGTTTTGATCCCAAAACCAACTGGGTGACCTACCAGCACCTATTTCGCAACTCCTCAACCATTTCCAACACTATATAAGCTCGAGATTCGAAGTCAAATTCAAGTAGAATTCATTTGGAAGAAGAGGGTGGTGACAAAACCCTAGTTGACGCCTATGAGTAGAGATGCCCGAGGTCCTTCTTAGATGAAAAAATTCTAACCTTAGTTAGACATCAAACCTTCGGGTTTGTAGGGATTTTCACCCATTCCCACTTGTAAAAGCGAGAGAGTGGAGTGTCTAAGCGAACTCTAGAAGGATTGGATAAATAAAAAACCCATAGTATTTGGCTACTTCCATTATTTCCAGCTTTCGATACTTTTCATTTATCTGTATTCTGTACATCTTATTTTCAATGGAAATGTATTCATTTGCACTTTATCTCACCATGAGTAGCTAAATTCTGTTGAGGAGTTCAATATGGTGAATTCCCTTATGGTTCAATAGCTTGAAAGTGTTTTATTTGCTTAGTTTTGTTCAATGCATGTCATTCTTTATTGATTATCACTCTGATCTTGATGAGTTTAACTTGATCACTTAGACTTTGCATGCTATGTGAGTTTGATCTCGAAAGGGACAGACGATATCGGTTCTCATAAAGGTGATATCGGAGAAAGAGCTCGAAAGAGATTGTTCGGCGGTATGGGGCAAGCTGCCTAAGGCACCCTATATCGACTATAGGGTTATAGATTGCATTCATGAATTATCTATGTCGGAGTCGAGTCACAAAAATGTGCATAACAGTACTCGCTTAGCCTTCTAACGATTCTTGGGAGCAAGGCCAAATAGAAGTTAAATCTGAACCAATGCATTGAATAGGCTTAAGATTAAATAATCCATGATTAAGGTTATTGCATTTGGGATGAATCCATGTTGAATACCTCGTTTTATCATATTGTTATTTTTTTATTTATTTGCTAGTTTTATCTATAGAGTCACGACGCTATCCCTCTTCCGGGCCTATATAAACACCCCCTTGGTACCCCATTTAATCATCAATCATTCCACCATCCTTTCTTTCCTTCCTTTCCTTTTCTTTCCTTGAGCATTCTCTCAAGGCTTTTTAGCCTTTTTTAGATTTACAAGTGGGAAATTTTGTGGATAGCTTTTAGTGAGCAATCTAGAAGGCTCAGGGCGTGTTCGAAGGGACTCCAAGCGTTAGCGATGGGTTTCTCGACGGTCATTTCCTTTTGTCTTATTTTTCTCCAATTTATGCTTTCTATTGTATACATTGTGGATATTATAGCCATGTATAGCTAAACCCCATTTTGGGGTCTTGAAATGAAAATACATAGTTAAATGTTAATATAATTGCCCATCTCTTGCCCTCTTTTACTAATTATTTGTATGGATGCTCGTAATGTTGTATGTCTTCTGGCCAATTGTATATTGATCTGATTCTTAATGGAAACTCGATGGAGAGAAATTAGGATAGATCATAATCCATGCAACTAGTTTAATTGCCCGTCATGGCAACGAGATTAGTTGGTTAAACTTATATTCCGATAATGAATCAGAGCGTAATAATTAACGATTTTTAATGGCGCTAAGGAAACTTAGGTTGTTAAAATGGATTAATTATAATTAAGGGAAACCAATAGGAGAACCTATGTGATTAACGGAGATTCTAAGACTATAATTAGTTGGGCAATGAGATAGGATAATTGTAATAATTATTTAGCTATTAATTGATTTTCAAGACCCCGCTTGTCACTCAAAACTCTTTCTCCATTTTTTTTTTTATTGATCATTTTAAATCTTTTATTGCTTTAATTTTCAATTCATTTTTAGCATCAAGATTAGGTCCCTAAATACATTTTTGTGCTACCCTGGTGCATTAAAAAAGGAGAACTATGAGCTTCAGTCAGGACCTCATTCCTGAGCTCATCACTCTCAAGCACGCACAATCGCCCTTGAAAGAGAAGGCCATCGTTTGAGGAAGAGGCCAGGTTGGGATCCTCCTTCTGGGAGTCTATGATACGTTGTCTCAACGTTGGCTGAACTGACAACTAGGCCAACCGTGAGGCAACTTCTCCTGCTAGAGTCGTTATCCCTGCATGATCCATTTCAGTCTTTATGTGAGCCAGGTTTGTGATTAGGGCTGAGGTATGGGTTGTCTTTCTACTGAGCGCATCTGCAACCACGTTTGCCTTGCCCGGGTGGTAAAGAATCTCAACATCATAATCCTTCACCAACTCAAGCCATCTGTGCTGCCTCATATTAAGTTCCTTCTAAGTGAAGAAATACTTTAGGCTCTTGTGATCTGTGAAGATTTTTATCTTATCACCATACAAATGATGCCTCCAAGGCTTCAAGGGAAATATAACTGTTGCTAGATCCAAATCATGAGTCAGGTAGTTGCATCAGATTTCCCCATAGCCAAGCATAAGTAAGCACGCCCCGTCATCGCTAGGTATTCCAGTGCCAAGTAGGAAAGAGTATTATGAATGATGATCTATTTTATGCGTTAAACTTGAATCTGTATAATCTTGTTATCTGGGTTAGAATGAGCTTAAACTCGTTATTCTTAGCATGGAAGATTTTAGCTTGACCCTTTTAATGTTTCTTGAATGCTAGACTATGCCTCCACGTGTTCGAGGTCGAGGACGCAGTCGTGGACGTTGTAGTGGTCATATACCTCCAGGGCAAGTAGATCCTCCAGTGGATCACCCAACTAAAAATCAACCTGAGGTTTAGGTGTCTGCACCTCCTACGCAAGCACCAACAATCACCCTGACGTTAGAAGCTCTTGAGGCTCTTCTGAGTAATGCGCTGCCAATCAAACAGCTCAGGTGAACCAGAACCAGAATCAAGTGGGGTCGACCAGGGGTTCAAGATGTTTAAAAGATTTTAAGAAGTATGACCCACCAAAATTTAACGGGAAGACAATAGACCCTACTGCAACAGAGGCTCGGACAACCACAATTGAAGAAATATTTCGATAAATGGCGTGTCCTGAGGCTTAGCAGGTCCTATGCGCAGTGTTCATGCTGAGGGAGGATACCTTGATGTGGTGGCAGTCCATGGAGCGATCCATTGATGTCAGTGTCGGACTAGTCACCTGGCTCCAGTTTAAGGAAGCATTTTTCCTAAAGTATTACTCAGCAAATATTAGATACAGAGAGGAGGTAGAGTTCTTGGCCTTGAAGTAGGGTGAAAGGTCAGTGGAGGAGTATGGGTTGGAGTTCACATGGTTATCTCGCTTTTTCCCAGAGATTTTGGACACTGAAGCAAAGAAGACGAAGAGGTTCATTTTGGGCCTCAGAGACGATGTGCATAAAGGTGTTCATATAACACATGCGGAAGCAATTTTAGGATCGGAGGCACTTAACTACATCCATTTTAGAAAATGAAAACATGCTGTCCAAATTCCGTAAGGAGAGAGCAGAATTTTTACCAACCTTTTGGAGACCGATTCAACAACTCCCTTTGATTCTTTTGATCACGAACGGTGTGTGGACCACCTCTAGTGTCTTCCCTACTATTCTCCGGGCCAAGAACGACTTGTGGCAGTCTATAGAGATAGGGAATGGGAAGGGAAGGCTTGAAAGTTCAAGCACTAGAGAGATATATGGAGATGAGAGAGTTTGAGACCAAAATCCAGCAGCATAACAATATGGAAAATGGCTCTTCTTCCTTTGAATCTGATTCATACTCCTTATATAGACATCTTCCATGCAAAGAGAAGCCTCATGACACTAGACACATGGTGAAATTGCAACTAAAAGTGGATTCTAGGTGTTTAATTCACAACACATGCAACTAGTGCATGGTTGTGTTGTTTTCCACTATGCATCAACATGCAAGAGTGGGAATGCCACTAAATCCACTTAAAATTGAATCTAAATTCTCAATTTTCAGCTTGCAACTCGTTCCTATTTCAATTCAAAATTGAAATTAATTTCTAGGCAATTAATTGGTAAAATTCCAAGTAATTTTTACATGATTAATCCAATTAATCTTTATCACCTAGTGCCATGAATTATATATGATTCCTAATACATATATATGGTATTCAAAACACTTTTAAATACTTCATCTCTCATTTTCTAATTTAATTCATAATTAAATTATTGTGTCAAACACAATTTACGATAATACCCGTTTTCCCGATTTTGAACAATTCAAAGCTTCCTATCTTTTTGTTCTAGGCTTTGTTCCAATACGAGCTAGTAGGGGGACCTAATGGACCTATAGATCATGGGATCCAACGGATCGAGGCTAACCGACTAATCTCATTATCCAAGCTAGCCAACATTGGTTAACTACCGGGACACTCCACTATAACCCGATAGTTGTGAAGGGAATAAAAGTCCCCACGCAGCGGAAGCGCATCGATTGGACCTTACGCCATATATTAATTAACATTAAAATACCGTTACGAAAACTCAAACAAACTTTAAACAACCTTTAAAGTTGCTGGAAATTCAGTTTAAACATGCTTAAAAATAAATCTAAATTTATTTTCATGCTTTTCTAAAGAAAAGGGGAAGAACCGTCACATACCTTCGTTGTAGACTTGACTGTTCTTCGCCAGCGACGCTCCAACGAACGAAAACGCAGCAGCCTCCTCTCCTCTTGATCGCTGAAATCTTCTTCTTGATCGACACAATAACCACAGAGGTTACACCTGTATGTCTCTAAGTCTAGGAAGCAAAAGACTTGTGGGAGTCTTTCTCTAAGAGGGAGGCTAGAGAGAATTCTAGGTCTTGTCTTTTTGAGAGTCTAAGAGCAAGAGCAAGAATTTCAAGTGTCATGACCAATTAGGTCTAGTATTCTATTTATAGAAGAGAGGCCATGAATAAAATATTCAATTAAATCAATCTTTTCCAAAATTGATTCAATCTTATTCCTTAATTAATCAATCATGATCAATCAATTCCATAATTGATTAATCTTTTCCACAAATGACTAATTACTTCCATAAGTGATTAGATCATTTCCATAAATGATTAATCACTTCCTTAAGTGATTAATTATTTCCATAATTGATTAATTCCCGGTTAATGAATTCTTTAATTAATTAACCACCAATTAAATATCACATATTTAATTTCCGGCCTAGAATTAATTAATTTGCCCAAACACATTTTAGGCCTTAAATTAATTAATTCATTATTTGAACTCTTTCAAAACTTCCATAAATTTATATTTGAACTTTTCAAATATTAATTTCTCTCATAATAATATATCAGTATATATTTGTTTCCCTTAATAAATTGAACATTTTCAATTTACTTTTATTACTTAGTTGCCTCAAATTACTTTACGAGCTACCAGTGGGACCTAATGGACCTGCAGATCAGAAGCTCCAACGATGTGAGATTAATTGGTCAAACTCATTAACCACATTAATCAATATTTGTTAACTGTGTGTACATTCCACTATAGACTCACAGTTGCACTATTCTCACAGCAGACATATTTTTTGTTTCCACGGATTTAGACCAATATCGACTAGTTAGTCCTTCACGAGTGTCCGTAACACCAGCTGGGTCAAATTACCGTTTTACCCCTGGGTTACCTCTATTTCCTCAAGTACCAATTCTCCTCTAATGAACAACCTGTTTGTGGTCCAACCATCAAACAGAAAACCCTCTCGTGCCATTGAGAGGGTAGGGCCCTTTGTTCAAGACTCGGAGTAACCACTAAAGGGAACACTCATCTGCTTCCTTAAGGTCGGGAAGGAGTGAATTCCATCTTGTACGATTATGTTCCAAGCTCCCCATTCGGTCTTGTCCCCAAAGTGGTATGCTTATTGAGTCGGCGTATTGGCCACTCTCACCCATACAAATCAAACAACAATCTCTCATGAGCAGGAGTCCATAATCAACTCAGGATTAAGACTAAGTTGTCTAGGTCGTCCTAGTGAAATAGAAAACCAACTAGTTAACGGTGTTATAACCAGTGGTTACTATTTCGCGGTCCGGTCTTATGCAAACTCATTGCATAGGATACCCCCACTCGCATGTCTCCTACACGAACGCGTTGGATCGCAGCGTTTATATTAAATACAAAGTGGGTCGTATCCATAGTGTCACCAGGATAAGGCACCCAGTCTTATCCCTATACTATAGACCCTTTAGGCTGTTTCTTGAACAATGATCCCATATGTCGCTACATATAGTTCAAGACTCATATTACAGCCTAGGATGTCTAGTTTATTGGATTAGGGTTATTATTAGGCAAAGACAAATATAAAATATAAAATAACTAATAACAATTAATGGAAAAATATATCAATATTATTTAATTAATATCCGGTCAACAGTTACATTCACTATCTACGAGTTTTAGGGCATAAAACCCAACAAACTCCCACTTGAACTAAAACACTAGTTAGTGGGATGTAAATGCAATAATCTAAAGCTGGAAATGTCATGTATATTAATACAATGAACTAGGGCATCCTTATACCCATTATACATTTCTCCCACTTGCCCTAGATTAGATGGATACATATCTCGTAGACCTAGACCCTCTAGATGACCCTCAAACACTTTAGCCGTGAGAGCCTTCGTAAATGGATCAGCGATGTTGTGCTCCAAGGCGATCTTAGTGACGATCACATCTCCTCGTTGCACAATCTCCCGTATTAGGTGATACTTCCTCTCGATGTGTTTACCCCGTTTGTGGCTTCGAGGTTCTTTTGAGTTGGCTACTGATGTGGACTTTTCCTACCTCAAGAGCACGAGTCAAGTAATAATATAGTGAATGTAATTCGAATGTCGTCCTCTGGATTGGATTTTTAAGCAAATCAAGTATTGTGAATTTTCTTGCCCAATTTTATTTAGGGATCAAAAAGTGATGATTGAATAATAAGAAAACTAAATCAAAACACGTAGAAAGTGTGGAATTTCAATTGGGAAAACCACTTAGGGAATTGATTTCGCCGATTTAGTTTAGGATTGATTATAAGGAGTAAGTTATTATGCACAATGAAATTATGAGCCAAAGACCCTTTAATCACAACTACCTCTCCCGAGTATAATTGATTCTCATGCAAATTAACCAACTTGATATCCCTATCTAAGTTTATTAATCATGCAAGGCAATTAGATCTTTTAACCAATTCTAAAGTTAATCTAAAACCGTCACGAATTAGAAACTAAACTTTAGTCATGCAATCTTGAGTAAGTCTAAATCAAATCCCATCTCCCGAGCTAGATTTGAAACTTAAATCATTCAACTAATGGCCAATTAATTGGAAGCATGAAATCAAGATTACAAACATAATAACATTGCACAACTTAAACCATAAATCAATCCATAAACACAATCAACTACATCAATCCCTAAGCTTACAAGTTTAGCTACTCATGATTAAAATTACAAGCTCAACTAAACATGTAAAAACCATAAAAATCTAACTAAAGTGAGGGAAAGAAGAATTAAACTCGTTGTAGGCCGAGACCGAACGTCCCCGTCACGATCCCCACGAACAATGGGTTGATTTCCGAAATTTCCCCTTTGCTTCAGCCTTGAATTCCTATCTTTTTGCTCTGTTTACGGCCCCAAGAAGTCCCAAAATTGGTTCCCCCAAAAACCTAGCCGAAAGGATGCTTTTATTCTGAAATTTCGTCGTAGCGTCGAGACGCTGCCTCTAAAACACGCATTCTGGAAAAGGAATTCTCGCAGCGTCGGGACGCTAAGGTCGCAGCGTCTCGACGCTACGATAGTTTCTCGTCTCCTCTGATATGGAATGCCAGCATCGAGACGCTAAAGAAGCAGCGTCTCAACGCTGGTCTATATTTGACCAAATGTTGATTTTTTCCTTTTTGATTCTTTTTCCTTCCTTTGCATCTTTTCACGTCCTGAGCACCCGATTAACGCCATTATTGCGCTATAGCTCCAATCAACCATTTCCTACAAAATAAACAATAAAGTGCAATAAAATGGCCAATAATCTTCAAAGGCTGGCTAAATTCAATAAGGAAAGATAGCTAGCTATGCTCGCTATCAAATACCCCCAAACTTAAGCTTTTGCTAGTCCTCGAGCAAACTACAAATCAAACATACAGCAGAAGAATAGATGCAACAATCATAACTCAATCCTCAAAGCTCAAAAGTCAATAACCAAGCAAGCAAGAGACATGCACATAAGGACCAATGAGGGAGACAAATTAAAAATTTTCCAAAATTAACTTGCACAAGCGAGATCTAACTCAACAAGATCAGACTCTACTAGCCCGGGATTGGATTATTAAACTCTCAGCTCATCTTCCCTCTACACTGGCACTAAGGTTTCACTAATGAGTTAATGAAACAAATTAGTTTGTTTTCCTCCAAACTTAGGTGCTTATAATTAACAATTAAATTACGCATGTATATGTGGCACTAGCTTTCACACACCCATTGTAGGGACCCTTAACCTGAGTTTTCTCTTGTTGGCCAAACTGATCACAACAGGGGTAGCTCTTTTTGCCTAAGCTTTATTAAACATTACAGACTGTGCACAGGCCATGGCATAATAAATTTTTTTTTTCAATAGTAACAACAAGAATGATTTTTCTTTATGAGCATAAATAGCATATATTCTTTTCTTTCCTCCTAAGCAAGATCAAACATGCTAATTTGCACAACATTAACTTTTTAGCTCTTCCCTACACCTATCGAGGTGACAACAAGCATATGAACCTAATAATTCGCTCATGAGCATTCAAATCCAAATCTAGTCAAGACAAATACTCTACCCATGCAAGCCATCTCCTAGAAAAAGTTTAAAAAGTCTCCCTTTTTGGGCACTCATGCTTACAACTCATCACAAGCTTGAAAATTTACAAGAAAGCCTATCCTAGGACATCATAATCATGTAACAGTAGCATCCAAAAAACAACCATATGCATAATTCAAAGAAAGCTCAAAACTATAGCCCGAACTCAGATGCTCAAGGGCTCCACAAACATGCTAATCCATCCCCAAACTTAAAACATGCATTGTCCTCAATGTATAAAGAAACTAAGGCATAAACAAGCATGAGAACAATAAAAGAATGACAGGAGTGAACAATACTGGCCTGGAATAATGATGACTTCTTGACTGAAAGCTTGGAATCTTGATAGCTTGAAAGCAAAGGAGAGAAAGAAAACAAAACCTACAAAACAAAAACAAACAATAAATCCAAAAAAAAAAAGAAAACACACTAAACTTACTTGGGTTGCCTCCCAAAAGCGCTTGTTTAACGTCATTAGCTCGACGTGTTGATCGTGCTTCAAGGGGGCTTTTGTTCTGTGAATCCAACAGTGGTGCTCTTTCTTTCACCTTTCCTGTATCCCATGAAAAGCACTTTATCTTTAGAGTCTTCAACTGCTTTAAAAATTTCTTTTTCATTATTGACTCTAATAGTAAGCTCCCTGCGCTCAATATCAATAATCACTCGCCCAGTAGCGAGGAATGGTCTTCCTAATATGACAGGCATTGAAGGATTTTCTATCATGTCCATAACATATAAATCAATAGGGAGGAAAAATCTACCTACCCTGATTAAAACATTTTCTACAATGCCAACTGGTCTAACCACAGACTGATCAGCTAATTGGAGCTTTACAGGAGTAGATTTAATCTCACCTATGTCTAGCTTTTTACACAAGGACAATGGAATAATATTAATGCTAGCACCTAAATCACATAATGCTCTAAACGAGTAAGTACCAAAACTACAAGGAACATAAAAACTCCCTGGATCTGCTACTTTTTCAGGTACCTTCTGTTGGACTCTAGTGCTGCATGTAGAAGCAAGATATACAGTGTCAACCTTCTTTTCTTTTCGCTTCTTTGCTAACCACTCCTTCATGAACCTGTTGTACTGGGGCATCTCTAATGCCTCTACAAAAGGAATATTGATATTTAGATTCATAAAAGCATTCATAAATTTATCAAACTGAACCTGATTGTTCTTTTTCTTCTTTTTCTTTTTCTTTTCCTTGGGAATCAACAATGTGGGAGAAGGAATAGGAGGCTCAAGGTTAAGCTTTTCACCCTCATCTGCTGATGTGTCTTCCTCAGCTTCCCCTGTAGGCATTTCATAATCCTCAGACTCAGGCTCCTCGTCAGCTTCCTCCTAGTGCACAGTGATTGCCTTACAGTATTCCATCTGAGTTTTCTCCTGTTCAGCCGGGGCCTTACCTTTATTCATGGTACTTACAACATTTACCAACTGTCCTAGCTGAGTCTCAATGTTTTTTATGGCTGCACTGTGGCCATTCACCGTGGTGTTGATAGCAATGACTGCCTCCTCTAGTTTGGTTGTCCTGTTACTTGACTTTGCAATGAAAGCTCCAACAAGATCTTCTAACTTTTTATTTTCTTGAGTTTGAGGGGCAAAACCAAGGGGGTTAAGAACATTCTTAGTGTTTGCTTAAGAGAAATTTTCATGGTTCCTATTGTTAGGGTGATAATGTGTAGGTGTAACATTACTATTATCTCCCCTAAAATTAGAATTTGATACATACTGAACCTGCTCAATGGTCTCCTCCTGAGGTCTAGATGCTAAAGTAGCAGCTGATTCAATTGATTGAGCACTCCCTATACCTGAAAATTTCATAAAAGCATTATCAAGGGAGGTCATCTGGGCCTGGAGTGCACTTACTTTATCAACCTCAAACACTCCAGCAGCAATTTTTTTGGGTGTAGACCGCTCAGATGGCCACTGATAACTGTTGGTGGCCATATCCTCTAAAAGTATGCGAGCATTTTCCACGGTCTTGGACAACAGAGTCCCACCTGCAGCTGCATCAACAATCGTTTTTGTACTAGGAGTTAAACCATTATAAAACAATTGAACCTGAAGCCAGTCGGGATATCCATGCTGAGGGCACTTCCTCAGCAACTCTTTAAATCGCTCCCAGGCCTCGAACAGCTGCTCATCATATTGTTGTTGGAATGTCCCAATCTCGGTCCTCAGCTTGACCGTCTTTGCAGGAGGGAAAAATTTCTTTAAAAAGGCCTGGACCAAAGCATCCCAATTGGTGATGCTCCCAGGGGGAATGGACTGCAACCAATCTCGTGCTTTATCCTGCAAAGAAAAAGGGAATAAACGTAAGCGAATAACATCCTCAGATACTCCATTAATTTTTACCGTCCCACATATGTCCAGAAATGATTTAAGATGAGAATTTGGATCCTCGGTGGGCGATCCTCTATATGCACAGTCTCGAGCCATCTGAATGAGACCGATCTTCAGCTCAAAGTTGTTGGAATTGATCGGGGCATAGACAATCCCCGATTGTTGCCCCTGAAACACAGGCTGAAAATAATCTCTAATAGGCCTAGGCTCCTCAGGTGGATTTTGGTCAGCCATTTGAATAATTTCTCTATTTTCCCTTCGAAGCCTATGAATTGTTCTTTCAATCTCGGGATCCAACGGTATCACTTCTCTACTACGATGCATTCAAAAACAAATCTACCCTAAAAAGGAAAGAAAACAATTATGGAAAGAAACAAAAAAAAGAAAACAACTAATCTAAATATGGAAAATAATCTAGAAAAAGGAAAGAAAATAACCTAATATGGAATGCAAAAATAAATATGGCAAAACACACATAAGGAAACTAACAAATAAGAAAAAACTAATCTAAAAAGGAATAACAAGAAACAAAGAAGGAAAAGATTACACAACTAAAAGAAAAACTAACCTAGAAAATAAAAAATGGAAAGAAAAACAAATAAGGAAAAATGCAATCAACCTAGAAAAGTAAAAATACACCCTAAATTAAGACCAAACAATTTTTTCACAATATCAATCTAGCTAAATGTGCCAATCCCTGGCAACGGTGCCAAAAACTTGATGTGGACTTTTCCTACCGCAAGCGCACGGGTCAAGTAATAATATAGTGAATGTAATTCGAATGTCGTCCTCTGGATTGGATTTTTAAGCAAATCAAGTATTGTGAATTTTCTTGCCCAATTTTATTTAGGGATCAAAAAGTGATGATTGAATAATAAGAAAACTAAATCAAAACACGTAGAAAGTGTGGAATTTCAATTGGGAAAACCACTTAGGGAATTGATTTCGCCGATTTAGTTTAGGATTGATTTTAAGGAGTAAGTTATTATGCACAATGAAATTATGAGCCAAAGACCCTTTAATCACAACTACCTCTCCCGAGTATAATTGATTCTCATGCAAATTAACCAACTTGATATCCCTATCTAAGTTTATTAATCATGCAAGGCAATTAGATCTTTTAACCAATTCTAAAGTTAATCTAAAACCGTCACGAATTAGAAACTAAACTTTAGTCATGCAATCTTGAGTAAGTCTAAATAAAATCCCCTCTCCCGAGCTAGATTCGAAACTTAAATCATTCAACTAATGGCCAATTAATTGGAAGCATGAAATCAAGATTACAAACATAATAACATTGCACAACTTAAACCATAAATCAATCCATAAACACAATCAACTACATCAATCCCTAAGCTTACAAGTTTAGCTACTCATGATTAAAATTACAAGCTCAACTAAACATGTAAAAACCATAAAAATCTAACTAAAGTGAGGGAAAGAAGAATTAAACTCGTTGTAGGCCGAGACCGGACGTCCCCGTCACGATCCCCACGAACAATGGGTTGATTTCCGAATTTTCCCCTTTGCTTTAGCCTTGAATTCCTCTCTTTTTGCTCTTTTTACGGCCCCAAGAAGTCCCAAAATTGGTTCCCCCAAAAACCTAGCCGAAAGGATGCTTTTATTCTGAAATTTCGTCGTAGCGTCGAGGCGCTGCCTCTAAAACACGCATTCTGGAAAAGGAATTCTCGCATAGTCGGGACGCTAAGGTCGCAGCGTCTCGACGCTACGAGAGTTTCGCGCCTCCTCTGATTTGGAATGCCAGCATCGAGACGCTAAAGAAGCAGCGTCTCGACGCTGGTCTATATTTGACCAAATGTTGACTTTTTTCCTTTTTGATTCTTTTTCCTTCCTTTGCATCTTTTCGCGTCCCGAGCACCCGATTAACGCCATTATTGCGCTATAGCTCCAATCAACCATTTCCTACAAAATAAACAATAAAGTGCAATAAAATGGCCAATAATCATCAAAGACTAGCTAAATTAAATAAGGAAAGATAGCTAGCTATGCTCGCTATCAGCTATAGCCCCACTATTGTCACAGTATAGTGTTATGGGCACGTTCATATTCGGAACCACTTCCAAATCAGTCAAGAACTTTCTAAGCCATATTGCCTCCTTAGCTGCTTCGCAAGCTGCTACATACTCAGCCTCCATGGTTGAGTCTGCTATGCATCCTTGTTTGATGCTTCTCCACACTACTGCTCGTCCATTGAGGGTGAATACTGACCCTGATGTGGACTTCCTTGAATCCTTATCAGCTTGAAAGTCAGAGTCAGTGTATCCAGTAAGAATCAAATCCTTAGCTCCTTACACACGCATGTAGTCCCTCGTTCTCTGAAGATACTTGAGGATGTTCTTAACCGCTCCCCAGTGGTCTAACCCTCGATTAGACTGATACCTACTGACTACTCCCACTGCATAACATATGTCAGGCCTAGTGCAGAGCATAACATACATTAAGCTGCCCACAGCTGAGGCGTAGGGAATGTGTCTCATGTTCTCAATTTCTTGAGGTGTCTTAGGAGACTGTTCCTTAGACAGGTGTACCCCATGTCTGAAGGGTAGTAGTCCCTTCTTGCAGTTTTGCATCGAATATCGAGACAACATCTTGTCAATATACGTTGCTTGAGACAGAGCTAGCGTTTTGTTCTTACGATCCCTAATGATTTGGATTCCCAGAACATATTGAGCCTCTCCCAGATCTTTCATTTGGAATTGGGGTGCTAGCCATTTCATAATGTCAATGAGGTATCCTACATCATTCCCAATGAGTAGGATATCGTCTACATAAAGTATTAGAAAAGCTACTTTCCTTTTGTTGACTTTCTTGTACACACAAGGCTCATCAACGTTTTGGTCAAAGCCAAAGGATTTGATTACAGTATCAAATCTAATGTTCCATGATCTGGACGTTTGTTTCAATCCATAAATGGATCGATTGAGCTTACAAACCTTTTGTTCCTGACCTTGGGCTATGAACCCTTCGGGTTGAGACATGAAGATATTCTCTTCAAGATTACCATTCAGAAAGGCAGTCTTGACATCCATTTGCCATATTTCATAGTCATAATATATGGCTATGGATAAGAGAATTCGTATGGACTTTAACATGGCCACAGGAGAAAAGGTTTCCTCATAGTCAACCCCTTCCTTTTGGGTATAACCCTTGCCACTAGTCTAGCTTTGAAGGTCTGTACCTTTCCGGCTGCATCTCTTTTTCTCTAATAGATCCATTTGCACCCTATGGGTTTTACCCCATTTGGTAGATCTGTAAGTTCCCATACAGAATGGGAGTACATTGACTCCATTTCCAGGTTCATGGCTTTGACCCATTCATCCTTATCTTCGTCATTCATTGCTTGTCGATAGGACAATGGATCCTCAATGCCATCATTAGGTATGACAACCTGAGTTTCAGTTAAACCCAAGTAGCGGTCAGGTTGTAATACAACCCTCCCACTGCGTCGAGGCATTCCCAACGTTTGAGATGGACGGGATGGATCTGAAGAACTAGTTCCTTCATCAACCCTTGTTGAAGGTCCAACTTCATCAACAACTCTTGATGATTCTTCAGTAGCTTCTCCTAATATTATTTTGCTGCGTGGTTTATGATCTCTCATGTGGTCTTCCTCTAAGAAAGTGTCGTCTGTCGATACAATCACCTTATTTTCTTGTGGGTCGTAGAAATAACCACCTCTCGTTTCTTTAGGGTAACCAACAAATTGGCACAGTTTTGAACGAGGTTCCAGTTTCTTAGGATTTGTCACAAGCACGTGTGCTGGACAACCCCAGATGCGAAAGTGATGCAAACTAGGTTTACGCCCCTTCCATAATTCGAAAGGTGTTTCAGAAACACTTTTCGAGGGAACATTGTTAAGGATGTATACTGCAGTCTCTACTGCATACACCCAAAACGAGCTAGGCAATCTTTGATCCATATACTCCCCTCCTCGATCAGATCGAAGTACTTTAATAGATTTACCTAATAGGTTTTCAACTTCAGCCTTAAACTCCTTAAACTTTTCAAGGGCTTCAGACTTATGTCCCATTAGGTACAAGTAACCATATCTTGAATAATCATCTATAAATGAGATGAAATATTCGTACCCTCCTCGAGCTTTTACATTCATTGGACCACATAGATCCGAATGTATTAACTCTAAGGGTTCTTTGGCTCTGTAACCTTTTCGAGTAAAGGGTCTCTTGGTCATTTTTCCCTCGAGAAAAGATTCACAAGGTGGTAGTGAATCATCTTCTAACTTGCTTAGAAGTCCATTCTTTACCTAAATACCGATCCTATCGATGTTTATATGACCAAGTCTGAGATGCCAAAGATGAGTATTGTTACTTGATGGAGAAATCTTTTGCCTTTTACTTTGAGTTTCAGCAGTTTTAAATAATTCGTGATTTAAAAGTGCTTTGTTTTCGGTTGGTCTTAAAACATACAAGTTATTTTCCAATTTGGCTGAACAAATAAGTACACCATTTTTATAAATGAACGCTTCATTCATATCAAAAGTACTGGGAGCTTTCCCCTTGTTTCCTTTCTTCTTCTGAGTTTTCTTTGAAGAAGTGGCTACAGATTTAGTTCCAGAGGATGAACCCTTCTCGAACTTTCTTTTAGAGTGAACAACGTTTGCCTCTCCTTCTATCTGTCCCTTGTTCTTAAGAGGAGACTGATAGAGTTGTAGCTCATTCAGGAGGCTAGTCAGGTTGAGTGTTATTTTATTCATCATTGCATTGCTTCGAAACTGCAGAAAACTCTTCGAAAGAGATTCTAAGATGAATGCAACCTGACTACGCTCATCTATGACCGCCCCGTTTGCCTCTGTCACGTTGAATTGGACCATCATATCCAGGACATGCTCCCGAACATACGTGCCCTCTTTCATGCGACAGCTATAAACGTATTTGAGAGCGTCATGGTGGAGTTGGTAGGACGGTTGTCCAAACATCTCCTGGAGAGAGTTCATAATCTCCCTCGCTGTTACCATGCCCTCATGCCTTTTAGCCAAAACTTCAGATAAGCTGGCTAGGATATAGACGCGAGTCTTATCATTGGTCTTTGTCCAGCGGTCATAAGCAT
Source organism: Luffa acutangula (assembly GCA_036850905.1). NCBI lineage: Eukaryota > Viridiplantae > Streptophyta > Magnoliopsida > Cucurbitales > Cucurbitaceae > Luffa > Luffa acutangula. The sequence continues at coordinate 21,230,065 of CM072092.1, read as the reverse complement.
CCTTAACTGCTTGGGATGCATTACGAGCAGGGGCTGGAGGACAATCCTCCGTTAAGACGAACCGCAGATCATCGACAACAAGAATCGTATTTAGGTTCGACTTCCACGTAGCATAATTTTCGTCGGTTAATTTCTCATTTTTAAGCAGAGAGACAATTGAGGAAGACATTGCTGAAATTTAAACAAACAATGACCGTATTAGTTATCTTTGCCTTAACCCATCATACAAGCAATCAATTGCACACAATCCAATCAATTTAGCAAAACAGACAATCACAAAACCCTAAAACTATCGATTTAGTTTTGCAACGATGTTTCAAAGGTTTAGAATATAAGCCACCGAAGGGTGATCGGGCACTCCTCCTTTGAAATGAGACACCTCTCAACTAATTCTAATTCCAGAATAACTCATATTCATATAGACTTTAGCCACCGTTGTTCGGTCAAGGAATTGTTAACACTTTTAACTCATCCTCGTAAGTGTAACCCTCCCACTTTCAGATCTCAGAGGCACGCACCAACAGGCTACCGAAGGGAAAGACAACTGTTGGTGATTAGCCTAAGAGCTCCTATCCTTTTCAGGAGTTCACGATGTTCCGAATCCTATGACCAGGCCCTCCGAAGGGATGGTTGCGCCAGGACAACCTGCAGGCGGATCATAGGACTCTCATGGTGTGAACTATGGGCAGAGACCGAGGGATACGTTGACACGTGTCTCGCTCCCACTTACTCTAGACATTTTTCCCATTCACCTTGATATTGATTCATGCAAACACTTTCCGAAGGGAGGCTGCTCCTAAGGTGACTCGAAGCCGAGCATGAATCTCACGTTTTGAATATATGGACGTAGGAGCAAAACTTTGATTTAAATCTCGTTTTGTAATTTTCCTCCCACTGAAAATGTCATACGGTTAATTTAGGGTTGTTTAACTTAGATAGTATTCGGCTAAGTCAATCTATCTAAGTCTGATCCTATTATAACAATTATGGAAAGGATCCAACTGCAATCTTTTGGGTGAATTAAACTTCTTTTAATAAACCAAACATTGCAAGTCAACATTACTATGGTTAATTCAACTCAATGTTCGAGTCAGTTCCCAGGTAGGAGGTGTTCCGTAAACCATCAACTTAAGTACCCCCAGCCTTAGACAGAACTTTACCGAGAGAGTTCCCTTATAACCTTAGTAATGTAAGGTCTTTACTCTAAAGATCTAGGTGCATTAAACACTTTTAATAAACCTAGTGACATTGCATGCTAACATTTAACTATGATTAATTCAACTCCGGTATTCCAGGTCAGTTCCCAGGTAGGAGGTGTTCCGTAAACCGTCAACTTAAATACCCCCAGCCTTAGACAGAACATTACCGGTGGAGTTCCCTTATAATCATAGCAATGTTTTTCCTACTTAGTCAATTAAAACTATTTTTCATTCTAAGTAAGAAAAGATTCTAATCCTATTAGAAACTGATATAGGTCTAATTAATTTTAAACAATTTAAAATTAATCCAATTCATCCTATGATCTTATGTTTGCATGCAAATCTTGATTATAGATTGACGGTTTCTAATCATTAATATTAAAGAACTATTACAAATTTTAATGATTAATCCTATAATCAAGAATCTAGGGTTTAATTCATTTAACAATCTCATTCAAATTAAATAATTAAACCATACTAATTGCATGAATAATATAACAATTATATTATTAACTATGGATGTTTCATGCTTCATGCAATTTTGATTTTCTTTTATTATAACAATTATAAGTCAATCAAGAAAATCAATCAAGCATGCTTCATTCATCACATTAAACATAACTATTTATATTTAATTTAAGTAATGACATGCTTCATGCTTTCCAATTTTTCATATAATTAATATACACTTATATTAAAAAATATGAAAACAAATTCATGCATTTAAACATACATTAGAACATTTTATAATATATAAAAATGCATGACCATGTTTATAACCTAAGGTGGGATTAAATATTCTATATGACATCCATAAAGCATATAAATAGCAATTGAACCGGTTAATTTTGGCCCCTAGGATAAAATAAAGCATCAAATTACATTAATTTAGCTAAATTCTATCCTAAAAAATCCTTGTACAGCTCCGAAATTGGTCTAGATAGCACGAACCGCCCCAAACCACCTCGAACCGGCTTCGAAAATCACGAACCATGCCAAAAATTGGCTGAACCAGACCAAATAGGTCCCAGCCCAGCCGAACCAGTCCGAACCGGACCGGCCACGCCTTGAACCGCGCCTTTTGAAACCCTAATGCGCGCCTCCATCGTGACAGCATCGAGACGCTGTGTTGATAGTGTCTTGACGCTGTGCGCTTTCCATGTTTGGCGCCTGCGGTATCGAGACAGCGTCGTGACGCTGTTGAGGTAGCGTCCCGACGTTGTGCGCTTTCCTTACCGAGCGCCTTTGGTATCGAGACAACGTCGAGACGCTGTTGAGGTAGCGTCCCGACGCTGTTGCGTCTGGAGGCAGAATCTGGGCGAAAAACAGCAACTTTTCTTCGGTTTTGGCCTCGATTTCAGCGGCGATTGCTTCGATTTTCATCTCATAAAAAACTATTCTAGACCCGGACTTACATAGGACTCGATTTTACATAAAATACCCGAAACATCGGACCTTACATGATCAAAATCACATAAAATTAAAATCTATGGCCATAAAATTAACCCAAACAGTTTAACGCAAACCGAACATACATTATGCAAAAATCCCACCAATTACAGCATATCACAACTTTTAAAATTAACTAATAGGGACAGCGATGACTCTGATACCAATTGAAGGGAATAAAAGTCCCCACGTAGTGGAAGCGCATCGATTGGACCTTACGCCGTATATTAATTAACATTAAAATACCGTTACGAAAACTCAAACAAACTTTAAACCAACTTTAAAGTTGCTGGAAATTCAGTTTAAACATGCTTAAAAATATATCTAAATTTATTTTCATGCTTTTCTAAAGAAAAGGGAAAAAACTGTCACATACCTTCGTTGTAGACTTGACCGTTCTTCGCCAACGACGCTCCAACGAACGAAAACGCAGCAGCCTCCTCACCTCTTGATCGCTGGAATTTTCTTCTTGATCGACACAATAACCACAGAGGTTACACCGGTATGTCTCTATGTCTAGGAAGCAAAAGACTTGTGGGAGTCTTTCTCTAAGAGGGAGACTAGAGAGAATTCTAGGTCTTTTCTTTTTGAGAGTCTAAGAGCAAGAGCAAGAATTTCAAGTGTCATGACCAATTAGGTCTAGTGTTCTATTTATAGAAGAGAGGCCATGAATAAAATATTCAATTAAATCAATCTTTTCCAAAATTGATTCAATCTTATTCCTTAATTAATCAATCATGATCAATCAATTCCATAATTGATTAATCTTTTCCACAAATGACTAATTACTTCCATAAGTGATTAGATCATTTCCATAAATGATTAATCACTTCCTTAAGTGATTAATTATTTCCATAATTGATTAATTCCCGGTTAATGAATTCTTTAATTAATTAACCACCAATTAAATATCACATATTTAATTTCCGACCTAGAATTAATTAATTTGTCCAAACTCATTTTAGGCCTTAAATTAATTCATTCATTATTTGAACTCTTTCAAAACTTCCATAAATTTATATTTGAACTTTTCAAATATTAATTTCTCTCATAATAATATATCAATATATATTTGTTTCCCTTAATAAATTGAACATTTTCAATTTACTTTTATTACTTAGTTGCCTCAAATTACTTTACGAGCTACCAGTGGGACCTAATGGACCTGCAGATCAGAAGCTGCAACGATGTGAGATTAATTGGTCAAACTCATTAACCACATTAATCAATATTCGTTAACTGTGTGTACATTCCACTATAGACTCACAGTTGCACTCTTCTCACTGCAGACATATTTTCTGTGTCCACGGTGTAGGGATAAAAGCCCTTGCGCAGCGGAAAACACACAAAACCTTTAACTCCGAATTAATTTAAGAACCAAAATACCAATACGTTGGAACAAAATTGCAGCAGTAAAAACATAAGAAAACTTTTGAAATTTTACACATAAAGCATGCTAAATCACCTCTAAACGCTATAAATCTCATCTATAAAGGACCCTATTGATCCGAGATAAAGAAAACTTACTAAAGAAGTTGTTCTCAATCGATTCGCAAACAAAATCACCTTGAATCCGAAAATTCCGGCAGCCTTAAAACCCTTTGTTTGCTGCAAATCTACCACGGACACCACCAAGAAAGTTGCACCGATATCCTCCTAGGATTTGGAGTTGAGTGGCTTGTGGGAACCAAAAAACTCTAAGGATTAAGGAGAGAATTTTGTCTCTGTATTCTCTTTAAAAAAAAAAAAAACCACAGAGAGATCTTTTGAGAGAGGTTATGCGTGAGAGACTCTGTAGAGAGTGATACTTTGGACTTCCAAAAGAAAGTTACGGTAAATTAAAAAGCCTATTGCAAAAACGTCCCACTCCCCTCAAAAATAGGTGGTTCACGCCTGTAGGGTTAATGGGTGAGTTTGACTAATCAGATTTCAACTGATCAGTTAATAAATATAAAATAATTAAATTAAATTAATATCTAATTTAATTATATACACATAAAACACTTTTATGTGTATTTTCCACTTAACCCAAAGTTTTTAATTTATCTTAATTAAATCATAATTTAATTAAAATCAAATTAAAACATCTATATTAATTAATTCACCATTAATTAATATCTTTAATTAAATATCATATATTTAATTATGATTCTCTCAACTAACCTATAGTATTAATATTCATCCTATGAATATTAATTATAACCTATAGTTTTAAATATGAATCAAATTCATGTTTAATTTTAATATTCGAACACCTTCGAATATTCAATTCTCACTTAGAATTTTACCTCAACACCCCAATGGAGCTACTGGTGGGACCTAATGGACCAACAAATCAGAAGCTCCAACGATATGAGATTAGTTGGCTAAACTAATAAACCAAGTTAATCAATATTCGTCAACTATTGTTCACTCCACTAAAGAACCACAACTATATTTCTGTGTCCACGGATATCGACCGTCAACAGCAAGTTAGCCCTTCACGTGTGTTCGTACCCCAGCTAGGTCAAATTACTGTTTTATCCCTGGGCTACTGTAACGCCCCAGGATTTTATAAACTATCCTAGCGACATTACTAACATTTAAACTAAAATAACTGAGTGCTCCGAAAATTTCGGCAGCATAACGGCATATTACGGACTAAACCAAAAATTTCAAAGACCTGCCAGAACGAGAATAACACTTCTAAAACAATTCCAACTACACCAACATACTACAACACAGCAGAACTTCACAGAAACTAGCGAGTCAGGTCTCGCGACAAAATAAATCAAATAAGTAGGAACATCCACGACTAAAACTCAACTAAGTACAACTAACTACGCTTTAACTTAATAGAAACAAACTTGATCATTATAACCAGAAATAAGAGATAAAGTCTATTAAACAGCTCAACTAAGTCTAGAGTATCAACAAAAATAAACTTCAAGATTAAATCAAACGGACAAACGGTTGTCCAACATAATAAGCAACAACTATCCTACCAACGAAAATATAAAGGAAACAAAATGCTATCTAGCCATGGTCCATATGAAACTATAAAGGAAAAATAGCACTATCTAGCTATGGTCCCTCCTCATGCATCTCCTCTGCATCACCATGGTCAAGACGGTCCTCATAACCTGCATAATCTGAAAGTTGGGGGGAAGAGAAGGGAGGGGGTAAGTACAACCATGGTACTGGTAAGTAGTCCCTCCTACCTGAGCAGCCATCAAACAGCAACCAAGTGACCAACATGATTTTCATGCGCAAACAACATATTTCTCAAAGCTATACACACAACGTCTTGCTCAAAAGCTTGTAAAATGAGTGACTCTCCTAAGCCATAACTCATGCATCTCTCTATGCAACACTAATCGCTCGAGCTCCACGAGCTCACTCAACACTTATGTTTAGCTTTCACATGGCTCTCCAAGGCTGATCCTTCGAGCCACACTGTCCCCTGACCATTTGTACCCAGGGCCACAATGCTCTCTACGGAGCTCGGCATTCGACCCTTGACCATTTGTACCCAAGGCCTCGAACTGTGCATCGCCCCTTGGCCATTTGTACCCAAGGTGCACCGATGCTTTCTAGACTCATCACACCGATCCCTGACCATTTGTACCCAAGGCCTCGATGCTCCTCTTAAACCACTGGCGACATGTCACCCCTCGACCATTTGTACCCGAGGCGCACTGACATTCACCCAACTAGGCTTTCTTTCACCTTCAGGTCCCTGACCTCTTTATTACAACTGTCTAGATTGCATATGCCCTGCAACATGCTTCTAGACTCATGTACTATGCCCACCAAGCATATACATACCACACCAAACTACCTAGAATGCATATGCCTGCATCATGCTTCTAGACTCATGTACTATGCCCACTAAGCATATACACACAACAACAACATACTCTCGAGTCTCGACTCATGCTTAACTGATAAAAGCATAACAACTAGCATGCTTAACAACCAAACATCACACAACAACAGTTCATGTTATTCGAATACCTCATATATATATCTAACACAGAAGCGAGAAGCACAACACACACACATATATATATATATATAAGCAAAGCAAGAAACAAGAGAATAATTATAAAGCAAGTAACAAGCAGCGTGCATCATGCAATCAAACAGACTTTATCAGGTAAGAACTACTTACATATAAGGCACTCCTAAACAGGCCAATGGAGCTCCTAAGCATCAAGATAAATACTACGAGTCAAAACCAAGCTTAAGAACCTAATGATAGAACTAGAGAATGCTTAGAAAATGGGTTACTTACCGAAACCACTTGATTCTCAACCGGAAGAGCCTAAAAGAGCTCAAACTACAAGCAACGACTTCTAACGGTTAGGAATTGATAGACAACACCCAAGAGACTTAATAAAAGAAGGTAAAGGGTGTTGGAATTTACCGCTTAGTGCTCAAACAACCTTGAGAACAAGCTGACTTGTGTTTGAAACGACCCAACAACGAAGATCCCAAGTCACCGGGTTATGGGTAACCAAAATCAAGGCCTTTCGGGTTGTGGGTACTCACTGAACACGATCTTTGAGATCAAATGCTCGATGAACAGCAGCCGAACACACTTAAATCCTGCAATTATAAGGTCGATAACGAATGGGTATCAGTTAAAACATGGTTTAAGGCTTTAATCTCTAATGGGTATCGAACACTTAAGCTGTAAAACTAATAACATCATTGAACCTTACCCAACGTACCCGATATCACGCAAGACGGGTTATAACAACCTCGAACAACGCACTAGAACGATCCTTGGGCAGTGGGTATTCAAGTCGATGTATTTCAAACCTAATCGAACACCTAGACGGCGCTGCAGATCAGAAAATCGAACACCGTTAAACTTTTCAGCACCTAAAGCTAATGGGTAATCAAATTTAAGCACCAACAGAACATGGGTAAGTGTTTAAACTTACCGAAATTGCTAGGTGACGCTGTAACGACCCAGAACAAAGCGAACACACCGCTGGACAGCACACCCACTGGCTGAAACGGTCAGATTCTTGCGTGGATTATCCAAAAAGGAGCAATGGGAGATTAGATCGAACCTTAAACCAACTTAGAATGAGGGAAAAAGACTTACCCACAAGCCACCTTACCTGAGAACACAAGGAAACAACACGAACATAGCGAGACGGAGCAGCGCGAAGGCTTACGCGTGGCTCACGACCGCCGGCGACCTAACATGGCGGCTGGACTACACGACTTCTCGAGTTGGGATGCAAAACGACGACGACGGCTCGAACGACGGCGGCTCCAACGCGAGAAAGCCCGAGAGAGGGGTGGGAAACGCGACTGCTCACGCAAGGGAGGAAGAGACGAAGAGGGACGTGAACCTGCTGCTAGCGACGGCGCAACACACGGGCAAGAGAAGGAGATTGGTGGCTGCGCGCGAGGAAGAAGGCCGAAGAAGAAACGCAAATGCAAGAGGGGGGGTGGCTGCTGCTACACGAAGAAGAAAGGGAAAAAGAGATGCTTGTAGGGTTTCCTTTTTTTTTTTCTCTTTTACTCAAAATAAAACCCTAAGTCAAAAAACCCATTTAAAACAGGAATGAGATTTAATCTAGGATTCTAATTAAAATCCCAAATTGAATTTTAAACCCACTCTTAATTCCGAAAGATTTGGGATTAAAACTGATTAGGAAGAGTTCGGGTCTTTTGATATTTAAAATAAATATCAAATATTAAACCTCTAACTTTAGGAAGTTTAAAGATTTAATTAAAAATCTCTTTCCCCTAAATTTTAGAAATTTAGTTTAACGACCCGAGGCCAAAGTTTAAATTCTAATTTACCAAATTAGAACAAGAATGCCCAATAAATTCCAAAATGGCTCGATTTCGAAACGCGGGGCGTTACAGCTACCTTTTGGTCCTTAAGTACCAGTGCTCCTCTAATGAACAACCTGTTTGAGGTCCAACCAACAAACAAAAGTCCCTCTCGTGCCATAAAGAGGGTAGGGCCCATTGTTCAAGACCCGGAGACACCACTTAAGGGAACACACCTCTACTTACCCTAATATCGGGAAAGAGTGAATTCAATCTTGTAAGACTACGTTCCCAGCTCCCCACTCGGTCTTGTCCCCAAAATGGTAGGCTTATTGAGTCGGCGAACAAGCCACTCTCACCCATACAAATCAAAGGACAATCCCTTATGGACAGGAGTCCATAATCCACTCAGGATTAAGGCCACGTTGCCTAGGTCATCCTAGTGAAATAGAAACCGAGCTAACTAACGGTGTTACAATTAGTGGTTAACTATTTCGCGGTCTAGTCTTCGTGCAAACTCATTGCACAGGATACCCCCACTCGCATGTCAACCACATGAACGCGTTGGATCACTACGTTTGTATCAATATACAAAGTGGGTCGTATCCATAGTGTCACCAGGATAAGGTACCCAGCCTTATCCTATACTACAGACCCTTTAGGCTAAAACTTGAACATTGATCCCCGTATGTCCCTACATACTAGCTCAAGCCTCATTCTATTAGCCTTGGATGTTTAGTTTATTGGATTAGGGTTATTAAGACAAGATATAATACAAACACTGAATAATACATCACTTTATTAATGTTCGGTCAAATGTACATTTACTATCTACGAGTTTTAGGGCATAAAACCCAACAAACTCCCACTTGAACTAAAACTCAAGTTACAGGGAAAGTATATACAATATAATCCAAAGCTGGAAATGGTACATGTATGTTGTACATTACATAAAAGGTAAATATACAAAATACAATAAACTAGGGCATCCTTACACCCATTACACATCTCTCATTTGCCCTAGATTACGTTATATACATGTCTCGCAGACCTAGACTTTCTAGATGACCCTCGAACACTTTAGTCGAGAGGGCCTTTGTAAACGGATCAACAATGTTGTGCTCAGAAGCGATCTTGGTGACGACCACATCTCCTCGTTGCACAATCTCACGAATCAGATGATACTTCCTCTCTATGTGTTTACCTCGTTTGTGGCTGCGAGGTTCCTTTGAATTGGCTACAACCCTATTGTTGTCACAGTATAACGTAATGGGCAAGTTCATATTTGGAACAACTTCAAATCTGTCAAGAACTTCCTTAGCCAAACAGCTTCCTTAGCTGCTTCACAAGCAGCTACATACTCAGCCTCCATCGTGGAGTCTGCTATGCATCCTTACTTTATACTCCTCCAAACTACAGCTCCCCCGTTAAGGGTGAAAACTGACCCTGACGTAGATTTCCTAGAATCCTTGTCAGTTTGGAAATCAGAGTCGGTGTAACCAGTGAGAACTAACTCTTTAGCCCCAAACACCAACATGTAATCTCTTATTCTCCTAAGATACTTGAGGATTCCTTTAACAGTGGTCCAGTGGTCTAACCCTGGATTGGACTGATATCTGCTGACAATCCCTACAGCATAACAAATGTCAGGCCTCGTGCATAGCATGGCATACATTAAGCTACCCACTGCAGAGGCGTAAGGAATCCGTCTCATATCCTCAACTTCTTGAGGTGTCTTAGGAGATTGTTCCTTAGACAAGTGAACCCCATGGCTAAAAGGCAACAAACCCTTCTTGGAGTTCTGCATCGAATATTGAGCCAACATCTTGTCGATATACGTTGCTTGAGACAGAGATAGCGATTTGTTCTTTCTATCCCGAATAATCAGGACGCCAAGAACATACTGGGCCTCACCCAAATCTTTGATTTGGAATTGAGCTGCTAGTCATTCTTTTACGTCAGACAGATACCCTACATCATTCCCAATGAGTAGGATGTCGTCAACATACAGTATCAGGAAAGCTACTTTATTTTTGTTGATCTTCTTGTATACACAAGGCTCATCAACATTCTGGTCAAAGCCAAAAGATCTTATCGCAGTATCAAATTTAATATTCCAAGATCGGGAGGCCTGTTTCAACCCATAAATGGATCGATTGAGTTTGCAAACCTTTTGCTCCTGACCTTGGGTTATGAACCCTTCGGGTTGAGACATAAAAATACTCTCGTCAAGGTTGCCATTGAAAAAAGCTGTCTTGACATCCATTTGCCAAATTTCATAGTCATAAAACGTGGCAATGGATAAGAGAATTCTTATGGACTTAAGCATAGCAACTGGAGAAAAAGTTTCTTCATAATCCACCCCTTCTCGTTGGGTATAACCCTTTGCTACGAGTCTGGCTTTGAAAGTCCGTACTTTCCCAGCAGCATCTCTTTTCCTCTTATAGATCAATTTACACCCAATGGGTTTGACCCCTTCAGGTAGATCTACAAGTTCACAAACTTGATTGAAGTACATAGGCTCCATCTCAAGGTCCATGGCTTTGGCCCACTCGTCCTTATCTATGTCATTCATTGCCTGACGATAAGACAATGGATCTTCTACGCCGTCATCAGGTATGACTACTTGTGTTTCTGTTAAACCCAAGTAGCGGTTAGGTTGTATCACAACCCTCCCACTGCGTCGAAGCTCTCCCACTACGTGAGGAGGACTAGACTGACGAGAAGAACTGGATTCTCCAACAACTCTTGTTGAAGGACCAGGTTCATCAACAACCCTTGTTGATCCTTCTGTAGCTTCTCCTAATACTAACTTACTTCGTGGTCGATGATCTCGAATGTGATCTTCCTCCAAGAAAGTTGCATTTGTCGATACAAATACCTTATTATCTTGAGGGTCGTAGAAAAGACCACCTCTCGTTTCTTTCGGGTACCCATCAAATTGGCCTATTCTTGTACGTGGTTCCAATTTCTTAGGATTTGTCACTAACACATGTGCAGGACAACCCCAGATACGGAAGTAACGCAAACTAGGTTAACGCCCCTTCCATAGCTCAAAAGGAGTTTCAAAAACACTTTTTGAGGGAACGTTGTTAAGAATATGTACTGCAGTCGCTATTGCATACCCCCAAAACGAGCTAGGCAACTGAGCATAGCTCATCATAGATCGAACCATGTCTAACAAGGTTCTATTTCTCCTTTCTGATACACCATTCTGCTGAGGTGTACCAGGTGCTGAGAGTTGTGATTGGATTCCATGTTCTATCATATAGTCCTGGAATCGCTGATCTAAATACTCTCCACCTCGATCTGATCGAAGTGTTTTAATCGTTTTACCTAACAGGTTTTCTACCTCAGCCTTAAACTCTTTGAACTTTTCAAGAGCCTCAGACTTATGGCCCATCAGGTACAAGTAACCGTATCGAGAATAACCACCTCGAGCCTTTACATTCATTGGACCACAAATATCCGAATGTATTAGTTCAAGTGGTTCTTTGGCCCTATAACCTTTTCCAGTAAAAGGCCTCTGGGTCATTTTACCCTCGAGACACGATTCACAAGGTGGTAAAGATGTATCTTCTATATCGGTTAGAAGTCCATTTTTAACCAAACGATCGATCCAATCGATGTTAATATGACTAAGACGAAGGTGCCAAAGATACGTGTTGTTACTTAAAGGAGAAACTTTTTGCCTTTTGTTTTGCGTTTCAGCCGTTTTAAACATTTAATGACTTAAAATAGCCTTAGCATCAGTTGGTCTTAACACAAACAAATTATTTTCACGCTTAGCTGAACAAACATAAATTCCATTCCGAGAAATAAAAGCTTCATTAAGTAAGAATGAAATATTGTTACCTTGTTCAAGTAAAGCAGATACAGAAATAAGATTCCTTTTAATTCTAGGAACCAAATACAAGTTCTCCAAAATTAAATACTTATTTCTAAAAAATAATTTTGCAGCTCCCACTGCACGAGCTGAAACGACGTCTCCTGTTCCAACCTTGAGCGTCGTTTCACCGTCTGCCAGCTGTTGGAAATCATTTCCCTGAAAAGAAGAGCAAACATGATTAGTGGCTCCCGAATCTAGTATCCAGGCGAACTCATCATGTTCAACGAGACAAGTCTCTAATACAAGTAAATCAAATTTACCTTCTCTTTCTCTTCTCTTCTCAGCAAGGTAGCGGGGACAGTTCCGCTACCAATGAACATCTGCGTTGCAGTGGAAGTACCTACCTTCGCCTTTCCCTTCCCTTGCACAGCCTGTGCAGGAGCCTTCCCCTTGTCTCCCTTCCTCTTCTGTATCTGCTTCGATGAAGAAGCCTGGTGTACAGATTTAGTCCATGAGGATGAACCCTTCAGGAACTTCTTCTTGGAATGGGCAACATTGGCCTCTCCTTTAACCACATTTTTGCCCTTGCTTTTCTACAAGGACTCGTAAATCTGTAACTCCGAGATGAGGGTAGTCAGGTTGAACTGAATCTTATTCATGCTCGCGTTCGTCCTGAAAGACAGATAGCTCGCAGGGAGCGAGTGAAGGATGAACGCAACCTGACTGCGCTCGCAGACAACCCCGCCATTTGCCTCAGCTATGTTGAACTGGTTAATCATGTCCAGGACGTGTTCCCGAACAGATTGACCTTCCAGCATCTTGGCATTGAAGACGTTCTTCAAGGCGTCATGGTGGAGCTGGTAGGACAGAAGTCCAAACATCTCCTGCAGGGAATTCATAATCTCCCTGGCTGTTTCCACGTTCTCGTAACGCTTGGCCAATACTTCAGACAAGCTGACCAGAATATAGACTTTGACCTTTTCGTTGGCCTTAGTCCAGCGTTCGTAGGCATCTTTTACTGCCTGAGCGACAGTGCGAGGGGGAACGGGAGGACACTCCTCCGTTAAGACGAACCTAAGATCTTCTACCACGAGTATAGTGTTGAGATTGGATTTCCATTGTGGAAAATTTTCGCCGGTAAGTTGTTCATTTTTAAGCAAGGAAATAATTGAGGAAGACATTGCTAAAAAACAAACAAGTGACCGTATTAGTTATCTTTGCCTTAACCCATCACACAAGCAATACAAACAATTGCATACATCCAATCAATTTTGCAAACAAACAATCAAAGAACCCTAATAAAACTATGATTGTGTTTCGCAACGATGCTTTAGAGGTTTAGAAGAACAACCACCGAAGGGTGATCAGTTGTTCCTCCTCTAAAATGAGACTCTTCTCAGTCAATTTCTAATACCAGAATAACTCATATTCCATTAGATATTAACCACCGTTGTTCGGTCAAGGATTTGTTAACAAATTAACTCCTCCCCGTAAGTGTAACCCTCCCACTTTCAGATCTCAGAGGCACGGACCAACAGGCTACCGTTAGGAAAGACAACTGTTGGTAATTAGCCTAAGCGATCCTATCCTATTCAGGAGTTCACGGTGTTCCGAATCCTATGATCAGGCCCACCGAAGGGGTGGTTGCTCCAGGGGCAACACGCAGGCGGATCATAGGAATCTCACGTTGTGACCTAGGGGTGGAGATCGAAGGATACGTTGACATGCGTCCCGCTCCCACTTACTATAGTCACTTTCCCCATTCAGCTTGGTATTGACCCATGCAAACACTTTCCGAAGGGAGGCCGCTCTACGACGACACGAAGCCGAGCATGGATCTCACGGTGTGAACTATACAGGGACGCAGAAGCAAAACTCGATTTAAATCAAGTTTTGTAATTTTCCTCCCACTAAAGAAACCTATAGGATATTTTAGGGTTTGATTAAACCTAGATAAATCCGGCTAAGTCATTTATCTAAGTCTAGTCCTATTATAACTATTATAATAAGACCTAATGTCTAGGTGTATTAAACAATTTTAATTTACCTAGGGACATTATTCTAACATTAACCAGAGATTAATTCAACTCAGGTGTTCCAGATCAGTTCCCAGGTAGGAGGTGTTCCGTATACTGTCAACTTAAATACCTCCAATCCTTAGACATAACTTTACCGGTAGAGTTCCCTTATAATCTCAGGAATGGTCGTGCTACTTAGTTCATTAAAACTATTTTAAAGCTAAGTAAGAATTTCTAATCCTATTAGAGAATGATCTTAGGTCTAATTAATTTTAACTCAATTAAAATTAATTCAACTTACACCTAAGATCCTATGTGAGCATGCATATCTTGATTATAGATTGACAGTGTCTAATCATAAATTTTAAACTATTTCAAAATTTTAATGATTAGCCCTATAATCATGCATACTATAGTTTTAAAAACAATTAACAACCATATTCAAGTTAATGAAATTAAAACTATAGAACTATGCATTGCATGATAATTAATATAACTCTTATATTAACCTATGGATGTATCATGCTCAATGCAACTTGATTTCCATTTTTAATAAATAAACAATTTATTATTGCCAAACATGGAAAATCACCTAAGCATGCTGCAAACAATTTATTTTTAATATAACTCTTATATTAAAACTATGTAATTTCATGCATCATACTATTCCATTTTCATGAATTTAATATAACTCTACTATATATTAAATAAATCATGAAAATCAAACCATGCATTTCAAACATATATTATAATCTAATTATAACATACATAAATGCATGAGCATGCTTTTATAACCTAAGGTGGGATTAAAATTTAAATGACATCCATAAAGCATTTAAATAGCGAATAAACCGATTTAATTGGCCCCTAGGATAGATTAAAGCAAAATTACACTAATAAAGCAATAAATCTATCCTATTACATAAATCTGCAACTCCAAATCCGGTCTACAATTCTTGAACCGACCCGAACCGCTTCGAACCGGGCTTGAAAAAAAAAACTCGAACTGCACCCAAACCGGGTCAAACTGGACCAAACCGGTCCAAGCTAACCCAAAACACACGAACCGGACCGGCCAATTAGGGCACCACCCACGTTTTCACGAAAAACCTGGCGCCGCACGAAATCGTGACAGCGTCGAGACGCTGAGCAGTTAGTGTCCCGACGCTGGCGCGATTTCAACCGTCTGGAGCGTGGAATCGCGACACCGTCGAGACGCACAACGCCTAGCGTCCCGACGCTCTTGCGTCTGGAGCTGTTTTCTGGGCAGAACCGCGACTGTTCTTCACGATTTTCATCGATTTGTTCCACGATCTTCATCGATTTTCAAGCCTAAACTAGACCCGGACTGTACAGACTCGAGATTTATGATTTAATGCCCAAAAACACAGGGGCCTTTACAATTGATCGCATCAAAAATCATAAAATCTAAGGTCAATTAAACCTAAACAGTTTATCGCAAAATAAAACATTCATAATGCAAATCCCACCTAAAACCAACGCAAATTTTAATTCCTAAATTAAAATACAGAGGTGGCTCTGATACCAATTGTAGGGATAAAAGCCCTTGCATAGCGGAAAAACGCACAAAACCTTTAACTCCGAATTAATTTTAGAACCAAAATACCAATACGTTGGAACAAAATTGCAGCAGTAAAAACATAAGAAAACTACTGAAATTTTACACATAAAGCATGCTAAATCACCTCTAAACGCTATAGATCTCATCTATAAAGGACCCTATTGATCCGAGATAAAGAAAACTTACTTAAGAAGTTGTTCTCGATCGATTCGCCAACAAAATCACCTTGAATCCGAAAATTCCAGCAGCCTTAAAACCCTTTGTTTGCTGCAAATCTACCACGGACACCACCAGGAAAGTTGCACCGATATCCTCCCAGGATTTGGAGTTGAGTGGCTTGTGGGAACCAAAAAACTCTAAGGATTAAGGAGAGAATTTTGTCTCTGTATTCTCTTAAAAAAAAAAAACCACAGAGAGATCTTTTGAGAGAGGTTATGCATGAGAGACTCTGTAGAGAGTGATACTTGAGACTTCCAAAAGGAAGTTACGGTAAATTAAAAAGCCTACCGCAAAAACGTCCCACTCCCCTAAAAAATAGGTGGTTCACGCCCGTAGGGTTAATGGGTGAGTTTGACTGATAAGTTTTCAACTGATTAGTTAATAAATATAAAATAATTAAATTAAATTAATATCTAATTTAATTATATACACATAAAACACTTTTATGTGTATTTTCCACTTAACCCAAAGTTTTTAATTTATTTTAATTAAATCATAATTTAATTAAAATCAAATTAAAACATCTATATTAATTAATTCACCAATTAATTAATATCTTTAATTAAATATCATATATTTAATTATGATTCTCTCAACTAACCTATAGTATTAATATTCATCCTATGAATATTAATTATAACTTATAGTTTTAAATATGAATCAAATTCATGTTTAATTTTAATATTCGAACACCTTCGAATATTCAATTCTCCCTTAGAATTTTACCTCAACACCCCAATGGAGCTACGGGTGGGACCTAATGGACCAACAGATCAGAAGCTCCAACGATATGAGATTAGTTGGCTAAACTCATTAACCAAGTTAATCAATATTCGTCAACTGTGGTTCACTCCACTAAAGAACCACGGCTGCACTCTTCTCAATGCAGATATATTTCTGTGTCCACGGATATCGACCGTCAACAACAAGTTAGCCCTTCACGTGTGTTCGTACCCCAGCTAGGTCAAATTATCGTTTTACCCCTGGGCTACCTCTTGGTCCTTAAGTACCAGTGCTCCTCTAATGAACAACCTGTTTGAGGTCCAACCAACAAACAGAAGTCCCTCTCGTGCCATAAAGAGGGTAGGGCCCATTGTTCAAGACCCGGAGACACCACTTAAGGGAACACACCTCTACTTACCCTAATATTGGGGAGTGAATTCCATCTTGTAAGACTACGTTCTCAGCTCCCCACTCGGTCTTGTCCCCAAAATGGTAGGCTTATTGAGTCGGCGAACAGGCCACTCTCACCCGTACAAATCAAAGAACAATCCCTTATGGACAGGAGTCCATAATCCTCTCAGGATTAAGGCCAAGTTGCCTAGGTGACGTGGAATTTTCCTAACCTCAAGCGCACGGGTCAAGTAATAATAAAGAGTTCGTATAAACGAGTGTCGTCCTCTGGATTGGATTTTTAAGCAAATCAAGTATTGTGAATTATCTTGCTCAATTTTATTTAGGGATCAAAAAGTGATGTTTGAATAATAAGAAAACTAAATCAAAACACGTAGAAAGTGTGGAATTTCAATTGGGAAAAGTACTTAGGGAATTGATTTCACCGATTTATTCTAGGATTGATTTTAAGGAATAAGTTATTATGCACAATGGAATTATGAGCCAAAGACCCTTTAATCACAACTACCTCTCCCGAGTATAATTGATTCTCATGCAAATTAACCAACTTGATATCCCTATCTAAGTTTATTAATCATGCAAGGCAATGAGATCTTTTAACCAATTCTAAAGTTAATCTAAAATCGTCACGAAATAGAAACTAAACTTTAGTCATGCAATCTTGAGTAAGTCTAAATCAAATCCCCTCTCCCGAGCTAGATTCGAAACTTAAATCATCCAACTAATGGTCAATTAATTGAAAGCATTAAATCAAGATTACAAACATAATAACATTGCACAACTTAAACCATAAATCAATCCATAAACACAATCAACTACATCAATCCCTAAGCTTACAAGTTTAGCTACTCATGATTAAAATTACAAGCTCAACTAAACATGTAAAAGCCATAAAAATCTAACTAAAGTGAGGGAAAGAAGAATTAAACTCGTTGTAGGCCGAGACCGAACGTCCCCGTCACGATCCCCACGAACAATGGGTTGATTTCCGAATTTTCCCCTTTGCTTCAGCCTTGAATTCCTCTGATTTTCCTCTGTTTACGGCTCCAAGAAGTCCCAAAACTGGTTCCCCAAAAACCTAGCCGAAAAGAACTATTTATTCTGAAATTTCATCGTAGCGTCGAGATGCTGCCTCTAAACACGCACGTTCTGGAAAGGAAATTACGGTAGCGTCAAGACGCTAAGGTCGCAGCGTCTCGACGCTCCGATGATTTCGCGCCTATCCGAATAAGGAATGCTAGCGTCGAGACGCCTAAGGGCTAGCGTCGAGACGCTAGTCACCTTTTGACCGAATTTTGACTTTTTTCCTTTTTTATTCTTTTCCTTCCTTTCCATCTTTTCGCGTCCCGAGCACCCGATTAACTCCACTATTGCATTTTAGCTCCAATCAACCTTTGCCTACAAAATAAACATTAAAGCACAATAAAATGGCCCAAAAATCATAAAAGACTAGCTAAATTAAATAATTAAAGATAGATGGCTATGCTCGCTATCACTAGGTCATCCTAGTGAAATAGAAACCGAGCTAACTAACGGTGTTACAGTTAGTGGTTAACTATTTTGCGGTCCGGTCTTTGTGCAAACTCATTGCACAGGATACCCCCACTCGCATGTCAACCACATGAACGCGTTGGATCACTACGTTTGTATCAATATACAAAGCGGGTTGTATCCATAGTGTCGCCAGGATAAGGTACCCAGCCTTATCCCTATACTACAGACCCTTTAGGCTAAAACTTGAACATTGATCCCCGTATGTCCCTACATACTAGCTCAAGCCTCATTTTATTAGCCTTGGATGTTTAGTTTATTGGATTAGGGTTATTAAGACAAGATATAATACAAACACTGAATAATACATCACTTTATTAATGTTCGGTCAAATGTACATTTACTATCTACGAGTTTTAGGGCATAAAACCCAACACACGGATCTAGACCAATATCGACTAGTTAGTCCTTCACGAGTGTCCATAACACCAGCTGGGTCAAATTACCGTTTTACCCCTGGGTTACCTCTATTTCCTTAAGTACCAATTCTCCTCTAATGAACAACCTGTTTGTGGTCCAACCATCAAACAGAAAACCCTCTCGTGCCATTGAAAGGGTAAGGCCCTTTGTTCAAGACTCGGAGTAACCACTTAAGGGAACACTCATCTGCTTCCCTAAGGTCGGGAAGGAGTGAATTCCATCTTGTACGATTATCTTCCCAACTCCCCATTCGGTCTTGTCCCCAAAGTGGTAGGCTTATTGAGTCGGCGTATTGGCCACTCTCACCCATACAAATCAAAGGACAATCTCTCATGAGCAGGAGTCCATAATCAACTCAGGATTAAGACTAAGTTGTCTAGGTCGTCCTAGTGAAATAGAAAACCAACTAGTTAACGGTGTTATAACCAGTGGTTACTATTTCGCGGTACGGTCTTATGCAAACTCATTGCATAGGATACCCCCACTCGCATGTCTCCTACACGAACGCGTTGGAATGCAGCGTTTGTATCAAATACAAAGTGGGTCGTATCCATAGTGTCACCAGGATAAGGCACCCAATCTTATCCCTATACAATAGACCCTTTAGGTTGTTTCTTGAGCAATGATCACATATGTCGCTACATATAGTTCAAGACTCATATTACAGCCTAGGATGTCTAGTTTATTGGATTTGGGTTATTATTAGGCAAAGACAAATATAAAATATAAAATAACTAATAACAATTAATGAAAACATATATCAATATTATTTCATTAATATCCGGTCAACAGTTACATTCACTATCTACGAGTTTTAGGGCATAAAACCCAACAAGTTGCACTCCCCTTACTATAGATATATTTTCGTCCACTTCATTTAACAATGATTAGTAAGTCGATCATTCACAGGTTGTTCGTAGCTATAGCTAGGTCAAAAAGTCGTTTCACCCCTATAGTACTTCTCATTCCTTAAGTCCCACTGATCCTCTAATGAACAATTGGTTTATGGTCCAACCATAAAACTTAGTCCCTCTCGGGCCAATGAGAGGGCGGGATCCCTTTGTTCAAGCCCCAGAGTCAGCACTTAAGGGAACAACCTCTCTACTATCCCTAATTCGGGTAGAAGTTAATTCCTTCTTGCACGACTATGTCCCCAGCTATCTACCCGTTCCTATCCCTGAAATGGGAGGCTTATTGAGTCGGCGATACTGAGCCACTCTCACCTATGCAGATCTAAGGATAAGCCCGAATAAACAGGAGTTCATAGTTATCTCAGGATTAAGATCGAGTTACCTAGGTCATCACATGAAATAGTCAGTCTCGTCAGTAAACGGTGTTATAAAGCGAGAGCGACTTATTTCTCGATCCTGGTCTTATGCAAACTCATTGCATAGGACGCCCCCACTCGCATGTCTCTACATGGACGATTTAGGATCACATCGTCTATACTATCTATAAAGTGGGCCGCGTCTCATAGTGTCTCCAGAATAAGGTACCCAACCCTATCCCTATACTATAGACCGTTTTGGCTATTACTCAAGCTTGATCCATTTTTTATGTCTCTACATAAAGCTCAAGTATTCATCCTATAGCCATGGATATTAGTTTATTGGATTTGGGTTATTATAAGTGCAATTTACTTTATTCAGTAATAAATTTACTGAATTAATCTTGATAACGCCTTTATTGAATAAGTATGTATAATTCGTTTAACATTCACTATCTACAAGTTTTAGGACACAATCCCAACAGTGCAAAGAGTTGTAGGGACCCTTGCCCCATCTGATTATGCAGCGGACCTTCAAGCGGCCACGTTCATGGGCATGCTAGCTACGAGTGCGACCCCGGTGGCCAAGAAGCCAGAATCCAGTGCAAGCGAGAAGAAAAAGTTTAATCGAAGTTTCTCCAAGTTGTAGTAGAATTCCCATAATCGGTGGTCCTCGCGCCAGAGAAATAAAGGCAAGGAAAAGCCCTTGTGTCCTAAGCGTAATTGATAGCGGGCAGAAAGTTGCTACTACAGGAATGAGGTTCTCACCGCCACGAACTTTGCATTTCATATCAAGATCGCATCGGCATCGAGACGCTAGGGGCAGTGTCTCGACACCATCCCTAATCTAAGCCTTGCTACCTTTTTTCTCAATTTTGTCTCGTTATTTCTCAGTACGGGGCTTCAACCTTCGATTCTTGGTGTAGTTCTTCAGGCCCGCTTTGATCCACTTGGGTCTTTTCACCTCCTCGCCGTCCAAGAAAATCGAGATGGCTCCAAAACTCCATAATTGGCCCGAATTAACACCAATTCGTGTGGTTGGCTCCCAACATCACCTAAGCTCGAAGTACTTCTAAATAAGTGTTGGGATTGTGTCCTAAAACTCGTAGATAGTGAATGTTAAACGTATTATACAAACTTATTCGATAAAGGCGTTATCGAGATTAATTGAGTAAAGTTATTACTGAATAAAGTAAATTGCACTTTTAATAACACAAATCCAATAAACTAAGATCCATGGCTATAGGATGAATACTTGAGCTTTATGTAGAGACATAAAAAATGGATCAAGCTTGAGTAATAGCCAAAACGATCTATAGTATAGGGATAGGGTTGGGTACCTTATTCTGGAGACACTATGAGACGCGACCCACTTTATAGATAGTATAGACGATGTGATCCTAAATCGTCCATGTAGAGACATGCGAGTGGGGGCGTCCTATGCAATGAGTTTGCATAAGACCAGGACCGAGAAATAAGTCGCTCTTGCTTTATAACACCGTTTACTGACGAGACTGACTATTTCATGTGATGACCTAGGTAACTCGATCTTAATCCTGAGATAACTATGAACTCCTGTTTATTCGGGCTTATCCTTAGATCTGCATAGGTTAGAGTGGCTCAGTATCGCCGACTCAATAAGCCTCCCATTTCAGGGATAGGAACGGGTAGATAGCTAGGGACATAGTCGTGCAAGAAGGAATTCGCTCCTACCCAAATTAGGGATAGTAGAGAGGTTGTTCCCTTAAGTGCTGACTCTGGGGCTTGAACAAAGGGATCCCGCCCTCTCATTGGCCCGAGAGGGACTCGATTTTATGGTTGGACCATAAACCAATTGTTCATTAGAGGATCAGTGGGACTTAAGGAACTAGAAGTACTATAGGGGTGAAACGGCTTTTTGACCTAGCTATAGCTACGAACAACCTGTGAAGGATCGACTTACTAATCATGGTTAAATCAAGTGGACGGAAATATATCTATAGTAAGGGGAGTGCAACTATCGGGCTATAGTGGAGTGTCCTGGTAGTTAACGAATGTTGGTTAGCTTGGATAATGAGAT
Organism: Luffa acutangula; assembly: GCA_036850905.1. NCBI lineage: Eukaryota > Viridiplantae > Streptophyta > Magnoliopsida > Cucurbitales > Cucurbitaceae > Luffa > Luffa acutangula. The sequence goes on along the minus strand of CM072092.1, from coordinate 21,207,557 downwards.
TAGTCGGTTAGCCTCAAATCGTTTGAGCCCATGATCTATATGTCCATTAGGTCCCCCTACTAGCTCATATCGGAACAAAAAGATAGGAAGCTTTGAATCGTTCAAAATCGGGAAAATGGGTATTATTGTAAATTGTGTTTGACACAATAATTTAATTATGAATTAAATTAGAAAATGAGAGATGGAGTATTTAAAAGTGTTTTGAATACCATATATATGTATTAGGAATCATATATAATTCATGGCACTAGGTGATAAAGATTAATTTGATTAATCATGAAAAAATTACTTGGAATTGTACCAATTAATTTCCTATAAATTAATTTCAATTTTGAATTGAAATAGGAAAGAATTGCAAGCTGAAAAATTGAGAATTTAGATTCAATTTTAAGTGGATTTACTGGCATTCCCACTCTTGCATGTTGATGCATAGTGGAAAACAACACAACCATGCACTAGTTGCATGTGTTGTGAATTAAACACCTAGAATCCACTTTGAGTTGCAATTTCACCATGTGTCTAGTGTCATCGGGCTTCTCTTTGCATGGAAGATGTCTATATAAGGAGTATGAATCAGATTCAAAGGTAGTAGAGCCATTTTCCATATTGTTATGCTGCTGGATTTTGGTCTCAAACTCTCTCATCTCCATATATCTCTCTAGTGCTTGAACTTTCAAGCATTCCCTTCCCATTCCCTATCTCTATAGACTCCCACAAGTCCTTCTTGGCCCGAAGAATAGTAGGGAAGACACTAGAGGTGGTCCACACACCGTTCGTGATCAAAGGAATCAAAGGGAGTTGTTGAATCGGTCTCCAAAAGGTTGGTAAAAAATCTACTCTCTCCTTACGGTATTTGGACAACATGTTTTCATTTTCTAAAATTGATGTAGTTAAGTGCCTCCGATCCTAAAATTGCTTCCACATGTGTTATATGAACACCTTCAATAAGACAAATAAAACATAAAATTCCTCTAACAAGTTTAGATTATCGGTAATAAAATAAGACTATTTTGGTCTTATCAGTAAGGCCGAGATCCATGTGCATTCAGGTAAACTAACTCTGAACATTTATGATAAAAAATTGGTCTTTAATATTTTTGGTCAAGATGAATTAGTTTGGAGTATTCATACTTGTTTCTCTGTTGGCCATGCACTTTTGCCTAATGAAGATGATGAAGAGTTTGGTCCTATGAGTTATTTTGGTGTTAAGGTTTGGTTGAGATTGTCTCAATTCAGAGGAGGAATAGCTGACCACCCTTCGGTGGTTGTTGTTCTAGACCTCTGAAGTATCGTTGCAAAAAACTAAATCAATAGTTTTCTAGGATTTCTTTGATTGCTTGTGTGTTTTTGCTGAATTTGATTGGATAAGATGTAATGGGTTAGTGCGATAAATAGTCAAGTAATTTGTTTTTCCAGCAATTCAATAATGAAAATGTGCATTGTCTTACGTCTTGCATCCGCTAGTCGTCCGCTGGTTGGTAAAGGTTGTGTTCCCGGCAGAAAGAGTAAGACCGTTGGTAAGCTCCTGTTCCCCAGTAACTAGTACTTGATAAATTGTTGTGTTTTTAAAGTTTTTAGAAAGAAAGAAAATTATTCTCTGTTTATATTGTGATATGAATCAAAGAAGATAAAAAATGTCTAAACTCTTGAAAAGAATGTTAAGTTCTAGAGTCAAAGGGAAAGCGATTTCAATTTCTGAATATCATGAAAATCACAAAGGTAATTCAGATTCAAAACTTTCAAACACCACCAATCAAGAACTATCTATAGCAAAGATAGAAGATAAACTCCATCAATGGAATATTCCAAAGGTAGATCCCAAAACAATCTACTACCATAGTACTTTCAATTTTACTCAAAAAAATTGTATCAAGATTTCAGAAAAAAATATTCCAATCAACAATGATCGTGAAACAATAAATCTTTTTTCAAAAAAGCTTATCCTTCATCACCGTGAAGAATTTAATTATCTTCACATAGGACTAGTTCAAATAGCCATTAAACCTTTATTCAAACTTGGGTTAGATATTCCAGTCCTTGTTTCTTTAAGAGATAAAAGACATCTAAATTTTTCAAACTCCTTATTAGGAATCGTTCAATCCAATCTTGAAGGAGGACCTATCTTCTTCAATTTGGAAGGAACAATTCATTAAGGGTCTTCCCAGTTATTTTGCTGAAAGAGTCAAGATCAATTTAAACGCAAAATATGACGGAAAAATTCCATGGGACACCCTAACCTATGGGAACCTAACTTCCTTTATAATAGGTGAAGGTCTTCGTCTTTGCAATGAGTCAAAGGTTCAATCAAAACTTAGCAAATCCTTCGGGTCAAGACGAGCTGAGCTAGGAATTTTTTGCGATCAATATGGATGTGGAAAAATTCGTCCGCCATCCACAATTAGAAAATCTTCTATCAAAAGATATCGAAAATATCAAGAACGACAAAACTATAGACCGTATAGGCAATTTCAAAGGAAGAATTATAGAAAGCTGTATAATTCTTACAATAAAAAAACGACCCTTCTACAAAGGAGGAAGCTCCAAAAGAAACGTCCAGTGTTACAAATGTAGATCAAATGGACATTATGCCAATAAATGTCCAATGAAAAGGAAGATCAATGAATTAGAAATTGATAATGATACAAAGCAACAGCTTTTGAGTATCATTCAATCTGATCCAGAAGAGTCAATAATTTATAGTTTTGATGAAGGTCAAATTCTTGAATTACAAGAAGAAACATATTCGTATTCTAGTAGTGATTATGATGACGAAGAATACGATGGCAAACGAGTCTGCTCAGGATGGATATGTGTCCTGACGAAAGACCAAGAAACTCTACTCAATGTTGTTGACAAAATAGACAACGTCGAACTCCAAAAGTCAATCTTACATAGTTTAAAAAACTTGATTCTTGAAAAAAGAGATCAAGAAGAATCAAGTAACTTTCAACCTTATGAATGGAAGAATGTTGTCAAAAAATTTGAAGAACCAAAACCAGTTACCATTCAAGATCTTCAAGCTGAGATTAATATTCTAAAGAGAGAAGTCTCAGAACTCAAAAGAAATACTGATCAAGAAATTTTTCATCTCCGTCAAGAAATATCTCAAATCAAAACCGAAGTAGAAACAATCCCCAATGAAGAGGAAGAGTCTTTCGTTGGAGCTATTTCAAGTATACGATTTCAAAAGTGGTATTCTTTAGTAACTCTAAAGATCCATGATTTTACAATCACGTTCCATGCACTAATTGATTCAGGTGCAGATCAAAATTGTATTCGAGAAGGATTAATACCTTCGATATACTTCGAAAAAACTTATGAATCCCTTCGCGGTGCTAATAATAATCAACTCATAATCAATTATAAATTATCAAAAGTCCATGTTTGCAATGAAGGAGTTTGCTTCGTAAACTCTTTTCTTTTAGTCAAAGATGTAGGGCAAGAATTGATCCTAGGTACACCCTTCCTTACTCAATTATATCCAATAACAATCTCAGAAGAAGGAATAATCTCTGACGTCTTAGGACAGGAGATAATATTTAAATTTACGAGTCCAATAACCCGTCATGAAATCCATAATCTTCAAAAGGAAACAATTCAAAATTCAATAAATGTCATAGAAAGTAAAGAAAAACAAATACAATTCTTAAAAGATGAAATCTCTTACAAGAAAATTGAAGAAGAATTGAAAAGAAAATCAATACAAGATAAAATAACTTACTTTAAATCAGAATTAGAAAAAGAAGTTTGTTCAAATCTTCCAAACGCCTTTTGGAAAAGAAGGCAACATATTGTCAATCTCCCTTATATCAAAGATTTCAATGAAGAGAAAATTCCAACGAAGGCTAGACCAATACAAATGAATCCTGAATTACTAACACATTGCAAAAAAGAAATAGATGATCTTTTGCAGAAAGGCCTCATTCGAGCTTCAAAGAGCCCTTAGTCTTGTGCAACATTCTATGTCAATAATCAAGCTGAAAAAGAACGAGGTGTTCCAAGGTTAGTCATTAATTACAAACCTCTTAATAAAGTTTTGGAATAGATTAGATATCCAATTCCGAATAAACAAGATTTACTAAAAAGAATTTAAAATTAAAAAATTTTCTCAAAATTTGACATGAAGTCAGGTTTTTGGCAAATTCAAATTTCAGAAAAAGACCGCTACAAAACCACCTTTAATGTTCCTTTCGGTCAATATGAATGGAATGTTATGCCATTCGGGTTAAAAAATGCTCCATCAGAATTTCAAACAATTATTAATGATATTTTCAATCCATTTCAAGAATTTTCAATTGTTTATATCGATGATGTGTTAATGTTTTCTCAAAACATAGATCAACATTTTAAACATCTCAATATATTTTTAGATATCATTAAACGAAATGGTTTAGTAGTATCACTTCCAAAAATCAAACTATTTCAAACTCAAATCCGATTTCTAGGATTTGATATTCATTTAGGTTTAATAAAACCTATTCAAAGATCAATAGAGTTTGCTTCAAATTTTCCTAATCAAATTCTTGATAAAACTCAATTGCAACGATTTCTAGGATGCCTCAATTATGTATCTGACTTTATTCAAAATCTAAGAATTATTTGCAAACCACTTTATGAGAGACTAAAAAAGAATCCAAAGCCCTGGTCGGATGAGCATACAAAGGCTGTCAAGTCTATTAAAACTTTAGTCAAATCAATTCCCTGTTTGAGTCTTATCAATCCAAAAGCTGAGTTAATTGTGGAGTCTAATGCATCCGATATCAGATATGGAGGAATCCTAAAACAGTGTGTTGATAACAAAGAATCAATTATCAGATTTCATTATGGAGTTTGGAATAGTACTCAGAAAAATTATTCAACAGTCAAAAAAGAGATTTTAGCAATAGTCTTATGTGTTAAAAAGTTTCAAGGAGATTTAATTAATAAGAGTTTTACAATAAAAACGGATTCAAGAGCTTCAAAATTTATTTTAGAAAAAGATGTAAAGAATCTTGTTTCAAAATAGATATTTGCAAGGTGGCAAGCAATCTTGTCATGCTTTGATTTCAAAATTTTGCCTATAAAAGGAGTTCAAAATCCCTTGGTTGATTACCTCTTTAGGGAGTTCCTTACAAGAAAAACTCCTCCCTCTCTCTCTAAAAATGAGTGATCAGCCAGGCAAAGCCTCTTCATCTTCTTCAAAGGGCAAAAGCCCAGTTTCATCTTCAAAATCTCCAGCTCCTATGAGCGCAGATCAATATGCAATGGATCTTGGCTTCACTCCGGTGAACCTTCCAAGAACCAAAAGTGCATCTCTTCAAATTCGTGATTCAATGGAGTCTTTAACTCCACCACCGAGGCTATCCGCTTCTCTTGCACGACCTTCTGCCGTTCCTTCAATGAGACCTACTGTCTCTCCAACCTCTGTAACTCAACCGAGACCTACTGTCTCTCGAATCAATCTGACAGGACAGGACCCCTGACTAAATTATTAAAGGTACAATAATTACAAAATGACAAAATGACAAGATAAGATTATACGCTCCTCCTCCATCTTTTGTCATATCACTTTATTAAAGTAGCTTTAATAAAGTTTACGATTATCGTCCTTGTCTGATGGCTTTGAATATTATGTCTTCTCACTTTATCAGGCGTGAAGGCAAGGTATGCTGACCAACGGATTTATGGCACATCTCGTGACTTATAACCGGGACCACACACCGCAACAGTCCTTCGCAACAGTCCTTTACAATGAGTATTCATAATTTTCTTCAGCTTGGAGACTTGGATCTTATCTTTATGTTCTGAGATGGAGTTTTAGGATAATTTACAACAGTTTTAATGTACAGACACTTATAATTCACAACTTATTTTAATTTACACACACACTTTTTTTTTTTTGAAAATAATAGAATCATTCAGGTCATATTCATCCTCTTCTTCTTCATTTTCCACGTCGGAGTTGTGATGAGAGGATGATGACGCTATTAATGTTGCTTGATTAAGAATTTTTGGAAAGTCTGCCTCAGTCGTCGTTTGCTCCAAAGCAGCTATGAGCTTGGATTTTGAATTTAAGAATTCTGCATTTTTCTTCTTTGAAAGGTCTTTAAGGTAGCCGTTGTCGGCGAACCATTGTTTGACTTCCTTGCTAACGACGTGAGAAAAATTATATTTATCCCACCATTTGATTTGAATAATTTTTACAAGTTGTTTGAAATATGGATATGAATTTGTCTGGAAATTCCAACAGAAAATCCAGGGAATATTGGAAATATAAACAAAAACGCATATTGAGAGGAAATGCATTTTTGTATATCGTTTGAGAGAAATAATGAAAAGATTCTTGGATGGGAACAAGAAAAATATCTTTGGAGGATCCAAAGGTTTTCCACCATTTGATGAACCAAAAAGGAAATTGACATTTGTAAGCATTTTGACAAAATTGAATGAACCAAGAATGGTCATAATTTTTGTACCACATAACCTTATACCAGGCTTCGATATAGTCCCGGTATGAGTATGTTTGGGGATTGAAAGGTTTTGAAAGAGTTCTTTCGGTAAGGATATTTTGATTCCAATGAGTAGGGTTTATGACTTTTTTTATTTTTAGCTTTGAATAAGCCATGATTGATGGATCATTTCTGTCTGGGATATGTGTTATCTCGACAGATTTTGAATCTACCAGAATGAATTCATAATATTTTCTGGTTTTTAGCAAGGATTCTGGAATGAAATAGAATCCTTGAGGATAAATATTTTGAATAATTTCAATAATTGAAGACCTGTCGAATTCAGGTTCAACTATTGGTTCTGCTAAATGAAGTGATTTTTCAAAATAATTTTTGATCTCGGGTTTTGGAATAAATCTTTTGGGAGGCTGAACAGCATCCGCAAAAGTTGTAGGGATAGAAGATCCCTGTTGAGAAGAAGCTTGGGTAATTTGAGAGACAGTAGGTCTCGGTTGAGTTACAGAGGTTGGAGAGACAGTAGGTCTCATTGAAGGAACGGCAGAAGGTCGTGCAAGAGAACCGGATGGCCTCGGTGGTGGAGTTAAAGACTCCATTGAATCACGAATTTGAAGAGATGCACTTTTGGTTCTTGGAAGGTTCACCGGAGTGAAGCCAAGATCCATTGCATATTGATCTGCGCTCATAGGAGCTGGAGATTTTGAAGATGAAGTTGGGCTTTTGCCCTTTGAAGAAGATGAAGAGGCTTTGCCTCGCTGATCACTCATTTTTAGAGAGAGAGAGAGAAGGAGTTTTTCTTGTAAGGAACTCCCTTGAGAGGTAATCAGCCAAGGGATTTTGAACTCCTTTTATAGGCAAAATTTTGAAATCAAAGCATGACAAGATTGCTTGCCACCTTGCAAATATCTGTTTTGAAACAAGATTCTTTACATCTTTTTCTAAAATAAATTTTGAAGCTCTTGAATCCGTTTTTATTGTAAAACTCTTATTAATTAAATCTCCTTGAAACTTTTGAACACATAAGACTATGGCTAAAATCTCTTTTTTGACTGTTGAATAATTTTTCTGAGTACTATTCCTAACTCCATAATGAAATCTGATAATTGATTCTTTGTTATCAACACACTGTTTTAGGATTCCTCCATATCCGATATCGGATGCGTCAGACTCCACAATTAACTCAGCTTTTGGATTGATAAGACTCAAACAGGGAATTGATTTGACTAAAGTTTTAATAGACTTGACAACCCTTGTATGCTCATCCGACCAGGGCTTTGGATTCTTTTCTAGTCTCTCATAAAGTGGTTTGCAAATAATTCTTAGATTTTGAATAAAGTCAGATGCATAATTGAGGCATCCTAGAAATCGTTGCAATTGAGTTTTATCAAGAATTTGATTAGGAAAATTTGAAGCAAACTCTATTGATCTTTGAATAGGTTTTATTAAACCTAAATGAATATCAAATCTTAGAAATCGGATTTTAGTTTGAAATAGTTTGATTTTTGGAAGTGATACTACTAAACCATTTCGTTTAATGATATCTAAAAATATATTGAGATGTTTAAAATGTTGATCTATGTTTTGAGAAAATATTAACACATCATCGATATAAACAATAGAAAATTCTTGAAATGGATTGAAAATATCATTCATAATTTTTTGAATTTCTGATGGAGCATTTTATAACCCGAATGGCATAACATTCCATTCATATTGACCAAAAGGAACATTAAAGGCGGTTTTGTAGCGGTCTTTTTCTGAAATTTGAATTTGTCAAATGAAGAGAATAAAAGTCCCCACGCAGTGGAAGCGCATCGATTGGACCTTACGCCGTATATTAATTAACATTAAAATACCGTTACGAAAACTCAAACAAACTTTAAAGCTGCTGTAAAATTAGTTTAAACATGCTGAAAAAATAAATCTAAATTTATTTTCATGCTTTTCTAAAGAAAAGGGGAAGAACCGTCACATACCTTCGTTGTAGACTTGATCGTTTTTCGCCAACGACGCTCCAACGAACAAAAACGCAGCAACCTCCTAGCCTCTTGATCGCTGGAATTTTCTTCTTGATCGACACAATAACCACAGAGGTTACACTGGTATGTCTCAATGTCTAGGAAGCAAAAGACTTTTGGGAGTCTTTCTCTAAGAGGGAGGCTAGAGAGAATTCTAGGTCTTGTCTTTCAAGAGTGTCAAGTGTCATGACCAATTAGGTCTAGTGTTCTATTTATAGAAGAGAGGCCATGAATAAAATATTCAATTAAATCAATCTTTTCCAAAATTGATTCAATCTTATTCCTTAATTAATCAATCATGATCAATCAATTCCATAATTGATTAATCTTTTCCACAAATGACTAATTACTTCCAAAGTGATTAGATCATTTCCATAAATGATTAATCACCTCCTTAAGTGATTAATTATTTCCATAATTGATTAATTCCCGGTTAATGAATTCTTTAATTAATTAACCACCAATTAAATATCACATATTTAATTCCCGGCCTAGAATTAATTAATTTGCCCAAACACATTTTAGGCCTTAAATTAATTAATTTATTATTTTGAACTCTTTCAAACTTCCATAAATTTATATTTGAACTTTTCAAATATTAATTTCTCTCATAATAATATATCAATATATATTATATTTGTTTCCCTTAATAAATTGAACATTTTCAATTTACTTTTATTACTCAGTTGCCTCAAATTACTTTACGAGCTACCAGTGGGACCTAATGGACCTGCAGATTAGAAGCTCCAACAATGTGAGATTAATTGGTCAAATTCATTAACCACATTAATCAATATTTGTTAACTGTGTGTACATTCCACTATAGACTCACAGTTGCACTCTTCTCACTGCAGACATATTTTCTGTGTCCACGGATCTAGACCAATATCGACTAGTTAGTCCTTCACGAGTGTCTGTAACACCAGTTGGGTCAAATTACCGTTTTACCCCTGGGTTACCTCTATTTCCTTAAGTACCAATTCTCCTCTAATGAACAACTTGTTTGTGGTCCAACCATCAAACAGAAAACCCTCTCGTGCCATTGAGAGGGTAGGGCCCTTTGTTCAAGACTCGGAGTAACCACTTAAGGGAACACTCATCTGCTTCCCTAAAGTCGGGAAGGAGTGAATTCAATCTTGTACGATTATGTTCCCAGCTCCCCATTCGGTCTTGTCCCCAAAGTGGTAGGCTTATTGAGTCGGCGTATTGGCCACTCTCACCCATACAAATCAAAGGACAATCTCTCATGAGCAGGAGTCCATAATCAACTCAGGATTAAGACTAAGTTGTCTAGGTCGTCCTAGTGAAATAGAAAACCAACTAGTTAACGGTGTTATAACCAGTGGTTACTATTTTGCGGTCCGGTCTTATGCAAACTCATTGCATAGGATACCCCCACTCGCATGTCTCCTACACAAACGCGTTGGATTGCAGCGTTTGTATCGAATACAAAGTGGGTCGTATCCATAGTGTCACCAGGATAAGGCACCCAGTCTTATCCCTATACTATAGACCCTTTAGGCTGTTTCTTGAACAATGATCCCATATGTCGCTACATATAGTTCAAGACTCATATTACAACCTTGGATGTCTAGTTTATTGGATTAGGGTTATTATTAGGCAAAGACAAATATAAAATAACTAATAACAATTAATGGAAAAATATATCAATATTATTTCATTAATATCCGGTCAACGGTTACATTCACTATCTACGAGTTTTAGGGCATAAAACCCAACAAACTCCCACTTGAACTAAAACACTAGTTAGTGGGATGTAAATGCAATAATCTAAAGCTGGAAGTGTCATGTATATAATACAATGAACTAGGGCATCCTTATACCCATTATACATTTCGCCCACTTGCCCTAGATTAGATGACATACATATCTCGTAGACCTAGACCCTCTAGATGACCCTCAAACAATTTAGCCGTGAGAGCCTTCGTAAATGGATCAGCGATGTTGTGCTCCGAGGCGATCTTAGTGACGATCACATCTCCTCGTTGCACAATCTCCCGTATCAGGTGATACTTCCTCTCGATGTGTTTACCCCGTTTGTGGCTTCGAGGTTCTTTTGAGTTGGCTACAGCCCCACTGTTGTCACAGTATAGTGTTACGGGCACGTTCATATTCAAAACCACTTCCAAATAAGTCAAGAACTTTCTAAGCCATACTGCCTCCTTAGCTGCTTCGCAAGCTGCTACATACTCAGCCTCCATGGTTGAGTCTGCTATGCATCCTTGTTTGATGCTTCTCCACACTACTGCTCCTCCATTGAGGGTGAATACTGACCCTGATGTGGATTTCTTTGAATCCTTATCAGATTGAAAGTCAGAGTCAGTGTATCCAGTAAGAATCAAATCCTTAGCTCCATACATAAGCATGTAGTCCCTCGTTCTTCGAAGATACTTGAGGATGTTCTTAACCGCTCCCCAATGGTCCAACCCTGGATTAGACTGATACCTACTGACTACTCCCACTGTATAACATATGTAAGGCCTAGTGCAGAGCATAACATACATTAAGCTGCCCACAGCTGAGGCGTAGGGAATGTGTCTCATGTTCTCAATTTCTTGAGGTGTCTTAGGAGACTGTTCCTTAGACAGGTGTACCCCATGTCTGAAGGGTAGTAGTCCCTTCTTGGAGTTTTGCATCGAATATCGAGACAACATCTTGTCAATATACGTTGCTTGAGACAGAGCTAGCGTTTTGTTCTTACGATCCCTAATGATTTGGATTCCCAGAATGTATGGAGCCTCTCCCAGATCTTTCATTTGGAATTGGGCTGCTAGCCATTTCTTAATGTTAGTGAGGTATCCTACATCGTTCCCAATGAGTAGGATATCGTCTACATAAAGTATTAGAAAAGCTACTTTCCTTTTGTTTACTTTCTTGTACACACAAGGCTCATCAATGTTTTGGTCAAAGCCAAAAGATTTGATTGCAGTATCAAATCTAATGTTCCATGATCTGGATGTTTGTTTCAATCCATAAATGGATCGATTGAGCTTACAAACCTTTTGTTCCTAACCTTGGGCTATGAACCCTTCGGGTTGAGACATGAAGATATTCTCTTCAAGATTACCATTCAGAAAGGCAGTCTTGACGTCCATTTGCCATATTTCATAGTCATAATATGTGGCTATGGATAAAAGAATTCTTATGGACTTTAACATGGCTACAGGAGAAACGGTTTCCTCATAGTCAACCCCTTCCTTTTGGGTATAACCCTTTGCCAATAGTCTAGCTTTGAAGGTCTGTACCTTTCCAGCTGCATCTCTTTTTGCAGAGTGCTCAGGTAAAGGTTAAAGGTAGTGTTGGACTGTCTGGTTTGATTAAGCTAATTCTTTGTCTAATGTTCTGAAATTCTTGAAGGAAGGTTGGTTAGTATTGCTCGGGACGCGCAATAGTTCAAGTTTGGGGGTATGATAACTGCCCAAAAGGTAGTTATTTAGGCTTCATTTATATAAGGATTTGTGTGTCTTTAATGCTTAATAAGGTTGGTTTTAGAGAGATATTACATGATTTAACCCATTTGGAAGAATGGAAGCTTTGGAAATCACTTTTTGCAGATTATGCTGCTGAGCGACTGGATGGAGCAAATTCTATGCTACAGCAAAACTGAGAGCAGAAACTGCCACATCACAGCTCGTTAGCCAACTTCATGAACCGACTTATATTGAGATATTTTCGGGATAAAGGATCAAGGAGAGCCTTACACGTGTCCTAGTTGACCTAATTCAAGCTTCCCATCCTTCTATAAAAGGAAGTAGCCGTCAAAGTCAAAAGCATTCCATGTTTTCCCTTGGAAGCCGAATAGTATAGGGAGATTGAAGATCATCAAGAACACCATCAACCGGAAGCTGATTAGGGAGTTTACCTTCTTTATTAACTTGTAGTCATGGACATGCATACTCAGATTGTAATTCGTATTCCTATGCTTATTATGAACTAAGTAGCTTAAGGTGTTGGTTAGGAATAATGTGATTACTGTGCTTCATCTCTAGTAATAAATTGACTATTGCATTTTGGTTAATTGTTGTGCTTATTCTTATTTTATGCCCGCCTGGCCAGCCGGTATGGATAGCTCTCTCTAGTTTCAGGGATGATTTAGAGAGTGTGTGGCAATTCTCCACATTACGATCATTGTGTATTGGTGAACGCCAGTGACTGAGCTAGGGATAGCCAGTTGCCTAGTGCTCGATCGGTCGCTCTTCATTGGGGTTGAAACATATCTCAAAAGATCCGGAGTTCCGGGAGGAATCCGTTAATAATACTGCGAGACATGCATGATCAACAATATTGCTAGAGCATATCTTAGAAAAAAATCACTAAAGCCTAACCAGCGCCTGTCTTTAATCTATCTATCTATTTGTTTACTCGTTGTTCTGTCATTTATTTTGCTTCAGCATAATTCCGATAAAACCCAACATTTTTATTATCTCTGAAACCATTAGAAAGTTATACAAAATAGATAAAGTAGAAACTCATTCAGACCTTGGATTGATAATATTACTTGCTGCAGACTGTGTATACTTGCACAGGAATTCTAGAGTATTTCATATCATATTTTTACTCACTCTAGGAACCCAACAAGTTTTTGGCGCCGTTGCCGGGGACTTGAATAAGTTTTTATCTGATCTGTTTTGTGTATGTGTTTTAGTGGTTTGGTGCTAGAACTTTTTGATTGTTTCTTTTGTTTTTGCAGGTGTGATTTTGGTGCATGAGCGATCCGCCTGGGGCACGGTTTGAGCTTGACCCAGAAATTGAAAGGACATTTAGGAACAGAAGGAGGGAGCAGCGCAGAAACCAGATGGAGAACGTGCCGCAACTCCCGCAGGTTCCTGAAGGTCCAGTAGAAGTGAACCCCCAGCAGAATCCGTTGCTGCAGCAAAACCCACTGTTTGAGCAAAATGAGTAGCGAAATAATAAGGCTGAGAATCCTATCTTGATAGCAAACGATAGGACAAGAGCCATTCGAGCATATGCTGTCCCGATGTTTAATGAGTTGAATCCAGGGATTGCACGTCCCCAAATCCAAGCGGCGAATTTTGAAATGAAACCGGTAATGTTTCAGATGTTGCAAACCGTGGGGCAATTCCATGGTTTGTCATCTGAAGACCCTCATTTACATCTTAAGTGTTTTCTAGGAGTTAGTGATTCTTTTGTAATTCAGGGAGTGCCGAGAGATGCTCTTAGATTAACTTTGTTCCCGTATTCTCTTAGAGATGGAGCAAAATCATGGTTAAACTCTTTTGCTCCAGGATCATGAGATGAGTTAGCTGAAAAGTTTTTGAGTAAATATTTCCCACCTAATAGAAATGCTAAACTAAGGAGTGAAATAGTAGGGTTTAGGCAACTTGAAGATGAGACTTTTAGTGAGGCTTGGGAGAGGTTTAAGGAGCTTTTGCGAAAGTGTCCCCACCATGGGTTACCTCATTGTATTCAAATGGAAACATTTTACAATGGTTTGAATGGAGTAACCCAAGGTATGGTCGATGCTTCGGTTGGAGGGGCCCTTTTGGCAAAAACTTTTGATGAAGCCTATGAAATTTTAGAAAGAATATCTATTAATAGTTGTTAGTGGTCGGATGTTAGAGGCACAAATAAAAAGGTTAAGAGTGTGTTAGAGGTTGATGGTGTGTCCACCATTAGGGCCGATCTTGCTATGATTGCTAACACTCTTAAGAATGTGACAGTGATTAGTCATCAGCAGCCACCAGCTATGGAGCCTGCAGCAGTGGTGAACCAAGTCACGGACGAAGCATGTGTCTATTGCGGTGAAGATCACAACTACGAGTTTTGCCCCAACAATCCAGCTTTTGTGTTTTTTGTAGGTAATAAGAGGAACAACCCTTATTCTAACTTCTATAATCCAGGTTGGCGCAACCACCCCAACTTCTCATGGGGAGGTCAAGGAAATAACGTACAAGCGCAACAAAAGGGGAACCAGTCGGGATTTGCTAAAGCGCAGGTAATGCCCCAGCAAAATAAGCCGGCTTTGCCCCAGCAAAATTCAGGAAATTCTTTCGAGGCAATGATGAAAGAATTTATGGCTCGCACAGACGCCGCAATTCAAAGTAATCAAGCTTCGATGAGGGCCCTGGAATTGCAAGCTGGTCAGCTAGCTAATGAGCTAAAGGCGAGGCCTCAAGGGAAACTTCCTTCGGATACTGAACACCCTCGAAGGGAAGGTAAGGAGCAGGTAAAGGCAGTAACTCTTAGGAGTGGTAAGCCATTAGAAATAGTAATAGTGATAATATTGTTGTTATTGAAAAAGAGTTGGAGTCTAGTCAGGATGCTGGAGGCAGCAAAGAAAATCCTAGAGCATCTGGTTCTGTGCCAGATGTAGAACCACCATATGTGCCGCCCCCACCTTATGTACCACCTCTACCTTTTCCACAAAGGCAAAAGCCTAAGAATCAGGATGATCAATTTAAAAAGTTTTTAGAGATTCTTAAGCAGTTGCATATAAATATCCCTTTAGTAGAAGCTATTGAGCAAATGCCTAATAATGCTAAATTTCTTAAGGATATTTTGACTAAAAAGAAAAGGTTAGGTGAGTTCGAAACTGTATCTCTTACTGAGGAGTGTAGTGCTATTCTTAAGAATGGGCTACCCCCCAAGGCTAAGGATCCAGGGTCATTTACTATACCTGTGTCTATAGGTGGAAATGAATTAGGTAGAGCACTCTGTGATTTAGGTGCAAGCATTAACCTTATGCCTCTTTCGGTCTATCGGAACTTAGGTATTGGTGAAGCTAGCCCTACCACAGTTACGCTCCAATTAGCTGATAGGTCTATCACATATCCAGAGGGTAAAATTGAGGATGTCTTAGTAAAAGTTGATAAATTCATATTTCCTATTGATTTTATTATTTTAGACTATGAGGCTGATAAAGATGTCCCAATTATTCTAGGTCGTCCATTTTTTGCTACTGGTAGGGCATTAATAGATGTTCAAAAAGGAGTATTAACAATGAGAGTCTGTAATGAGGAAGTGAAATTTAATGTGTTTAAAGGCATGAAATATCCAGATGAAATGGAGGATTGCTCCTTCATCAGGATTCTGGAGAGCACAGTTATTGAGACAGCAATACAGAATTCGGTTATTAAGCATTCAGAAAAGTATGGAGAGGTTAGTATAGAAGATTTTGAGTTTTGTTCTTTAGATAGAAAAAATGAAAAAGAATTGTTTAGATGTGAGGATGTTTTTGAGTCTTTAGATTTAGATCAAAGAAAGGCTCCCCCAATTAAGCCATCCCTAATTGAGGCACCCACTTTAGATTTGAAACCTTTACCGGATCATCTAAAGTATGTGTATCTTGGGGAGAGTGATACGTTGCCCATTATTGTTGCATCAGATTTAATGCCGGAGCATGAGGAGGCCTTAATAAAATTGCTGCAGCAATACCATTTATCGACCAGATGTTGGATCGATTGGCTGGTCAGGCCTATTACAGTTTCTTGGATGGTTATTCTGGGTATAACTAGATTACTATTGTTCCTGAAGATCAGGAGAAAACCACTTTCACCTGCCCTTATGGGACATTCGCTTTTAGGAGAATGCCTTTCGGCCTTTGCAATGCTCCAGCAACATTTCAGCGGTGTATGCTAGCAATTTTTTCTGATATGATTGAGTCCACTGTTGAAGTCTTTATGGACGATTTGTCAGTGTTTGGAGGGCCTTTTCAGAGTTGTTTAGATAATTTAGGAAAGGTATTAAAAAGATGTGAGGATACCCATCTAGTACTTAATTGGGAGAAGTGCCACTTCATGGTGAAGGAGGGCATAGTGTTAGGTCATAGGATTTCTAAAAATGGTCTAGAAGTTGATAGAGCAAAAGTTGAGGTTATCGGAAGACTAGAGCCACCGAATTCAGTGAAGGGAATTCGGAGTTTTTTAGGACATGCTGGATTTTATAGGAGGTTCATAAAGGATTTTTAAAAAATCAGTAAACCTCTTTGTAACTTATTGTGCACTGATCATGTTTTTGACTTTAATGCATATTGTAGGAAGGCTTTTGAAACATTAAAGGCTGCTTTAATCTCAGCACCCATTCTTTACGCGCCTAATTGGAATTTGCCATTCGAGGTAATGTGTGATGCGAGTGATGCGAGTGATGCTGCGGTAGGAGCGATGTTGGGGCAAAAGCAGGGCAAATTTATTCATCCTATATATTATGCAAGCAAGGTTTTAAATGAAGCACAGGTCAACTACACAACTACTGAAAAGGAGTTGTTAGCTGTTGTGTTTGCTTTTGAGAAATTTCGGCCATATTTGGTTGGATCTAAAGTCACGGTGTTCACGGATCATGCAGCAATAAGGTATTTAATGTCTAAGAAGGATGCAAAGCCGAGACTAATTCGTTGGATTTTATTACTGCAGGAATTTGACTTGGAGATAAAGGACAAGAAGGGATCAGAGAATGTCGTTGCAGATCATTTATCTCGTCTTGATCCATCATCATTTTTGCTGGAGCAATCTTCCATTTCCGATTCTTTTCCAGATGAGCAGCTTTTTGTTGTTCAGGTAAAGGTAGTCAGGGATGTCCCTTGGTATGCTGTTATTGCCAACTTTTTAGTAAAGGGAGTCACCCCTATTGATATGGATTGGAGGCAGAAGAAAAAGTTTAAGCATGATGCAAAATTTTTCTTTTGGGATGAGCCGTTTATGTATAAGCAATGCTCTGACGGTATTATTCGTAGGTGTGTTTCAGGTGCTGCAGCAAAAGAAATCCTGGAGCAATGTCACTCTTCGCCGTATGGAGGTCATTTCAGCGGATAGAGGACGGCTATGAGGATTTTGCATTGCGGATTTTTCTGGCCTACGTTATTTAAGGATGCCCATTGGTTCTACAAGCAATGTGACGCTTGCCAAAGGAGAGGAAATTTGGGGCCTAGAGATGAAATGCCTCTTACTTACATTTTAGAAGTTGAATTATTTGATGTATGGGGTATTGAATTTATGGGACCATTTCCCCCTTCTAATGGCAATGTTTTTATCTTATTGGCAGTTGATTATGTGTCCAAGTGGGTGGAGGCCATCGCATGCCATCAGAGTGATGCCAAGACAGTAGCAAGGTTTCTTCAATCGCACATCTTTGCGCGGTTTGGGACACCTAGGGCTCTAGTGAGTGATGAGGGTACACATTTTGTTAATAATATCTTAACTAAGCTTTTAGCTAAGTATGGGATTAAGCATAGGATAGCTACCCCTTATCACCCACAAGCAAATGGTCAAGCTGAAATTAGTAATAGGGAAATTAAAGCTATTTTAGAGAAAGTAGTCCATCCATCTAGAAAGGATTGGTCCTTTAGGTTGGATGAGGCTCTTTGGGCTTATAGGACAGCTTATAAGACTCCTTTAGGTATGTCTCCCTATAGGTTAGTATATGGGAAAGCTTGTCATTTACCATTAGAGCTTG
The DNA here is from genome assembly GCA_036850905.1 of Luffa acutangula. Taxonomy (NCBI): domain Eukaryota; kingdom Viridiplantae; phylum Streptophyta; class Magnoliopsida; order Cucurbitales; family Cucurbitaceae; genus Luffa; species Luffa acutangula. The sequence goes on along the minus strand of CM072092.1, from coordinate 21,189,664 downwards.
AGCACAAAACATTTTGGGCTTTGAAAAAGTTAAATTTTGATCTCAGTCGTGCAGGAGCAATCAGAATGCTGCAGCTTAATGAGTTAGAAGAATTTCGTCAATTTTCTTACGAAAATGGGAAAATGTATAAGGAAAAGACTAAGCTGTGGCATGGCAAAAAAATTAAATCTAAGGAGTTTGTCAAGGGTCAGAAAGTTTTTCTTTATAATTCTAGATTAAAATTATTTCCTGGAAAATTAAAATCTAAATGGTCAGGACCGTTTATTGTGATTGAGGTTTTCTCCAATGGAGCGATTACTTTGCAGGATGAAAAAGATGGGAGAGTATTCAAGGTGAATGGACAGCGTGTGAAGCATTATTGGGGTGAGGAGTTTCAGTCTAAATATCCTTCCCTAAGGTTGGTCGATGTTTGAGAGAGCAGGACTTTTGCGGGAGCCTTTCACAGAGTAAAATTTTGAGCTCCCGAAGTTTGAATTGATTTTATTTTTCGTTAATTTGATTTCGGTTAGGATAGATGTAATTTTGAATGATGTATTAGATTTTATATTTTAAGTATTTTTATATTTTTGGTAGGTTAGATTTGATCTATTTTTTTTTATTTGATTTGATTTTCGGGTTCTTTAATTAAATTATCTTGCAATTATCTTTTAGTTAGTTAGATTTTATTTTATCTAGATTTTATTTGAATTCTAGTTTTAATTAATAGAGATTTTCTCTAAGTTATTCAGCTTCTTTTGAGAATAACAGGTTAAGTTTGCTTTGATTGGTTTAATTTGAAAGGATTTGATTTGTCTATTTTAAAATTCAAATTCCGTATCTAAGATTCTTCAGGTTCGGCAGATTGTTGCGGCAAAGATATTGTTGGAGCAAAATATGCCGAGTTAGAAGGGTTTCCGTTGGAATTTATTATTGTTACCGTTAGGTTTGACTTTGAATTCTTGCAGGTAAATGTGCGTGCATCGTCTGATGAGGCCACGTGGCGCAGAGTAATTATCCAACGGCTCCAATGATGACAGAGCATTAATTTTTACCATGGTTGTTTGGAATTTGCAATTTTACCGTTGGTAATTTTTGAATTTCAGGTTTGCATTTTTAATTGCAACGGTAATATTAGTTATGACCGGGCAAATCCTTTCGGTTAGGATTCTTGTTTGCTGCAGCCCTATTTATTCGCAATCCACTTCGTTTTCTTGATCAAATTCTTGTGCGTGTGTTATTCTTTCTTTCTTTGCAAAACCCTATTATACCTTCCATGGCTAAGACGAGAGCGCGAAAAGAAAGGGAGAGTGAGGAGGAAGAGATACCGGTCACACCGGAAGTTCAAAAAGGAAAGTCTAAGAAGAAGAGGACGCAAGAGGAAAATGAAGCAAAGAGAAGAAGAAGGCAACAGAGGGCTACAAAACAGAAGGAAGTTCAGGAGGTGGCGGACGTTGTTGCCACTACTGCGGAGGAAGGAAGTACTCAAGAACCTGCAATACAAAACCCAGATACGATTCAAGAACAGATTGCTGAGAAAAATCAAGAAACAGAGAATTAAGGTGAGCATAACAAGGAGAAAACACCGGAGCCGGTGCAGGAGGACCATGTTGAAATCATTATGCCTGAAGCGCCCAAGCGCCACCGCATCAAAAGGAAGGCGGGTCGCGTGAGGGTGGTTCGGACCACGCCATCACCTCCGACGTCGGACTCTGAGGAAGAAAGAAGGGAAGCTGAGAATAAGGAAAAAGAAGAAGAGGTGAGAAAAGCAGAGGAAGAACGTTTGCGCATCCAGAGAGAAAGCAGGGGCAAAGGAATTGCCGAAGCATCAGGAGAAATTGAGGAGCCGAGGGCGCCATTCATTCGCTTCGTCAACGATCTTGCCCAAGCAGAATACCAGGAGGTGCTGAAACGGGACTTCTTGTTCGAACGTGGATTTGGCAATGATTTACCTAGGTTTTTGGAGTCTGGAATAGTGAACCTCGGTTGGAGGCAATTTTGTGCGAAGCCAGAACCTATGAATGCCAACATTGTTCGCGAATTTTACGCCAATCTTGACGTTGAGAATGAGTTTGAGGTCATCGTTCGAGGAGTGCCTGTACAGTGGAGTCCTGAAGCCATTAATGAACTGTTCGATCTCCAAGATTTTCCGCATGCCGTTTTTAATGAGATGGTGGCTGCACCATCTAGTGATCAACTGAGTGCGGCTGTCCGGGAGGTAGGCATTGAGGGGGCCCAGTGGAGGGTGTCGCAGACAAGGAAGCATACATTTCAAGCTGCTTATTTGAAGAGTGAAGCAAACACCTGGATGGGTTTCATCAGGCTACGCTTGCTGCCGACAACACACGACTCCACAGTATCTCGTGACAGGGTATTGCTTGATTTTGCCATTCTGCGCTCGATGAGTATTGATGTAGGAAAAATTATTTGTTCTAAGATTGTTGATTGCTGGAAAAAGAAGGTGGGGAAGCTGTTCTTTCCAAACACGATTACGATGTTATGCAGCAGGGCAGAAGTGCCCACGGTTCCAGAAGATATGATCATGACTGATAAGGGAATCATTGACACACCTAATCTGGTGCGGCTTCAGCGTATGCAAGAGGTTCGCCAGGGTGGGCTTGTGTATGGCGTCAATCAAATCCTAGAGCAACTGTCAGTGTTGACCAGTAGGTTAGAGTTTGCTGAAAGGCAAGCTCAGACCTACTGGACTTATGCTAAGAGGAGAGATGATTCGCTCAGGGGGGCCTTGCAAACCAATTTCTCAACAACGTATCCGACCTTTCCAATGTTTCCCGATGATTTGTTTAATCTTTGGATACCACCCCCGCCTGTTGAACGAGAAGAGGATGTTGATGAGGAGCAGGGTCAGGAAGATTGACTGATGGGATGACCTGGAGCGAGCATTACTTTTGTTTTTCCATTTTTGTTTGCTCGCGCATATTGACCCTGCTCACTGTTATAACTGCTTATCTTGTTTCTTTCTAATCTTTTTAATTTTTACTTTGAAAAAAAAATATCTGCTTTGTAATATTTTTCTATGATTTTAATGAAATTTCTGAATGTTTCTATTCCATGAGCACTGACTGGCTCTAACTTAACTATTTTCTTCTGAATTTTTGAAGCTTGGACTGATTACGCTTAGTTAGATCAAGGTATTCTAATCTCCAGAAACCTTTTGCTTGAGCATTTCTTCTAGCCTGGACTGTTGCTGCGGCAAGAAGATTTTTGATGGTAGTATTGACTTATATGTTCCACTTTAAGCTTAATCCTAGTCCCATGTTTAGTTTAAAAATTCAGATAGAAAAATTTAAGTTTGGGGGTATAATTGCTTAATTAATGATTCATTGAGGACAATGAATAATTCAAGTTTGGGGGACTTTTTGCTACTCCAATTATTTTGCTCGAGCATTCCTCTCCTTCAAAATTAAAATTTGCTAGGTTATTGAGTAACCGGGGACATTTGTGATACCCAAAGGTTGTCTTCGCGTCAAAAGATGACCTAGGAAATGTGAAAAAAAAATATAAAAAATAAAAATTATTTGTTGAAGATTTTGCTGAAATATTGATGGAGCAAAAGTTTTTGAAGGATGAATAATGATCCAGCAGTTTTTCTGTCTCCCATAACTTAGGTGAGCTTCATCATAAAATGTCGCCATTCTGAGGGGCAAGAGATGGAATAACTAAGGATTTTTTAGCTTTATAATGAGTATTGAGCCTAGTTGGTGATGAGCTTGAGGCAAGGGTATATTGCACCATAAAGTGGGTCATCCCATGCTTAAGAGCTTATGACTGTAAGGCTGCTTTAAGTCTGATAAATAATGTTATAAACCCCTTTAAAAATATGTTTTGAAATGTCTGATAATAGAGCTAGGCTGTGGTGAGTTCTTAGAATTAAGTTGAAAAGTGGTGATTATTTGTCCCTGCTGAAGGAATCATTTTGGTGCAGTAGAGCTTTGTTTTGCAGAGTGCTCAGGTAAAGGTTAAAGGTAGTGTTGGACAGTCTGGTTTGATTAAGCTAATTCTTTGTCTAATGTTCTGAAATTCTTGAAGGAAGGTTGGGTAGTATTGCTCGGGACGCGCAATAGTTCAAGTTTGGGGGTATGATAACTGCCCAAAAGGTAGTTATTTAGGCTTCATTTATATAAGGATTTGTGTGTCTTTAATGCTTAATAGGGTTGGTTTTAGAGAGATATTACATGATTTAACCCATTTGGAAGAATGGAAGCTTTGGAAATCACTTTATGCAGATTATGCTGCTGAGCGACTGGAGGGAGCAAATTCTATGCTGCAGCAAAACTGAGAGCAGAAACTGCCACATCACAGCTCGTTAGCCAACTTCATGAACCGACTTCTATTGAGATATTTTCGGGATAAAGGATCAAGGAGAGCCTTACACGTGTCCTAGTTGACCTAATTCAAGCTTCCCATCCTTCTATAAAAGGAAGTAGCCGTCAAAGTCAAAAGCATTCCATGTTTTCCCTTGGAAGCCGAATAGTATAGGGAGATTGAAGATCATCAAGAACACCATCAACCGCAAGCTGATTAGGGAGTTTACCTTCTTTATTAACTTGTAGTGATGGACATGCATACTCAGATTGTAATTCGTATTCCTATGCTTATTATGAACTAAGTAGCTTAAGGTGTTGATTAGGAATAATGTGATTACTGTGCTTCATCTCTAGTAATAAATTGACTATTGCATTTTGGTTAATTGTTGTGCTTATTCTTATTTTATGCCCGCCTGGCCAGCCGGTATGGATAGCTCTCTCTAGTTTCAGGGATGATTTAGAGAGTGTGTGGCAATTCTCCACATTACGATCATTGTGTATTGGTGAACGCCAGTGACTGAGCTAGGGATAGCCAGTTGCCTAGTGCTCGATCGGTCACTCTTCATTGGGGTTGAAACATATCCCAAAAGATCCGGAGTTCCGGGAGGAATCCGCTAATAATACTGCGAGACATGCATGATCAATAATATTGCTAGAGCATATCTTAGAAAAAAATCACTAAAGCCTAACCAACGCCTGTCTTTAATCTATCTATCTACTTGTTTACACGTTGTTCTGTCATTTATTTTGCTTCAGCATAATTCCGATAAAACCCAACATTTTTATTATCTTTGAAACCATTAGAAAGTTATACAAAATAGATAAAGTAGAAACTCATTCAGACCTTGGATTGATAATATTACTTGTTGCAAACTGTGTATACTTGCACAGGAATTCTAGAGTATTTCATATCATATTTTTACTCACTCTAGGAACCCAACACCATCATTAGGTATGACAACTTGAGTTTCAGTTAAACCCAAGTAGCGGTCAGGTTGTAATATAATCCTCCCATTGCGTCGAGGCATTCCCAACGTTTGAGATGGACGGGATGGATCTGAAGAACTAGTTCCTTCATCAACCTTTGTTGAAGGTCCAACTTCATCAACAACTCTTGATGATTCTTCAGTAGCTTCTCCTAATATTATTTTGCTGCGTGGTTTATGATCTCTCATGTGGTCTTCCTCTAAGAAAGTGGTGTTTGTCGATACAATCACCTTATTTTCTTGTGGGTCGTAGAAATAACCACCTCTCGTTTCTTTAGGGTAACCAACAAATTGGCACAGTTTTGAACGAGGTTCAAGTTTCTTAGGATTTGTCACAAGCACGTGTGCTGGACAACCCCAAATGCGAAAGTGATGCAAACTAGATTTACGCCCCTTCCATAATTCGAAAGGTGTTTCAGAAACACTTTTCGAGGAAACATTGTTCAAGATGTATACTGCAGTCTCTACTGCATACCCCCAAAACGAGCTAGGAAACTGAGCATAGCTCATCATTGATCGAACCATGTCTAACAAGGTTCTATTTCTCCTTTCTGACACACCATTCTGCTGAGGTGTACCAGGGGCTGAGAGTTGAGATTGGATTCCATGTTCTATCATATAATCCTAGAATCTTTGATCCATATACTCCCCTCCTCGATCAGATCGAAGTACTTTAATTGATTTACCTAATAGGTTTTCAACTTCAGCCTTAAACTCCTTAAACTTTTCAAGGGCTTCAGACTTATGTCCCATTAGGTACAAGTAACCATATCTTGAATAATCATCTATAAATGAGATGAAATATTTGTACCCTCCTCGAGCTTTTACATTCATTGGACCACATAGATCCGAATGTATTAACTCTAAGGGTTCTTTGGCTCTGTAACCTTTTCCAGTAAAGGGTCTCTTGGTCATTTTTCCCTCGAGACAAGATTCACAAGGTGGTAGTGAATCATCTTCTAACTTGCTTAGAAGTCCATTCTTTACCAAACGACCGATCCTATCGATGTTTATATGACCAAGTCTGAGATGCCAAAGATGAGTATTGTTACTTGATGGAGAAATCTTTTGCCTTTTACTTTGAGTTTCAGTAGTTTTAAATAATTCGTGATTTAAAAGTGCTTTGTTTTCGGTTGGTCTTAAAACATACAAGTTATTTTCCAATTTGGCTGAACAAATAAGTACACCATTTTTATAAATGAACGTTTCATTCATATCAAAAGTAACTGTATACGATTGTTCAATCAAACATGAAATAGAAATTAAGTTCCTCTTAATCTTGGGAACGATTAACAAACTTTCTAAAAGTAAGAATCTATTTCTAAAAAATAACTTCACAACTCCCACTGTTTTAGCTGAAATGACTTCTCCAGTTCCGACCATGAGTGTCATTTCCCCATCGTTCAACTGCCGAAAGGAACTATTTTCCTGAAAAGAAGAGCAAACATGATTAGTTGCTCCTGAATCAAGTATCCAGGTAAACTCATCATGTTCTACCAGGCATGTTTCTAAAACCAATAAATCAAATTTACCTTCATTTTCCTTCTTTTTCTCAGCAAGGTACTTTGGGCAGTTTCTCTTCCAATGTCCATCTACATTGCAGTGGAAACACTTGCCCTTGTCTGCCATAGCTTTGGCTTTTCCCTTGCTTTTAGCAGCAGTACTGGGAGCCTTCCTGATAACTGCCCAAAAGGTAGTTATTTAGGCCTCATTTATATAAGGATTTGTGTGTCTTTTATGCTTATTAGGGTTGGTTTTAGAGAGATATTACATGATTTAACCCATTTGGAAGAATGGAAGCTTTGGAAATCACTTTGTGCAGATTATGCTGTTGAGCGACTGGAAGGAGCAAATTCTATGCTGCAGCAAAATTGGGAGCAGAAACTGCCACATCACAGCTCGTTAGCCAACTTCATGAACCGACTTCTGTTGAGTTATTTTCGTGATAAAGGATCAAGGAGAGCCTTACACATGTCCTAGTTGACCTAATTCAAGCCTTCCATCCTTCTATAAAAGGAAGTAGCCGTCAAAGTCAAAGTCATTCCATGTTTTCCCTTTGAAGCCGAATAGTTAGGGAGATTGAAGACCATCAAGAACACCATCAACCGCAAGCTGATTAGGGAGTTACCTTCTTATTTAACTTGTAGTGATGGACACGCATACGCAGATTGTAATTCGTATTCCTATGCTTATTATGAACTAAGTAGCTTAGGGTGTTGGTTAGGAATAATGTGATTACTGTGTTTCATCTCTAGTAATAAATTGACTATTGCATTTTGGTTAATTGTTGTGCTTATTCTTATTTTATGCCCGCCTGGCCAGCCGGTATGGATAGCTCTCTTTAGTTTCAGGGATGATTTAGAGAGTGTGTGGCAATTCTCCACACTACGATCATTGTGTATTGGTGAACGCCAGTGACTGAGCTAGGGATAGCCAGTTGCCTAGTGCTTGATCGGTCGCTCTTCATTGGGTTTGAAACATATCCCAAAAGATCCGGAGTTCCGGGAGGAATCCGCTAATAATACTGCGAGAAATGCATGATCAGTAATATTGCTAGAGCATATCTTAGAATAATCACTAAAGCCTAACCAGCGCCTGTCTTTAATCTTTCTGTCTATTTGTTTACTCGTTGTTCTGTCATTTATTTTGCTTCAGCATAATTCCGATAAAACCCAACATTTTTATTATCTTCGAAACCATTAGAAAGTTATACAAAATAGATAAAGTGGAAACTCATTCAGACCTTGGATTGATAATATTACTTGCTGCAGACTGTGTATACTTGCAAAGGAATTCTAGAGTATTTCATATCATATTTTTACTCACTCTAGGAACCCATCAAGTTTTTGGCGCCGTTGTCGGGGACTTGAATAAGTTTTTATCTGATCTGTTTTGTGTATGTGTTTTAGTGGTTTGGTGCTAGAACTTTTTTATTGTTTCTTTTGTTTTTGCAGGTGTGATTTTGGTGCATGAGCGATTCGCCTGGGGTACAGTTTGAGCTTGATCCAGAAATTGAAAGGGCATTTAGGAACAGAATGAGGGAGCAGCGCAGAAACCAAATGGAGAACGCCCCGGAACTTCCGCAGGTTCCTGAAGGTCCAGCAGTAGCAAACACCCAGCAGAATCCGTTGCTGCAGCAAAACCCACTGTTTGAGCAAAATGAGCAGCGAAATAATCAGGCTGAGAATCCTATCTTGGTAGCGAACGATAGGACCAGAGCCATTCGAGCATGTGCTGTCCCGATGTTTAATGAGTTGAATCTAGGGATTGCACGTCCCCAAATCCAAGCGACAAATTTTGAAATGAAACCGGTAATGATTCAGATGTTGCAAACCGTGGGGCAATTCCATGGTTTGTCATCTGAAGACCCTCATTTACATCTTAAGTCTTTTCTAGGAGTTAGTGATTCTTTTGTAATTCAAGGAGTGCCTAGAGATGCACTTAGATTAACTTTGTTCCCGTATTCTCTTAGAGATGGAGCAAAGTCGTGGTTAAACTCTTTTGCTCCAGGATCAATTAGGACGTGGGATGAGTTAGCTGAAAAAATTTTGAGTAAATATTTCCCACCTAATAGAAATGCTAAATTAAGGAGTGAAATAGTAGGGTTTAGGCAACTTGAGGATGAGACTTTTAGTGAGGCTTGGGAGAGGTTTAAGGAGCTTTTACGAAAGTGTCCCCATCATGGGTTACCTCATTGTATTCAAATGGAAACATTTTACAATGGTCTAAATGGAGTAACCCAAGGTATGGTCGATGCTTCGGCTGTAGGGGCCCTTTTGGCAAAAACTTTTGATGAAGCCTATGAAATTTTAGAAAGAATATCTATTAATAGTTGTCAGTGGTCGGATGTTAGAGACACAAATAAAAAGGTTAAGAGTGTATTAAAGGTTGATGGTGTGTCCACCATTAGGGCTGATCTTGCTATGATTGCTAATGCTCTTAAGAATGTGACAGTGATTAGTCATCAGCAGCCACCAGCTATGGAGCCTGCAGCAGTGGTGAACCAAGTCACGAACGAAGCATGTGTCTATTGCGGTGAAGACCACAACTACGAGTTTTGCCCCAGCAATCCAGCGTCGGTGTTTTTTGTAGGTAATCAGAGGAACAACCCTTATTCTAACTTCTATAATCCAGGTTGGCGCAGCCACCCCAACTTCTCATGGGGAGGTCAAGGAAATAACGTACAAGCACAACAGAAGATGAACCAGCCGGGATTTGCTAAAGCGCAGGTAATGTCCCAGCAAAATAAGCAGGCTTTGCCCCAGCAATATTCGGGAAATTCTCTCGAGGCAATGATGAAAGAATTTATGGCTCGCACAGACGCCGCAATTCAAAGTAATCAAGCTTCGATGAGGCCTCAAGGGAAACTTCCTTCGGATACTGAACACCCTCGAAGGGAAGGTAAGGAGCAGGTAAAGGCAGTAACTCTTAGGAGTGGTAAGCCATTAGAAGAATCTAGAAAGACCCAGGATTTAAATAGTAATAGTGATAATATTGTTGTTATTGAAAAAGAGTTGGAGTCTGGTCAGGGTGCTGGAGGCAGCAAGGAAAATGTTGGAGCATCTGGTTCTGTGCCAGATGTAGAACCACCATACGTGCCGCCCCCACCTTATGTACCACCTCTACCTTTTCCACAAAGGCAGAAGCCTAAGAATCAGGATGGTCAATTTAAAAAGTTTTTAGAGATTCTTAAGCAATTGCATATAAATATCCCTTTAGTAGAAGCTATTGAGCAAATGCCTAATTATGCTAAATTTCTTAAGGATATTTTGACTAAAAAGAAAAGGTTAGGTGAGTTTGAAACTGTATTTCTTACTGAGGAGTGTAGTGCTATTCTTAAGAATGGTCTACCCCCCAAGGCTAAGGATCCAGGGTCATTTACCATACCTGTGTCTATAGGTGGAAAGGAATTAGGTAGAGCACTCTGTGATTTAGGTGCAAGCATTAACCTTATGCCTCTTTCGTTCTATCGGAAGTTAGGTATTGGTGAAGCTAGACCTACCACAGTTACACTCCAATTAGCTGATAGGTCTATCACATATCCAGAGGGTAAAATTGAGGATGTCTTAGTAAAAATTGATAAATTCATATTTCCTGTTGATTTTATTATTTTAGACTATGAGGCTGATAAAGACGTCCCAATTATTCTAGGTCGTCCATTTTTGGCTACTGGTAGGGCATTAATAGATGTTCAAAAAGGAGAATTAACAATGAGAGTCTGTAATGAGGAAGTGAAATTTAATGTGTTTAAGGCCATGAAATATCCAGACGAGATGGAGGATTGCTTCGTCATCAGGATTCTGGAGAGCACAGTTATTGAGATAGCAATACAGGATTCGGCTGATAAGCATTCGGAAAAGCATGGAGAGGTTAGTGGAGAAGATTTTGAATTTTGTTCTTTAGATAGAAAAAATGAAAAAGAATTGTTTAGGTGTGAGGATGTTTTTGAGTCTTTAGATTTAGATCAAAGAAAGGCTCCCCCAATTAAGCCATCCCTAATTGAGGCACCCAGTTTAGATTTGAAACCTTTACCAGATCATCTAAAGTATGTGTATCTTGGGGAAAGTGAGACGTTGCCCATTATTGTTGCATCAGATTTAATGCCGGAGCATGAGGAGACCTTAATAAAATTGCTGCAGAAATACCGCAAAGCTATAGGTTGGACATTGGTTGATATTCAGGGAATTAGCCCATCTTTTTGTATGCATAAAATCACTCTAGAGGAGGGGTCCTTTAGGAGTATTGAGCAACAAAGAAGGCTTAACCCTGCAATGAAAGAGGTTGTTAAAAAGGAGGTAATTAAATGGTTGGATGCTGGGATCATCTATCCAATTGTCGATAGCAATTGGGTAAGCCATGTCCAATGTGTTCCTAAGAAAGGAGGTGTCACTGTGGTGAGCAATAAAGATAATGAGTTGATCCCCAAAAGGACAGTAACTGGCTGGAGGGTTTGTATGGATTACAGAAGGCTTAATAAAGCCACTCGAAAGGATCATTTCCCTCTACCATTTATCGACCAGATGTTGGATCGATTGGCTGGTCAGGCCTATTACTGTTTCTTGGATGGTTATTCTGGGTATAACCAGATTACTATTGCTCCTGAAGATCAAGAGAAAACCACTTTCACCTGCCCTTATGGGACATTCGCTTTCAGGAGAATGCCTTTTGGCCTCTGCAATGCTCCAGCAACATTTCAGCGGTGTATGCTAGCAATTTTTTCTGATATGATTGAGTCCACTGTTGAAGTCTTTATGGACGATTTTTCAGTTTTTGGAGGTTCTTTTCAGAGGTATTAAAAAGATGTGAGGATACCCATCTAGTTCTTAATTGGGAGAAGTGCCACTTCATGGTAAAGGAGGGCATAGTGTTAGGTCATAGGATTTCTAAAAATGGTCTAGAAGTTGATAGAGCAAAAGTTGAGGTTATCGAAAGACTAGAGCCACCGAATTCAGTGAAGGGAATTCGGAGTTTTTTAGGACATGCTGGATTTTATAGGAGGTTCATAAAGGATTTTTCCAAAATCAGTAAACCTCTTTGTAACTTATTGTGCACTGATCATGTTTTTTACTTTAATGCAGATTGTAGGAAGGCTTTTGAAACATTGAAGGCTGCTTTAATCTCAGCACCCATTCTCTGCGCGTCTAATTGGAATTTGCCATTCGAGGTAATGTGTGATGCGAGCGACGCTGCGGTAGGAGCGATGCTGGGGCAAAAGCAGGGCAAATTTATTCATCCTATATATTATGCAAGCAAGGTTTTAAATGAAGCACAGGTCAACTACACAACTACTGAAAAGGAGTTGTTAGCTGTTGTGTTTGCTTTTGAGAAATTCCGGCCATATTTGGTTGGATCCAAAGTCACGGTGTTCACGGATCATGCAGCAATAAGGTATTTAATGTCTAAGAAAGATGCAAAGCCTAGACTAATTCGTTGGATTTTATTACTGCAGGAATTTGACTTGGAGATAAAGGACAAGAAGGGATCAGAGAATGTCGTTGCAGATCATTTATCTCGCCTTGATCCATCATCATCTTTGCTGGAGCAATCTGCCATTTCCGATTCTTTTCCAGATGAGCAGCTTTTTGCTGTTCAGGTAAAGGTAGTCAGGGATGTCCCTTGGTATGCTGATATTGCCAACTTTTTAGTAAAGGGAGTCACTCTTATTGACATGGATTGGAGGCAGAAGAAAAAGTTTAAGCATGATGCAAAATTTTTCTTTTGGGATGAGCCGTTTATGTATAAGCAATGCTCTGACGGTATTATTCGTAGGTGTGTTTCAGGTGCTGAAGCAAAGGAAATCCTGGAGCAATGTCACTCTTCGCCGTATGGAGGTCATTTCAGTGGTCAGAGGACGGCTATGAGGATTTTGCATTGCGGATTTTTCTGGCCTACGTTATTCAAGGATGCCCACTGGTTCTACAAGCAATGTGACACTTGTCAAAGGAGAGGAAATTTGGGGCCAAGAGATGAAATGCCTCTTACTTACATTTTAGAAGTTGAATTATTCGATGTATGGGGTATTGATTTTATGGGGCCGTTTCCCCCGTCTAACGACAATGTTTTTATCTTATTGGCAGTTGATTATGTGTCCAAATGGGTGGAGGCCATCGCATGCCATCAGAGTGATGCCAAGACAGTAGCAAGGTTTCTTCAATCACACATCTTTGCGCGGTTTGGGACACCTAGGGCTCTAGTAAGTGATGAGGGTACACATTTTGTTAAGAATATCTTAACTAAGCTTTTAGCTAAGTATGAGATTAAGCATAGGATAGCTACCCCTTATCACCCACAAGCAAATGGTCAAGCTGAAATTAGTAATAGGGAAATAAAAGCTATTTCAGAGAAAGTAGTTCATCCATCTAGAAAGGATTGGTCCTTTAGGTTGGATGAGGCTCTTTGGGCTTATAGGACAGCTTATAAGACTCCTCTAGGTATGTCTCCCTATAGGTTAGTATACGGGAAAGCTTGTCATTTACCATTAGAGCTTGAGCATAAAACATTTTGGGCTTTAAAAAAGTTAAATTTTGATCTGAGTCGTGCAGGAGCAATAAGAATGCTGCAGCTTAATGAGTTAGAAGAATTTCGCCAATTCTCTTATGAGAATGCGAAGATGTATAAGGAAAAGACTAAGCTGTGGCATGACAAAAAAATAAAATCTAAAGAATTTTTCAAGGGTCAGAAAGTTTTGCTTTATAATTCTAGATTAAAATTGTTTCCTGGAAAATTAAAATCCAAATGGTCAGGACCGTTTATTGTGATTGAGGTTTTCCCCAATTGAGCAATTACTTTGCAGGATGAAAAAGATGGGAGAGTGTTCAAGGTAAATGGACAGCGTGTGAAGCATTATTGGGGTGAGGAATTTCAGGCGAAATATCCTTCCCTACGTTTGGTTGATGATTGAGAGAGCAGGACTTTTGCGGGAGCATTTCATAGAGCAAAATTTTGAGCTCCCAGGATTTGAATTGATTTTATTTTTCGGTTAGGTTAGATTTAATTTTGCATGATTTATTAGATTTTATCTTTTAAGTATTTTTATTATTTTTGGTAGGTTAGATTTGATCTATTTTTTATTTGATTTGATTTGATTTTCGGGTTATTTATTTAAATTATCATGCAATTATCTTTTAGATAGTAAGATTTTATTTTATCTAGATTTTATTTTCAGTTTTAATTAATAGAGATTTTCTCTAATTCATTCGGCTTCTTTTGAGAATAACAGGTTAAGTTTGCTTTGATCGGTTTAATTTAAAAAGATTTGATTTGTCTATTTTGAAATTTGAATTCCGTATCTAAGATTCTTCAGGTTCAGCAGATTGTTGCGGCAAAGATATTGCTGGAGCAAAATATTCCAAGATAGAAGGGTTTCCGTTGGAATTTATTATTGTTACCGTTAGACTTAGCTTTAAATTCTCGATGGTAAATGTGAGTGCATCATCTGATGAGGCCACTTGTCGCAGAGTAATTATCCAACGGCTTCAATGATGACAGAGCATTATTTTTTACCATGGCCGTTTGGAATCCGCAATTTTACCGTTGGTAATTTTTGAATTTCAGGTTTGCATTTTTGAATTACAACGGCAATAATAGTTATGGCAGGGCAAATCTTTTCGGTTAGGATTCTTGTTTGCTGCAGCCATATTTATCCGCAAACTCTGGTAAGCACGTTTCACTTCGTCTTCTTGAATCTTTGTGCGTATGTTATTCTTTCTTTCTTTACCTTCTCTGTCAAAACCCTATTACACCTTCAATGGCGAAAACAAGAGCTCGAAAAGAGAGGGAGAGTGAAGAGGAGGAGGTACCGGTCACACCGGAAGTTCAGAAAGTAAAAACTAAGAAAAAGAGAAGGTCAGAAGAGAAGGAGGCAAAGCGAAGAAGACGGCAACAGAGGGTTGAAGAACAAGAAAGAGCGAGAGAGGAGGAGGTTGTTGTAGAAGAAGAAGAAGACCCAAAAGAATCTGGCAAAACGAATCAAGAAGTGGATGGACAGGAAGTGGCAACTATAGAAGAGGCTCGAGAGGAAATTCAGGCGAAACAGAGTGAGGTTATGCAGACGGAGGCTGTAGAGGAAGAAGACAGAGAGCCAGTTCAGGAGGCTCGTGTGGAGGTTATCATACCTGAACCTCCGAAACGACGCCGCATTAAGCGGCAGCCTGGGCGCATTCCAGTGATCAGGACTGATACCCCATCGCCTCCATCATCAGATTCCGAGAGAGAGAAGGCCGAGCAAGAGGAACGAGAGAAAAAAGAGGCTGAGGAAAAAAGGCGAGAAGAAGTAGAGAAACAGGCAGAGGAGGAACAGTTGCTGAAGTGGAGAGAAGAGAAGGGCAAAAAGATTGCTGAAGCATCAGAAGAACACGATGAAATAGCAGAGCGACAGGTGCCATACGAGCGCTTCGTCAATAATTTTGCTAGAGAAAAATACACTGAGCTCCTGAAAAGGGATTTTCTGTTCGAAAGAGGTTTCAACGGTGATCTTCCACCATTTCTAAGGACCGGCATAGCTGACCACGGCTGGGAGCTATTTTGTGCTAAGCTAGAGGCTGTGAACGCACAGGTGGTGCGAGAATTCTATGCCAACATTGATAAAGAAAAAGGTTTCCTGGTAATTGTCAGAGGAGTCGAGATAGATTGGAGTCCAAGTGCGATCAACGCACTGTACCATCTTCAAAACTTCCCCCATGCGGCATTTAATGAAATGGCAGTCGCGCCATCTGAGGAGCAGTTAAGTAATGCTGTGAGGGAGGTAGGAATCGAGGGGGCACAGTGGCAATTATCTAAGACTCAGAAAAGGACCTTCCAATCGGCTTACTCGAACAAGGAAGCGAACACGTGGATGGGTTTCATCAGGCAAAGGTTGCTTCCAACAACGCACGACTCGACAGTATCCAGGGAACGAATTCTTTTGGATTTTACTATCTTAAGGTCTCTCAGTATTGACGTAGGAAAAATTGTTTGTAATGAAATTGCTTGCTGCTGGAAGAAAAAGGTGGGGAAACTATTCTTTCTGAACACAATCACGATGCTGTGCAGAAGAGCAGGAGTTCCGGTGGATGAGGGAGATGTGATCCTGTTTGATAAGGGGATCATAGACACGCCCAATTTGGCACGACTCCAGCACATGCAGGAGGTGCGTCAAGGTGGGCTTATCCATGGCATCAACTCGATTCTAGAACAACTGGCACTTTCGGCCAGTAGGCAGGAGTTTGCTGAAAGGCAAACTTTAACCTTCTGGAACTATGTTAAGAATCGAGATGCCAGCTTAAGAAGGGCACTGCAAGAGAATTTTTCCAAGCCATATCTAGCCCTTCCTACATTCCCTGAAGATCTGTTGAACCCCTGGATTCCGCCCCCACCTGTTGAAAGAGGAGAAGAGGATGATGAAAATGAACCGGGCCAAGAGGACTGAAGGATGAAGTGGCCCTGAGCGAGCATGATTTTTATTCTGACTTTTTGTTTGCTCGCGCATTTTCTACTTTCCTTTTCTGTTGATGTTATGCTTGTTTCTCTTTCATATTTCTGCTTCTTAAATAAAAATATATCTGCTGATGTAAATTCTTTCTCTATGTTTTTAATGAATTTCTGAATGTTTCTATTCCATGAGCACTGACTAACTCTAACTTAACTAATTTTCTTCTGAATTTTTGAAGCTTGGACTGATTACGCTTAATTAGATCAAGGTATTCTGATCACCAGAAACCTTTTGCTTGAGCATTTCTTCTAGCCTGGACTGTTGCTGCGGCAAGAAGATTTTGACGGTAGTATTGACTTATATGATCCACTTTAAGCTTAATCCTAGTCCCATGTTTAGTTTAAAAAAATTCAGATAGAAAAATTTAAGTTTGGGGGTATAATTTGCAAAAATTAATGATTCATTGGGGACAATGAATAATTCAAGTTTGGGGGACTTTTTGCTACTCCAATTATTTTGCTCGAGCATTCCTCTCTTTCAAAATTAAAATTTGCTAGGTTATTGAGTAACCGGAGACATTTGTGATACCCATAGTTTGTCTTCGCGTCAAAAGATGACCTAGGAAATGTAAAAAAAAAAAAAATGAAAAATGATGAGAAAAATTATTTGCTGGAAAATTATTTGTTGAAGATTTTGCTGAAAAAATTGATGGAGCAAAAGTTTTGAAGGATGAATGATGATCCAGCAGTTTTTCTGTCTCCCATAACTTAGGTGAGCTTCATCATAAAATGTCGCCATTCTGAGGGGCAAGAGATGGAATAACTAAGGATTTTTTAGCTTTATAATGAGTATTGAGCCTAGTTGGTGATGAGCTTGAGGCAAGGGTATACTGCACCATAAAGTGGGTCATCCCATGCTTAAGAGCTTATGACTGTAAGGCTGCTTTAAGTCTCATAAACAAGGATATAAACCCCTTTAAAAATATGTTTTGAAATGTCTGATAATAGAGCTAGGCTGTGGAAAGTTCTTAGAATTAAGTTGAAAAGTGGTGATTATTTGTCCCTGCTGAAGGAATCATTTTGCTGCAGCAGAGCTTGGTTTTGCAGAGTGCTCAGGTAAAGGTTTTTTCTTTAAATTAAATCAAATTTAATTCAACTAATGCCCAATTAATTGAATTAATTGGGCATTAGTTGAATTAAATTAAAAAAAAAAAACAGAAAAATCAAAGATTTTTTCTTTAAATTAAATTTTAACCAATCATCCCAATCTCTTATTTTCAAAAGAAGCTGAATAAATTAGAGAAAATCTCTATGAATTAAAACTAAAATTCAAATAACTGAAAATAAAATCTTAATAAAAACCAATTAAAAGATAATACAAAGATAATCTAAGAAAATAAAATCAAATCAAATTCAAAACAAAATAGATAAGATCTAATCAAATATTCAAAAACAAAATTGAATAAATCACGCAAAATCAAATCTATCCTAACTGCAAAATCAAATAAACGAAAAATAAAATCAATACAAACTCTGGGAGCTCAAAGTTTTGCTCTGTGAAATGCTCCCGCAAAAATCCTGCTCTCTCAAACATCGACCAACCTTAGGGAAGGATATTTCGCCTGAAATTCCTCAACCCAATAATTTTTCACACGCTGTCCATTCACCTTGAACACTCTCCCATCTTTTTCATCCTGCAAAGTAATTGCTCCATTGGAAAAAACCTCAATCACAATAAACGGTCCTGACCATTTAGATTTTAATTTTCCAGGAAATAATTTTAATCTAGAATTATAAAGCAAAACTTTTTGACCCTTGACAAACTCCTTAGATTTAATTTTTTTTGTCATGCCACAGGTTAGTCTTTTCCTTATACATTCTCGCATTTTCGTAAGAAAATTGACGAAATTCTTCTAACTCATTAAGCTGCAGCATTCGGATTGCTCCTGCACGACAGATCAAAATTTAGCTTTTTCAAAGCCCAAAATGTTTTATGTTCCAGCTCTAACGGTAAATGACAAGCTTTCCCGTATACTAACCTATTGGGAGACATACCTAGAGGAGTCTTATAAGCTGTCCTATAAGCCCAAAGAGCCTCATCCAACCTAAAGGACCAATCCTTTCTAGATGGATGGACTACTTTCTCTAAAATAGTTTTAATTTCCCTATTACTAATTTCAGCTTGACCATTTGCTTGTGGGTGATAAGGGGTAGCTATCCTATGCTTAATCCCATACTTAGCTAAAAGCTTAGTTAAGATATTATTAACAAAATGTGCACCCTCATCACTTATTAGAGCTATAGATGTCTAGAATCGCGCAAAGATGTGCGATTGAAGAAACCTTGCTACTGTCTTGGCATCACTCTGATGGCATGCAATGGCCTCCACCCATTTGGAAACATAATCAACTGCCAATAAGATAAAAACATTGCCATTAGAAGGGGGAAATGGCCCCATAAAATCAATACCCCATACATCGAATAATTCAACTTCTAAAATGTAAGTAAGAGGCATTTCATCTCCAGGCCCCAAGTTTCCTCTCCTTTGACAAGCGTCACATTGCTTGTAGAACCAGTGGACATCCTTGAATAACGTAGGCCAGAAAAATCCGCAATGCAAAATCCTCATAGCCGTCCTCTGACCGCTGAAATGACCTCCATACGGCGAAGAGTGACATTGCTCCAGGATTTCCTTTGCTTCAGCACCTGAAACACACCTACGAATAATACCATCAGAGCATTGCTTATACATAAATGGCTCATCCCAAAAGAAAAATTTCGCATCATGCTTAAACTTTTTTTTCTGCCTCCAATCCATGTCAATAAGAGTGACTCCCTTTACTAAAAAGTTGGCAATATCAGCATACCAAGGGACATCCCTAACTACCTTCACCTGAACAGCAAAGAGCTGTTCATCTTGAAAACAATCGGAAATGGCAGATTGCTCCAGCAAAGATGATGATGGATCAAGACGAGACAAATGATCTGCAATGACATTCTCTGATCCCTTCTTGTCCTTAATTTCCAAGTCAAATTCCTGCAATAGTAAAACCAACGAATTAATCTAGGCTTTGCATCTTTCTTTGACATTAAATACCTTATTGCTGCATGATCCGTGAACACCGTGACTTTGGATCCAACCAAATATGGCCGGAATTTTTCAAAAGCAAACACAACAGCTAACAACTCCTTTTCAGTAGTTGTGTAGTTGACCTGTGCTTCATTTAAAACCTTGCTTGCATAATATATAGGATGAATAAATTTGCCCTGCTTTTGCCCCAGCATCGCACCTACCGCAGCATCACTCGCATCACACATTACCTCGAATGGCAAATTCCAATTAGGCGCGCAGAGAATGGGTGCTGAGATTAAAGCAGCCTTCAATGTTTCAAAAGCCTTCCTACAATCTGCATTAAAGTCAAAAACATGATCAGTGCACAATAAGTTACAAAGAGGTTTACTAATTTAGGTAAAATCCTTTATGAACCTCCTATAAAATCCAGCATGTCCTAAAAAACTCCGAATTCCCTTCACTGAATTCGGTGGCTCTAGTCTTTCGATAACCTCAACTTTTGCTCTATCAACTTCTAGACCATTCTTAGAAATCCTATGACCTAACACTATGCCCTCCTTCACCATGAAGTGGCACTTCTCCCAATTAAGAACTAGATGGGTATCCTCACATCTTTTTAACACCTTACCTAAATTATCTAAACAACTCTGAAAATACCCTCCAAAAACTGAAAAAATCGTCCATAAAGACTTCAACAGTGGATTCAATCATATTAGAAAAAATTGCTAGCATACACCGCTGAAATGTTGCTGGAGCATTGCAGAGGCCGAAAGGCATCCTCTTGAAAGCAAACGTCCCATAAGGACAGGTGAAAGTGGTTTTTTCCTGATCTTCAGGAGCAATAGTAATCTGGTTATACCCAGAATAACCATCCAAGAAACAGTAATAGGCTTGACCAGCCAATCGATCCAACATCTGGTCGATAAATGGTAGAGGTAAATGATCCTTTCGAGTGGCTTTATTAAGCCTTCTGTAATGCATACAAACCCTCCAGCCAGTTACTGTCCTTGTGGGGATCAACTCATTATCTTTATTGCTCACCACAGTGACACCTCCTTTCTTAGGAACACACTGGACAGGGCTTACCCAATTGCTATCGGCAATTGGATAAATGATCCCTGCATCCAACCATTTAATCACCTCCTTCTTAACAACCTCTTTCATTGCAGGGTTAAGCCTTCTTTGTTGCTCAATACTCCTAAAGGATCCCTCCTCTAGAGTGATTTTGTGCATAAAAAAAGACGGGTTAATTCCCTGTATATCAGCCAATGTCCAACCTATAGCTTTGCGGTATTGCTGCACCAATTTTATTAAGGCCTCCTCATGCTCCGACATTAAATCTGATGCAACAATAATGGGCAACGTCTCACTTTCCCCAAGATACACATACTTTAGATGATCTGGTAAAGGCTTCAAATCTAAAGTAGGTGCCTCAATCAGGGATGGTTTAATTGGGGGAGCCTTTCTTTGATCTAAATCTAAAGACTCAAAAACATCCTCACACCTAAACAATTCTTTTTCATTTTTTTTTTATCTAAAGAACAAATTTCAAAATCTTCTACACTAACCTCTCCATGATTTTTCGAATGCTTACTAGCCGAATCCTGTATTGCTGTCTCAATAACTGTGCTCTCCAGAATCCTGATGAAGGAGCAATCCTCCATCTCGTCTGGATATTTCATGGCTTTAAAGACATTAAATTTCACTTCCTCATTACAGACTCTCATTGTTAATTCTCCTTTTTGAACATCTATTAACGCCCTACCAGTAACCAAAAATGGACGACCTAGAATAATTGGGACATCTTTATCAGCCTCATAATCTAAAATATAAAAATCAACAGAGTGCTCTACCAATACCTAACTTCCGATAGATCGAAAGAGGCATAAGGTTAATGCTCAATCTTACCCTCTGGATATGTGATAGACCTATCAGCTAGTTGGAGTGTAACTGTGGTAGGTCTAGCTTCACCAATACCTAACTTCCGATAGATCAAAAGAGGCATAAGGTTAATGCTTGCACCTAAATCACAGAGTGCTCTACCTAATTCCTTTCCACCTATAGACACAGGTATGGTAAATGACCCTGGATCCTTAGCCTTGGGGGGTAAACCATTCTTGAGAATAGCACTACACTCCTCAGTAAGAGATACAGTTTCAAACTCACCTAACCTTTTCTTTTTAGTCAAAATATCCTTAAGAAATTTAGCATAATTAGGCATTTGCTCAATAGCTTCTACTAAAGGGATATTTATATGCAACTGCTTAAGAATTTCTAAGAACTTTTTAAATTGACCGTCCTGATTCTTAGGCCTTTGTCTTTGTGAAAAAGGTAGAGGTGGTACATAAGGTGGGGGCGGCACATATGGTGGTTCTACATCTGGCACAGAACCAGATGCTCCAGCATTTTCTTTGCTGCCTTCATCACCCTGACCAGACTCCAATTCTTTCTCAACAACAACATTATTATTTCTATCACCATTATTATTTATAACCTGGGTTTTACTAGGCTCAATTCTTTCTTCTAATGGCTTACCACTCCTAAGAGTAACTGCCTTTACCTGCTCCTTACCTTCCCTTCTAGGGTGTTCAGTATCTGATGGAAGTTCCCCTTGAGGCCTTGCCTTGAGCTCATTAGCTAGCTGACCCACTTGCAATTCCAGGGCTCTCATCGAAGCTTGATTACTTTGAATTGCGGCGTCTGTGCGAGCCATAAATTATTTCATCATTACCTCGAGAGAATTTCCCGAATTTTGCTGGGGCAAAGCCGGCTTATTTTGCTGGGGCATTACCTGCGCTTTAGAAAATCCCGGCTGGTTCATCTTTTGTTGCGCTTGTACGTTATTTCCTTGACCTCCCCATGAGAAGTTGGGGTGCTTGTGCCAACCTGGATTATAGAAGTTAGAATAAGGGTTGTTCCTCTGATTACCCACAAAAAACACAGAAGCTGGATTGCTGGGGCAAAACTCGTAGTTGTGGTCTTCACCGCAATAGACACATGCTTCGTCCGTGACTTGGTTCACCACTGCTGCAGGCTCCATAGCTGGTGGCTGCTGATGACTAATTACTGTCACATTCTTAAGAGCATTAACAATCATAGCAAGATCAACCCTAATGGTGGACACACCATCAACCTCTAATACACTCTTAACCTTTTTATTTGTGCCTCTAACATCCGACCACTGACAACTATTAATATATATTCTTTCTAAAATTTCATAGGCTTCATCAAAAGTTTTTGCCAAAAGGGCCCCTCCAGCCGAGGCATCGACCATAGCTTGGGTTACTCCATTTAAACCATTGTAAAATGTTTCCATTTGAATACAATGAGGTAACCCATGGTGGGGACACTTTCGTAAAAGCTCCTTAAACCTCTCCCAAGCTTCACTAAAAGTCTCATCTTCAAGTTGCCTAAACCCTACTATTTCACTCCTTAATTTAGCATTTCTATTAGGTGGGAAATATTTACTCAAAAACTTTTCAGCTAACTCATCCCACGTCCTAATTGATCCTCGAGCAAAAGAGTTTAACCATGACTTTGCTCCATCTCTAAGAGAATACGGGAACAAAGTTAATCTAAGAGCATCTCTAGGCACTCCTTGAATTACAAAAGAATCACTAACTCCTAGAAAAGACCTAAGATGTAAATGAGGGTCTTCAGATGACAAACCATGGAATTGCCCCACGGTTTGCAACATCTGAAACATTACCGGTTTCATTTCAAAATTCGCAGCTTGGATTTGGGGACGTGCAATCCCTGGATTCAACTCATTAAACATCGGGACAGCATATGCTCGAATGGCTATGGTCCTATCGTTCGCTATCAAGATAGGATTCTCAGCCTGATTATTTCGCTGCTCATTTTGCTCAAACAGTGGGTTTTGTTGCAGCAATGGATTCTGCTGGGGGTTCACTGCTACTGGACCTTTAGGAACCTGCGGGAGTTGCGACACGTTCTCCATCTGGTTTCTGCGCTGCTCCCTCCTTCTGTTCCTAAATGTCCTTTAAATTTCTGGGTCAAGCTCAAACCGTACCCCAGGCGGATCGCTCATGCACCAAAATCACACCTGCAAAAACAAAAGAAACAATCAAAAAGTTCTAGCACCAAACCACTAAAACACATACACAAAACAGATCAGATAAAAACTTATCCAAGTCCCCGGCAACGGCGCCAAAAACTTGTTGGGCTCCTAGAGTGAGTAAAAATATAGTATAAAATACTCTAGAATTCTTGTGCAAGTATACACAGTCTGCAGCAAGTAATATTATCAATCCAAGGTCTGAATGAGCTTCCACTTTATCTATTTTGCGTAACTTCCTAATGGTTTCGAAGATAATAAAAATGTTGGGTTTTATAAGAATTATGCTGAAGCAAAATAAATGACAGAACAACGAGTAAAAAAATAGATAGACAGATTAAAGACAGGCGCTGGTTAGGTTTTAGTGATTGTTCTAAAATATGCTCTAGCAATATTATTGATCATGCATCTCCCGCAGTATTATTAGCGGATTCCTCCCGGAACTCCGAATCTTTTGGGATATGTTTCAACCCCAATGAAGTGCGACCGATCAGGCACTAGGCAACTGGCTATCCCTAGCTCAGTCACTGGCGTTCACAAATACACAATGATCGTAGTGTGGATAATTGCCACACACTCTCTAAATCATCCCTTAAACTAGAGAGAGCTATCCATACCGGCTGGCCAAGCGGGCATAAAATAAGAATAAGCACAACAATTAACCAAAATGCGATAGTCAATATATTACTAGAGATGAAGCACAGTAATCACATTATTCCTAACCAACACCCTAAGCTACTTAGTTCATAATAGGCATAGGAATACGAATTACAATCTGAGTATGCATGTCCATAACCACAAGTTAATGAAGAAAATAAACTCCCTAATCAGCTTGCGGTAGATGGTGTTCTTGGTGATCTTCAGTCTCCCTATACTATTTGGCTTCCAAGGGAAAACATGGAATGACTTTGACTTTGACGGCTACTTCCTTTTATAGAAGGATGGGAGGCTTAAATTAGGTCAACTAGGACACGTGTAAGGCTCTCCTTGATCCTTTATCACGAAAATAACTCAACAGAAGTCGGTTCATGAAGTTGGCTAACGAGCTGTGATGTGACAGTTTCTGTTCCCAGTTTTGCTGCAGCATAGAATTTGCTCTCTCCAGTCGCTCAGCAGCATAATCTACACAAAATAATTTCCAATGCTTCCATTCTTCCAAATGGGTTAGAACATGTAATATCTATCCAAAACCAACCCTAATAAGCATAAAGGACACATAAATCCTTATATAAATGAGGCCTAAATAACTACCTTTTGGGCAGTTATCAGTCGTCCTAGTGAAATAGAAAACCAACTAGTTAACGGTGTTATAACCAGTGGTTACTATTTTGCGGTCCGGTCTTATGCAAACTCATTGCATAGGATACCCCCACTTGCATGTCTCCTACACGAACGCGTTGGATCGCAGTGTTTGTATCAAATACAAAGTGGGTCGTATCCATAGTGTCACCAGGATAAGGCACCCAGTCTTATCCCTATACTATAGACCCTTTAGGTTGTTTCTTGAACAATGATCCCATATGTCGCTACATATAGTTCAAGACTCATATTACAACCTTGGATGTCTAGTTTATTGGATTAGGGTTATTATTAGGCAAAGAAAAATATAAAATAACTAATAACAATTAATGGAAAAATATATCAATATTATTTCATTAATATTCGGTCAACGGTTACATTCACTATCTACGAGTTTTAGGGCATAAAACCCAACACCAAAAACCTGACTTCATGTCAAATTTTGAGAAAATTTTTGAATTTGAAATTATTTTTAGTAAATCTTGTTTATTCGGAATTGGATATCTAATCCATTCCAAAACTTTATTAAGAGGTTTGTAATTAATGACTAACCTTGGAACACCTCGTTCTTTTTCAGCTTGATTATTGACATAGAATGTTGCACAAGACCAAGGGCTCTTTGAAGCTCGAATGAGACCTTTCTGCAAAAGATCATCTATTTCTTTTTTGCAATGTGCTAGTAATTCAGGATTCATTTGTATTGGTCTAGCCTTCGTTTGGAATTTTCTCTTCATTGAAATCTTTGATATAAGGGAGATTGACAATATGTTGCTTTCTTTTCCAAAAGGCGTTTGGAATATTTGAACAAACTTCTTTTTCTAATTTTGATTTGAAATAGGTTATTTTATTTTGTATTGATTTCTTTTTTTAAATCTTCTTCTATTCTTTTGTAAGAGATTTCTTCTTTTAAGAATTGTATTTGTTTTTCTTTACTTTCTATGACATTAATAGAATTTTGAATTGTTTCCTTTTGAAGATTATGGATTTCATGACGGGTTATTGGACTCGTAAATTTAAATATTATCTCCTGTCCTAAGACGTCAGAGATTATTCCTTCTTCTCAGATTGTTATTGGATATAATTGAGTAAGGAAGGGTGTACCTAGGATCAATTCTTGTCCTAAATCTTTGACTAAAAGAAAAGAGTTTACGAAGCAAACTCCTTCATTGCAAACATGGACTTTTGATAATTTATAATTGATTATGAGTTGATTATTATTAGCACCGCGAAGGGATTCAGAAGTTTTTTCGAAGTATATCGAAGGTATTAATCCTTCTCGAATACAATTTTGATTGTAAAATCATGGATCTTTAGAGTTACTAAAGAATACCACTTTTGAAATCGTATACTTGAAATAGCTCCAACGAAAGACTCTTCCTCTTCGTTGGGGATTGTTTCTACTTCGGTTTTGATTTGAGATATTTCTTGACGAAGATGAAAAATTTCTTGATCAGTATTTCTTTTGAGTTCTGAGACTTCTCTCTTTAGAATATTAATCTCAGCTTGAAGATCTTGAATGGTAACTGGTTTTGGTTCTTCAAATTTTTTGACAACATTCTTCCATTCATAAGGTTGAAAGTTACTTGATTCTTCTTGATCTCTTTTTTCAAGAAT
Source organism: Luffa acutangula (assembly GCA_036850905.1). Lineage (NCBI taxonomy): Eukaryota > Viridiplantae > Streptophyta > Magnoliopsida > Cucurbitales > Cucurbitaceae > Luffa > Luffa acutangula. Next base: position 21,163,402 of record CM072092.1, on the reverse strand, counting down.
CGATTTTTTTAAACTATGTAAGATTGACTTTTGGAGTTCGACGTTGTCTATTTTGTCAACAACATTGAGTAGAGTTTCTTGGTCTTTCGTCAGGACACATATGCATCCTGAGCAGACTCGTTTGCCATCGTATTCTTCGCCATCATAATCTCTACTAGAATACGAATTTGCTTCTTCTTGTAATTCAAGAATTAGACCTTCATCCGAACTATAAATTATTGACTCTTCTGAATCAGATTGAATGATACTCAAAAGCTGTTGCTTTGTATCATCATCAATTTCTAATTCATTGATCTTCTTTTTCATTGGACATTTATTGGCATAATGTCCATTTGATCTACATTTGTAACACTGGACGTTTCTTTTGGAGCTTCCTCCTTTCTAGAAGGGTCATTTTTTATTGTAAGAATTATACGGCTTTCTATAAGTCTTCCTTTGAAATTGCCTATACGGTCTATAGTTTTGTCGTTCTTGATATTTTTGATATCTTTTGATAGAAGATTTTCTAATTGTGGATGGCGGATGAATTTTTCCACATCCATATTGATCGCAAAAAATTCCTAGCTCAGCTCGTCTTGACCCGAAGGATTTGCTAAGTTTTGATTGAACCTTTGACTCATTGCAGAGACGAAGACCTTCACCTATTATAAAGGAAGTTAGGTTCCCATAGGTCAGGGTGTCCCATGGAATTTTTCCGTCGTATTTTGCGTTCAAATTGATCTTGACTCTTTTAGCAAAATAGCTGGGAAGTCTGGCCTTAATGAATTGTTCCTTCCAAATTGAAGAAGAGCAATCAACTCTAATAAGGACTTTACTTAAAAACATATCTTTGTACCATCTAAAATCTCCTAGTGTTGGACATTTGAGGTTTAAAAGGATATCAGCCGATCTGGCCTGATATTGAGCTGGATCACCTACAAAGGCATTTGTAAGGGTATATACGAGGGTATTTACGGCGTCCTCTATGCTTTCTTCTCTTTCAACAGTTTGAGGTAATTGACCCTCGAGTTTGATTGTCTGTTTTTTCTTTTCAATAGTTGTGTGGGTTAAAATATACTGACGATCATAATCTGTCAGATATTGATCCCACCATTGTTTCAATTGCCTTGTAAATCCTGCAACAAGCAGTTGGGCTATTTCATGATCCTTTTTGCCTCTTTGTCGATAAGCGTTTGAGGCAATGAACATTTCATTGAGCACATTGAGGATAAGATAATCGGATATGCCATCTATATTCCATTCATGGATGGCTAATCCGTCATAAACGGCTTGAGTCATTTGTGTTTTTTCTTCGAATTGGACATCTGGGAAAGAAGGTTGTGGATACCATTTTCGCATTAATGCTTGTTTTGACGCTTTTGATCTTGTTCCTATTTTTAAGACTTCGTTTGGTAGTTCAATCGCTTCTTCCTTTAAGGAAAGATTTCTTGTTTTTTGAATAATTTGATCAATAATAGAATCATTTAAGACGTTGATTGAAGGGGTTGATTTCGAAGTTGATGGTTTTGAAATATGAGGTCTGCTTAGCTTTTCTTCAATTAAAGCTAGGGTTTCTTCTTCTTTGGACATCATTTTAATCTTGATGTCAATTATTGTCGGTTTGAATAATGGAATTGACTCATCAATGGGATTTATAAAGATTCCTCCGTTTGAAGACGAAGTAATAAAAGGCTTTGATATCTTTCCTTCAATCTTTTCTACTTGGTTTGCTATAGTAGAAAGGATTTTATTGGAAAAAGTTTTTTGAAGTTGGATATTTTTTATATCCTTAAGAGTAGGAACGTTTTTCTCGTCCTTTTCACTAATATTTTTTAATGGACTAGCTTTGACCTTTTCCCCGTAAATTGTTTCAAGTTCAATTTCCTATAAGGGATGATGAGTAGAGTGTATACTCCCTCTTTGAGTGGTTTTCCACGATTCTTGAAGCATATTGATTTCATTTTCGAATTCTTTTATCCAAGTAAAAAATGGAATATTTCGTTCGGTTTCTTCCATGAATGAATACCATTTTGATCTTATCTCAGATCTGTGGTCTTCATCATAATTTTGGAAAAAGGCTTTTCTTTTTGCGTTATTTTTGGGGGAAAGAAAGTCCTTTTTTAAGGCTTCTTTATCGATTGAAAATTCTTGGATAAGGACATTCAATTGACTTTCAAACACAGATCTATTATCCATGTCTGTTTGAGTTGGTGATTGAGGTTGATTCTCGTATTGAACATTTGCTACATTTTGTTCTATATTTACAGATTTTACTCTTAACGAGTTAGATCTATTCATAAAGAATTTTAATCCATCTTCTGAAGTTGATCCAGAAGTACTAGGTCGTGAAGATATGAAGTCTTTGACCTTTGACCTATCTGGTTCTTCAGAAAATTGAACTTCTACTGATCCATCTGGATGTTCGATAATTTGAGCAAGGTTTGAATTCTTTTTTGGAGGAGTGAAAGCTTCTGTAAACCTCCACGTTGGGTTTCTGGTGATCTGTTCCCATGATAGACTTTTGGGAACAGTGACTGAAGATCTTTCTAGATTTGCTTCTAAAAGGACGGTGGATCCTTTTGGAGAGGATCTTAAAGCCCTAGGAGAGGTATTTGTATTCATAAATTTGTAATAGATTCTAAAAATCATTACAGCAGAATGAGTTTGATCTTGTATATTAAGATTTTGAGTATAAACATCGGCTATTAAAGAAGATAGGATGTTTGGATCTTTTAAAGAGAGGGTAAAATTTGGATAACAATTGAAGAAGATAGGTCCTCCTTCAAGATTGGATTGAACGATTCCTAATAAGGAGTTTGAAAAATTTAGATGTCTTTTATCTCTTAAAGAAACAAGGACTGGAATATCTAACCCAAGTTTGAATAAAGGTTTAATGGCTATTTGAACTAGTCCTATGTGAAGATAATTAAATTCTTCGCGGTGATGAAGGATAAGCTTTTTTGAAAATAGATTTATTGTTTCACGATCATTGTTGATTGGAATATTTTTTTCTGAAATCTTGATACAATTTTTTTTTAGTAAAATTGAAAGTACTATGGTAGTAGATTGTTTTGGGATCTACCTTTGGAATATTCCATTGATGGAGTTTATCTTCTATCTTTGCTATAGATAGTTCTTGATTGGTGGTGTTTGAAAGTTTTGAATCTGAATTACCTTTGTGATCTTCATGATCTTCAGAAATTGAAATCGTTTTCCCTTTGACTCTAGAACTTAACATTCTTTTCAAGAGTTTAGACAAATCTTACCCTCTTTCATTTATCTCTCTAGTGCCTGAACTTTCAAGCATTCCCTTCCCATTCCCTATCTCTATAGACTCCCACAAGTCGTTCTTGGCCTGGAGAATAGTAGGGAAGACACTAGAGGTGGTCCACACACCGTTCGTGATCAAAGGAATCAAAGGGAGTTGTTGAATCGGTCTCCAAAAGGTTGGTAAAAATTCTGCTCTCTCCTTACGGTATTTGGACAACATGTTTTCATTTTCTAAAATTGATGTAGTTAAGTGCCTCCGATCCTAAAATTGCTTCCTCATGTGTTATATGAACACCTTCAATAAGACAAATAAAACATAAAATTCCTCTAACAAGTTTAGATTATCGGTAATAAAATAAGACTATTTTGGTCTTATCAATAAGGCCGAGATCCATGTGCATTCAGGTAAACTAACTCTGAACATTGATGATAAAAAATTGGTCTTTAATATTTTTGGCCAAGATGAATTAGTTTGGAGTATTCATACTTGTTTCTCTGTTGGCCATGCACTTTTGCCTAATGAAGATGATGAAGAGTTTGGTCCTATGAGTTATTTTGGTGTTAAGGTTTGGTTGAGATTGTCTCAATTCAGAGGATGAATAGCTGACCACCCTTCGGTGGTTGTTGTTCTAGACCTCTGAAGTATTGTTGCAGAAAACTAAATCAATAGTTTTCTAGGATTTCTTTGATTGCTTGTGTGTTTTTGCTGAATTTGATTGGATAAGATGTAATGGGTTAGTGCGATAAATAGTCAAGTAATTTGTTTTTCCAGCAATTCAATAATGAAAATGTGCATTGTCTTACACCTATTTAATTAATAACCGTTATACAACAGAATTAAATGATTAATTTATTGTAAATTATGTAAGATAGTCTTAATAGAGGAATGTTCTCATACCCCAAATGTCTAATTCATTAAGAAGTGTTCCTAATGAGTATGACATTGGACCTTGCTCAACCAAAGAAGACTAGTCCAAAGATAGTAATTTTTGATTTACTAGTTTAGGAAGCGTGATTTGTATAGAATGGTGATTCTGCCTAAATACTTGATTTAGGGGTCACAAGTCACGTTTGTTCTTCGTATTAAAATGAATAAGTTCTTGGCAACAACTTCATGCTAGTTGTATATGATAACGAGCATAAATGTCGCTATTTTAGTCCCAATTTATTAAGCTTTTATGTGCTTTAATCGTGTTTTTAATGAAAATATTTAATGTGTTTCGTTATTTGGTCTTTAGGAGCAAATTTGTGGATTTTGGAAAAAAAATGCCCAAAATGAAGCCAATCAAGCCCAAATTCCAAGCTTGGACCAAAGGGGGAGTCAATGAGGCCAATCATGAAGAAAGAGCCCAAAAAGAAATGAAGAAAAGGCCCAAAAAGAAGCCCAAACCGAAGTTGAAAATTCTAGAAATTGGGTCAGCATCGAGACGCTGTGAAGACAGCTTCCCGACGCTGCCCATTTCTTGGGCAACAAGACGCGTGCAACACAGTGTCGCGACGCTATGCCATGTAGCGTCACGACGCTGACCCCATTCCGAGCCTATAAAAGGCACCTCTTGGTGCCTCATTTTATCATCAATCAAACCATTCTTTCCTTCCATTTGTGCTTCCTTTGGCTCCTTTGGAGCCTCTCTCAAGGCTTTCTAGCCTTTTTGAGAGATTTCTTTAGTGGGAAATATTTTGAGGAATTTTGGGGAGCATCCTAGGAGGCTCAAGGAGTGTTCGACGAGACTCCGAGCGTCAGCGAAGGGGTTTTTTGACGGTCAAATCCTTTCCTTTTATGCTCTTAATTATGCTTTGCATTGTAAATGTTGTGGATATTTTAGCTATGTGTAGCTAAACCCTAATTTGGGGTCTTGAAATGAAATTATAGTTTAAATATTGTTATAATTTCATGTCTCTTGCCCTTGCCCTAATTATTTGTATGGATATGCTTAATGCTTTATTCAATCTGGCCAATTGTGTAATGATCTGATTCTTAATGGAAACTCGACGGAGAGAAATTAGGATAGATCGTAATCCATGCAACTAGTTTAATTGTCCGTCGTGACAACGGGATTAGTTGATTAAACTTAGATTCCTATAATGAATCAGAGCGTAATAATTAATGATTTTTAATGGCGCTAGGGACACTTAGGTTGTTAAAATAAATTGATTACAATTAGGGGAAACCGACAAGAGAACCTATGTGACTAACGGAGATTCTAGGATTATAATTAGTTGGGCAATGAGATTGGATAATTATAACAAATGTTTAGCTATTAATTGATTTTCAAGACCCCTCTTTCCATTTAAAGAAAACTCTTTCTCCATATTTTATTTTTTCTCGATTGATCAAATTATTTTCTTTAATTGCTTTGATTTTTGAATCCTTTTTGTTTGCTTGAGTTGTTCCCTAAATATTATTTCGCCCAAGTATTTTTAGTGCTCAAGAGATTTTATTTTTGCTAAATTTTTACTTCGCCTCCCTGAGGATTCGATACTCGGTATTACCTACCGTTTTATATTACTTGTGACGACCCGTGCGCTTGTGGTCAGCAACAGTATAACTCTCAAAGTTGAAACTAGAGAAGTTATCTTGACAGCAATGAGGAACGTGAAGTTATTTTTCCCAGTGGGAGAAAAGACATATTATTAGATCATTTGTATGTATTTCCTAAGATTAACAAAAATTTGATTTATGTATCTTATATGCTGGAACAATGTTGCTCTGTATCTTTCCCTGCTAACGCAATTAATATCAAGAAAAGGAGTTAACTTTTGTGTCAGCTGAACTGAAAAATAACATAAATATTTTAAGACTAATCAAGAGTAAAGAAATCATGAACACTGAGTTGTTTGAAGTTGCTACTACTCAAAGATATAAGAGACAAATGATTTCTCCTAAAGTAAAAATACCTTTCTTTGACGCTTAAATATAGACCATATTAATTTCAATATGATTGAGAGTTTGGTCTAAAGTGAACTTCTAAGCAAGTTAGAAGATGACTCTTTCCTACCTTGTAGGTCATGCCTTAAGAGCAATATGACTGATAGGTTCTTTTGCTTGAAAAGAACTATACAGCCAAAGAGCCCTTGGAGCTCGTACATTTGGATCCTTGTGGTCCAATATGTTAAAGCAGTGGGAGGGCATGAATAATTCATCTATATTATAGATAATTAATCAAGGTATGGGTATCTCAACCTAATGCAACTTAAGTCTAAAGCTCTTGAGAAATTGGTTTGTTACTGAAGTTGGAAACTTTTGAGGTTGGATAATAAGAAGCATTTCGATCTGATTGAGGTGTAAAGTATGTGGAACTTGAGATTCCAAGACTATTTAATAGAACATGGAATTACATCCCAACTCTCAAACCCCTAGGATACCTTAGGAGAACAGTGTATCAGATAGGAGAAATAGAACCCTATTGGATCTGGTTTGATTCATTATGAGCTATGCTCATATGCCTGCCTCGTTTTGGGGTCATCCAGTGTTGATTGCAGTGTGTATTTTGAACAACTTTCCATAAAAAATGTTTCTGAAACATCTTTTGATTTGTGGATAAGGCGTAAAAGTGGTTTACGTTATTTTTGGGGACACTGTTCAAAAGTATACCTATTCGTAGGTTGTCCCATGGAAATAAGAGATGTGGATACTTCTTCAATCCACAAGAGATTAAAGAATTTGTATCGACAAATGCTACATTCTCAGAAGAAGACCAAATGAGAAATAATAAGCCACAAAATAAGGTCGTTTTAAGTAAATCAACTGATGAAGCTACATAAATATTAACAAGAGTTGTTGATAAGTTAGCAAGGGTTGATGATGTTGGACCTTTAACAAGAGTTGTTGATAGAATCTATACAACTGGTTAGTTACATCTATCTCAAGAGCTGAGAGTGCCTCGATGCAGTGGGAGGGTTGTTTTACAACCTGGCTGTTACATGGGCTTAACTGAAGCCCAGATCATCAAACCTGTGAAAGGATTTGGAATTCCCTATTTCTGGTAAAGCGGAAGCAATTGGACCATTCGTAAATTAATTTTGTTCTACAAAATACCAATACATTGGCAAAAATTCATAGAACATATTCTATAGAAACTTAAGGTGAAACATACAAAAATTTGATCTAATCTAATAGAGAAAGAGAAGCAAACCTTCGTTGACGTCTTTGAAAATCAAGAATGATTCTTGATTGCTCTACAACAACGAAGAACACCACCGTTTGATCTTCCCCTCTATAACTCTGAGATTAGGAACGTAGTTGTGGGACTACCTAATCTTGAATGAGAAAAACTCTTAGAGAGAGAAATTCTGTCTAGAGTTTTTGGGTTGAGAGAATATGAGAGGAAGGCTAGAATGAGACCTTAGGGTTAGGGTTCTCATAACCTTTCCTTCTATAAGAAAGGAAACACTAATGTGAGGTTAGGAAACAATCTTGACCGTTAGATCAAGATCAATTAATTAATTGATTAAATCAATTAAGTAAATGTTAATTAATTAATCATATTAATTAATTTATCTCATGCACATTTAAATCTTATTTAAATATAATTTCCTCACATAATATAGTTTAATTAACTTAATTAAATCACATTTAATTAATTCAATTAAACTAATCAATTAATTAATTCCAATAATTAATTAATTTCATAATTAAATATCACCCATATTTAATTAATTACTCAATAGAATCATATTCTAATAATTCTCTCATAGACTATAGTTTAATTAAATCTCATTTAATTTAAACTAAATTGAATAATTAATTAATTCATCTTCTAATTAAATACCATATATTTAATTAGACATATATTTGAACTCTTTCAAATATATTAGAGCAATTAGGATTTTATGGGCCCCTTTGATATTTCATTTGTAAAAATGGGCCATTTTTTAAAATCTCTTATTTGGGGACTTCTTGGACTGGGAAAATACCATTTTGCCCTTTTCTCACTCCCTCTCAAAGGTCTCTTTCTCTTCTTCTCCCTCTCATGCTCGATAGAATCCGATTGCCCAAGAATTTGCCCAAGAATTTAATGAATCCCAATCGAATTTTGACAAATAATCATGCAACCACGGACTAAAATCGACAAAAATGAATGAATCCCAATAGAATTTAGTAAATCTTGATCAAAAATGTTTGGAATTCATGCATTCCTGATTGAATTTTGGCCAGGAATCATGCAAATCCGGCCAAATTAATGAATCCTGGCCGAAAATAATGAATCCCGGCCGGGATTCATGCATTCTCGGCCAAAATTCGATTGGGAATGCAAGGAGCGCTTCATCTCTCTTTTTTTTTTAATTTTAGAAAATCGTTTTTTAGTAGTAGATTCTGTTTTCTTTTTTCTTTTTTAATTTCAGAAAATCGTAGTAGCAGATTCTGTATTCTTTTTTTTTTTCCTTTTTTTTTTTAAATTTTAGAAAATTGTAGTTGTAGATTCTGTTTTTTTTTTTTAATGTTTTGAATAATTAAAAGTTTCTTTATTATACTTAAATTTTATTTTTTAACAAATTTGAAAAAAAAATAAATTAAGAATATATTATATATGGATGAATTGGTGGAAAATTTAATGTGGTTGGTGAGAAAACTAATTTTTCTATTTTGAAAATTTAAGAGAGGCTATAATGGAGTTTTTACACATTTGCTAACATCATCAAAGTCCGCAAAGGGTCCAAAATAAGTTTTAAAAAAGGGTCCCTTTTTACAAATCAAACATCAAAGGGATCCAAAAGTCCTAATTGCCCAATATATTAATCTCTCAATTTAATAAAGTTTAACTCAAATTAGACTTTATCTTTTAATGTATCACTATACATTGTATTAATTTGTATCTCATACAATTAACTTAATTCCCAATATGAATTTGAACTATTCAAATTCTCTTAAGATATAATTGTTCCTAATTACTCTTTACGAGCTAGTAGGGGGACTTAATGGACCTACAGAATAGAAGCTCCAATAATATGAGCTTAACTAATTAAACTCATTAATCAGGTTAACCAATATTCATTAACTTTGGGTCATTCCACTAAAGACCCACAACTGAACTCTTCCACTGTAGAACATTTCTGTGTCCATGGATATAAACCTATATCTATAAGTCAATCATTCACGAGTGTTCGTAACTACAGTTGGATCAAATTACCGTTTTACCCTTGTGTTACCTCTGGCTCCTTAAGTACCAGTGCTCCTCTAATGAACAACTTGTTTATAGTCCAACCAGTAAACAGAAAGTCCCTCTCGGGCCAGTGAGAGGGTGGGATCCCTTTGTTCAAGACTCGGAGTCACCACTTAAGGGAACACTCATCTACTTCTCCTAGAAGCGGGAAGGAGTGAATTTCATCTTATGTTTTCATGTCCCTAGCCCCCCACTCTGTCTTGTCCCCAAGAAGGTAGGCTTATTGAGTCGGCGTGCAGGCCACTCTCACCCATACTAATCAAAGGACAATCCCTCGTGAGAAGGAGTTCATGACACACTCAGGATTAAGACTGAGTTACCTAGGTCATCCTATTAAAATAGTAACCTAACTAGTTAACAGTGTTACATCTAGTTGTTTACTATTTCGTGGTCTGGTCTTATGCAAACTCATTGCATAGGATACCCCCACTCGCATGTCTCCTACATGGACGCCTTGGATCAATACGTCTGTATCGAATACAAAGCGGGTCGTATCACATAGTGTTACCAAGATAAGGTACCCAACCTTATCCCTGTACTATAAACCTTTTAGGTTGTTACTTGAACACCGATCCTCGTATGTCCCCACATACTAGTTCAAGTCACATGTAAACAACCTTGGATCTTAGTTTATTGGATTTGGGTCAAATTGTGCAATATTTAACAATAACACTTTATTGTAGAAACTCAATAACACTTTATTGAAACAAGTATACAATTTGTTTACATTCACTATCTACGAGTTTTAGGGCATAAAACCCAACAACCTGATAATGGCATTGAGGATCCATTATCTTAAAACAAGGCAATGAATGATGTTAACTTGGACCATTATATTAAAGCCATGCACCTGGAAATGAAATCTATATGTTTCAATTCTATTTGGAATCTTGTAGACCAACCTTATGGGTAAAACCTATAGGTTGCAAATGGATCTACAAGAGAAAACGAGACGTTAAGAGTATCTACATGTCTCAACCAGAATTGTTCATTTATCAAGATCAAAAGAAAAAGGGTTTGCAAGCTTAAGTGATCCATTCATGGATTGACCTAAGCAATTCGATCATGGAATATAAGATTTGATACTGTGATCAAATCTTTTGGCTTTGATAAGAACATTGATGAATCTTATCTTAACAAGAATATCGTCAATAGTTCAGTAGCTTTATTATTATTGTAAATAATTGATATCCTAATCATTGGGAATGTTGTAGGTTATCTTACTAACTAGTAAAAGAAGCTAGCAGCTCATTTCCAAATTGAAATTTGGGAGAAGCCGAGTTTGTTCTTGGGATTAAAATCGTTAGGAATCGTAAGAACAAAAAGCTAGCCTTGTCTCAAGTGACTTATATCTACAAGATGTCAGTTAGATATAAGATGCAGAATTCCAAGAAGGGTTCACTACCTTTCAGGTGTGGAATTTTTTTTCTCTAGGAAACTGTTTCCTAAGACACCTCAAGAAGTTGACGAGATGAGACGAATGCCCTATGCAATAGGGATTGTCAGTAAGTATCAATCTAATAAAAGATTTAATCATTGGAAAACCATTAAAAATATCCTCAATTATTCGAGGAGAACGAGGAACTATATGCTCGTGTATGAGAATAAGGATTTGATCCTTACAAGATACAGTGACACAGATTTTAAGACTGATAATCATTTGAGAAAATCTACATCAGTATCTGTGGTCACTCTTTACGATGGAGCAATAGTATGGCATAGTTACAGTCTTAAGCGTATAGGCCAAAAACATAGTTGCATGTGAAGCAGCGATAGAGACTGTATGGCTTAGGAAGTTCTTGATTGATTTGGAATGTGTTTCAAATGTGAACTAGCCAATCACACTTTATAGTGATATAGTGGTGTCGTGACAAATTCAAAAGAACATCGCAGCCCAAGACAAGCAGACACATTAAATTAAATGAAATATTGTTGATTCATTTACAAAGACTCTCTCGGCTAAAGTGTTTGAGGGTCAGCTAGAAAGTCTAGTTCTACGAGAGATGTACAAAGGTGTAATCTAGGGCAAGTGGGAGAAATATAATGGGTATAGTGATGCCCTGGTTTATTGTATTTGTACATTGTATATGTTTTATGCATGTATTTATACACCCACTACTGCATAGATTATTGTACATCCCACTAAACTAGAGTTTTAGTTCAAGTGGGAGTTTGTTGGGTTTGATGCCCTAAAACTGGTAGATATTGAATGTAAACAAATTGTATACTTATTTCAATAAAGTGTTATTGAGTTTCTACAATAAAGTGTTATTATTAAATATTGCACAATTTGACCCAAATCCAATAAACTAAGATCCAAGGTTGTTTGTATGTAACTTGAACTAATATGTAGGGACATAAGGGGATCGATGTTCAATTAACAACCTAAGAGGTCTATAGTACAAGGATAAAGTTGGGTACCCTAGCCTGGTAACCCTATGTGATACGACCCACTTTGTATTTATATAGACGTATTGATCCAAAGCGTCCATGTAGTAGACATGCGAGCAGGGGTATACTATGCAATGAGTTTGCATAAGACCGGACCATGAAATGGTAAACCACTAGAGGGAACACCGTTAACTAGTTAGGTTACTGTTTCAATAGGATGATGTAGGTAACTCAGTCTTAATCCTGAGTGTGTCATGAACTCCTTCTCATGAGGGATTGTCCTTTTATTAGCATGGGTGAGAGTCTCCGATACGCCGGCTCAATATGCCTTCCTTTCTGGGGACAAGACCGAGTGGGAGGCTGGGGACATGACAACACAAGAAGAAATTCTCTCCTTCCCACTTCTAGGAGAAGTTGATGAGTGTTCCCTAAAGTGGTGACTCCGGGACTTGAACAAAGGGATCCCACCCTCTCACTGGCCCGGGAGGGACTTTCTGTTTATTGGTTGGACCATAAACAGGTTGTTCATTAGAGGAGCACTGCTACTTAAGGAGACAGATGTAACACAGGGGTAAAACGGTAATTTGACTCAACTGTGATTACGGACACTCGTGAAGGATTGACTTACCGGTATAGGTCTACATTCGTGGACACAGAAATGTTCTACAGTGAGAAGAGTTCAGCTGTGGGTCTCTAGTGGAATGACCCACAGTTAATGAATATTGGTTAACCTTATTAACGAGTTTAATCGGTTAACCTCATATCATTGGAGCTTCTGATCTATAGGTCCATTAGGTCTCCTTGGTAGCTCGTAAAGAGTAATTAGGAACAAATATATCTTGAGAGAATTTGAATAGTTCAAATTCATATTGGAAATTAAGTTAATTGTATGAGATACAAATTAATATAATGTATAGTGATGCATTAAAATATAAAGTTAATTTGAGATTATATTTTATTAAATTGAGAGATTAATATATTTGAAAAAGTTCAAATATATGTCTAATTAAATATGTGGTATTTAATTAGAAGATGAATTAATTAATCATGAATTAATTAATTTTCAATTTAGTTTAAATTAAATGAAATTTAATTAAACTGTAGTCTATGAGGGAATTATTAGAATATGATTCTAATGTGTAATTAATTAAATATAAGCGATATTTAATTATGAAATTAATTAATTAATTGATTAGTTTAATTGAATTAATTAAATGTGATTTAATTAAGTTTAATTAAACTATATATTATGTGAGGGAGTAACATTTAAATAAGATTTAAATGTGTATGAGATTAATTAATTAATATGATTAATTAATTAGCTTTTAATTAACTGATTTAATCAATTAATTAATTGATCTTGATCTAACGATCAAGATTGTTTCCTTACCTCACATTAGGGTTTCCTCTCTTATAAAACGAAATGTTATGAGAACCCTAACCCTAAGGTCTCATTCTAGCCTCCGTCTCATATTCTCTCAACTCAAGAACTCTAGAGAGAATTTTTCTCTCTAAGAGTTTTTTCCCATTCAAGATTAGGGTAGTCCCACAACTACGTTCCTAATCTCAGAGTTATAACGGGGAAGATCAAATGGTGATGTTCATTGTTGTTTCAGAGCAATCAAGAATCATTCTTGATTTTCAGAGACGTCAACGGATGTTTGCTTCTCTTTCTCTATTAGATTTAGATCTAATTTTTGTATGTTTAGCCTTAAGTTTCTATAGAATATGTTCTATGAATTTTTGTCAATAATGGTATTTTGGTAGAAAGAAAGTTAACTACGAATCGGTCCAATTGCGCTTCCACTAACGGAATTAGGGAATTCCAATCATTCAATTGGTATCAAAGTCGATCGTAAATCTAATCTTGTTTCTCTAAGCGTGAAGGGTTGATTGCATGTGCAACATGAACACATCAACCACTGAAGCATGATCAGTTATTCGACAACCATCATCGGCTTTTTTTTATTTTGGCGGTTTCGTGCGCAAGAGATGAGGTGCTGTTTCGGGCGGTTTTTGACCGTTTCTCGATTGTTTTGACCAGATACATAGCTAAAATATCCACAAAATTTACAATGGAAAGCATAATTAAGAGCATAATAAAAGGGAAGGAATGGACCGTTGAAGACCCCTTCGCTGACGCTTGGAGTCCCTCTGAACACTCCTTGAGCCTCTTAGGATGCTCCCCAAAATTCCCCAAAAGTTTCCCACTAAAGAAGATCTCAAAAAGGCTAGAAAGCCTTGAGAGAGGCTCCAAAAGGAGCCAAGAAAGCAAGAAAGGAATGAAAGAATATGATGATTGATGGTAAAATGAGGCACCAAGAGGCGCCTTATATAGGCTCGGAAAAGGAGTAGCGTCGTGACGCTGTGACGTCATCGACTTGCCGGCCAAGAAATGGATAGCGTCTCCATGCTAGGCAATTTCCAGAACTTTCATGCGCGGATTTGGGCTTCAATTTTGGCCTCTCCACATTTCTTTTTGGATATTTTTCTTCATGCTTGTCCTCTTTTGACTCCCCTTGACCCAAGCATGGAAATTGGGCTTGAAATGGCTTCATTTTGGGCACTTTTTCCAGAAAATCCACAACTTTACTCCTAAAGACCAAATAACAAAATACATTAACTATTTTCAATAAAAACACAATTAAAGCACAAAAAAGCCTAATAAATTGGGACCAAAATAGTGACATTTCTGCTCACTATCAAGTTATGCTTGAGTCTGGAGGTATTTAAGATGACGGTGTACGGATTGATTGATTTGTTGATCTAAATTGATCATGGAAGTTAAAAAGAATTGTTAGAAATTTATGTTGAAGTTTCTTAATGCCATACTATAATTAACTAAGGAAATGGACACATAAATTAGTTATGTTAGTATGAGATGTGGAGGAGCGTGAGAGAGAAATCCACTTAAATTACTTCTAGATTTATGAAATTGAAGATTGGTAATTACATGTATTCATTTAATTAAGTTACAAATCCAAAAAGCTAATTAACACCCTAGGTTGAGTCCTTTTAATAGGAAATTTCTCTTTTTATGCATGTTCCCTTTGAAGAGAATAAAAGTCCCCACGCAGCGGAAGCACATCGATTGGAGCTTACGCCGTATATTAATTAACATTAAAATACCGTTACGATAACTCAAACGAAACTTTAAACAACCTTTAAAGCCGCTGTAAAATTGGTTTAAACATGCTAAAGTAAATCTAAATTTATTTTTAAAACTTTTCTAAAGAAAAGAGGAAGAACCGTTACAAACCTTCGTTGAAGACTTCACCGTTCTTCGCCAACGACGCTCCACGAACGAAAACGCAGCAGCCGCCTTTGCTTTTCTTCGCTGGAAATTTCTTCTTTGATTGACACAATCACCACAGAGGTTACACCGGTATGTCTCTAAGTCTAGGAGGCAAAAGACTTGTGGGAGTCTTTCTCTAAGAGGGAGGCTAGAGAGAATTCTAGGTCTTGTCTTTCAAGAGTGTCAAGTGTCAAAAAAGTGTCATGACCAATTAGGTCTAGTGTTCTATTTATAGAAGAGAGGCCATGAATAAAATAATCAATTAAATCAATCTTTTCCATAATTGATTCAATCTTATTCCTTAATTAATCAATCATGATCAATCAATTCCATAATTGAGTAATCTTTTCCACAAATGACTAATTACTTCCATAAGTGATTAGATCATTTCCATAAATGATTAATCACTTAATTAAGTGATTAATTATTTCCATAATTGATTAATTCCCGGTTAATGAATTCTTTAATTAATTAACCAAGAATTAAATATCACCCGGCCTAGAATTAATTAATTTGCCCAAACACATTTTAGGCCTTAAATTAATTCATTATTTTGAACTCTTTCAAACTTCCATAAATTTATATTTGAACTTTTCAAATATTAATTTCTCTCATAATAATATATCAATATATATTATATTCGTTTCCCTTAATAAATTGAACATTTTCAATTTACTTTTATTACTTAGTTGCCTCAAATTACTTTACGAGCTACCAGTGGGACCTAATGGACCTGCAGATCAGAAGCTCCAACGATGTGAGATTAATTGGTCAAACTCATTAACCACATTAATCAATATTCGTTAACTGTGTGTACATTCCACTATAGACTCACAGTTGCACTCTTCTCACTGCAGACATATTTTCTGTGTCCACGGATCTAGACCAATATCGACTAGTTAGTCCTTCACGAGTGTCCGTAACACCAGCTGGGTCAAATTACCGTTTTACCCCTGGGTTACCTCTATTTCCTTAAGTACCAATTCTCCTCTAATGAACAACCTGTTTGTGGTCCAACCATCAAACAGAAAACCCTCTCGTGCCATTGAGAGGGTAGGGCCCTTTGTTCAAGACTCAGAGTAACCACTTAAGGGAACACTCATCTGCTTCCCTAAAGTCGGGAAGGAGTGAATTCCATCTTGTACGATTATGTTCCCAGCTCCCCATTCGGTCTTGTCCCCAAAGTGGTAGGCTTATTGAGTCGGCGTATTGGCCACTCTCACCCATACAAATCAAAGGACAATCTCTCATGAGCAGGAGTCCATAATCAACTCAGGATTAAGACTAAGTTGTCTAGGTCGTCCTAGTGAAATAGAAAACCAACTAGTTAACAGTGTTATAACCAGTGGTTACTATTTCGCGGTCCGGTCTTATGCAAACTCATTGCATAGGATACCCCCACTCGCATGTCTCCTACACGAACGCGTTGGATCGCAGCGTTTGTATCAAATACAAAGTGGGCCGTATCCATAGTGTCACCAGGATAAGGCTCCCAGTCTTATCCCTATATTATAGACCCTTTAGGCTGTTTCTTGAACAATGATCCCATATGTCGCTACATATAGTTCAAGACTCATATTACAGCCTTGGATGTCTAGTTTATTGGATTAGGGTTATTATTAGGCAAAGACAAATATAAAATAACTAATAACAATTAATGGAAAAATATATCAATATTATTTCATTAATATCCGGTCAACGGTTACATTCACTATCTACAAGTTTTAGGGCATAAAACCCAACACCCTTCCCACTTGCTAGTTTCTTTAATTTTCACTTAGTCTATTGAGTTGCAATTCTAAATAAAATTGAGCATGATAGTTCTTGGTAATTAATGGACTTAATTCAAATTCCCTGAGGATTCGTTACTCGGTAATACCTATCGTTTTATATTACTTGTGACCCGTGTGCTTGCGGATTGCACCAACCAACAAGAAGGTGGTATTTAGTAATTTTGGGCAGGATGAATTTGCTTGTAGTATATATCGGTTGGGGTTGGTGCCCTAAAACTCATAGACAGTGAATGAAACAAATAGTTATATACTTGTTCAATAAAGTCGTTATTGAGTTTTTGTTCACTCAAGTTATTAAACGAGTAAATTGCACGATTAAATAACGCAAATCCAATAAACTAGAATCCTTGGATATGATATGAATACTTGAACTATATATAGTGACATAAATATGAATCAAGTTCAAGTAATAGCCTAAACGGTCTATAGTATAGGGATAAGGTTGGGTATCTTAATCCTAGGAAAACTATGTGACGCGACCCACTTTGTTTGAGTACAAATGATGTGATCTTGGATCGTTCATGTAGAGACATGCGAGTGGGGACATCCTATGCAAATGAATTTGCATAAGTCCGGGACCGAGAAATAAGTCACTCTTGCTTTATAACATCGTTTACTAACAAGACTGACTATTACAATGCGATGACCTAGGTAACTTGATCTTAATCCTGAGCTAACTATGAACTCCTGTTTATTCGGGCTTATCCTTAGATCTGCATGGGTGAGAGTGGCTCATCATTGTCGATTCAATAAACCCTCCATTTCAGGAATAGGAACGGGTAGATAGCTGGGGACATAGTCCTACAGGACGGAATTCACTCTACCCAATTTAGGGATAGTAAAGAGGTTTTTCCCTTAAGTGCTGACTCCAGGACGTGAACAAAGGGATCTCGCCCTCTCATTCGCCCGAGAGGTTTTAGGTTTAGTGGTCGGACCACAAACCAATTGTTCATTAGGGACTCAGCTAGAGACTTAAGGAACAAAATGTAACTTCAGGGGTAAAACGGACATTTGACCTAGCTCTAGTTACAAACAACCTGTGAAGGGTCGACTTACTAATCATGGTTATATCGAGTGGACAAAAATGAAGGTGTTCATATAACACATGCGGAAGTAATTGAAGATCGGAAGCACCTAACTACATCAATTTTACTCCTAAAGCATGCATGTTCTAAGAATCCAGAAATAGAGAGAGTGAAAGTACCAACCTTTTTGTAGCTCAATTGGTGGACCTTCTTGGATTCTTTTCTTCTCCAATCTTTTTAGGACAACCCTTAGAGTCTTCCCTACTATCCTTCGGGCCAAGAACAACTTGTGGGAGTCTATATAAGATAGGGAATGGGAAGGGAAAGCTTGAAGGATCAAGCTATGAAGAAGTATGAGAGATGAGAGAGTTTGAGTCTAAAATCCAGCAGCATAACATTAAGGAAAAGGCTCTCTTGAGCTTTGAATCTAATTCAAGCTCTTTTAAAGACATTATCCATGCAAGGAGTACCCTCAAGACACAAGACACATGGTAGTCTTGCAAGCCAAAGTGGATTCTAAGTGTCCATTACACAAGACATGCAACTATGCATGAGGTGAGTTCTTTTCCACTTTGTATCTTCATGCAAGAGTGGGAATCCAACTTAATCCACTATCTTCAACATTGAAATCTGATTTCAAGCTTGCAATTTAATGTTGATTTCAAAGCCAAATTGAATTTAACATTAAGTAATTGATTTTGAGACATTTAGAAATGATTTCTTATGATTAATCCAATTAATCATACTAATCTTGTCCAATTCCTTATATATGATTCCTAATACATATATATTGTATTCTCAAAACACTTTTAAATACTTCATCTCTCATTTTCTAATTTAATTCATAATTACATTATTGTGTCAAACACAATTTACGATAATACCCTTTTTCTCGATTTTGAACGATTCAAAGCTTCCTATCTTTTGTTCTAGGCTTAATTCCGATATGAGCTAGTAGGGGGACCTAATGGACCTATAGATCATGGGCTCCAACGATTCGAGGCTAACCGACTAATCTCATTATCCAAGCTAGCCAACATTCGTTAACTACTGGGACACTCCACTATAGCCTGATAGTTTCACTCCCCTCACTATAGATGTATTTCCGTCCACTTGATTTAACCATGATTATTAAGTCGATCCTTCACAAGTTTTTCGTAGCTATAGCTAGGTCATAAAGTCGTTTCACCCTTATAGTACTTCTAGTTCCTTAAGTCCCACTGATCCTCTAATGAACAATTGGTTTATGGTCCAACCAATAAACCGAGTCCCTCTCGGGCGAATGATAAGACGAGACCCCTTTGTTCAAGCCCCGGAGTCAGCACTTAAGGGAACAACCTCTCTACTATCCCTAATTCGAGTAGGAGCGAATTCCTTCTTGCATGACTATGTCCCCAGCTATCTACCCGTTCCTATCCCTGAAATGGGAGGTTTATTGAGTCGGCGATATTGAACCACTCTCACCTATGCAGATCTAAGGATAAGCCCGAATAAACAGGAGTTCATAGTTAGCTCAGGATTAAGATCGAGTTACCTAGGTCATCACATTAAATAGTCTGTCTCGTCAGTAAACGGTATAAAGCGAGAGCGACTTATTTCTCGGTCCTGGTCTTATGCAAACTCATTGCATAGGACGCCCCCACTCGCATGTCTCTACATGGACGATTTAGGATCACATCGTCTATACCATCTATAAAGTGGGTCGCGTCTCATAGTGTCTCCAGAATAAGGTACCCAACCCTATCCCTATACTATAGACCGTTTTGGCTATTACTCAAGCTTGATCCACTTTTATGTCTCTACATAAAGCTCAAGTGTTCATCCTATAGCCATGGATCTTAGTTTATTGGATTTGGGTTATTATAAGTGCAATTTACTTTATTCAGTATCGACTTTTACTGAATTAATCTCGATAACGCCTTTATCGAATAAGAATATAATTCGTTTAACATTCACTATCTACGAGTTTTAGGGCATCAATCCCAACAATCTCCCACTTGAACTAAAACTCTAGTTTAGTGGGATGTACTATAATCTATAACAACAGTGGATGAATAAATACTTGTATTAATAAAAGAGTAAAAATACAATAAACTAGGGCATCTAAATACCCAGTATACTGAGGTATTGATATACCGGTTACAATTCTCCCACTTGACCTAGATTATTTCTCGTACATATCTCGCAGACCTAGATCTTCTAGATGACTCTCGAACACTTTAGCCGAGAGAGCCTTCGTGAATGGATCATCAATGTTGTGCTCCGACGCTATCTTCGTGACGATCACGTCTCCTCGGTGCACAACCTCCCTAATGAGATGGTATTTCCTTTCGATGTGCTTTCCTCTCTTATGGCTGCGAGGTTCCTTTGGGTTTGCAACTGCGCCGTTATTATCATAATACAAGGTGATAGGCAGATGCATATTCAGAATGATTTCCAAGTCAGTTAGGAACTTCCTGAGCCATACTGCCTCTTTTGCTGCTTCGCAAGAGGCTACATATTCGGCCTTCATGGTCAAGTCTGCATTGCATCCTTTCTTGATGTTGCGCCATACTATTGCTCCTCCATTTAGAGTGAATACTGACCCTGATGTAGATTTCCTCGAATCTTTATGGGTTTGAAATTCAGAATAAGTGTATCCTGTAAGGATCAACTCCTTCGAACCATACACGAGCATATAGTCCCTCGTTCTCCTTAGATACTTGAGGATATTTTTAAAGGATGTCCAGTGATTGAATCCTGGATTTGTTTGATATCTACTGACAATCCCTACTGCATAAAAAATGTCAGACCTTGTACACAACATGGCATACATTAGGCTACCTATTGCAGAGGCATAGGGAAAACGTCTCATGTCCTCAACTTCTTGAGGTGTCTGAGGACATTGTTCCTTAGACAAAATAATTTCGTGCCTGAAAGGTAATAGTCCTTTCTTGGAATTTTGCATTTTATATCTAACCAACAATTTTTCGATATAAGATGCATGAGACAGGGCTAGCGTTTTGTTCTTTCGGTTTCGAACAATTTGGATCCCTAGAACAAATTGTGCCTCGCCCAAATCTTTCATTTGGAATTGAGTTGCTAGCCATAGTTTAATGTTAGTTAGATAACCTACATCATTCCCGATGAGTAGGATATCATCCACATACAGTACTAAGAAAGCTACGGAGTTGTTAATGTTCCTTTTGTAAACACAAGGCTCATCAACGTTTTGTTCAAAGCCATAAGATTTGATCGCAGTATCAAATCTCATATTCCAGGATCTAGACGCTTGTTTTAATCCATAAATGGATCGTTTAAGCTTGCAAACTTTTTGCTCTTGATCCTGAGCTATGAACCCCTCTGGCTGAGACATGTAGATACTTTCTTCAAGATTACCGTTCAGAAAGGCAGTGTTGACATCCATTTGCCATATTTCATAATCGTAAAACGTGGCAATGGACAAAAGTATCTGGATCGACTTCAACATGGCAACAGGGGAGAAGGTTTCTTCATAGTCAATCCCCTCTCGTTGGGTAAAACCCTTTGCCACAAGTCGTGCCTTAAAGGTCTGTACCTTTCCAGCAGGGTCTCGTTTTCTCTTGTAGATCCATTTACACCCTATGGGTCTAACCCCTTCAGGTTGATCTACAAGATCTCATACTGAATTAAAATGCATGGACTCGATTTCCAAGTCCATGGTTTTAATCCACTCGTTCTTGTCAACATCATAAGGTTGTCTAACAACCCTCCCAGTACGTCGAGGTTCTCTTATTTCTTGTGAAGGACGCAATTGTCTCGAGGTGCCAGCATCATCAACAACTCTTGTTGATTTTTCCGTAGCTTCGTTTGATAGTTCACTTAAAACGACTTTACTTCGTGGCTTGTGATCTCTGAGGTGGTCTTCTTCTAGGAATGTAGCATTTATCGATACAAATACTTTATTTTCCTCTGGATCGAAGAAGTATCCACCTCTCATTTCTTTGGGGTAGCCTATAAATAGGCAAAATTTAGAACGAGGTTCTAATTTCTTTGGATTTGCTTCTAGCACGTATGCAGGGCATCCCCAAATTCTGAAAAGTCGTAAACTAGCTTTACGTCCTTTCTAGAGCTCAAACGGTGTTTCAGAAACACTCTTTGAGGGAACTATGTCAAAATATAAACTGAAGTCTCTACTGCATAACCCCAAAACGAGTTAGGCAACTGAGCATAACTCATCATCGAACGAACCATGTCCAACAAGGTTCTGTTTCTCCTTTCCGATACACCATTTTGTTGAGGTGTACCAGGGGCTGAGAGTTGGAACGTAATTTCATGCTCTATCAAATAGTCTTGAAAACTTGAGTCCATATACTCTCCACCTCGATCGGATCGAAGTGTTTTTATCGTCTTACCTAATAGGTTCTCAACCTCGGCCTTGCACTCTTTGAACTTTTCAAAAGCTTCAGACTTATGATGCATCAGGTAGAGATAGCCATACCTCAAATAATTATCAATGAAATTGATGAAATATTCGTACCCTCCTCGAGCTCTAATGTTCATTGGTCCACAGAGGTCCGAATGAATGAGCTCTAGGGGCTCTTTGGCACGATAACCTTTTTCGGTAAAAGGTCATTTTGTCATCTTGCCCTCAAGGCATGACTCACAAGGAGGCAACGAGTCATCTTCTAACTTGTTTAGAAGTCCACTCTTGACCAATCTCCCAATCCTATTGAGGTTGATATGGCCTAACCTCAAGTGCCAGAGATAGGTATCTTGAGAAACTCTTCACTTTTTAGGTTGAGTCTCAACGATTTTAAACATCTCGTGATTTAAAATAGCTTTAGACTCAATTGGTATCAAAACATACAATTTATTCTTCAAGTTTGCAGAGCAAAACTTGATGTGGACTTTTCCTACCGCAAGCGCACGGGTCAAGTAATAATATAGTGAATGTAATTCGAATGTCATCCTCTGGATTGGATTTTTAAGCAAATCAAGTATTGTGAATTATCTTGTTCAATTTTATTTAGGGATCAAAAAGTGATGAGTGATTAATGGAAAACTAAATTAAAGCAAGTAAAAAGTGTGGAAATTCAATTGGGAAAAATACTTAGGGAATTGATTTCGCCGATTTAGTTTAGGATTGATTTTAAGGAGTAAGTTATTATGCACAATGAAATTATGAGCCAAAGACCCTTTAATCACAACTACCTCTCCCGAGTATAATTGATTCTCATGCAAATTAACCAACTTGATATCCCTATCTAAGTTTATTAATCATGCAAGGCAATGAGATCTTTTAACCAATTCTAAAGTTAATCTAAAACCATCACGAATTAGAAACTAAACTTTAGTCATGCAATCTTGAGTAAGTCTAAATCAGATCCCCTCTCCCGAGCTAGATTCGAAACTTAAATAATTCAACTAATGCCCAATTAATTGAAAGCATTAAATCAAGATTACAAATATAATAACATTGCACAACTTAAACCATAAATCAATCCATAAACACAATCAACTACATCAATCCCTAAGCTTACAAGTTTAGCTACTCATGATTAAAATCACAAGCCCAACTAAACATGTAAAAGCCATAAAAATCTAACTAAAGTGAGGGAAAGAAGAATTAAACTCGTTGTAGGCCGAGACCGAACGTCCCCGTCACGATCCCCACGAACAATGGGTTGATTTCCGAATTTTTCCCTTTGCTTCAGCCTTGAATTTCTCTCTTTATGCTCTGTTTACGGCCCCAAGAAGTCCCAAAATTGGTTCCCCCAAAAACCTAGCCGAAATGATGCTTTTATTCTGAAATTTCGTCGTAGCGTCGAGACGCTACCTCTAATACACGCGTTCTGGAAAAGGAATTCTCGCAGCCTCGAGACGCTGCGAAAGTTTCGCGCCTCCTTCGATACGGAATGCCAGCGTCGAGACGCTAAAGAAGCAGCGTCGAGACGCTAAAGAAGCAGCGTCGAGACGCTGGTCTATATTTGACCAAATGTTGACTTTTTTTTCTTTTTGATTCTCTTTCCTTCCTTTGCATCTTTTCGCGTCCCGAGCACCCGATTAACGCCATTATTGCGCTATAGCTCCACTCAACCATTTCCTACAAAATAAACAATAAAGTGCAATAAAATGGCCAATAATCATCAAAGACTAGCTAAAATTCAATAAGAAAGGATAGCTAGCTATGCTCGCTATCAAATACCACCAAACTTAAGCTTTTGCTAGTCCTCGAGCAAACTACAAATCAAACATACAGTAGAAGAATGGATGCAATAATCATGACTCAATCCTCAAGGCTCAAAAGTCACTAACCAAGCAAGCAAGAGACATGCACACAAGGACCAATGAGGGAGACAAATTAAAATTTTTCCAAAATTAACTTGCACAAGCGAGATCTAACTCAACAAGATCAGACTCTACTAGCCCGGGATTGGATTATTAAACTCTCAACTCATCTTCCCTCTACACTGGCACTAAAGTTTCACTAATGAGTTAATGGAACAAATTAGTTTGTTTTTCTCCATACTTAGGTGCTTGTAATTAACAATTAAATTAAGCATGTATATGTGGCACTAGCTTTCACACACCCATTGCAGGGACCCTTAACCTGAGTTTTCTCTGGTTGGCCTAACTGATCACAACAGGGGTAGCTCTTTTTGCTTTAATCTTTATTAACCATTGCATATTGCGCGCATAAGTCATGACTTTTTTCTTTTTCAACAATAACCCAAGAATGATTTTTTCGTTATGAACATGAGAAGCAGATATTCTTTTCTTTTCTCCGAAGCAAGATCAAACATGCTAATTTGCAAAAAAATAACTCTTTAGCTCAACCCTACACCTATCGAGGTGACAACAAGCATATGAACCCAATAATTCGCTCCTAAGCATTCAAATCCAAATCTAGCCAAGACAAATACTCTATTCATGCAAGCCATCTCCAAGAAAATTTTTAAAAAGTCTCCCTTTTTGGGCACTCATGCTTACTGTTGCACGATTTTAATCCGCAAGCGCACTGGTCGTCACAAGTAATATAGTGATTTTGAGTATAGAGTATCGTCTCCACAGGGATTGGATTTATTCAATTAAGTACCACGAATAATCTTGCTTAGCTTTATTTAGAGAACAAAATCTAATGCTGAAAAGAATAACAAAAAGCTAATCTAGAAAGCAAAAGATAAATGGTGACACAATTTGATGGGATAATTCTAGAGTTGTTGATTTTATCCATTGGACCTTTAATGCTTAATCAATTAACTAATATGGATTAACTAATCATTCAATTCATAAGTCTAGAAGCCTAATTTCAAGGATTCTCCTGTCGGTCTCCTCCTATCTCATACCGTTCAATAAAGAATCTCCTTTCAGTCTCATCTTTATTTACTTAGTATGGCATTACGACCCTTCAATACAACCTCTAACGTTATTTATTTTATCCCGTGTCACCCGTGTAAATAACCGTTAGTCATGCATTCAGTTCTAGTCTAAGCTTCTCTCCGTCGAGTTTCCACTTAGTAACGATTCATTTAATCAGTGATCAGTTGATTAAAAACATTATGGACAAAATGCACAAATGAACAATAATGACAATCAAACCACATCAATTCATTAATTCAGCAGAGGTTCAACATCTAAATCAATCTCATAGAATTTAGGAATTTACTACTCATAATCACTAAAATTCAATAATTCCTAATCACAACAATTCTAGAAACTAAAACATAAAGGAAAATGGAAGAGAAATGCTCATAAAAGTGTCGATCTCCTCGATCCCGCGCCGACCTCCTTCGATCCCGAGCTCCAAAGATCTTCAACAAAGCTCCAAAACTCTCCCAAAAATCCCAAATTTTTTAGTAGACTCTAGAATGGGGTGAAAACCCACAAATTGGCACACAATCTTCATTGCAAAAGGCTCCTTTTATAGGCTCCCAGCAGGCATAGCGTCGAGACGCTACAAGGACAGCGTCGAGACGCTCTGACGTCATCTTTTCTTGGGCTCCAAGACGTCGCAGCGTCGAGATGCTACTTGGACAGCGTCGCGACGCTGTCTCGATTTTGGATCTTTCCACGCAGCTCCCTAGCGTCGAGACGCTCCAGGCTTAGCGTCGAGACGCTAGGCCCTAAATCTTCAATAAAGGCCCGATTTTGACTCCATTTTTGGGCCTCCAACTTTCTTTTGGCCCAAATGCTTCTTGTAATGGATTTTGGGCACTTTTCTTGACCCAAATTGATACTTTAAGACTTGAAATTCATGAATTTGGGCTTCTAATTCATTCTTCTTGGCTTTTTGGACTCGGATCTTCAATGTTATTCTCCAAATTGCTCAAAAAGTCTCCAAAATCATCTAAATTCTCTCAAAATTCCGGTTTTTCTTCTTTGACTCGGTTTTCTGAAATTTAAACAGAAAATAGCATTAAAGCACACAATTCAAGCACAAAACTAGCTTAAATTAATAGGAAAATGATGACATTTTTGCATGTCATCACACCCCCAAACTTAAATCTTTGCTAGTCCCGAGCAAAGCTAAAACCATTTATATGAATCAACTATTGCAAATGCATGACTCTAAGCTCAATGATCAAAATAATGAACTCTAAGAATTAAAGGAAATATTAAAACATATTCTTTCATCACGAAATTTAAATTTAAACTCTTCATCCCTTGCGTGTGTGTGTGCGAGCCTCCCTTATTAGGTCTTTACTAGCCTAGAAAAGGTTTATAAAATCCTCAGTTCATCTTCCCCCTACACTGGTCCTAAGCTCTAATTATCCAGCTTCCCAACAATCAAGAAAGCAATATCCCACTAAGGTTCCTGAAACAACGGGGTATGCCTCCCCGAAACTTGCATTTTTTTATTTTTTATTTTATTATTATTTAATGAGAATCCTTTTAGATGTAGCGCCTTCGTTCTGGCTTGCCAACATTGGTGATGAAAGCATCCAACTACGAGCGCCTCATCTTTCAGGTTGCCGAAGCATGCTCATTTCTTTTAAACGCTTTCATGCAAAGGCAAACGATGGGTGTCATGAATGCCCCTGGTTACTAACGCTCTCAAGAAAGTGGAGCAGTCTCTCTCTTTTTTTTTCATATATATTTTTTCACACTTTTCTTTTCTTTGCAGGCTAATAAACATGATTTTTCTCCCAAGTAACACATTACAGACTCTCATGTCGTTCATCTTTCAAATTAGATCTTAAGCCTATCGGAGTGACAACAAACATCTAGATAATATAATCCAGTTCTAAGCATTCAAAACCATATAAGTAGGCTAAGTGCTCAACATGTGCAAGGAAATCAAAGAAAAAATTTTAATTTACATGAATCTTGAACATGCTTTGATATTTCACAAAAATTGAATAAAATTCATTATCTAAATCATATCATAGACCGTCCTCATCAAAACAGATGTAATAGAATCATCATGAAAAAAAAAAAATTCAATCAGCTCAGATCAGAACAACAAAGCCTCCCCCCAAACTTAAATCATACATTGTCCTCAATGTATTAATTATTCAGACTAATTAAGCATGCTTAAGGACAATTAAAAAGATAAAGGGAGAACAGTACTGCCTTGAAGTGTGAGAGAAACCATGGATGTCAGCCTTCAACATTCATTGGGGTTGTTTTTGGAAGAAAATGTGGTCTTGAGTTCCTTCAAAAATTGATCAACGGGAACGAAAGATCAACATGCTCTAACTACAAAAACTAAAAAACAAAGAAAATAAAATTAACGGAAAAATAAACTTGGGTTGCCTCCCAAGAAGCGCTTATTTAACGTCTCTTAGCTAGACGAGTTTTGCAGACTTTCAAGGCACGTAAAAATTCTCGTATTTCTTCGAGCCCTTCTTCCTTGAATCAGTGAAGCAGACTATTGCTAGCAAGCTTACTAGCTTTTCATGGGCCCCTGAAGTAGAAATTTTTTTGGGATTTTTTAATAATAAAAGCATAAAAGGAGAAAGATCAAAATAAATGGACTCTGACTCTGACACTGACTCGTGAGAACAAGAAAAAGAACACTCATTATCAAGAGATGATGGAGAGGATAGAACAGTCAAAGGCCTTTCAACCTTAAACTCTATCTCTTGTAACTCCTCAAAAATTATAGGCTCATTTTCTTTTTCTTCCTCACAAACTTGTTCTTGATGGGTGCTAGAACTATCCAAATCTTCCTCACTGCCTAAACAACTCACCCCTATATGCTCAAACTTAGCGAGATCGAAAGGATTAGGCTCTTGAATGGGCGCTAATGAATCACTGGCCATATGACTCACTAGACACTCTATGGAAGTGGATCCTACTTCCCTATCTTCCCTTTGGGTTCGGAGTCTCTCCATAGATTTTTCTAATTCTAAATTCATGGCTCTAGACTCTTGGATAAAATTTTCAAGCAAGCTCTCTAAAGAAGATTTTTCTTCTATGGAAGCGGATTGCACTTCACTCTCATCCTCTTGGGGATTCAATCTCCCTAGGGATTTTTCTAGAGCTAAATTAATGGCTCTAGTATCCTCGATATAATCTTGAAGCAAACTTTCTAGGGGAGATTTTTCTTCTAAAGGGAAATAATTTAAATAGAAAAAATTAGATGATGATGTTGGTTCTTCGGGCTCAGATTCCCTAAAGGGCCACCCAAAATTATAAAAAGCCATTTAAAAACAATAAATCAACAATAATCAGGCTTTCAGTCAGATGCAAACACCAATTAAATGCACAACAAGAACAATGGACCAGGATAAAAATAAAACAAAGAAAGCAAAATAAAACCTCTAATCTAAAGCAAGCAATTTCTTCACAATATTAATTGAATGAAATTAGCAAATCCCCGGCAACGGCGCCAAAAACTTGTTGCACGATTTTAATCCGCAAGCGCACGGGTCGTCACAAGTAATATAGTGATTTTGAGTATAGAGTATCGTCTCCACAGGGATTGGATTTATTCAATTAAGTACCACGAATAATCTTGCTTAGCTTTATTTAGAGAACAAAATCTAATGCTGAAAAGAATAACAAAAAGCTAATCTAGAAAGCAAAAGATAAATGGTGACACAATTTGATGGGATAATTCTAGAGTTGTTGATTTTATCCATTGGACCTTTAATGCTTAATCAATTAACTAATATGGATTAACTAATCATTCAATTCATAAGTCTAGAAGCCTAATTTCAAGGATTCTCCTGTCGGTCTCCTCCTATCTCATACCGTTCAATAAAGAATCTCCTTTCAGTCTCATCTTTATTTACTTAGTATGGCATTACGACCCTTCAATACAACCTCTAACGTTATTTATTTTATCCCGTGTCACCCGGGTAAATAACCGTTAGTCATGCATTCAGTTCTAGTCTAAGCTTCTCTCCGTCGAGTTTCCACTTAGTGACGATTCATTTAATCAGTGGTCAGTTGATTAAAAGCATTATGGACATAATGCACAAATGAACAATAATGACAATCAAACCACATCAATTCATTAATTCAGCAGAGGTTCAACATCTAAATCAATCTCATAGAATTTAGGAATTTACTACTCATAATCACTAAAATTCAATAATTCCTAATCACAACAATTCTAGAAACTAAAACATAAAGGAAAAGGGAAGAGAAATGCTCATAAAAGTGTCGATCTCCTCGATCCCGCGCCGACCTCCTTCGATCCCGAGCTCCAAAGATCTTCAACAAAGCTCCAAAACTCTCCCAAAAATCCCAAATTTTTTAGTAGACTCTAGAATGGGGTGAAAACCCACAAATTGGCACACAATCTTCATTTCAAAAGGCTCCTTTTATAGGCTCCCAGCAGGCATAGCGTCGAGACACTACAAGGACAGCGTCGAGACGCTCTGACGTCATCTTTTCTTGGGCTCCAAGACGTCGCAGCGTCGAGACGCTACTTGGACAGCGTCGCGACGCTGTCGCGATTCTGGATCTTTCCACGCAGCTGCCTAGCGTTGAGATGCTCCAGGCTCAGCGTCGAGACGCTAGGCCCTGAATCTTCAATAAAGGCCCGATTTTGACTCCATTTTTGGGCCTCCAACTTTCTTTTGGCCCAAATGCTTCTTGTAATGGATTTTAGGCACTTTTCTTGACCCAAATTGATACTTTAAGACTTGAAATTCATGAATTTGGGCTTCTAATTCATTCTTCTTGGCTTTTTGGACTCGGATCTTCAATGTTATTCTCCAAATTGCTCAAAAAGTCTCCAAAATCATCTAAATTCTCTCAAAATTCCGGTTTTTCTTCTTTGACTCGGTTTTCTGAAATTTAAACAGAAAATAGCATTAAAGCACACAATTCAAGCACAAAACTAGCTTAAATTAATAGGAAAATGATGACATTTTTGCATGTCATCACTTACAACTCATTACAAGCTTGAAAATTGACAAGAAAGCCTATCCTAGGACATCATAGTCATGCAAAAATAACATCCAGAAAACAACCATATGCATAATTCAAAGAAAGCTCAAAACTATAGCCCGAACTTAGATGCTCAAGGGCTCCACAATCATGCTAATCCACCCCCAAACTTAAAACATGCATTGTCCTCAATGTATAAAGAAAATAAGGCATAAATAGGCATGAGAACAATAAAATAATGAAAGGAGTGAACAATACTGGCCTGGAATAGTGATGACTTCTTGACTGAAAGCTTGGAATCTTGAAAGCTTGAAAACAAAGGAGAGAAAGAAAACAAGACCTACAAAACAAAAACAAACAATAAATCAAAAACAAAAACAAAACACACTAAACTTACTTGGGTTGCCTCCCATAAGCGCTTGTTTAACGTCATTAGCTCGACGTGTTAATCGTGATTCAAGGAGGCTTTTGTTCTGTGAATCCAACAGAGGTGCTCTTTCTTGCACCTTTCCTGTAGCCCATGAAAAGCACTTCATCTTTAGAGTCTTCAACTGCTTTAAAAATTTACTTTTCGTTCTTGACTCTAATAGTGAGCTCCCTACGCTCAATATCAATAATCACTCGCCCCGTAGCGAGGAATGGTCTTCCTAATATGACAGGCATCGAAGGATTTTCTATCATGTCCATAACATATAAGTCAATAGGAAGAAAAAATTTACCTACTCTGATTAGAACCTTTTCTACGATGCCAACTGGCCTATCCACTGACTGATCAGCCAATTGGAGCTTTACAGGAGTAGATTTAATCTCACCTATATCTAACTTTTTACACAAGGACAATGGAATAATATTAATGCTAGCACCTAAGTCACATAATGCTCTAAAAGAGTAAGTACCAAAACTACAAGGAACAGAAAAACTCCCTGGATCTGCTACTTTTTCAGGTACTTTCTGTTTTACTCTGGTGCTGCATGTGGAAACAAGATATACAGTGTCAACCTTCTTTTCCTTTCGCTTCTTTGCTAACCACTCCTTCATAAACCTGTTGTACTGGGGCATCTCTAATGCCTCTGCAAAAGGAATATTAATGTTCAAATTCATAAAGGCATTCATAAATTTATCAAATTGAACCTGATTATTCTTTTTCTTCTTTTTCTTCTTCTTTTCTTTGGGAACCATTAGTGTGGGAGCAGGAATAGGAGGCTCAGGTTTAGGCTTTTCAGCCTCATCTGATGATGTGTCCTCCTCAGCTCCCCCTCTAAGTGTTTCATAGTCCTCAGATTCAGGCTCCCCGTCAGATTCCTCCTGGTGCACAGTGATTGCCTTACAGTACTCCATCTGGGTTTTCTCTTGCTCAGTTGGGGCCTTACCTTTATTCATAGTGCTTACAACACTTACCAACTGTCCCAGCTGAGTCTCAATATTCTTGATGGCAGCACTATGGCCATTCACTGTTGAGTTGATGGCAATGACGGCCTCCTCCAATTTAGTTGTCCTGTTACTAGACTCTGCAATGAAAGCTCCATCAAGATCTTCTAACTTTTTATTTTCTTGAGTTTTAGGGGCAAAACTAGGGGGGTTAAGAACATTCTTAGTATTTGCATAAGAGACATTTTCATGGTTCCTATTGTTAGGGTGATAATGTGTAGGTGTAGAACTATTATTATATCCCCTAGAATTAAATTTTGATACATATTGAACCTGTTCGATGGTCTCCTCCTGAGGTCTAGATGCTAAAGCATCAGCTGATTCAACTGATTGAGCACTCCCTGTACCTGAAAATTTCATAAAAGAATTAGCAAGGGAGGTCATCTGGGCCTGGAGTGCACTTACCTTGTCAACCTCAAACACTCCAGCAGCAATCTTTTTAGGTGCATACCGCTCAGATGGCCACTGATAGTTGTTGGTGGCCATATCCTCTAGATGAATGCGAGCATTTTCCACGGTCTTGGACAACAGAGTCCCACCTGCAGCTGCATCAACAATCGTCTTTGTACTAGGAGTTAAACCATTATAAAACAATTGAACCTGAAGCCAGTCTGGATATCCATGCTGAGGGCCCTTCCTCAGTAGCTCTTTAAATCGCTCCCAGGCTTCGAACAGCTGCTCATCATATTGTTGTTGGAATGTCCCAATCTCGATCCTCAGCTTGACCGTCTTTGCAGGAGGGAAAAATTTCTTCAAAAAGGCCTGGACCAAAGCATCCCAGGTGGTGATGCTCCCAGGGGTAATAGATTGCAACCAATCTTGTACTTTATCCTGCAAAGAAAAAGGAAATAAGCGTAAGCGAATAGCATCCTCAGAAACTCCATTTATTTTTACCGTCCCACAAATGTCTAAAAATGATTTTATATGAGAATTTGGCTCCTCAGGTGGATTTTGGTCAGCCATTTGAATAACTTCTCTGTTTTCTCTTCGAATCCTATTAATTGTTCTTTCGATCTCGGGATCCAACGGTATTAATTCTCTACTACTACACATACAAAAGAAAAACTACCCTAAATAAAGAAAAGAAAACAACTAATCTAAATATGGAAAATACAATCTAGAAAAGGAAACGAAGTAACCTAATATGGAATGCAAAAATAAATATGGCAAAACACAAATAAGGAAATTAACAAATAAGGAAAAACTAATCTAAAAATGAATAACAAGAAATAAATAAGGAAAAGATTACACAACTAAAAGAAAAACTAAGCTAGAAAAACAAATATGGAAAGAAAAACAAATAGGGAAAAAAATGCAATCAACCTAAAAAAGTAAAAATACACCCTAAATTAAGATCAAACAATTTTTTCACAATATCAATCTAGCTAAATGTGCCAATCCCCGGCAACGACGCCAAAAACTTGATGTGGAATTTTCCTACCGCAAGCGCACGGGTCAAGTAATAATATAGTGAATGTAATTCGAATGTCGTCCTCTGGATTGGATTTTTAAGCAAATCAAGTATTGTGAATTATCTTGTTCAATTTTATTTAGGGATCAAAAAGTGATGAGTGATTAATGGAAAACTAAATTAAAGCAAGTAAAAAGTGTGGAAATTCAATTGGGAAAAATACTTAGGGAATTGATTTCGCCGATTTAGTTTAGGATTGATTTTAAGGAGTAAGTTATTATGCAGAATGAAATTATGAGCCAAAGACCCTTTAATCACAACTACCTCTCCCGAGTATAATTGATTCTCATGCAAATTAACCAACTTGATATCCCTATCTAAGTTTATTAATCATGCAAGGCAATGAGATCTTTTAACCAATTCTAAAGTTAATCTAAAACCGTCACGAATTAGAAACTAAACTTTAGCCATGCAATCTTGAGTAAGTCTAAATCAAATCCCCTCTCCCGAGCTAGATTCGAAACTTAAATCATTCAACTAATGCCCAATTAATTGAAAGCATTAAATCAAGATTACAAACATAATAACATTGCACAACTTAAACCATAAATAAATCCATAAACACAATCAACTACATCAATCCCTAAGCTTACAAGTTTAGCTACTCATGATTAAAATTACAAGCTCAACTAAACATGTAAAAGCCTTAAAAATCTAAATAAAGTGAGGGAAAGAATAATTAAACTCGTTGTAGGCCGAGACCGAACATCCCTGTCACGATCCCCACGAACAATGGGTTGATTTCCGAATTTTCCCCTTTGCTTCAGCCTTGAATTTCTCTCTTTATGCTCTGTTTACGGCCCCAAGAAATCCCAAAATTAGTTCCCCAAAAACCTAGCCGAAAGGATGCTTTTATCTTGAAATTTCGTCGTAGCGTCGAGACGCTGCCTCTAATACACGCGTTCTGGAAAAGGAATTCTCGCAGCGCTGAGACGCTAAGGTCGCAGTGTCGAGACGCTGCAACAGTTTCGCGCCTCCTCCGATACGGAATGTCAGGGTCGAGACGCTAAAGAAGCAGCGTCTCGACGCTGGTTTATATTTGACCAAATGTTGACTTTTTTTTCTTTTTGATTCTCTTTCCTTCCTTTGCATCTTTTCGCGTCCTGAGCACCCGATTAACGCCATTATTGCGCTATAGCTCCAATCAACCATTTCCTTCAAAATAAACAATAAAGTGCAATAAAATTGCCAATAATCATCAAAGACTAGCTAAATTCAATAAGGAAGGATAGCTAGCTATGCTCGCTATCAAGTCTCAGCGGTTTTAAACATCTCGTGATTTAAAATAGCTTTAGAATCAATTGGTCTCAAAACATACAATTTATTCTTCAAGTTTGCAGAGCAAACATTAATACCTCTTTTAGTTATGAACGCTTCATTAACAGAAAAAGAAATTGAGTAACCTTGTTCCAATAAACAAGATAAAGAAATCAAATTTCTTTTAATTTTTGGAACTATGTACACATTATCTAATATCATGTAACGTTCCTTGGTGAAGAATAATTTTATGTCTCCCACTACAATAGCCGAGATGACTTCTCCTGTTCCAACTTTAAGAGTCATCTCTCCAGCTTTTAGTTGTTGCCAGGAACTCATTCCTTGAAATGAAGAACATACGTGATTAGTGGCACCTGAATCGAGTATCCAGGCAGAATCGTCGTTTTCCACTAAACACGTTTCCAAGACTAATAAATCGCATTTAGAGTCGTTGATTATGTTTTTCTTGGCTATGCAGTTAGTTTGAGGACATTCCTCAGTTAAGACCAAACCTAAATTCTTTGCCACGTGGTTAGTGTTTAAGTATTCTTAGTCGTATGTCCTAAACCGTTTAATTTGGCATTTGACAAAGCACATACGTTTTTCGACATATTGCTGAAACAAACAAATTAATCTCTATTAGAAACATGCACTAAACCCATTAATCATATAATCCAATCAGATTTTAGCAAAAGCAATCATCGACCCATATATACAATTGATTTATTTGCAATGTAACTTCAGGGGTTTAGAATAACCGCTACCGTAGGGCAGTGAGCAACTCCTCCTCTAAATCAAGACAATCTCGGCCAAATACTA
Organism: Luffa acutangula; assembly: GCA_036850905.1. Taxonomy (NCBI): domain Eukaryota; kingdom Viridiplantae; phylum Streptophyta; class Magnoliopsida; order Cucurbitales; family Cucurbitaceae; genus Luffa; species Luffa acutangula. The sequence continues at coordinate 21,128,204 of CM072092.1, read as the reverse complement.
TTCCCAGAATAACTCTTACTCCAATAGTTATTAGCTAACGTTAATTTGGTCAAGACCATCTTGTAAGTGTTACCCATCATTTTCAGATCTCGGAGGGCGGCCGCAACAATGCCACCGTAGGGAAGAGCTAATATTGGGAATGGCCCTAGGAAACCCTATCCATTTCTGGAGTTTGCGTTGTTCCGAATCCCATGCGCAAGCCCTCCGTAGGGTGATCGCTCCCAGAGCGACTCGCAGGCAGCGCATAGGAATCTCACGGTGCAACCTAATGATGGAGACCGCAGGATACGTTTGACATGTTTCCTTCTCCCACTTACTATGAACACTTTCCTCATTCACCTTGATATTAACCCATGCAAACACCATCTGTAGGGGGACGCTCCCAGGGCGCCTCGAGGCCAAGCATGGATCTCACGGTGTGAACTCATGGGAACGTGAGAGTAGAAACTTAACATGAATATTTTGTTTCTATACTTTTCCTCCCACTAAAGTGTCGTAAAGTTTTAGGGTCTATTACTTAGGTAAATTCCGGCTAAATGAATCTATCTAAGTCTATGCCTTATTAAACAAGGTCTTTACACTAAATGTCTAGGTGAATTAAACTCTTTTAATAACCTAGAAACATTGCATGCTAGTAAGACTTTGGTTAATTCAACTCAGGTTCCGAACGATTTTCAGGAGAGTTCCCTTATAACCAAGGTCTTATGCCCTACTTACTCAAATTTTAAAACTATTTTAAAAACTAAGTAAGACATATTTCTAATCCTATTAGAAAAGGTGATCTTAGGTCTATTTCATTTTAAACCATTTAAAGAATGATAAGAACCTAAGATCCTATGTTAGCATGCAACTCTTTGTTATAGGTTTTATGGATTCTATTCATTAACTATTATAACCCTTATAACTTGTAATGAATTAACCCTATAACATGCTTTCTAATGGTGTTTAAAAGCATATAACAATCAATCATTCAAGTTATAAGAAAAGCACCATTTAGAAACATCCTATGTCTAGGTTTGTATAACACTTATACTACGATGTCTAGGTGATAACACTTTAAAACCTCACACCGCTCACGCATGCTCATAAAATTCGAGTTAACTTAACTCAAGAACCGACTCGATGCCCAAGTAGGAGGTGTTCCGTAAACCGTCAACTTAAATACCTCCAGCCTTAGACAGCATCTTGTCGGGTGAGTTCTCTCGTAACCGTTGTTTTACAAGATATCGACCTAAACTATGCAAGTTGATCGAATATTGAAGGTTCATTAACCTAAGTGAGCATGCTCTTTATCTTGTTATAGATTTTAGATTTCTATCTCTTTTATAACAATTATAAAACAAATCCATAATAAGCCTAATTTGAGTATAACACTTATAAACAAACTAAAGAAATTTCATGCTTCATGCTTGGTTAATTTTATCCTTTAATAATTATAACAATTATAATAATTAATCAATTTGGAAATTAACCATTCAAGCATGAATCTCCCTAAATTAATACAACTCTTATATCAATTAACATGAAATTTCTTTTATGCATTAATAACTATTAATAAATCCAACAATAATTGAATTAATGCATGATCATGCTTTCCTATGGTGGGATTTTAAACTATATGGCATGCTCATAATGCACATACAATCAATCAATTTCATTATACATTCGCAATGCATAAATATATTAAAAAATAACCTAAAGTGGAATGGTTTGGCAATTTTAAACAAGCAAATAACTAATTATTACAATAATAATTATAAACAAAAGCTTGTAAATATCTCAAGCATCTCGAACCGCCCCGAGCTGACCCTCCAAGGATTGGACCGGGCTTGAAAAGAGTCAAAAGAGGCTGAACCGGCTTGCTCAAGACCGAACCGGACCCCAAAAACTCAGCTGGACCAAACCAGATCTGGGAAAATCAACTGTTGGAATTTTTATCCATCAGCGTCAGGACGCTACTTGCTGCCACGAACAGCAGCCTCCTGCTGCTGTTTTCTGCTGCGTCTTCTCCCATTCTTTTTCGATTTTACAGCCTATATGGTCTCTAATGACTCTATAAAAATTAATAACTCTAGTACACACATTAACGCTCTTACATAACCGAGCAATTACAATTTCATGAAGAATTGAAAGCTCAAAAAATTGCCAAACCAGAAAAGTCCACTTTAGCACCCAGAAAAATTCATTTTCAAAATGGTACCCACCACAGCAAAATTAATGCAAATTAAGTGCTCTAATAATGCTCTGATACCAATTGAAGGTGTTCATATAACACATGCGGAAGCAATTGAAGATCGGAAGCACCTAACTACATCAATTTTACTCCTAAAGCATGCATGTTCTAAGAATCCAGAAACAGAGATAGTGAAAGTAACAACCTTTTTGTAGCTCAATTGGTGGACCTTCTTGGATTATTTTCTTCTCCAATCTTCTAAGGACAACCCTTAGAGTCTTCCCTACTATCCTCCGGGCCAAGAACGACTTGTGGGAGTCTATTTAAGATAGGGAATGGGAAGGGAAAGCTTGAAGGATCAAGCTATGAAGAAGTATGAGAGATGAGAGAGTTTGAGTCTAAAATCCAGAAGCATAACATCAAGGAAAAGGCTCACTTGAGCTTTGAATCTGATTCAAGCTCTTTTAAAGACATTCTCCATGCAAGGAGTACCCTCGAGACACAAGACACATGGTAGTCTTGCAAGCCAAAGTGGATTCTAAGTGTCCATTACACAAGACATGCAACTATGCATGAGGTGAGTTGTTTTCCACTTTGTATCTTCATGCAAGAGTGGGAATCCAACTTAATCCACCATCTTCAACTTTGAAATCTGATTTCAAGCTTGCAATTTAATGTTTATTTCAATTCCAAATTGAATTTAACATTAAGTAATTGATTTTGAGACATTTCGAAATGATTTCTTATGATTAATCCAATTAATCATACTAATCTTGTGCAATTCCTTATATATGATTCCTAATACATATATATTGTATTCAAAACACTTTTAAATACTTCATCTCTAATTTTCTAATTTAATTCATAATTACATTATTGTGTCAAACACAATTTACGATAATACCCTTTTTCTCGATTTTGAACGATTCAAAGCTTCCTATCTTTTGTTCTAGGCTTAATTCCGATATGAGCTAGTAGGGGGACCTAATGGACCTATAGATCATGGGCTCCAACGATTCGAGGCTAACCCACTAATCTCATTATCCAAGCTAGTCAACATTCGTTAACTATTGGGACAATCCACTATAGCCCGATAGTTGCACTCCCCTCACTATAGATGTTTTTCCGTCCACTTGATTTAACCATGATTAGTAAGTCGATCCTTCACAGGTTGTTTGTAGCTATAGCTAGGTCAAAAAGTCGTTTCACCCCTATAGTACTTCTAGTTCCTTAAGTCCCACTGATCCTCTAATGAACAATTGGTTTATGGTCCAACCAATAAACCTAGTCCCTCTCGGGCCAATGAGAGGGCGAGATCCCTTTGTTCAAGCCCCAGAGTCAGCATTTAAGGGAACAACCTCTCTACTATCCCTAATTCGAGTAGGAGCGAATTCCTTCTTGCATGACTATGTCCCCAACTATCTACCCGTTCTTATCCCTGAAATGGGAGGTTTATTGAGTCGGTGATACTGAGCCACTCTCACCTATGCAGATCTAAGCATAAGCCCGAATAAACAGGAGTTCATAGTTAGCTCATGATTAAGATCGAATTACCTAGGTCATCACATGAAATAGTCTGTCTCGTCAGTAAACGGTGTTATAAAGCGAGAGCGACTTATTTCTCGGTCCTGGTCTTATGCAAACTCATTGCATAGGACGCCGTCACTCGCATGTCTCTACATGGACGATTTAGGATCACATCGTCTATACCATCTATAAAGTGGGTCGCGTCTCATAGTGTCTCCAGAATAAGGTACCCAACCCTATCCCTATACTATAGACCGTTTTGGCTATTACTCAAGCTTGATCCACTTTTATGTCTCTACATAAAGCTCAAGTGTTCATCCTATAGCCATGGATCTTAGTTTATTGGATTTGGGTTATTATAAGTGCAATTTACTTTATTCAGTATTGACTTTTACTGAATTAATCTCAATAACGCCTTTATCGAATAAGAATATAATTCGTTTAACATTCACTATCTACGAGTTTTAGGGCACCAATTCCAACGAGAAATATATCTACAGTGAGGGGAGTTCAGCTATCGAGCTATAGTGAAGTGTCCCGGTAGTTAACAAATGTTGGTTAACTAGGATTAAAAGGGTTTAACTAGTTAATCTCGGATCGTTGGAGCCCATGATCTGTAGGTCCATTAGGTCCCCCTCCTAGCTCATAAGGAATAAACTTTAGAACAGTGTGATGAAAGCATTTGAAACGTTCAAATTCTATTTATGAAGTTAACACCAAGTATTTTTTATGTTATTTGGCGTAATGGTTTGATTTGGATTAAACTATAGTTGAGAGCGTTAAAAATATTTAAATATGATTTAATTATCATAAAACGTATCGGATATGTAGGTCGGTTTGAATATTGAATAATGATTCATATTCATTTTTTGAGGAAAACCGAGATTGGTTCAACATCTAAATTTATGTGAGATATTAAATTATATATAATTGATTAATTAATTATTTATGTGGAATTGATTTTTTCTTATTTTGAATATTCAAAATCAATTGGAAATTAGAAATCCATTAATGACACCAAATGGAATTAGCTTTGTGTGTCAATATTCATGTGTGCCACCACCATGAATGATTAAGCAAATGGGAGCCTTGTTGTCATCTTGAGATGAAAATATTTGCATGTTTCTTTTGTTTAAAAGGCAAAACTCAAGCTGATAACAGGATGGTTGTGGGATGTCTAAGGAAAACGCTGAACCAAAAAGAGCTCTCTAAAAAACAAAGTTTCATACATTCCTTCTCAAATGTCATCACAAATTCGTGTCCCACAACACGTTCTATGGCCGGAGAATAGCGGGGAAGACTCTCGCGGTCGTCCATAGTTGATTCGTGTAAAGAAATTCTCAACGGAGTTGAAGAATTAATCCAATAGGTTGGTAAATTTTTCTTGCTCTGTTTTTTGGTTTAAAGAACATGGTTTTTAATTCTAAAATTAATTGAAATTCAGAGTCAATCGATCCAAATTTCTTCCGCTAGGGTGTTCGACACTCCTTTAATATCCATGTTTGTCAGCAGGCCATGCTTTTCTGCCACCTAGTAATGATGAGTTAGATTTAGAGTTAGAATTAGAAGGTTTTCCTGATATGGGATTCGACCCTAATGAGTTATTTAATGATGATATGTTTGAGTTAGATTTAGAGTTAGAATTGAGAGTTTGAATTGCCTGTTTTTCTTGACTACAATGAGCATGATTTAGATGATAGTGTCATACAGTCTAATTTCGATAATGAGCCTCATGTAGATATGCCTGTACAAATTACTATGTCTGATGAAGAGTTGGTTCTTTTTTAAAAGTCATCCCAGGTTCAGAGACACATAGATATTATGATGCTTGATTTTCTGTTAATAAAGTTTTGAAAATAGAGATTTAGAGAAGATGTTTGACTTTGATGCTTGGATTATGGAAAATTATTTGTGTCGAGGTGAGTGCTTAGGGGGGTATTCTTTCTTTCCCATATTCTTTTACAGTAAGACACCAACGCAGTTCATTGGCGGCTCTCAAGGGTTGGAGGACAAAAATTTTATCTTTGAGCCTCCATGAGACTCCACAAAGCTAATTAATACTATATTGAAGACATCGTTGATATGTATTAATCCAAGTATAAGTTAAGCATAACCAAGTACTACCTGGAGTATTCCAGGGTTGAATAAACAGGGAAAGGAAAACAAGGAATTTAATAGTCTTGCTAATAAACACTCAAACGCATGGTATTAGGCGCAGTTCAAATAAATGGAAGGATGCGTTAGTTAAAGAAAAGCGCACAGAAATGAGTTATGCGACAAAGGTAAAAAGGGGTAAACAGATGAGAGAGGCTATCAAGGCATTTGCTGCAGCAACCACATGCATTGATAATGCAGGGATTAAAGCCCTAACGCAGCAGAAACGATCAAATAACCACACTGTAATTTAATCAAGATTAAAATACCAATACAATTTGCAAAGTTTTTACAGCAGCATAATCAAATTATAAATCGCTGGAAAACGTTATAAAAAATGCTAAATATCTTAAAATAACCTAGATAAAATCTAGATGCAAACCCTATTAAGCAAGACATCAAGAAATCACTTACTACTATAGAAGTCTTGATCGAATTTCACCTTTTCAACAAAAGTTTGAAGAAAAACATCAACCTCCAAGGTTCCTTCTTGCTGGATTTATTGAACACGGTCACAAGAATTGCACCGGTATTCTCACGGGAAAAACACGTTGATCACTTGTGGGAGCAAGGTAAATTCTAGGGAATTTTCTTGAGAGGTTTTGGTCTATGAGTAACTAGAGAAAAAACGCAGAGAATGTTTGTGAGAGTGACATAGACTTGTGTGAGAGAGAGTTAGGGATTATCGTCAAAATGGAAAAATCAAGTTACGGATGAAAAACCAACATCCCTAAAAACCCTCTCCAAACGTGAATGGCCTAGGTTAGTGGGGTGGAGAAATTGGATCAGTTACATTAACTGATTGGTAATTAATTTTAATATTAATAATTAATAAATTAATATTAAAAATTAATAATTAATTTAACAATTAAACAAATTATTATTAGTGTAAATCATATTTGCATAAAAGTTCCCACATAACCTATAGTTTTAATGTAATTCTATTAAATCAAATTTAATTGAATTAAATTAAAACAAAATATTAATTAATTCAACAATTAATTAATATTATAATTAAGGGAAAAATACACTTTTGGTCCCTGAGGTTTGGGTTAAGTGACACTTTGGTCCCTGAGTTTTCAAACTCAACAAAAATACCCCTGAGGTTTGAGATAAGGAGCACTTTGGTCCCTGTCGTCAAATTTTCTGTTAACTTTTAACGGTAGCTGACGTGGCACTATTATTTTAATATAAAAAAATATTTTTTTTTATTTTTTAAATAAAAAATATTAAAAAAATAAAATATTAATATTTAATTATTTTTTTATTCTTTCTCTCTTTCTTCTCATCTTCTTCTTCTCCATCTTCCTTCTTCTCCATCTTCTCCCTCCTCCTTCTTCTTCTTCCTAAGTCCGGCGACCGGTGGCCACCACACGCCGCCGCCGTCGCCGGCCGCCGGCCGCCGGCGACTGAATTTTTTATTTTTTTTCTTCTTTCTCCTTTCTTCTTCTTCCCTTCTTTGGGTTCGGATAAGTACCAGGTTTTTGTCCAGTAGCAGGCAAGACCAACATTGCACGACAACCCTTCAAAGCAAATGCATTGGTATACAAAGACAACCCAACTTGAAACAACCATGTGCCCTTAAACACTAAACCAGAGGAAAGTACGAATTCAGCGAAAAATGCAGATGGTTTCATAGACAAGTACAGGCAGGAAGAAGCGCAAAGAAGGGTTAATCCGCTAGAGATGTGATAAAAAGCGCCGGCAAGGCCTGTAATCCCGTTGCCAACCACAGAATAGTCAACAAGAAACGCGATTCCAGCGAAAACGAAGATGAAACTCTCACTTACAAGAAGAGGGTCGACATTTTCCCGCAAAATGATGAGAATCGCAAGTGCCCAGAAGAAGAAAATGGCCGCTGATTGGTGGGAAAATGCGAATCTTTAAGTGGGGTTCCCGGAAAATGCGAGGAAAAGGAAAAATTCAGAGAAGGCGGCGATGGGGAGGAGGAGGATGAGGGAATATAAATCGAAATTTTTCCATTTGGGTTCGGATAAGTACCAGGTTTTTGATCGGTAAAGAGATGGGTTGTTGAGGTAAGTACCAGGTTTTTTTCCGGCGCCGGAAACGGATGAGGGAGGTCCCTCCTCCCTCCCTTTTCTTTTTTTTTAAAAAAAAAAAGATTGAAGAAAAAAAGAGAAGGAGAAAGAAGGGAAGAAGGAGAAAGAAGGGAAGAAGAAGAAAGGAGAAAGAAGAAAAAAAATAAAAATTTCAGTCGCCAGCGGCCGGCGGCCAGCGACGGCGGCGGCGTGTGGTGGCCGCCGGGCGCCGGACTTAGGAAGAAGAAGAAGGAGGAGGGAGAAGATGGAGAAGAAGGAAGATGGAGAAGAAGAAGATGAGAAGAAAGAGAGAAAGAATAAAAAAAATAATTAAATATTAATATTTTATTTTTTTAATATTTTTTATTTAAAAAATAAAAAAAAATAATTTTTTATATTAAAATAATAGTGCCACGTCAGCAACCGTTAAAAGTTAACAGAAAAATTGACGGCAGGGACCAAAGTGCTCCTTATCTCAAACCTCAGGGGTATTTTTGTTGAGTTTTAAAACTCAGGGACCAAAGTGTCACTTAACCCAAACCTCAGGGACCAAAAGTGTATTTTTCCCTATAATTAAATATCATATATTTAACTATATATCTCTCATGTAAACTATAGTATTAATGTACATCTGATAACGAGCATAGCTAGCTAGTTTTCTCTGATTAATTAAGCTAGTCTTTTACAATTATTTGGTCAAATTTATTCATTTATATGTTTTATTTGTAGGAAGTATGTGTTTGAAGCTTAATTGAGAAATTGGAGTCAAATGGGGTTCGCGAGACGCTATGTGACTAGCGTCGCTGATAGCTTGCGAAATGCAAGTTATTTACCCTCTAAATTTAGGCTAAAAGAAGGCTAAAAGAACCTTCGATGCGTTATCTTAGCGCATAAAGAAAAGGAAAAGTGTTTTGTTATAAGCGGCAGGCTATATTTGTGTATGCGATAAGAAATTATAAATACAGAGCGCTAACGCAGCTAATCTGGTTGTTTTAAGTATCGTTTTCAGCACAAGAACACTTTCCAAGATGATCAAGAGAAAGAAAAAGATGGATGAAGAGACAGCGCCGGCGCAGCCAGAGCAAGTAGGCGAAAAAGGAGATTAGAAAGGCGCAAGTGGCCTAATGATGATCAAACGCTGACACAACCAACGCAAGTGGACTAAAAAGAAGCTTAGAAGTTGCAAGTTGGTCGTTGGTGACTGAAGCAAATTACTTGGAGAAGTTAGCTTCCCTCGCCTATAAATAGAAGCCACCTACTCAAAGAAAAAAAATCATTCGATCAAGAAAGAAAGGAAAGGAGGAGAGGAGAAGAGATTCACGAAGGAACTGCATAAATTTGCAAATGGGAGCATACTTGTGTGTAATGTATCATTTCATATACTTATGTTTTGCTCACATGAGCTAAATTTCATATACTTCTCTTCAAGGCTTAGCGCAAGCGCCTCATGCGGCGATAAGTACAACCTGTAAGCGCATATTTTGGTTTAATTGAAACATTGATTGCTTTCTACTTAGTTGCATTAATCTTTTCATTACTAATTCCCGCTAGGCCAGCCGGATGTGGTAACAATATGATAAATCCTTGACAGGTAATGCATATGGATCTCTCTAAGTAGAACAAGTTAGCGCATGCCATGTACTCTTGGTAGCATTAAATCATTACTGCTAAAAGATATTGCATGCTTGAGCTTCGATTGCGCTGTGACTAATGTGATCCCTTGTAAGTGTTAAGAGAACTAAACTTCACGCATAAACTAGTCAAAGAATCATTTGTTAGTTTATTGCTAAAACGCATAAGGAATACCGGAAGGGAAACTTAAGGATTTTTTCTCGCTTAGGCATTAATGGATCAATTAATCAAAATTTGCGCTACAAGTCTCTTATAAACGCATGAGGTTGCTACCGCAACAACCTTGATACTTTTCGCATTGAACTCCTTTCCTCAAATTTTATTATTCATTTTTTTCCTGCAAATCACTTATTGTTTAAACTATACCAATCATTTTTTACCTACGTCGCACATTGAGAAATTAAATCAGTGAATATATATATTTTTGTTTCATTTCCCTGTGGATTAGACCCTGGACTCATCAGGTACTACTTGATCTAATCAGTTTATACTTGGATTGATTTAAATCTACGACTAGTATACCAATCACACTGACAACCAATCAAGGGACGCTTGGCAATTTTCCAGAATTCGTGATTTCGCGGTAGCGTCGCGACGCTACGACCAATTTTTGCCTTATTTAAAGATTGCGATTAGGGTTGATTGGGGGACTTCTTTTGGGAGATTTTTAGCCGTAAAACAGAGAGAAAAATGATATTTTGAAGCTGAAGTCAGCGGGGGAGCGTGGAATTGAAGACTTTGTTCGCAGAGATCGTAACGGGGACGTGCGGTCTCGGCCTCCATAGTGTTTAATCTTCTTTCCCCCTTACTTTAGTTAGTTTTTAATGGCTTTTTCCTACTTAGTTTATCTTGTAACGCCATGTATGAGTAACTAAGTTTGTTACTTAGGGATTGATGTAGTCTTTTTAGTTTATGGATTGATTTATGGGTTGAATTGTGCAGTTGTTTTATGTTTGCATTCTTAATTTAATGCTTTCAATTAATTGGCCATTAGTTGAATGATCTAAGTGTTGAGTCTTGCTCGGGAGAGGGGATTTAGCATAGACTTTATTAAGTTTGCATGACTAAAGTAGAATCTCTAAAATCATGACGGAATTTAGAGTAACATTAGAATCAGTTAAAAAGAACTAATTGCCTTGCTTATTAAAGAACTTAGATAGGGATATCAAGTTAGTTAATTTGCATGAGAATCAATTATACTCGGGAGAGGTAGTTGTGATTAAAGGTTCTTAGACTCATAAAACCATTGTGCGTTATAATTCATTCCTTAAAATCAATCCTAGATTAAATCGACGAAATCAATTCCCTAAGTATTCTTTCAATTGAATTTCACATCTTTGATTTGCATTACCTTGGTTCCTAAATTTCACTACTTTTTGGTCCTTAAATAAAATTGAACAAGATTATTCATGGTAATTGATTTAACTTAAAAATCCAATCCAGAAGACGACACTCGATTTTATGATCACTTTATTACTTGACCCGTGCGCTTGCGATAGGAAAATTCCACATCAACATCAAATGTGGATTAATTATAACCTATAGTTTTAATATGAATCCAATTCATATTTTAATTTAATATTCGAACCCCTTCAAATATTCAATTCTCCCTTAGAAATTTACCTCAACGCCCTTAGTGAGCTACCGGTGGGACCTAATGGACCTACAGATCAGAAGCTCCAACGATATGAGATTAATTGGCTAAACTCATTAACCAAGTTAATCAATGTTCGTTAACTGTGGTTCACTCTACTATAGAACCACAGCTGCACTCTTCTCACTGCAGATATATTTCTGTTTCCATGGATATCGACGATCAACAGCAAGTCAGTCCTTCACGTGTGTTCGTACCCCACCTAGGTCAAATTATCGTTTTACCCTTGGACTACCTTTTTATCCTTAAGTACCAGTGCTCCTCTAATGAATAACATGTTTGAGGCCCAACCAACAAACAGAAGTCCCTCTAGTGCCATAGGGAGGGTATGACCCCTTGTTCAAGACCTGGAGACACCACTTAAGGGAACACACCTCTACTTACCCTAGAGTCGAGAAGGAGTGAATTCCATCTTGTGTGATTATGTTCCCAGCTCCCCACTCGGTCTTGTCCCCAAAATGATAGGCTTATTGAGTCGGCGTGCAGACCACTCTCACCCGTACAAATCAAAGGACAATCTTGTTGGGTTTTATGCCCTAAAACTCATAGATAGTAAATGTACTTTTGACCGAACATTAATAAAAGGGATGTATTATTCATGTTTGTATTGTTTGTATTATATCTTGTCTTATAAACCCTAATCCAATAAACTAAACATCGTCCAAGGCTAATAGAATGAGTCTTGAACTAGTATGTAGGGACATATGGGGATCGATGTTCAAGTTTTAGCCTAAAGGGTCTGTAGTATAGGGATAACGTTGGGTACCTTATCCTGGTGACACTATGGATACGGCCCGCTTTGTATATTGATATAAACGTATTGATCCAACGTGTTCATGTAGCTGACATGCGAGTGGGGGTATCCTGTGGCCTGTTCGCCGACTCAATAAGCCTACCATTTTGGGGATAAGACCAAGTGGGGAGCTGGGAACATAGTCTTACAATATGGTGATGTGGAATTTTCCTTACCGCAAGTGCACGGGTCAAGTAATAATAAAGTGTTCATATAAACGAGTGTCGTCCTCTGGATTGGAATTTTAAGCAAAATCAAGTATTGTGAATTATCTTGCTCAATTTTATTTAGGGAACACAAAGTGATGAATGAAAGATCGAAAACTAAATCAAAACAAGCAAACAGTGGATAAGCAATTGAGACAAAACTTAGGGAATTGATTTCGCCAATTTAGTCTAGGATTGATTTTAAGGAATAAGTTATTATGCACAATGGAATTATGAGCCCAAGAACCTTTAATCACAACTACCTCTCCCGAGGATAATTGGTTCTCATGCAAATTAACCAACTTGATATCCCTATCTAAGTTTATTAACAAGCAAGGCAATGAGTTCTTTTGACCAATTCTAAAGTTAATCTAAAAACCGTCACAAAATTAGAAAGCAAAGTTTAGTCATTCAATCTTCAGTAAATCTATTCTAAATCCCCTCTCCCGAGCAAGAGTCAACACTTAAATCATCCAACTAATGGCCAATTAATTGAAAGCATTAAATCAAAATTACAAACATAATAACCATTGCACAACTTAAACATAAATTCAATCCATAAACTTAATCAACTACATCAATCCCTAAGCTACAAGTTTAGCTACTCATGATTGGTGTTACAAGCCCAACTAAACATGTAAAAGCCATAAAATCTAGCAAAAGAAAAGGGAAAGGAAAGGAAAAACTCAATGTAGGCCAAGACCGAGCGTCCCCGTCACGATCCCCACGAACGATGGGTTGATTTCCAACTTGCTCCCTTTGCTTTGGCTCCAAGATACTCTGTTCTGCCCTGTTTTACGGCTCTAAAACGTCCCAAAAGCTTCTGCCCAAAACCTAGCCGCAAAAGAATGATTTATACTGTTTTTTCGTCGTAGCGTCGAGATGCTGTCTTCAAAACGTGCGTTTTAGTAAGCGAAATAACATAGCATCGAGACGTTAAGGTCGCAGCGTCGAGACGCTGTGACCTTTACGCGTCTAATCAGATATGGAATGTGAGCGTCGAGACGCTCAAGAGCCAGCGTCTCGACGCTAGCCTGTTGTTGACCGAAATTTGACTTTTTTCCTCTTTAACTCTTTTCATTCCTTTGCATCTTTTCACGTCCCGAGCACCCGATTAACTCTAATATTGCGCTATAGCTCCAATCAACCATTTCCTACAAAATAAACAATAAAGCACAATAAAATGACCCAAACATCATAAAAGACTAGCTAAATTAAATAAGTAAAAGTAGCTAGCTATGCTCGCTATCAAATACCCCCAAACTTAAGCTTTTGATAGTCCTCGAGCAAACTACAAATCAAACATACAATGGAAGAATGGATGCAACAATCATAACTCAATCCTCAAGGCTCAAAAGTCAATAGTCAAGCAAGCAAGAGACATGCACATAAGGACCAATGAGGGAGACAAATTAAAATTTTTCCAAAATTAACTTGTACAAGCGAGATCTATCTCAACAAGATTAGACTCTACTAGCCCGAGATTGGATTATTAAACTCTCAGCTCATCTTCCCTCTACACTGGCACTAAGGTTTCACTAATGAGTTAATGAAACAAATTAGTTTGCTTTCCTCCATACTTAGGTGCTTTTAATTAACAATTGAATTGAGCAAGTATATGTGGCACTAGCTTTCACACACCCATTGCAGGGACCCTTAACCTGAGTTTTCTCTGGTTGGCCTAACTGATCACAACAGGGGTAGCTCTTTTTGCCTTAGTCTTTATTAACCATTGCATATTGCGCGCATAAGTCATGACTTTTTTCTTTTTCAATAATAACAACAAGAATGATTTTTCGTTATGAACATGATAAGCAGATATTCTTTTCTTTTCTAATAAGCAAGATCAAACATGCTAATTTGCAAAAAATTAACTCTTTAGCTCTACCCTATACCTATCGAGGTGACAACAAGCATATGAACCCAATAATTCGCTCCTAAGCATTCAAATCCAAATCTAGCCAAGACAAATACTCTACTCATGCAAGCCATCTCCTAGAAAAATTTTAAAAAGTCTCCCTTTTTGGGCATTCATGCTTACAACTCATCACAAGCTTGAAAATTGACAAGAAAGCCTATCCTAGGACATCATTATCATGCAAAAATACATCCAGACAACAACCATATGCATAATTCAAAGAAAGCTCAAAACTATAGCCCGAACTCAAATGCTCAAGGGCTCCACAAACATGCTAATCCACCCCCAAACTTAAAACATGCATTGTCCTCAATGTATAAAGAAAATAAGGCATAAACAAGCATGAGAACAATAAAAGAATGAAGGGAGTGAACAATACTGGCCTGGAATAATGATGACTTCTTGACTAAAAGCTTGGAATCTTGAAAGCTTGAAAGCAAAGGAGAGAAAGAAAACAAGACCTACAAAACAAAAACAAACAATAAATCAAAAACAAAAAGAAAACACACTAAACTTACTTGGGTTGCCTCCCAAAAGCGCTTGTTTAATGTCATTAGCTCGACGTGTTGATCGTGCTTCAAGGAGGCTTCTGTTCTGTGAATCCAACAGAGGTCCTCTTTTTTGCACCTTTCTTGTAACCCATGAAAAGCACTTCATCTTTAGAGTCTTCAACTGCTTTAAAAATTTCTTTTTCGTTCTTGACTCTAATAGTGAGCTCCCTGCGCTCAATATCAATAATCACTCGCCCAGTAGCGAGGAATGGTCTTCCTAATATGACAGGCTTTGAAGGATTTTCTATCATGTCCATAACATACAAGTCAATAGGGAGGAAAAATCTACCTACTCTGATTAAAACATTTTCTACAATGCCAACTGGTCTAACCACAGACTGATCAGCCAATTGAAGCTTTACAGGAGTAGATTTAATCTCACCTATGTCTAACTTTTTACACAAGGACAATGGAATAATATTAATGCTAGCACCTAAGTCACATAATGCTCTAAAAGAGTAAGTACCAAAACTACAAGGAACAGAAAAACACCTTGGGTCTGCTACTTTTTCAAGTACCTTATGTTGTACTCTGGTGTTGCATGTGGAAGCAAGATATACAGTGTCAACCTTCTTTTCCTTTCGCTTCTTTGCTAACCACTCCTTCATAAACCTGTTGTATTGGGGCATCTCTAATGCCTCTGCAAAAGGAATATTAATATTTAGATTCATAAAAGCATTCATAAATTTATCAAACTGAACCTGATTGTTCTTTTTCTTCTTTTTCTTTTTCTTTTCCTTGGGAACCATCAGTGTAGGAGAAGGAATAGGAGGCTCATGGTTAGGCTTTTCAGCCTTATCAGATGATGTGTCCTCCTCAGCTTCTCCTGTAGGCGTGTCATACTCCTCAGAATCAGGTTCATTTTCAGCTTCCTCCTGGGGTCTAGATGCTAAAGCAGCAGCTGATTCAATTGACTGTTCACTCCCTGTACCTGAACATTTCATAAAAGCATTAGCAAGGGAAGTCATCTGGGCCTGGAGTGCACTTACTTTATCAACCTCAAACACTCCAACAGCAATCTTTTTGGGTGTAGACTGCTCAGATGGCCACTGATAGCTGTTGGTGGCCATATCCTCTAGAAGTATGCGAGCATTTTCCACGGTCTTAGACAACAGAGTCCCACATGCAGCTGCATCAACAATCGTTTTTGTACTAGGAGTTAAACCATTATAAAACAATTGCACCTGAAGCCAGTCAGGGTATCCATGTTGAGGACACTTCCTCAACAACTCTTTAAATCGCTCCCAAGCTTCGAACAGCTGCTCATCATATTGTTTTTGGAATGTCCCAATCTCGGTCCTCAGCTTGACCGTCTTGGCAGGAGGGAATAATTTCTTCAAAAAGGCCTGGACCAAAGCATCCCAGGTGGTGATGCTCCCAGGGGTAATAGACTGCAACCAATCTCATGCTTTATCCTGCAAAGAAAAAGGAAATAAGCGTAAGTGAATAGCATCCTCAGAAACTCCATTAATTTTGACCGTCCCACAAATGTCTAAAAATGATTTTAGATGAGAATTTGGGTCCTCGGTGGGCGATCCTCTATAAGCACAATCTCGAGCCATCTGAATGAGACCGGTCTTCAGCTCAATATTATTGGCATTAATCGGGGCATAGACAATCCCCGATTGCTGTCCCTGAAACACAGGCTGAAAATAATCTCTAATAGGCCTAGGCTCCTCAGGTGGGTTTTGGTCCGCCATTTGAATAATTTCTCTATTTTCCCTTCGTAGCCTATGAATTGTTCTTTCAATCTCGGGATCCAATGGTGCTAAAATTAAATCTTTATTCCTACGCATAAACAAACAAAACTACCCTAAAAAGGAAAAAGAAACAATTATGGAAAGCAACAAAGAAAAGAAAACAACTAATCTAAATATGGAAAATATAATCTAGAAAAGGAAACAAAATAACCTAATCAAGAATGCAAAAATAAATATGGCAACCACAAATAAGGAAACTAACAAATAAAGAGACACTACACTAGAAAAACAAATATGGAAAGAAAAACAACTAAGGAAAAAAATGCAATCAACCTAAAAAAATAAAAATACACCCTAAATTAAGATCAAACAATTTTTTCACAATATCAATCTAGCTAAATGTGCCAATCCCCGGCAACGGCGCCAAAAACTTGATGTGGAATTTTCCTTACCGCAAGCGCATGGGTCAAGTAATAATAAAGTGTTCGTAAAAACGAGTGTCGTCCTCTGGATTGGATTTTTAAGCAAATCAAGTATTGTGAATTATCTTGTTCAATTTTATTTAGGGATCAAAAAGTAGTGACTGGATGATATGAAAACCAAATCAAAGCAAGTAAAAAGTGTGGAAATTCAATTGGGAAAAATACTTATGGAATTGATTTCGCCGATTTAGTCTAGGATTGATTTTAAGGAGTAGATTATTATGCACAATGGAATTATGAGCCAAAGACCCTTTAATCACAACTACCTCTCCCGAGTATAATTGATTCTCATGCTAATTAGTCTACTTGATATCCCTAGCTAAGTTTATTAACATGCAAGACAATGAGATCTTTTGACCAATTCCAAGGTTAATCTAAAACCGTCATGAATTAGAAAATAAACCTTAGTCATGCAATATTGAGTAAGTCTATATTAAATCCCCTCTCCCGAGCTAGATTCAAAACTTAAATCATTCAACTAATGGCCAATTAATTGAAAGCATTAAATCAAGATTACAAACATAATAAACATTGCACAACTTAAACCATAAATCAATCCATAAACTTAATCAACTACATCAATCCCTAAGCTACAAGCTTAGCTACTCATGAATGTAAATACAAGCTCAACTAAACATAATAATGCCATAAACTCTAGCTAAAGAAAAGGAAAGGGAAAAGAAAGCTCAGTGTAGGCCGAGACCGACGTCCCCGTCACGATCCCCACGAACAATGGGTTGATTTCTGATTTTCTCCCCTTGCTTAAGCCTTCAAATCCTCTGTTTTAGCTCTGTTTACGGCTCCAAGAAGTCCCAAAATTCATTCCCAAAACCTAGCCGCAAAAGAATGATTTATACTGATTTTTCGTCGTAGCGTCGAGACGCTATCTTCAAAACGCGCGTTTCAGTAAACGAAATAACACAGCGTCGAGACGCTGTGACCTTTACGCGCCTAATCAGATATGGAATGTGAGCGTCGAGATGCTCAAGAGCTAGCGTCTCGACGCTAGCCTGCTGTTGACTGAAATTTGACTTTTTTCCTCTTTAACTCTTTTCATTCCTTTGCATCTTTTCACGTCCCGAACACCCGATTAACTCTAATATTGCGTTATAGCTCCAATCAACCATTTCCTAAAAAATAAACAATAAAGCACAATAAAATGACCCAAACATCATAAAAGACTAGCTAAATTAAATAAGTAAAAGTAGCTAGCTATGCTCGCTATCAGATGGAATTCACTCCTTCCCAATTTTAGGGTAAGTAGAGGTGTGTTCCCTTAAGTGGTGTCTCTGGGTCTTGAACAATAAGCCCTACCCTCTCTATGGCACGAGAGGGACTTTTGTTTGTTGGTTGGACCTCAAACAGGTTGTTCATTAGAGGGGCACTGCTACTTAAGGATGAAAAGGTAGCCCAGGGGTAACACGGTAATTTGACCTAGTTGGGGTACGAACACACGTGAAGGGCTAACTTGTTGTTGATGGTCGATATCCGTGGACACATAAATATATCTGCAGTGAGAAGAGTGCAGCTGTGGTTCTTTAGTGGAGCGAACCACAATTAACGAATATTGTTTAACTTGGTTAATGAGTTTAGCCAATTAATCTCACATCGTTGGAGCTTCTGGTCTATAGGTCCATTAGGTCCCACCGATAACTCTATAAGGGTGTTGAGGTAAATTTTTAGGTGAGAATTAAATATTCGAACGGGTTCAAATATTAAGATAAAGGGAAAAATACACTTTTGGTCCCTGAGGTTTGGGTTAAGTGACACTTGGGTCCCTGAGTTTTCAAACTCAACAAAAATACCCCTGAGGTTTGAGATAAGGAGCACTTTGGTCCCTGCCGTCAAATTTTCTGTTAACTTTTAACGGTTGCTGACGTGGCACTATTATTTTAATATAAAAAATTATTTTTGTTTTATTTTTTAAATAAAAAATATTAAAAAATTAAAAAATTAATATTTAATTACTTTTTTTTATTCTTTCTCTCTTTCTCTCTCATCTTCTTCTTCTCCATCTTCCTTCTTCTCCATCTTCTCCCTCCTCCTTCTTCTTCTTCCTAAGTCCGGCGACCGGCGGCCACCACACGCCGCCGCCGCCGCCGGCGATTGATTTTTTTTTTTTCTTCTTTCTTCTTCTTCCCTTCTTTCTTCTTCTCTTCTTTTTCTTCAATATTTAAAAAAAAAATAGAAAAGGGAGGGAGGAGGGGCCTCCCTCCTCCCTATTTTTTTTTTTTTTTTTTTTAAAGAAAAGAAGAAAAATGGGGAAGAAAAGAGAAGAAGAGAAGAAGAAGAAGAAAAAAAAAAAAAACAGTCGCCGGCGACCGCCGGCAGCGGGCGGCGGCGGGCGGCGGCGGGCGGCAGCAGGCGGCAGCAGGCGGTGGCGGCCGGTCGTCGGAGTTAGGAAGAAGAAGAAGGAAGATGAAGGATATGGAGAAAGAGAAGAAGAAGAAAGAGAAAGGGAGAAAAATAATAAAAAAATAAAAAAATATTAATATTTTATTATTTTATTATTTTTATTTTAAAAAATTAAAAAAAAATAATTTTTTATATTAAAATAATAGTGCCACGTCAGCAACTGTTAAGATTTAACAGAAAAATTAACGGCAGGGACTAAAATGCTCTTTATCTCAAACCTCAGGGGTATTTTTGTTGAGTTTGAAAACTCAGGGACCTAAGTGTCACTTAACCCAAACCTCAGGGACCAAAAGTGTATTTTTCCCTAAGATAAAATATGAATTGGATTCATATTATAAAAGTATAGGTTATAATTAATGCACATTAGATGTATATTAATACTATAGTTTATTTGAGATATATATAATTAAATATGAGATATTTAATTATAATATTAATTAATATATTAATTAATAATTAGTTTTAATGTTTAATTAAATTTGATTTAACTGAATTTTATTAAAACTATAGGCTAAGTGGTAATATTTGTATAAATATGATTTATATAAGTATTAGTTAAATTAATTGTTAATTTAGTTAATTAATTATTAATAACTAATTATCTTATCAGTATAACTGATAAGAAAATATCAACCCCACTAACCTAGCATTATGCATGACTTAGAGGGTTTTTAGGGAGGGAGTTTCTCCATCCGTTAGATAACTCCATCGTCATTCATTCAGAACCGTTCAATCAGGCAAATCACGCATTCACTCTCTCTCTCACTCTCCAGAACTCTCTCTCTCACTCTCCAGAACTCTCTGTGATTATTCTCTCAAGAATACAGAGAATAAAAATCCTCCTAACCCTTAGAAAATCACACTGCCACAAGCGCCTAACGCATATCCTTCAAGAGAATATCGGTGCAACCCTTTGTTGGTGTTCATGATAAATTTCCAACAAGAAAATGAGTCTTTTGCTGTTGTTTTTGGGTGGAGAACCAAGGAAATTTGGTGAAATGGGTCAAGAACGTCTTCAAAGGTATAGTGTTCTTGATCTTGGATCAATAGGATCCAATTTAGATTAGATCTAAATATGAATTAGCATGTTTTATAATAAATCTACAACATGTTTTATACTATTTTATTGTTGTTATTTAATTTGCCTATGTACGATATTTTAGTTCGAATAAAAATCTGAGTTAAGGTCTTGATCGTTTACGTTGCGAAAGGGCTTTTATCCATTCAAATCCCTCACGTACAGGAGTCCATAATCGACTCAGGACTTAGACCAAGTTGCCTAGGTCATCCTAGTGAAATAGAAACCAAGTTCACTAACGGTGTTATAGTTAGTGGTTAACTATTTCGCGGTCCGGTCTTATGCAAACTCATTACATAGGATATCCCCACTTGCATGTCAACTACATGAACACATTGGATCAGTACGTTTGTATCAAAATACAAAGCGGATCGTATCCATAGTGTCACCAGGATAAGGTACCCAGCCTTATCCCTATACTATACACCCTTTAGGCTAAATCTTGAACATTGATCCCCGTATGTCCCTACATACTAGTTCAAGCTTCATACTATCAACCTAGAATGTTTAATTTATTCGATTAGGGTTAATAAGACAAGATTACTGAATACAAACACAGATAAATGAATAATACATCATTTTATTAATGTTCGGTCAAAATGTACATTTACTATCTATGAGTGTTAGGGCATAAAACCCAACAAACTCTCACTTGAACTAAAACTCAAGATAATGGGAAAGTATATACAAAATAATCCAAAGTTGGAAATGGTAAATGTATGTTGTACATTACATAAAAGGTAAATATACAAAATACAATAAACTAGGGCATCCTTACACCCATTACACATCTCCCACTTGCCCTAGATTACACTATATACATGTCTCGCAGACCTAGACTTTCTAGATGACCCTCGAACACTTTAGCCGAGAGGGCCTTCGTAAATGGATCAGCAATGTTATGCTCTGAAGTGATCTTGGTCACAACCACATCTCCTCGTTGCACAATCTCTCGAATCAAGTGATACTTCCTCTCGATGTGTTTACCTCGTTTGTGGCTGCGAGGTTCCTTTGAATTGGCTACAACCCCACTGTTGTCACAGTATAAAGTTATGGGAAAGTTCATATTTGGAACAACTTCCAAATCAGTGAAGAACTTCCTCAGCCAAACTACTTCCTTAGCTGCTTCACAAGCAGCTACATACTCAGCCTCCATGGTTGAGGCGTAGGGAATCCGTCTCATATCCTCAACTTCTTGAGGTGTCTTAGGACATTGTTCCTTAGACAAGTGAACCCAATGCCTGAAAGGTAATAAGCCCTTCTTGGAGTTCTGCATCAAATATCGAGACAACATCTTGTCGATATACGTTGCTTGAGACAGTGCTAACGTTTTGTTCTTTTGATCCCGAATAATCTGGATTCCAAGAACATATTGGGTCTCACCAAAATCTTTCATTTGGAGTTGGGTCGCTAGCCAATCTCTTACGTCGGACAGATATCCTACATCATTCCCAATGAGTAGGATGTCATCAACATAAAGTACGAGGAAAGCTACTTTATTTTTGTTGATCTTATTGTATACACAAGGCTCATCAACATTTTGGTCAAAGCCAAAAGATTTGATCGCAATATCAAATCTAATATTCCAAGATCTGGAAGCCTGTTTCATACACAAGGCTCTCTTTAAGATTACCATTCAGAAAGGCAATTTTGACATCCATTTGCCATATCTCATAGTCATAATATATGGCAATGGATAAGAGAATTCTTATGGACTTTTGCATAGCAACAGGAGAAAAGGTTTCTTCATAGTCTATCCCTTCTCTTTGGGTATAACCCTTTGCTACAAGTCTTGCTTTGAAAGTCTGAACTTTTCCAGCAGCATCTCTTTTCCTCTTATAGATCCATTTACACCCTATGGATTTGACCCCTTCAGGTGGATCTACAAGTTCCCAAACTAGATTGAAGTACATTGACTCCATCTCAAGGTCCATGGCTTTGGCCCATTCGTCTTTATCTACATCATTCATTGCCTGACGATAAGACAATGCATCCTCAACCTCGTCATCAGGTATGACTACTTGTATTTCAGTTAAACCCAAGTAACGGTCAGGTTGAATTACAACCCTCCCACTGCGTCGAGACTCTCCCACTACGTGAGGAGGATGAGATTGACGTGAAGAACTGGCTCCTACATCAACTCTCATTGAAGGACCAACTTCATCAACAACTCTTGTTGACTCTTCTGTAGCTTCTCCTAATACTAGTTTACTACGTGGTTTGTGATCTCGAATGTGGTCTTCCTCCAAGAAATTAGCGTTTGTCGATACAAACACTTTATTCTCTTGAGGGTCATAGAAAATACCACCTCTCATTTCTTTAGGGTATCCAACAAATTGGCATACTCTAGAACGTAGTTCCAGTTTCTTAGGATTTGTCACTAGCACGTGTGCAGGAAACCCCCAGACATGGAAGTACCCCAGATATAGCTCAAAAGGTGTTTCAGAAACACTTTTTGAGGGAATATTGTTTAGAATATGTATTGCAGACTCTACTGCATACCCCCAAAACGAGCTAGGCAATTGAACATAGCTCATCATAGAACAAACCATGTCCAACAAGGTTCTATTTCTCCTTTCTGATACACCATTCTGTTGAGGTGTACCAGGTGCAGAGAGTTGGGATTGGATTCCATGTTCTATCATATAGTCCTGGAATCTTTGATCCATGTACTCTCCACCTCGAACTGATCGAAGTGTTTTAATTATTTTACCTAACAGGTTTTCTACTTTAGACTTAAACTCTTTAAACTTTTCAAGAGCTTCAGACTTATGGCTCATTAGGTATAAGTAACCATACCGAGAATAATCATCTATAAAAGAGATGAAATATTCATAACCAGCTCGAGCTTTTACATTCATTGGACCACAAAGATCTGAATGTATCAGTTCAAGTGGTCTTTGGCCCGATAATCTTTTCCAGTAAAAGGCATATTGGTCATTTTACCCTCGAGACACGATTCACATGATGGTAAAGAATCATTTTCTAAATCGGTTAGAAGTCCATTCTTCACCAAACGACCGATCCGATCGATGTTAATATGACAAAGACGTAGGTGCCAAAGATCTGTATTGTTACTTAAAGGAGAAATTTTTTGCCTTTTATTTTGAGTTTCAGCTATTTTAAACATTTCATGATTTAAAATAGCTTTAGTATCGGTAGGTCTTAACACATATAAATTGTTTTCACGCTTAGCAGAACATATAATAACTCCATTCCTAGAAATAATAGCTTAATTAAGCAAAAATGAAACAGAGTAATGTTGTTCTTGTTGGGTTTTATGCCATAAAACTCGTAGATAGTGAATGTAAACAAATTGTATACTTGTTTCAATAAAGTGTTATTGAGTTTCTACAATAAAGTGTTAATATTAAATATTGCACAATTTGACCCAAAACCAATAAACTAAGATCCAAGGTTGTTTACATGTGACTTGAACTAGTATGTGGGGACATACGGGGATCGGTGTTCAAGTAACAACCTAAAAGGTCTATAGTACAAGGATAAGACTGGGTACCTTATCCTGGTAATACTATGTGATACGGCCCGCTTTGTATTCGATACAGACGTATTGATCCAAGGCATCCATGTAGGAGACATGCGAGCGGGAGTATCCTATGCAATGAGTTTGCATAAGACCAGACCACGACATAGTAAACCACTAGATGTAACACCGTAACTAGTTAGGTTACTGTTTCAATAGTCACCTAGGTAACTCAATCTTAATCCTGAGTGTGTCATGAACTCCTTCTCACGAGGGATTGTCCTTTGATTAGTATGGGTGAGAGTGGCCTGCACGCCGACACAATAAGCCTACCTTCTTTGCGACAAGACCGAGTGGGGGGCTGGGGACATGCCAACACAAGATGGAATTCACTCATTCCCACTTCTAAGAGAAGTAGATGAGTTTTCCCTTAAGTGGTTACTCCGGGACTTGCACAAAGGGATCTCGCCCTCTCAATGGCCCAAGAGGGACTTTCTGTTTAATGGTTGGACCATAAACAAGTTGTTCATTAAAGGAGTGCTGGTAGTTAAGGAGACAGATGTAACATAGGGGTAAAATGGTAATTTGACTCAGCCGTGATTACGAAAACTCGTGAAGGATTAACTTACGGGTATAGGTCTATATCCGTGGACACATAAATGTTCTACAGTGAGAAGAGTTTAGTTGTGGGTCTTTATTGGAATGACCCACAGTTAATGAATATTGGTTAACCTGTTTAATGAGTTTAATCGGTTAACCTCATATCATTGGAGCTTTGGATCTGTAGGTCTATTAGGTCCCCCTGCTAGCTCGAAAAGAGTAATTAGGAACAATTATATCTTGAGAGAATTTGAATATAGTTCAAATTCATATTGAGAATTAAGTTAATTGTATGAGATACAAATTAATATAATGTATAATGATACATTAAAATGTAATGTCTAATTTGAAATTAAACTTTATTATTATGAGAGAAATAAAAATTTGAAGAAGTTCAAATATTAATATGAATTTTATTCATATTAAATTTATAGGAAATAAAAGAATTGGAAGGAGTTCCAATTTTAATATGAATTTGATTCATATTATAGAATTAATTAATTGAAAGCCTAAAATTAAATATATGATGTTTAATTGGGTAATTAATTAATTAACTAATAGAAGGTCTGAAATTAAATATATGATATTTAATTGGTGATTAATTAATTTAAAGAATTAATTAATTGGAAATTAATCAATTATGGAAATGATTAATCACTTATGGAAGTAATTAGTCATTTATGGAAATGATTTAATCACTTATGGAAGTGATCAATCATATGGAAAAGATTAATCAATTATGGAATTGATTGGTTATGGAATTGATTAATTATGGAAAAGATTAAATTAGTTATGGAAATAATTGATTTCAAATGAATATTTTATTCATGGTCTTTCTCCTATAAATAGAACACTAACCCTAGGGTTTAGGGACTACAACATATGGCCACCATATGGCCCTCTCATATTCTTCTACTCAAGAACTCTAGGGAGAATTTTCTCTCTAGAGTTTTTCCCATTCAAGATTAGATAGTCCCACAACTACGTTCCTGATCTCAGAGTTATAGCGGGGAAGATCTTGTGATGGTGTCCGTTGAAGAATTCAGAGTCGTTAGACGGAGGTATGTTTCTCATCGCTTAACTTTTTGCCAATGCATTGGTATTTCGTAGAACAAAATTAATTTACAAACGGTCCAATTGCTTCCGTTGTAACGGAATTGGGAATTACAATCCTTCAGTTCTAATAAGAATGAGTTCTAACGGTAGCTAGTAACTAAAAGAATATGAGATGTTCTGGTTTTAGATATTGGCTGAGATTAGTCTCAATTCAGTGGAGGAGTAGTTGATCACCCTACGGTGGCTGTTATTCTAAACCTCTGAAGTATCGTTGCAAAACTATATCGATAGTTTATTAGGGTTACTTTTATTAAATAGTTTTGCTAAAATTGATTAGATTGTTTAAATGGTTAAAAGCAAAAACTAATATAGTCAATTGTTTAATTTCAGCATGTCTTCCTCAATATTACAACTGCTTAAAAACGATAAGTTAACCTGCGCAAATTATGCAACGTGGAAATCTAACCTGAACACGGTTCTGGTTATCGATGATTTGCGGTTTGTCCTGACAGAGGACTGTCCTCCAGTCCCTATTCGTACTCCATCTCAATCTATTAAAGATGCATATGATCGCTAGATGAAGGTCAACGAAAAGGCCCGAGTCTATATTCTGGCTAGTTTATCTGAAACTTTAGCCAAGAAACATGAGGGAATGGTCTCAGCAAGAGAGATCATGAATTCACTTCAGGAAATGTTTGGACAGCAGTCCTTTCAACTCCATAATGAAGCCCTCAAATACATTTACAATTGTCGCATGAAAGAAAACCAACCTGTTCGAGAACGTGTTCTTGATATGATGGTTCATTTCAATATTGCTGAACTAAATGGAACGGCCATCGACAAACGTAGTCAAGTAGCATTTATAATGGAGCCACTTCCAAAAAGCTTCCTACAATTTAGAAGCAACGCTGTAATGAATAAGATTCAATACAATTTGACTACACTCCTGAATGAGTTACAAACATTTCAATCACTTATGAAAGGTACTGAATTGAAAGAAGGAGAGGCAAATATAGCCCATTCCAAAAGAAAATTGCTGAAGGGTTCATCCTCAGGAACAAAGTCTGTACCTAAAAATTCTGGCCCTAAGAATATCCAAAAAAGGAAGGAGTAAAGGGAAAGGCTCCAACAACTGCTAATCGAGGAAAGAAAAAGGCTAAGGAGGCTGACAAAGGCACAAGCTTCCATTGCAACATTGAGGGGCATTGGAAGAGAAATTGCCCCAAATTCCTTGCTGAAAAGAAGAAAGATAAAGAAGGTAAATACGATTTTCTCGTTTTAGAAACTTGTCTCTTAGAACATGATCAAGTTGCCTGGATACTTGATTCCGGAGCTACTAACCATGTTTGTTCTTCTTTGCAGGAAAATAGTTCATTTTGGCAGTTAAAGAAAGATGAAGTGACGTTGAAGGTTGGAACAAGAGACGTCATTTCAGCGTATGCAGTGGGAGATGTCAAGTTGTTTGTAGGAGATCTAATATCTATCACCTGCCTAATTGAATGAGGATACTCTGTAAATTTTGAAATTAATGAAGCGTTCATCTCTTGAAAAGGAATGTTTGTTTGTTCCACAAAATTAGAAAACAACTTGTATGTCATAAGACCAACCGTAACAAAAACAGTTTTAAATCACGAGTTATTTAGAACTGTTGATACTCAAAGAAAAAGGCAACGCATTTCTCCAAATAGTTACGCTTATCTTTGGCATCTAAGGCTATGCCACATTAATCTTGATAGGATCAAAAGATTGCTAAAGAATCAACTTCTAAATGAGTTAGAAGACGATTCATTACCTCCATGTGAATCCTGCTGTTGTTAGTTCAAAACGATCTCCACAAGTGCACGGGTCGTAACAAGTAATATAAAACGATAGGTACTACCGAGTATCAAATCCACAGGGAGGCGAAGTGAAAATTAAGCAAAAATAAAATCTCTTGAGCACTAAAAGTACTTGGGCAAAATAATATTTAGGGAACAGCTCATGCAATAAAGAGGAATTTAAAATTCCAAGCAATTAAAGAAAATAAGTTGATCAATCGAAAAATAAAATATGGAGAAAGAGTTTTCTTTTAATGGAAAGAGGGGTCTTGAAAATCAATTATTAGCTAAACAATTGCTATAATTATCCTATCTCATTGCCCAACTAATTATAATCCTAGAATCTCCGTTAATCGCATAGGTTCTCCTGTCGGTTTCCCCTAATTGTAATTAATTCATTTTAACAACCTAAGTGTCCTTAGCGCCATTAAAAATCATTAATTATGACGCTCTGATTCATTTTAGGAATCTAAGTTTAATCAACTACTCCCGTTATCACGATGGGCAATTAAACTAGTCGCATGGATTACAATCTATCCTAATTTCTCTTCGTCGAGTTTCCATTAAGAATCAGATCATTACACAATTGGCCAGATTGAATAAAGCATTAAGCACATCCATACAAATAATTAGGACAAGGGCAAGAGACAAGAAATTATAACAACATTTAAACTATAATTTTATTTCAAGACCCCAAATTGAGGTTTAGCTATACATAGCTAAAATATCCACAACATTTACAATAGAAAGCATAATTAAGAGCATAAAAGGAAAGGAATTGACCATCGAAAAATCCCCTTCGCTGACGCTCGGAGCCTGATGCGCAATTTGCTTACCGCAAGTGTATGGGTCAAGTAATAATATAGTGTTTTCGTGTAAAACGAGTGTCGTCCTCTGGATTGGTTTTCTAGCAAATTAAGCACCGTGAATACTTTTGTTCAATTTTATTTAGGGAGCAAAACTCAACGATAAAGATAAAAATAAAGACTAAAAGCATAAAAATAAAAGTGGAGACTCAAATGGAAAGACTCTTAAGGAATTGATTTCATTGATTAAGATTGAGGATTGATTAATAGGAATGAATTGACCGTGCAATTATTCTACAAGCCAAGGAAACTTTTATCACGATTACCTCTCTCGAGTATAATTGATTCTCATGCATATAAACTAACTTGATATCCCTATCTAAGTTCATTAACATGCAAGGCATTATTCGGTTCGGTCCTTGTTACGCTTCTAAAGATATTCCAAATCTCGTCACAAACTTAGAATTTCTACTCTAGTCATGCAATTAAACAAAGTAAGTCTTAGGCCAAATCATCCCTTCCGAGTTAGATTCAACACTTAAATCATTCAATTAGTGATCAAGTAATTGAAAGCATTAAACAAAATTGCATGTGTAAAATAAAAACAAATTCATACCTAAAAATCAATCCAACAACTAAAACAATTACATCAATCCTTAATACAAACAACTAGCAATTCATAGTCTTTAAACCACAAACACTAATTGCAAGAAAAACCATAAAAAACTACAAGAGTTAAGGGCAAAAGAAAGGAAAACTCGAATCCGCCGACACTGCACGTCCCCGTCACGATCTCCACGTCTTCTCGCTTGATTCCCGCTCCTTGGCCTTGCCTTTAGCTCCCACAAAAGGTCTCTAGTCGAAATTAGGGCTAAAATCTCACCAATTGGACTCCCCTTGGGCGTAGCATGAAAAGATGAATTTATAGAAAATCTGGCGACAGAGTCGAGACTCTATGGACAGCGTTGCGATACCGCGTTTTTGGAAAATTTCCCGATAGCGTCGCGACGCTATGATTTTTTTTTTTTTTTTGGATTGAAGACTCCATTTGACTCCAATTGCTGAATTAAGCTTCAAACACATACTTCCTACAAATAAAACACAAAAATGCATAACTTTGGGCAAATAATTGTAAAAGACTAGCTTAATGAATCAGAAAAATAGCTAGCTATGCTCACTATCAGAGCCCTGCCGACTACTCCTTGAGCCTCCTAAGATGCTCCCCAAAATTCCCCAAATATTTCCCACTAACAAAGCTCTCAAAAAGGCTAGAAAGCCTTGAGAGAGGCTCCCAAGGAGCCAAAGGAGGGAGAAAGGAAGGAAATAATGTGGTGATTGATTGTTGATTGATGCATAAATGAGGCACCAAAAGGTGCCTTTTATAGGCCCGGAATGGGGTCAGCGTCGCGACGCTACATTGCACAGCGTCGCGAAGCTACTATGCACGCGTCTTGTTGCCCAAAAAATGGGTAGCGTCGCGACGCTCTCTTCACAACGTCTCGACGCTGACCCAATTTCCAGAATTCCCAGCTTCGTTATTGGCTAATTTTTGGGCCTTCTCTTCACTTCTTTTTGGGCTATTCCATCATGATTGACCTCTTTGGATCCCCTTTTGATCAAACTTGGATTTTGGGCTTCATTTGCTTCATTTTTGGCACTTTTTCTCCAGAATCACCGACTTTGCTCCTAAGGACCAAATAACAGAATACATTAAATATTTACATTAAAAACACGATTGAAGCACATAAAAGCCTAATAAATTGGGACTAAAATAGCGACATTTCTTGTGGCTATCACACCCCCAAACTTAAGCTTTTGCTAATCCCGAGCAAAATAAATTCTAAAGATGCATGAAATAGAATCGCTCAAGCTTCAATGATTTTGGAATTCTTAGGATAGAATGGAAAACATTCAAGTGGAATAAGCAAGCACCACATACTCTTGAAGAAATCTTAAACTAGTTTGAATATAAGATTAATGAATAGCATGCTCAAGACTTATCTATTGATCCTTTTACTAACCTAGATTAGTCTTATGGCTTTCTCCATTTGTTTTCCCCCTACACTAGCTAAGAGCCCCTAATCGGTCGGAGTTCTTCTATCATGCAAAAAAAAAAAAAAAAAGAAACTAGGGTGCCTGTAATTTTTCTTTTTCATGGGAGAGCAAAACTCACAAATGATTTCTCTTTTCTTTTTCTTTTGCTACTCCCCCAAACTTTAATTTTGATTTCTAATGGTACTAGCTTTCACACTACGGTGCAGGGACCCTTAACCCGAATTTTATTCCTTGGTTGGCCTAACTGATCACACCGCAGGTAGCTCTTTTTACCCCTAGGCTTTTTCTTTTGTGCAAGCAAAAATTTTCTTTTTCAACAGATATTTATTTTCTCTCATTTTCTTTTGTTGTTTTACTTTTCTCTCAGAAGGCATAGCATTTTTTCTACCTAGCTCTTTAGAACAATCAAGCATGAACTTCCTAGTATTAGAAACTAAGCCTATCGGGGTGACAACAAACTTTAAAATGAAGGGAATAAAAGTCCCCACGCAGCGGAAGCGCATCGATTGGACCTTACGCCGTATATTAATTAACATTAAAATACCGTTACGAAAAACTCAAAAAAACTTTAAACACACTTTAAAGTTGCTGGAAAATTGGTTTAAACATGCTAGAAATAAATCTAAATTTATTTTCATGCTTTTCTAAAGAAAAGGGGAATAACCGTTACAAACCTTCGTTGTAGACTTGACCGTTCTTCGCCAACGATGCTCCAACGAACAAAAACGCAGCAGCCTCCTTTGTGTTTCTTCGCTGGAAAATTCTTCTTTAAAGACACAATAACCACAGAGGTTACACCGGTATGTCTCTAAGACTAGGAGGCAAAAGACTTGTGGGAGTCTTTCTCTAAGAGGGAGGCTAGAGAGAATTCTAGGTCTTGTCTTGAGAGTGTAAGAGCAAGAGTAGAGTGTCATGGACCAATTAGGTCTAGTGTTCTATTTATAGAAGAGAGGCCATGAATAAAATATTCAATTAAATCAATCTTTTTAAAAATTGATTCAAACTTATTCCTTATTTAATCAATCCATGATCAATCAATTCCACAATTGATTAATCTTTTCCACAAATGACTAATTACTTCCATAAGTGATTAGATCATTTCCATAAATGATTAATCACTTCCTTAAGTGATTAATTATTTCCATAATTGATTAATTCCCGGTTAATGAATTCTTTAATTAATTAACCACCAATTAAATATCCCATATTTAATTTCCGGCCTTGAATTAATTAATTTTGCCCAAATAGATTTTAGGCCTTAAATTAATTAATTCATTATTTGAACTCTTTCAAACTTCCATAAATTTATATTTGAATTTCTTCAAATATTAATTTCTCTCATAATAATATATCAATATATATTATATTTGTTTTCCTTAGTAAATTGAACATTTTCAATTTACTTTTATTACTTAGTTGCCTCAAATTACTTTATGAGCTACAAGTGGGACCTAATGGACCTGCAGATTAGAAGCTCCAACGATGTGAGATTAATTGGTCAAACTCATTAACCACATTAATCAATATTCGTTAACTGTGTGTACATTCCACTATAGACTCACAGTTGCACTCTTCTCACTGCAGACATATTTTCTGTGTCCACTGATCTAGACCAATATCGACTAGTTAGTCCTTCATGAGTGTCTGTAACACCAGTTGGGTCAAATTACCGTTTTACACCCTAGGTTACTTCTATTTCCTTAAGTACCAGTTCTCCTCTAATGAACAACCTGTTTGTGGTCCAACCATTAAACAGAAAACCCTCTCGTGCCATTGAGAGGGTAGGGCCCTTTGTTCAAGACTCGCAGTAACCACTTAAAGGAACACTCATCTGCTTCCCTAAAGTCGGGAAGGAGTGAATTCCATCTTATATGATTATGTTCCCAACTCCTCATTCGGTCTTGTCCCCAAAATGGTAGGTTTATTGAGTCGGCATATTGGCCACTCTCACTCATACAAATCAAAGGACAATCTCTCATGAGCAGGAGTCCATAATCAACTCAGGATTAAGACTAAGTTGTCTAGGTCGTCCTAGTGAAATAGAAAACCAACTAGTTAACGGTGTTATAACCAGTGGTTACTATTTCGCGGTCCGGTCTTATGCAAACTCATTGCATAGGATACCCCCACTCGCATGTCTCATACACGAACGCGTTGGATCGCAACGTTTGTATCAAATACAAAGTGGGTCGTATCCATAGTGTCACCAGGATAAGGCACCCAGTCTTATCCCTATACTATAGACCCTTTAGGTTGTTTCTTGAACAATGATCCCATATGTCGCTACATATAGCTCAAGACTCATATTACAGCCTAGGATGTCTAGTTTATTGGATTAGGGTTATTTTTAGGCAAAGACAAACATAAAATAACTAATAACATTTAATGGAAAAATATATCAATATTATTTCATTAATATTCGGTCAACGGTTACATTCACTATCTACGAGTTTTACGGCATAAATCCCAACATAAAAACCATAATAAGAATCTAGATTTTCAAAGACGTCATTAGATAAGGCTATTGCATGCTTTAGACATCAAAACTAAGTATCAAAAAATTTTAAAATTTCACAATTTCTTTCGTGCTCCCAGATTCCACAACATATAAACCATTTTCTCCCAAAATTTCTAAAATCATATCCTTGGCTATCATAGCTATCTATTCATGCATCCAACAGAATTTAAATATGCTCAACACACCGAAAGCCTCCCCCCCAAACTTAAACTAAACATTGTCCCCAATGTTTTAAAAACAACAAAGCATAAAGAGGGATACTGAGACTTCCCTGAGCTAGGAGCGCTTCATCTTCTTCCTTTGGATCCAGAAAAATGGGATTTTTGGAATTTTGGGATTTGCTAAGGTGATCCTGCAAAAGAAAATTGGATCATAAAGCAAAGAAAATTATTTATCGCAAAAACAACTACCTAAACTGTAATCCTTGGGTTGCCTCCCAAGCATCGCTTTCTTTAACGTCTTTAGCTAGACGAGGCTCGGCACGCTTACGGAGGCTCAAAATAAAAATTTTCATCATCCTCCAGGCTTTGCAAAAAAATCACGCACCGAATTGCATACTACAAACAGGGGAGAAAAAAAAATTTTCCCTTGGCCCATCTTCACTAAATAGATTATCATAATAACATTTCAAAAAATAATCAGCTGCATCAAATCTCTTTTCTAAATCTCTATCCACAAAGCAATTGTTAACGGAGTCATCAAGCATTATGATATCAACTAGTCTAGGATCTAAATATGGCCTATTAATTATGCCAATCCATTCATCAGAAAAAATATCTACATGCTCAGGGGATTCCTCAGACTCAGTATTAAAAAATGATTCAACTAAGCTATCATATGACTCATCATCAGAAGAATTCAAGAATTCAAGAATTTCAGGATCAAATTCTATACTATGCATAGATTCGAGCTCCTCTGGGTCAGATTCTATGTCATATACATCATCAGGACACGAATCAAAGGTATTAACATTATCAGGGTTCATGCAATCAGGAATATCAAGATCAGACTCAATAGATTCTGTGTAATCATGATCAAACTCAAAATTATCTATCAAGCAATCTTTCTTATGCATTTCATGCTCATCCTCAATGTCAAGCAAATCAATATCATCATCAAAATCATTGATTTCAGGCAAATCTAATTCATTTTCAAAGGAAGGTAAATCATCAACTGCAGATCTTTCATTTGCAGGCAATTCTAAATCATTCTCAAACAGAGGATCATCTAAATATGCATTATGATCAAAATCCCCATCATTCATAAGCACTTCCCCTAAGCCTTGGCAAGATTATACTCTACCTCTTCATCATCGTCAGTCAAGTATTCAGGACCAACAGAGAAACATGTATGAAAACTACAAACAGATTCATCCTGGCCAAAAATACTAAACACGACTTTTTCATCATCAATGTTCAAGGTAAGTTTACCTGTATGCACACTAATCTCAGCCTTACCAGTTGCTAGGAAAGGTCTACCTAGAATAATAGGTACCTCTTTGTCCTCCTGCAAGTCGAGTACCACAAAGTCTACAGGGAAGATAAATTTGTTGACCTTCACCAGCACGTCCTCCATAACACCCATCGAGTGGGTAATCGATCTATCAGCAAGCTGGAGAGTGACGTCGGTGTCCTTCATTCTTGTTAAACCAATCTTCCTGTAAACAGAATAGGGCATTAAATTTATACTAGCACCTAAATCACACAAATCTCTATTGAAAGATACTTCTCCTATAGTGCAGGGAATATTAAAACTCCCTGGATCTTTCTGTTTAGAAGGCATCTTCCTAGAAACAATGGTACTACTTCTCTCAGACAATTTAAAATTTTCTTTTTTCAAACTTTTCTTCCTAGAAAGCACTTCTTTCATGAATTTCCCATAATTAGGCACTTTATAAAAGGCGTCTACTAATGGAATATTCACAGATAACTTCTTAAACATTTCTAGAAATTTTTGAAACTGCTCATCTAATTTAACATTTTTAAAGCGCTGAGGAAAAGGTAACTCCCTGTAGTCAAAGGTTGGACATTCGCCCCTCCGCTTGGGCGGGCTAATGTGTGAGCCTTTGTCATGATGGTTGCATGGAACCACTTCTTCCTCGTTCAGTTTCCTGCCATATTGACCATCGAAAAATCCCCTTCGCTGACGCTCGGAGCCCCGCCGACTACTCCTTGAGCCTCCTAAGATGTGATGACATGCAAAAATGTCATCATTTTCCTATTAATTTTAGCTAGTTTTGTGTATGAATTGTGTACTTTAATGCTATTTTTTGTTTAAATTTCAGAAAACCGAGCCAAGGAAGCAAAACCGGCATTTTGAGAGATTTTGGATGATTTTGGAGACTTTTTGAGCAATTTGGAGAATTACATTGAAGATCCGAGTCCAAAAAGCCAAGAAGAATGAATTAGAAGCCCAAATTCATGAATTTCAAGTCTTAAAGTATCAAGTTGGGTCAAGAAAAGTGCCCAAAATCCATTATAAGAAGTATTTGGGCCAAAAGAAAGTTGGAGGCCCAAAAATTGAGTCAAAATCGGGCCATTATTGAAGATTTAGGGCCTAGCGTCTCGACGCTAAGCCTGGAGCGTCTCGACGCTAGGCAGCTGTGTGGAAAAATCTGGAATCGCGAGAGCGTCGCGACGCTGTCCAAGTAGCGTCTCGACGCTGCGACGTCTTGGAGCCCAAGAAAAGATGACGTCAGAGCGTCTCGACGCTGTCCTTGTAACGTCTCGACGCTGTGCCTGCTGGGAGCCTATAAAAGGAGCCTTTTGCAATGAAGATGGTGTGCCAATTTGTGGGTTTTCACCCCATTCTAGAGTTTACACTAAAATTGGGGATTTTTGGGAGAGTTTTGGAGCTTTGTTGAAGATCTTTGGAGCTCGGGATCGAAGGAGGTCGGCACGGGATCGGGGAGATCGACACTTTTATGAGCATTTCTCTTCCCTTTTCCTCTAATGTTTTAGTTTCTAGAATTGTTGTGATTAGGAATTATCTAATTTTAGTGATTATGAGTAGTAAATTCCTAAATTCTATGAGATTGATTTAGATGTTGAACCTCTGCTGAATTAATGAATTGATGTGGTTTAATTGTCATTGTTGTTCATTTGTGCATTTTGTCCGTAATGCTTTTAATCAACTGATCACTGATTAAATGAATCGTTACTATGTGGAAACTCGACGGAGAGAAGCTTAGACTAGAACTGAATGCATGACTAACGGTTATTTACCCGGGTGACACGGGATAAAATAAATAACGTTAGAGGTTGTACTGAAGGGTCGTAATGCCATACTAAGTAAATAAAGATGAGACTGAAAGGAGATTCTTTATCGAACGGTATGAGATAGGAGGAGACCGACAGGAGAATCCTTGAAATTAGGCTTCTAGACTTATGAATCAAATGATTAGTTAATCCATATTAGTTAATTGATTAAGCATTAAAGGTCCAATTGATAAAATCAACAACTCTAGAATTATCCCTCCAAATTGTGTCACCATTTATCTTTTGCTTTCTAGATTAGCTTTTTGTTATTCTTTTCAGCATTAGATTTCGTTCTCTAAATAAAGTTAAGCAAGATTATTCGTGGTACTTAATTGAATAAATCCAATCCCTGTGGAGACGATACTCTATACTCATATCACTATATTACTTGTGACGACCCGTTCGCTTGCGGATTAAAATCGCCCAACAAGATGCTCCCCAAAATTCCCCAAATATTTCCCACTAAGAAATCTCTCAAAAAGGCTAGAAAGCCTTGAGAGAGGCTCCCAAGGAGCCAAATGAGGGAGAAAGGAAGGAAAGAATGTGGTGATTGATGGTTGATTGATGCATAAATGAGGCACCAAGAGGTGCCTTTTATAGGCCCGGAATGGGGTCAGCGTCGCGACACTACATTGCACAGCGTCGCGACGCTGCTATGCACGCGTCTTGTTGCCCAAGAAATGGGTAGCATCTCGACGCTCTCTTCACAACGTCTCGACGCTGACCCAATTTCCAGAATTTCCAGCTTCGGTTTGGGCTAATTTTTTGGCCTTCTCTTCACTTCTTTTTGGGTTATTCCATCATGATTAGCCTCTTTGGATCCCCTTTTGATCAAGCTTGGATTTTTGGCTTCATTTGCTTCATTTTTGGCACTTTTTCTCCAAAATCACCGACTTTGCTCCTAAGGACCAAATAACATAATACATTAAATATTTTCATTAAAAACACGATGAAAGCACAGAAAAGCCTAATAAATTGGGACTAAAATAGTGACATTTCTGCTCGCTATCACCTGCCTAGAAGGAAAAATGACTAAAAGATCGTTTACGGCAAAAGGTTATAGATCCAAAGAACCTCGAGAACTTATACATTCAGACGTCTATGGTCCAATGAATGTAAAAGCTCATGGAACGAATATAAAACTGAAGTTGAAAACTGATAACTGCCCAAAAGGTAGTTATTTAGGCCTCAATTATATAGGGATTTGTGTGTCCTTTATGCTTATTAGGGTTGGTTTCGAATAAATATTACATGTTTTAACCCATTTGGAAGAATGGAAGCTTTGGAAATCATTTTGTGCAGATTATGCTACTGAGCGACTGGAGGGAGAAAATTCTATGCTGCAGCAAAACTGGGAGCAAAAACTGCCACATCACAGCTCGTTAGCCAACTTCATGAACCGACTTCTGTTGAGTTATTTTCGTGATAAAGAAGCAAGGAGAGCCCTACACGTGTCCAAGTTGACCTAATTCAAGTCTCCTCTCCTTCTATAAAAGGAAGTAGCCGTCCAAGTCAAACTCATTCCATGTGTTTCCCTTGGAAGCCGAATATTTTAGAGAGATTGAAGATCATCAAGAACACCATCTTCCGCAAGCTGATTAGGGAGTTTATTTTCTTTATTAACTTGTGGTTATGGACATGCATACTCAGATTGTAATTCGTATTCCTATGCCTATTATGAACTAAGTAGCTTAAGGTGTTGGTTAGGAATAATGTGATTACTGTGCTTCGTCTCTAGTAATAAATTGACTATCGCATTTTGGTTAATTGTTGTGCTTATTTCCATTTTATGCCCACCTGGCCAGCCGGTGTGAATAGCTCTCTCTAGTTTCAGGGATGATTTAGAGAGTGTGTGGCAATTATCCACACTACGATCATTGTGTATTGGTGAACGCCAGTGACTGAGCTAGGGATAGCCAGTTGCCTAGTGCTTGATCTGTCGCTCTTCATTGGGTTTGAAACATATCCCAAAAGATCCGGAGTTCCGGGAGGAATCCGCTAATAATACTGCGAGAAATGCATGATCAATAATATTGCTAGAGCATATCTTAGAACAATCACTAAAACCTAACCAGCGCCTGTCTTTAATCTGTCTATCTATTTGTTTACTTATTGTTCTGTCATTTATTTTGCTTCAGCATAATTCCGATAAAACCAAATCATTTTACTATTCTTGAAACCATTGGAAAGTTACACAAAAATAGGTAGAGTGGAAACTAATTCAGGGCTCGGATTGATAATATTACTTGCTGCAGACTGTGTATACTTGCACAGGAATTCTAGAGTATTTTATATCATATTTTTACTCACTCTAGGAACCCAACAAAAACCTATTAGGAAAAACAATCAAAACTCTTCAATTTGATCGATGAGGAGAGTATATGGATTTACAATTTCGAGACTATATGATAAAACATGGAATCAAATCACAATTGTCAGCACCAGGAACACCACAACAGAATGGTGTATCCGAAAGGAGAAATAGAACATTGATGGAAATGGTTCGATCAATAATGAGCTATCCTCAGTTGTCCAGCTCGTTTTGGGGGCATGCAGTGATGACTACAGTTGACATATTGAACGATGTTCCTTCAAAAATCGTATCTAAATTATTCGGCTTTGACCAAAACTCTTATGAACCTTGTGTTTACTAGAAAATCATCAAGAAGAAAGTAGTTTTCTTAATACTATATGTAGATGATATTCTACTTATTGGGAATAACGTAGGATATCTTGCCGACGTTAAAAACTGGCTAGAATTGCAATTCCAAATGAAAATTTGGGAGAAGCACAATTTGTTCTTGGCATCCAATCATTATGGATCGCAGGAACAAAAATTTAGCCATGTCTCAAGTAGCGTATATCGACAAAATGTTCTCTCGATACTTGATACAGAACTCCAAGAAAGGATTGTTACCTTTTCGGCACGGAGTTCATCTGTCTAAAGAATAATGTCCTAAGACACCTCAAGAAATTGAGGATATGAGACATATTCCCTACGCCTCATCTGTCGACAGCCTAATGTACGTTATGCTCTGCACTATACCAGACATTTGTTTTGCAGTGGGAATAGTTAGTGGGAATGGTTCAAAAGATATGATCCTTACTGGTTACACCGACTCTGACTTTCAAACTCACATAGATTCATGAAAATCTACATCAGGGTCAGTGTTTACTCTGAATGGAGGAGCAGTAGTATGGCGAAGCATTAAATAAGGATGCATTGTTGACTCCACCAGGGAAGCAGAGTATGTTGCTGCATGTGAAGCAACCAAAGAAGCAGTGTGGCTACGAAAGTTCCTGACAGACTTAGAAGTTGTTCCAAACATGAACTTGCCCATCACTTTATATTGTGATAACAGTGGGGCAATAGTCAATTCTAAAGAGCCTCACAGTCACAAATGAGGCAAACACATCGAGAGAAAGTATCACCTAATTCGGGAGATAGTGTAGTGTGGGGATGTGATAGTCACGAAGATCACTTCAGAACACAACACCGTTGATCCATTTACAAAGACTCTCTCTGCTAAAGTGTTTGAGGGTCATCTACAGAACTTAGGTCTACGAGATATGTATATAGCATAACGTAGGGCAAGTGGGAGATGTACAGGGTATAAAAGTGCCCTAGTTTATTGTATTTGTAACATTTCCTTGCTTTGGTATTATTATTTTTTTTTTTTTTTGAGAAGCCTTGCTTTGGTATTATTAAATGCGTATACATTTCCACTCACTAGAGTTTTAGTGCAAGTGGGAGTTTGTTGGGTTTTATGCCCTAAAACTCGAAGATAGTAAATGTAACATTTCACTTGCTTCAATGAAGTATTATTTCTATATTTTTTTTGCCTAAATATAACCACAAATCCAATAAACTAAGAACTCATGGCTATATTATGTATACTTGAAGTTTATGTGTGACATAAGTATGGATCAAGTTCAAGTAAATAGTCTAAACGATCTATAGTATATGGATAAGGTTGGGTACCTTAATCTTGGAGACACTATTGGCGTGACTCGCTTTGTTCCTTAAAGACAGACGAT
This sequence comes from Luffa acutangula, assembly GCA_036850905.1. Classification (NCBI taxonomy): domain Eukaryota; kingdom Viridiplantae; phylum Streptophyta; class Magnoliopsida; order Cucurbitales; family Cucurbitaceae; genus Luffa; species Luffa acutangula. Next base: position 21,088,251 of record CM072092.1, on the reverse strand, counting down.
GTGATCTTAATCGTTCATGTATAAGACATGTGAGTGAGGGCGTCCTATGCAAAGAGTTTGCATAGAGATCAGACCAAGAGATAAGTCATTTTCACTTTACAACGCCGTATACTGTTGAAACTGAACATCTCATACATATAACCTAGGTAACTCGATCTTAATCTTGAGCTAACTATGAACTCCTGTTTATTTAGGATTATCCTTTGATTTGCATGGGTGAGAGTGGCCAAACATCACCGACTCAATAAGCCTACCATTTTGGGGATAAGACTACTAGTTGGGGACATAGCTTTCCAAGACGGAATTCACTGCTACCGGTTTTAGGGTTAGTAAAGGTTGTTCTCTTAAGTGCTAACTCCGAGTCATGAACAAGGGGCCCTACCCTCTCATAACCTTGAGAGGGACTTGGTTCCGTGATTGTATCGCGAACTAGTTGTTCATTAGAGGATCAGTGGATCTTAAGGAACAAGATGTAACTATAGGGGTAAAATGGACATTTGACCTAGCTCTACTTACGAACAACTGGTGAAGGGTCCACTTACTAATCATGGTTATCTAAAGTGGACAAGAAATATATCTACAGTGAGGGGAGTGCAGCTACGGGCTATAGTGGAGTGTCCCGGAAGCTAACGAACGATGAATGACTAGGTTAATGAGATTAACCGGTTATCATCATCGCATTGGAGCCCATGATCTGTAGGTCCACTAGGTCCCTCGACTAGCTCAATAGGAATAAAACTTGGAACAAAATGATAGGATAAAATTTGAAACGTTCAAATTTGGATAAGGATACAAAAGTCGCTTATATACGATATTTAACGACACATTAGTTTAATTATGAATTAAACTGAAAATGAGAGTTATATATTTACATATGATTTAAATATTAAACACGTGAATAGGGATTCATGTTCGAGAAAATTCGTTGGGAGAAGGAAACCAAGATTGCACAAATGACATTAATTTAATATGAGATATTAAATTAAATAATTTTATTTTAATTAAATAAATGATATTTAAATTAAAATAAAAATAAAAGAAACTGAGATTATTCATAATTTTATTTGAAAATTTTTTAATTTAAAAGAAATTCAAAAGTTAGCAAATATTGGAGGTGGTGCTTAATGACTAATCACTTGTAATTAGCCTTATTGCACCACCTAATCTTGTGACTCAAAATGGTCCCTATTTGTTGTCAATTTTTTGTGCAATTCTTGTGCATGATTTTCCTCTATATATAGAGGATGCGCTGATGAAAATTGGTGGATTTTCTCAACCTAAAATGCTGTCAAAATTCTCCCAAGAACTTCCATATTCATACTTTCAAGCTTGCTTATACCCATAAGCTTTCCTTTCCAATTCCTATCAATTGAGGATCCCACAATCTGTTCCAAGGCCTGAGGATAGTAGAGAAGATCCAAGTGGTTGTCCAAAAGTTGTTCGTGTGAATTAAAGCATCGGATTATACGTATTCGGAGCTTCAAGAGGTAGGTACCTTATTACTCTGTTTTTTGTTCTTATGATCAACATGAATTCAAGGATTAAATTGATCAAATTATGTGCCTAAGATCCAACATTGTTTCTGCATGTGTGATATTAACATCTACATATTCAAAGCGCCGTGGTGGAGTTGATAGGACGGGAGTCCAAACATCTCCTACAGGGAATTCATAATTTCCCTGGCTGTTTCCACAGTTTCATAACGCTTGGCCAAAACTTTGTTTAAGTTGGTGATAACTCTCCAAAAGGTAGTTATTTAGGTCTTAATTCTATAGGGATTTGTGTGTCTTTTGTGCTTAATAGAGTTGCTTTTAGATGAATATTATATGTTTTAACCCATTTGGAAGAATGGAGGCTTTGAAAGTTATTTTGTGCAAAAAATACTGCTGAACGACGTGAGGGAGCAAAATCTGTGCTGCAGCAAAGCTAGGAGCAAAACCTGCCATGTCACAGCTCGTTAGCCAAGTTGACAAACCGACTTTTGTTGAGTTATTTTCGGGATAAAGGAGCGAGGAGAGCCTGCCATGTGTCTAATTTAACCTAATTCTCATCTTATAAAAGGAGGAGTCGTCAAAGATAAATTCATTCACGATTTGGAGACCGAATCAATTGGCCGGAGGCCGAATTGGCGACGAAATGGAGATCTAAGAAGACCATTTGCGATTCCACTCAAGGAGACGAAGTCCTTCTATGTTCTTAGTGGTTTGGAGCAGCCATTTCATCTCCCCAATTGTTAAAAGGATTAGTATTTCTTGTGTATTTTGCATTATGGATGTGCTTATAGAGATTGTAACGTATTTTATGTTTTCAATCATGAACTAATTGCTTTGTAGGCATAGGTTAAGAATTATGTGATTGTTATATTTATAAATCTGGAAATTCTATTTGATCATGATCATCTTGAATTATTGTTGATCTTTAATTTCATTATGTGCCCGCCTAGCTAGCCGATATGTATAGCTTCTCCTAGTTTCAGGGATGACCTAATTTAATGTAATTCTATTAAATCAAATTTAATTAAATTAAACCAAAACAAAATATTAATTAATTCAACAATTAATTAATATTATAATTAAATATCATATATTTAACTAAGGGTCCATTTGGAATACATTTTAATTTAAATGTTTTTCAAGAATGCATTTTTTAAAAAATATTTTGTATAAAAATTGTTTAGAATTTAAACACTCATATGTTTGGTTGCATTTCCTCACAAATGTTTTTATACACAAGTTATTCTTTACTTAAGAATTTTTTTAAAAAAAGTTGGTTTTAAGTCATTTTTAGTGGTTGTCAAACACTAGAAATTTTTTCAAAATGATTTATTTTCAAAATTAAACACTTGAATTTCTCAAAAAAAAAAAAAAATTAAACACTTGAAAAGTTAAACCAAACACACCCTATATCTCTCTCATATAAACTATAGTATTAATGTACATCAAATGTGCATTAATTATACCCTATAGTTTTAATGTGAATCCAATTCATATTTTAATTTAATATTCGAACCCCTTCGAATATTCAATTCTTCCTTAGAAATTTACCTCAACGCCCTTAGTGAGCTACCGGTGGGACCTAATGGACCTACAGATCAGAAGCTCCAACGATATGAGATTAATTGGCTAAACTCATTAATCAAGTTAATCAATGTTCGTTAACTGTGGTTCACTCCATTATAGAACCACAGCTGCATTCTTCTCACTACATATATATTTCTGTGTTTGGTGTGGACTTTTCCTATCGCAAGCGCACGGGTCAAGTAATAATATAGTGAAAGTAAATTCGAATGTCGTCCTCTGGATTGGATTTTTAAGCAAATCAAGTATTGTGAATTATCTTGCTCAATTTTATTTAGGGATCAAAAAGTGATGATTGAATAATAAGAAAACTAAATCAAAGCAAGTAAAAAATGTGGAAATTTAATTGGGAAAAATACTTATGGAATTGATTTCGCCGATTTAGTCTAGGATTGATTTTTAAGGAGTAAGTTATTATGCACAATGAAATTATGAGCCAAAGACCCTTTAATCACAACTACCTCTCCCGAGTATAATTGATTCTCATGCAAATTAACCAACTTGATATCCCTATCTAAGTTTATCAATCATGCAAGGCAATGAGATCTTTTAACCAATTCTAAAGTTAATCTAAAACCGTCACGAATTAGAAACTAAACTTTAGTCATGCAATCTTGAGTAAATATAGCTAGCTATGCTCGCTATCAAATACCCCCAAACTTAAGGTTTTGCTAGTCCTCGAGCAAACTATAAATCAAACATACAGTAGAAGAATGGATGCAACAATCATAACTCAATCCTCAAAGCTCAAAAGTCAATAACCAAGCAAGCAAGAGACATGCATATAAGGACCAATGAGGGAGACAAATTAAAATTTTTCCAAAATTAACTTGCACAAGTGAGATCTAACTCAACAAGATCAGACTCTACTAGCCCGGGATTGGATTATTAAACTCTCAGCTCATCTTCCCTCTACACTGGCACTAAGGTTTCACTAATGAGTTAATGAAACAAATTAGATTGTTCTTCTCCATACTTAGGTGCTTTTAATTAACAATTAAATTAAGCATGTATATGTGGCACTAGCTTTCACACACCCATTGCAGGGACCCTTAACCTGAGTTTTCTCTGGTTGGCCTAACTGATCACAACAGGGGTAGCTCTTTTTGCCTAAACTTTATTAAACATTGCAAACTGTGCACAGGTCATGGCATAATAATTTTTTTTTCAATAGTAACAACAAGAATGATTTTTCTTTATGAGCATAAATAGCATATATTCTTTTCTTTCCTCCTAAGCAAGATCAAACATGCTAATTTGCAAAACATTAACTTTTTAGCTCTTCCCTACACCTATCGAGGTGACAACAAGCATATGAACCTAATAATTCACTCCTAAGCATTCAAATCCAAATCTATCCAAGACAAATACTCTACTCATGCAAGCCATCTCCTAGAAGAAGTTTAAAAAGTCTCCCTTTTTGGGCACTCATGCTTACAACTCATCACAAGCTTGAAAATTGACAAGAAAGCCTATCCTAGGACATCATAATCATGCAACAGTAGCATCCAGAAAACAACCATATGCATAATTCAAAGAAAGCTCAAAACTATAGCCCGAACTCAGATGCTCAAGGGCTCCACAAACATGCTAATCCACCCCCAAACTTAAAACATGCATTGTCCTAAATGTATAAAGAAACTAAGGCATAAACAAGCATGAGAACAATAAAAGAATGGCAGGAGTGAACAATACTGGCCTCGAATAATGATGACTTCTTGACTGAAAGTTTGGAATCTTGAAAGCTTGAAAGCAAAGGAGAGAAAGAAAACAATACCTACAAAACAAAAAAACAAACAATAAATCAAAAACAAAAAGAAAACACACTAAACTTACTTAGGTTGCCTCCCAAAAGCACTTGTTTAACGTCATTAGCTCGACGTGTTTGTCCAGTCTGTCAAGGCACATAAAAATTCTCGTATTTCTTTGGGCCCTTCTTCCTTGAATCAATATAACCAACGATCGCTAGTAAACTTACTAGCTTCTCATGGGCCCCTGAAACATAATTATTTTTGGTATTTTTGAATAAAAGAAGCATAAAAGGAGAAATATCAAAATAAAGAGACTCTAACTCTAAAACTGACTCGTGAGAATAGAAAAAAGAACAATCAAAATCTACAAAGGATGGAGAAGATAAAACAGACGAAGGTTTTTCAACCTCAAACTCTACCTCCTGAACTTCCTCTAACACTACAAGCTCATTTTCTTTTTTCTCCTCACAACCATGTTCTTGAAAGGTGCTCCAACTCTCCAATTCGTCCCCATTATTCATGCAACTCACTCCTAACTGCTCATCCTCATCAAGATCGAAAGAACTACGCTCATGAATGAGTGCCAATGAATCATCGACCATATGACTCGCTAGACAACTTATGGAAGTGGATCCCACCTCACTAACTTCCTGTGGAGCTTGAAGTCCTCTTATGATTTCATCAATTTTTAGACACCTCGCACTAGACTCCTCAATATAATTTTGAACTATGCTTTCCAAGGAAGAATTTTCATTTAAAGGGGTATAACTTGAAGATGAAAAATTGAAATATGGTGTTGAATAAAAAGTCATTCAAATCAATTAAAGCAACAATGATAATTAGGCTTTCAATCAAACAATAACCCATCAAGAACAAATGACAAAGACTCAAACAAAAAAAAAATCTAATATGGAAAAAAATCTAATTTAAATATGGAAAATATAATCTAGAAAAGGAAAGAAAATAACCTAAAATGGAATGCAAAATAAATATGGCAAAACACAAATAAGGAAACTAACAAATAACGAAAAACTAATCTAAAAAGGAATAACAAGAAACAAATAAGGAAAAGATTACACAACTAAAAGAAAAACTAACCTAGAAAATCAAATATGGAAAGAAAAACAAATAAGGAAAAATGCAATCAACCTAGAAAAGTAAAAATACACCCTAAATTAAGACCAAACATTTTTTTCACAATATCAATCTAGCTAAATGTGCCAATCCCCGACAACGGCGCCAAAAACTTGATGTGGACTTTTCCTTCCGCAGGCGCACAGGTCAAGTAATAATATAGTGAAAGTAAATTCGAATGTCGTCCTCTGGATTGGATTTTTAAGCAAATCAAGTATTGTGAATTATCTCGCTCAATTTTATTTAGGGATCAAAAAGTGATGATTGAATAATAAGAAAACTAAATCAAAGCAAGTAAAAAGTGTGGAAATTCAATTGGGAAAAATACTTATGGAATTGATTTCGCCGATTTAGTCTAGGATTGATTTTTAAGGAGGAAGTTATTATGCACAATGAAATTATGAGCCAAAGACCCTTTAATCACAACTACCTCTCCCGAGTATAATTGTTTCTCATGCAAATTAACCAACTTGATATCCCTATCTAAGTTTATTAATCATGCAAGGCAATGAGATCTTTTAACCAATTCTAAAGTTAATCTAAAACCGTCACGAATTAGAAACTAAACTTTAGTCATGCAATCTTGAGTAAGTCTAAATCAAATCCCCTCTCCCGAGCTAGATTCGAAACATAAATCATTCAACTAATGGCCAATTAATTGAAAGCATTAAATCAAGATTACAAACATAATAACATTGCACAACTTAAACCATAAATCAATCCATAAACACAATCAACTACATCAATCCCTAAGCTTACAAGTTTAGCAACTCATGATTAAAATTACAAGCTCAACTAAACATGTAAAAGCCATAAAAATCTAACTAAAGTGAGGGAAAGAAGAATTAAACTCGTTGTAGGCCGAGACAGAACGTCCCCGTCACGATCCCCACGAACAATGGGTTGATTTTTGAATTTTCCCCTTTGCTTCAGCCTTGAATTCCTCTCTTTTTGCTCTGTTTACGGCCCCAAGAAGTCCCAAAATTGGTTCCCCAAAAACCTAGCCGAAAGGATCATTATATAGCAAATTTTTGTCCTAGCGTCGAGACGCTGTCAAGACACCGTCTCGACGCTACCTCTAAACACGCGTGATCTGGAAAAGAAATTACATAGCGTCGAGTCGCTAAGGTCGCAGCGTCGAGACGCTGCGACGATTTCGCGCCTATCCGAATAAGGAATGCTAGCGTCGAGACGCCTAAGGGCTAGCGTCGAGACGCTAGTCACCATTTGCATCTTTTCGCATCTTTTCGCGTCCCGAGCACCCGATTAACTCCAATATTGCGCTATAGCTCCAATCAACCATTTCCTACAAAATAAACAATAAAGTGCAATAAAATGGCCAATAATCATCAAAGACTAGCTAAATTCAATAAGTAAAGATAGCTAGCTATGCTCGCTATCAGTGTCCACGGATATCGACCATTGATAACTGTCTGAAAGGTAGTTATTTAGGTCTTAATTCTATAGGGATTTTTGTGTCTTTTGTGCTTAATAGGGTTGGTTTTAGATATATATTATATGTTTTAACCCATTTGGAAGAATGAAGGCTTTGAAAGTTATTTTGTGCAGAAAATACTGTTGAGCGATGTGAGGGAGCAAAATCTGTGCTGTAGCAAACCTGGGAGCAAAAACTGCCACGTCACAGCTCGTTAGCCAAGTTGATAAACCGACTTCTGTTGAGTTATTTTTGGGATAAAGGAGCAAGGAGAGCCTGCCATGTGTCCAATTTAACCTAATTCTCATCTTATAAAAGGAGGAGCCATCAATGATAAATTCAATCACGATTGGGAGACCGAATCAATCGGCTATAGGCCGAATTGACGACAGAATGGAGATTTAAGAAGACCAAGTGCAATTCCTCTCGAGGAGACGAAGTCCTTCTATGTTCTTGGTGGTTTGGAGCAGTCGTTCCATCTCGCCAATTGCTAAAAGGATTAGTATTTCTTGTGTATTTTGTATTATGGATGTGCTTATCGAGATTGTAATGTATTTTATGTTTTCAATCATGAACTAATTGCTTTGTAGGCATAGGTTAAGAACTATGTGATTGTTATATTTATAAATCTAGAAATTCTATTTGATCATGATCATCTTGAATTATTGTTGGTCTTTAATTTCATTATGTGCCCGCCTAGCTAGCCGGTATGTATAGCTTCTCCTAGTTCCAGGGATGATTTTGGAGTTGTGTGGCAATAATTCACGCTAGATCATTGTGTATTGGTGAACGCCAGTGACTGAGTTAGGGATAGCCAGTTGCCTAGTGCTTGATCGGTAGAGCTTCATTGGTTTTGAAACATATTCCAAAAAATCCGGAGTTCCGGGAGAATCCCGCTGATAATACTGCATGAGATTGACTGATCAAAAGAATTGTTGGAGCATCTTTATAAACAATTACAGAAGTCTTAACCTGTGTCTGTTTCCATTCTGTTTTCTCTGTCGTAATCATTTACTACTTTCGCATATCTTTTGTTTCAGCATTTTAAAAACCCAATCAATTTAACCAACCTTTTAAAATCACTAAAATGGCAAATTAAATCAATAGAGGTAGGCATTTCAAGACCCTGTGGATACGATAAATACTTATCACTTGCTGCTAGTTTGTGTATACTTGCACAGTATTCTGGAGTTAATTTATCTAGTATTTTTACTCACTTCAGAGTTGCAACAACCATCAACGGCAAGTTAGCCTTCACGTGTGTTCGTACCCCAGCTAGGTCAAATTACCGTTTTACCCCTGGGATAACTCTTTATCCTTAAGTACTGGTGCTCCTCTAATGAACAACATGTTTGAGGCCCAACAAACAAACAGAAGTCCCTCTCGTGCCATAGAGATGATAGGGCCCATTGTTCAAGGCCTGGAGACACCACTTAAGGGAACACACCTCTACTTACCCTAGAGTCGAGAAGGAGTGAATTCCATCTTGTGTGATTATGTTCCCAGCTCCCCACTCGGTCTTGTCCCCAAAATGATAGGCTTATTGAGTCGACGTGTAGGCCACTCTCACTCGTACAAATCAAAGGACAATCCCTCACGGACAGGAGTCCATAATCCACTCAGGATTTAGACCATGCCTAGGTCATCCTAGTGAAATAGAAACCAAGCTAACTAACGGTGTTACAGTTAATGGTTAACTATTTCGTAGTCCGGTCTTATGCAAACTCATTGCATAGGATACCCCCACTCGCATGTCAACTACATGAACGCGTTGGATCAGTACGTTTGTATCAAAATACAAAGTGGGTCGTATCCATAGTGTCACCAGGATAAGGTACCCAGCCTTATCCCTATACTATAGACCCTTTAGGCTGAATCTTGAACATTGATCCCCGTAAGTCCCTACATACTAGTTTAAACTTCATACTATGAGCCTAGGATGTTTAGTTTATTGGATTAGGGTTAATAAGACAAGATTACTTAATACAAACACAGATAAATGAATAATACATCATTTTATTAATGTTCGGTCAAAAGGTACATTTATTATTTACGAGTTTTAGGGCATAAAACTCAACAGATAAGTTATTCAGTAGCGCACAGTATCAATGAAATCCAATTAATGCCTAAGTGAGAAATAAACATGTGATTCTCTTTTGATACTACACATGCATTTGCCGTAGAACTATCAACGTTCTGTTCAATTAGCTCATGCGTTGGTACTATTCTCTAATGACTTGCAAGTGATTGTGTTATTCCTAAAACAATCTAAAACCATTCATGAAATATCTAGACTACATGTAATGTGCTAGCTTGCTCTACTTAGATATTTCCACATACGTTACCTGTTAGGTATTTATCATGTTGTTACCGCATCTAACTGGCCAGGCGGGAGTTAGTAATGAAAATATTATCTCATCTAAGCAGAAAGCATACATGTTTCATTCATTCATATGTAACACATACACGATAATGTTATCGCCGCATGGGCGCCTAAGATAAGCCTTGATAAGAATAATCTAGCTCATGTTACAAACGAAAGACATAACGCAATACATAAAATCACAAGGCAAGATAACTGCGCTGGGACTCGATTTCTTCTTCTCTGTTCTTTTCTATCTCACTCTCTCTTTCTCCGTTGTCGACCTCCTCCCCCTTTCTGGAAAATGGGCGATTTTTTTAGGCGAATGATGCTGACTTCTCTAAGAAATTGGCTTGTGTGCCCCAACCTTATCTTGTCAGCTTGCAAATCAGTCACACGTCAGAGTGGCCATCCATCCGGCCATCATCGTACTTTTTCACGCTCTGGGATATGTGTCTGCGCTAAAGATAACTTGGGCAAGGAAATAACTAAAGAACTCATGTGTTAGCGGGAATAGATATACGATTTCTTGCCGCATTAAGGAACACTCATTTAAAGATTTAATTACCGCAATTCTCCGTTTTCATGCGTTTGATCAGCGCATCTTTGATCTTTTCTAGCCTTATTTAGTTTAAATTAGGAGAGAAATAACTTGTTTTTTGCAAGTTATCACTTGTCTAGCTAGAGACGTTAAAGAAACACTGCTTGGGAGGCAACCCAAGGAATGTTAGTTAGTTGTTTTACTTTTTGTGGATTTAAATAAACCTTTGCTCCTTGATCCAATTTTGTGTCTCAGGATCCATGAAGCAAGCCCCATCAAATTCAAAAGGTGCACTCTCTCGATCTGGAAGATGTTAAATTTCTCCAAAAAAGAAGTCAGGGAAGTCTCAGTATCCCTCTGTGGTGTAGCCTATTCTATGTATTTCTCTATTTTAGTTAAGTCATGTGCTTAGCACATGTTGTAACTAATTCTAGTTAGTCTCCATGCCTATTTAAAGGATGGAGCTCATTAATAAAGGGATCATTCATTCATTATTATAACTCCTAGTTTCGGTTACACCAAGATTGGTATCAGAGCGATAAGATTTTGGGCAATCTTATGGCAACCAAGAAAGCGTCGACCAACGTTGTGGGCGACTCTTCCTCGGCTGGAAAAGAGATGGAACCTACCACCGTTCTCTCACCATGATCAACAACTGTACCCTTGCTGTCAGTTGAACAATATATGAAAGAAGTAAAGAACGACGTGAGCGAGATTAAAAAAAATTTGGAAATGATATGCGAAAGGATGGGCTGCAATTCAGACCAGCAAACTCTTGAACCAAGATTTCACACAAATATGGGAAGGAGACAGCAAGATCACCAAGGAGAAGACTTTAGAAAGCAAGTTGAATCAAGACAATGGCAAGAAAGACAAACAATGGAGCAGAGATTCGTTCAAGAAACCAATTTTACACCAAGATTCTGTCAAGAACGTCGCATGGGGCAGCAAGAAATCAAGTACAATCCTTTGTTCCGAAAGCAAGTTGATTGGAACGATGATAGTTCTAGTGGGGAAGATTATGACTACCAAGACACATTTAAGCAAGGTCAACAAAACTACCAGCATCATTATAAGCAAGAAGTGCCGAGGGAAGATCAACAACATTACCGGCATCAATATCAGCAAGAAGTATCGAGAGACGAGCAGCAATTTCATAGGCATCAATCTCAGCAAGATAATGATTTTAAAATGAAGATTGATATACCAACTTATGGTGGGAAGATGGAGATCGAAGCCTTCCTAGAATGGGTTCGACATGTTGAAAATTTCTTCAACTATATGAATACACCCGAGACTAAAAAGGTAAAGTTTGAAGGAATAAAAGTCCCCACGCAGCGGAAGCGCATCGATTGGACCTTACGCCGTATATTAATTAACATTAAAATACCGTTACGATAACTCAAACAAAACTTTAAACGAACTTTAAAGTCGCTGTAAAATCGGTTTAAACATGCTAAAATAAATCTAAATTTATTTTTAAAACTTTTCTAAAGAAAAGAGGAAGAACCGTTACAAACCTCCGTTGTAGACTTGACCGTTCTTCGCCAACGACGCTCCACGAACGAAAACGCAGCAGCCGCTTTAAGGTTTTCTTCGCTGGAAATTCTTCTTTGATTGACACAATCACCACAGAGGTTACACCGGTATGTCTCTAAGTCTAGGAGGCAAAAGACTTGTGGGAGTCTTTCTCTAAGAGGGAGACTAGAGAGAATTCTAGGTCTTGTCTTTCAAGAGTGTCAAGTGTCTCAAGTTTCATGACCAATTAGGTCTAGTGTTCTATTTATAGAAGAGAGGCCATGAATAAAATATTCAGTTAAATCAATCTTTTCCAAAATTGATTCAATCTTATTCCTTAATTAATCAATCATGATCAATCAATTCCCCAATTGATTAATCTTTTCCACAAATGACTAATTACTTCCATAAGTGATTAGATCATTCCCATAAATGATTAATCACTTCCTTAAGTGATTAATTATTTACATAATTGATTAATTCATGGTTAATGAATTCTTTAATTAATTAACCACCAATTAAATATCACATATTTAATTTCCGGCCTTGAATTAATTAATTTTGCCCAAACACATTTTAGGACTTAAATTAATTAATTTATTATTTGAACTCTTTCAATCTTCCATAAATTTATATTTGAACTTCTTCAAATATTAATTTCTCTCATCATAATATATCAATATATATTATATTTGTTTCCCTTAGTAAATTGAACATTTTCAATTTACATTTATTACTTAGTTGCCTCAAATTACTTTACGAGCTACCAGTGGGACCTAATGGACCTGCAGATCAGAAGCTCCAACGATGTGAGATTAATTGGTCAAACTCATTAACCACATTAATCAATATTTGTTAACTGTGTGTACATTCCACTATAGACTCACAGTTGCACTCTTCTCACTGCAGACATATTTTCTGTGTCCACGGATCTAGACCAATATCGACTAGTTAGTCCTTCACGAGTGTCCGTAACACCAGCTGGGTCAAATTACCGTTTTACCCCTGGGTTACCTCTATTTCCTTAAGTACCAATTCTCCTCTAATGAACAACCTGTTTGTGGTCCAACCATCAAACAGAAAACCCTCTCGTGCCATTGAGAGGGTAGGGCCCTTTGTTCAAGACTCGGAGTAACCACTTAAGGGAACACTCATCTGCTTCCCTAAAGTCGGGAAGGAGTGAATTCCATCTTGTACGATTATGTTCCCAGCTCCCCATTCGGTCTTGTCCCCAAAGTGGTAGGCTTATTGAGTCGGCGTATTGGCCACTCTCACCCATACAAATCAAAGGACAATCTCTCATGAGTAGGAGTCCATAATCAACTCAGGATTAAGACTAAGTTGTCTAGGTCGTCCTAGTGAAATAGAAAACCAACTGGTTAACGGTGTTATAACCAGTGGTTACTATTTCGTGGTCCGATCTTATGCAAACTCATTGCATAGAATACCCCCACTCGCATGTCTCCTACACGAACGCGTTGGATCGCAGCGTTTGTATCAAATACAAAGTGGGTCGTATCCATAGTGTTACCAGGATAAGGCACCCAGTCTTATCCCTATACTATAGACCTTTTAGGCTGTTTCTTGAACAATGATCCCATATGTATCTACATATAGTTCAAGACTCATATTACAACCTTGGATGTCTAGTTTATTGGATTAGGGTTATTATTAGGCAAAGACATATAAAATAACTAATAACAATTAATGGAAAAATATATCAATATTATTTCATTAATGTCCGGTCAACGGTTACATTCACTATCTACGAGTTTTAGGGCATAAATCCCAACAAACTCCCACTTGAACTAAAACACTAGTTAGTGGGATGTAAATGCAATAATCTAAAGCTGGAAATACAATGAACTAGGGCATCCTTATACCCATTATACATTTCTCCCACTTTCCCTAGATTAGATGGCATACATATCTCGTAGACCTAGACCCTCTAGATGACCCTCAAACACTTTAGCCGTGAGAGCCTTCGTAAATGGATCAGCGATGTTGTGCTCCGAGGCGATCTTAGTGACGATCACATCTCCTCGTTGCACAATCTCCCGTATCAGGTGATACTTCCTCTCGATGTGTTTACCTCGTTTGTGGCTTCGAGGTTCTTTTGAGTTGGCTACAACCCCACTGTTGTCACAGTATAGTGTTATGGGCACGTTCATATTCGGAACCACTTCCAAATCAGTCAAGAACTTTCTGAGCCATACTGCCTCCTTAGCTGCTTCGCAAGCTGCTACATACTCAGCCTCCATGGTTGAGTCTGCTATGCATCCTTGTATGATGCTTCTCCACACTATTGCTCCTCCATTGAGGGTGAATACTGACCCTGATGTGGATTTCCTTGAATCCTTATCAGCTTGAAAGTCAGAATCAGTGTATCCAGTAAGAATCAAATCCTTAGCTCCATACACAAGCATGTAGTCCCTCGTTCTCCGAAGATACTTGAGGATATTCTTAACCGCTCCCCAGTGGTCCAACCCTGGATTAGACTGATACCTACTGACTACTCCCACTGCATAGCATATGTCAGGCCTAGTGTAGAGCATGGCATACATTAAGCTGCCCACAGCTGAGGCGTAGGGAATGTGTCTCATGTTCTCAACTTCTTGAGGTGTCTTAGGAGATTGTTCCTTAGACAGGTGTACCCCATGTCTGAAGGGTAGTAGTCCCTTCTTGGAGTTTTGCATCGAATATCGAGACAACATCTTGTCAATATACGTTGCTTGAGACAGAGCTAGCATTTTGTTCTTTCGATCCCTGATGATTTCGATTCCCAGAACATATTGAGCCTCTCCCAGATCTTTCATTTGGAACTGGGCTGTCAGCCATTTCTTAATGTCAGTGAGATATCCTACATCATTCCCAATGAGTAGGATATCGTCTACATAAAGTATTAGAAAAGCTACTTTCCTTTTGTTGACTTTCTTGTATACACAAGGCTCATCAACGTTTTGGTCAAAGCCAAAAGATTTGATTGCAGTATCAAATCTAATGTTCCATGATCTGGATGCTTGTTTCAATCCATAAATGGATCGATTTAGCTTACAAACCTTTTGTTCCTGACATTGGGCTATGAACCCTTCGGGTTGAGACATAAAGATATTCTCTTCAAGATTACCATTCAAAAAGGCAGTCTTGACGTCCATTTGCCATATTTCATAGTCATAATATGTGGCTATGGATAAAAGAATTCTTATGGACTTTAACATGGCTACAGGAGAAAAGGTTTCCTCATAGTCAACCCCCTCCTTTTGGGTATAACCCTTTGCCACTAGTCTAGCTTTGAAGGTCTGTACCTTTCCAGCTGTATCTCTTTTTCTCTTATAGATCCACTTGCACCCTATGGGTTTTACCCCATTTGGTAGATCTGTAAGTTCCCATACAGAATTGGAGTACATTGATTCCATTTCCAGGTTCATGGCTTTGACCCATTCATCCTTATCTTCGTCATTCATTGCCTGTCGATAGGACAATGGATCCTTAATGCCATCATTAGGTATGACAACCTGAGTTTCAGTTAAACCCAAGTAGCGGTCAGGTTGTAATACAACCCTCCCACTGCGTCGAGGCATTCCCAACATTTGAGATGGACAGGATGGATCTGAAGAACTAGTTCCTTCATCAACCCTTGTTGAAGGTCCAACTTCATCAACAACTCTCGATGATTCTTCAGTAGCTTCTCCTAATATTATTTTGCTGCGTGGTTTATGATCTCTCATGTGGTCTTCTTCTAAGAAAGTGGCGTTTGTCGATACAATCACCTTATTTTCTTGTGGGTCGTAGAAATAACCACCTCTCGTTTCTTTAGGGTAACCAACAAATTGGCACAGTTTTGAATGAGGTTCCAGTTTCTTAGGATTTGTCACAAGCACGTGTGCTGGACAACCCCAGATGCGAAAGTGATGCAAACTAGGTTTACGCCCCTTCCATAATTTGAAAGGTGTTTCAGAAACATTTTTTGAGGGAACATTGTTCAAGATGTATACTGCAATCTCTACTGCATACCCCCAAAACGAGCTAGGCAATTGAGCATAGCTCATCATTGATCGAACCATGTCTAACAAGGTTCTATTTCTCCTTTCTGACACACCATTCTGCTGGGGTGTACCAGGGGCTGAGAGTTGAGATTGGATTCCATGTTCTATCATATAATCCTGGAATCTTTGATCCATATACTCCCCTCCTCGATCAGATCGAAGTACTTTAATAGATTTACCTAATAGGTTTTCAACTTCAGCCTTAAACTCCTTAAACTTTTCAAGGGCTTCAGACTTATGTCTCATTAGGTACAAGTAACCATATCTTGAATAATCATCTATAAAAGAGATGAAATATTCGTACCCTCCTCGAGCTTTTACATTCATTGGACCACATAGATCCGAATGTATTAACTCTAAGGGTTCTTTGGCTCTGTAACCTTTTCCAGTAAAGGGTCTCTTGGTCATTTTTCCCTCGAGACACGATTCACAAGGTGGTAGTGAATCATCTTCTAACTTGTTTAGAAGTCCATTCTTTACCAAACGACCGATCCTATCGATGTTTATATGACCAAGTCTAAGATGCCAAAGATTAGTATTGTTACTTGATGGAGAAATCTTTTGCCTTTTACTTTGAGTTTCAGCAGTTTTAAATAATTCGTGATTTAAAAGTTCTTTGTTTTCGGTTGGTCTTAAAACGTACAAGTTATTTTCCAATTTGGCTGAACAAATAAGTACACCATTTTTATAAATGAACGCTTCATTCATATCAAAAGTAACTGTATACGATTGTTCAATCAAACATGAAATAGAAATTAAGTTCCTCTTAATCTTGGGAACGATTAACAAACTTTCTAAAAGTAAGAATCTATTTCTAAAAAATAACTTCGCAGCTCCCACTGCTTTAGCTGAAATGACTTCTCCAGTTCCGACCCTGAGTGTCATTTCCCCATCGTTCAACTGCCGAAAGGAACTATTTTCCTGAAAAGAAGAGCAAACATGATTAGTTGCTCCTGAATCAAGTATCCAGGTAAACTCATCATGTTCTACCAGGCATGTTTCTAAAACCAGTAAATCAAATTTACCTTCCTTTTCCTTCTTTTTCTCAGCAAGGTACTTTGGGCAGTTTCTCTTCCAATGTCCATCTACATTGCAGTGGAAACACTTGCCCTTATCTGCCACAGCTTTGGCTTTTCCCTTGCTTTTAGCAGCAGTACTGGGAGCTTTCCCCTTGTTTCCTTTCTTCTTCTGAGTTTTCTTTGAAGAAGTGGCTACAGATTTAGTTCCAGAGGATGAACCCTTCTCGAACTTTCTTTTGGAGTGAACAACGTTTGCCTCTCCTTCTATCTGTCCCTTGTTCTTAAGAAGAGACTGATAGAGCTGTAGCTCATTAAGGAGGCTAGTCAGGTTGAATGTTATTTTATTCATCATTGCATTGCTTCTAAACTGTAGAAAACTCTTCGGAAGAGATTCTAAGATGAATGCAACCTGACTACGCTCATCTATGACCGCCCCGTTTGCCTCTGCCACGTTGAATTGGACCATCATATCCAGGACATGCTCCCGAACAGACGTGCCCTCTTTCATGCGACAGCTATAAACGTATTTGAGAGCGTCATGGTGGAGTTGGTAGGACGGTTGTCCAAACATCTCCTGGAGAGAGTTCATAATCTCCCTCGCTGTTACCATGCTCTCATGCCTTTTAGCCAAAACTTCAGATAAGCTGGCTAGGATATAGACACGAGTCTAATCATTGGCCTTTGTCCAGCGGTCATAAGCATCCTTAACTGCTTGGGATGCATTACGATCAGGGGCTGGAGGACAATCCTCCGTTAAGACGAACCGCAGATCATCGACAACAAGAGTCGTATTCAGGTTCGACTTCCACGTAGCATAATTTTCGCCGATTAATTTCTCATTTTTAAGCAGAGAGACAATTGAGGAAGACATTGCTGAAATTTAAACAAACAATGAACCGTATTAGTTATCTTTGCCTTAACCCATCATACAAGAAAACAATTGCACACAATCCAATCACTTTAGCAAAGTAGACAATCACAGAACCCTAAAACTATCGATTTAGTTTTGCAACGACGTTTCAGAGGTTTAGAATGTCAGCCACCGAAGGGTGATCAGGCACTCCTCCTTTGAAATGAGACACCTCTCAGCTAATTCTAATTCCAGAATAACTCATATTCCTATAGACATTAGCCACCGTTGTTCGGTCAAGGATTTGTTAACACTTTTAACTCATCCTCGTAAGTGTAACCCTCCCACTTTCAGATCTCAGAGGCACGCACAACCAGGCTACCGAAGGGAAAGACAACTGTTGGTGATTAGCCTAAAAGCTCCTATCCTTTTCAGGAGTTCACGATGTTCCGAATCCTATGATCAGGCCCTCCGAAGGGATGGTTGCGCCAGGACAACCTGCAGGCGGATCATAGGACTCTCACGGTGTGAACTATGGGCGGAGACCAAGGGATACGTTGACATGTGTCCCGCTCCCACTTACTCTAGACATTTTTCCCATTCACCTTGATATTGATCCATGCAAACACTTTCCGAAGGGAGGCCGCTCCTAAGGCGACTCGAAGCCGAGCATGAATCTCACGTTGTGAATATAGGGACGTAGGAGCAAAACTTGATTTAAATCTCGTTTTGTAACTTTCCTCCCACTGAAAATGTCCTAAGGTTAATATAGGGTTATTTAACTTAGATAGTATTCGGCTAAGTCAATCTATCTAAGTCTGAACCTATTATAACAATTATGGAAAAGATTCAATTGCAATCTTTTGGGTGAATTAAACTTCTTTTAACAAACCCAACATTGCAAGTCAACATTACTATGGTTAATTCAACTCAATGTTCGGGTCAGTTCCCAGGTAGGAGGTGTTCCGTAAACCGTCAACTTAAATACCCCCAGCCTTAGACAGAACTTTACCGAGAGAGTTCCCTTATAACCTCAGTAATGTAAGGTCTTTACTCTAAAGATCTAGGTGCATTAAACACTTTTAATAAACCTAGTGAAATTGCATGCTAACATTTAACTATGATTAATTCAACTCCGGTATTCCAAGTCAGTTCCCAAGTAGGAGGTGTTCCGTAAACCGTCAACTTAAATACCCCCAGCCTTAGACAGAACATTACCGGTGGAGTTCCCTTATAATCATAGCAATGTTTTTCCTACTTAGTCAATTAAAACTATTTTAAATACTAAGTAAGAAAAGATTCTAATCCTATTAGAAACTGATCTAGGTCTAATTAATTTTAAACAATTTAAAATTAATCCAATTCATCCTATGATCTTATGTTTGCATGCAAATCTTGATTATAGATTGACGGTTTCTAATCATTAATATTAAAGAACTATTTCAAATTTTAATGATTAATCCTATAATCAAGAATCTAGGGTTTAATTCATTCAACAATCTCATTCAAATTAAATAATTAAACCACACTAATTGCATGAATAATATAACAATTATATTATTAACTATGGATGTTTCATGCTTCATGCAATTTTTTATTTTCTTTTATTATAACAATTATAAGCCAATCAAGAAAATCAATCAAGCATGCTTCATTCATCACATTAAACATAACTATTTATATTTAATTTAAGTAATGACATGTTTCATGCTTTCCAATTTTTTCATATAATTAATATACACTTATATTAAAAATATGAAAACAAAACTATGCATTTAAACATACATTATAACAATTTATAATATATAAAAAATGCATGAGCATGTTTATAACCTAAGGTTGGATTAAATAATCTATATGACATCCATAAAGCATATAAATAGCAATTGAATTGGTTAATTTTGGCCCCTAGGATAAAATAAAGCAATAAATTACATTAATTTAGCTAAATTCTATCCTAAAAAATCCATGTACAGCTCCGGAATTGGTCTAGACAGCACGAACCGCCCCGAACCACCTCGAACCGGCCTCCAAAATCACGAACCATGCCAAAAATTGGCTGAACCGGACTAAATAAGTCCCCGCCCAGCCGAACCGGTCCAAACCGGACCGGTCACGCCTTGAACCGCGCCTGTTGAAACCCTAATGCGCGCCTCCATCGTGACAGCGTCGAGACGCTGTGATGATAGCGTCCCGACGCTGTGCGTTTTCCATATATGGCGCCTGCGTAATCGAGACGGCGTCGAGACGCTGTTGAGGTAGCGTCCCGACGCTGTGTGCTTTCCTTACCGAGCGCCTTCGGTATCGAGACAGCATCGAGACGCTGTTGAAGGAGCGTCCCGACGCTGTTGCGTCTGGAGGCAGAATCTGGGCAAAACAGCAACGATTTCTTCAGTTTTGGCTTCGATTTCAGCGGCGATTGCTTCGATTTTCATCTCATAAAAACCTATTCTAGACCCGGACTTACATAGGACTCGATTTTACATAATATACCCGAAACACCAGGCCTTACATGATCAAAATCACATAAAAATAAAATCTATGGCCATAAAATTAACCCAAACAGTTCAATGCAAACCGAACATACATTATGCATAAATCCCACCTATTAGAGCCTATCGCAACTTTTTAAAATTAATTAATAGGGACAGCGATGGCTCTGATGCCGATTGAAGGGAATAAAAGTCCCCACGCAGCGGAAGCGCATCGATTGGACCTTACGTCGTATATTAATTAACATTAAAATACCGTTAGGATAACTCAAACAAAACTTTAAACGAACTTTAAAGTCGCTGTAAAATCGGTTTAAACATGCTAAAATAAATCTAAATTTATTTTTAAAACTTTTCTAAAGAAAAGAGGAAGAACCGTTACAAACCTCCGTTGTAGACTTGACCGTTCTTCGCCAACGACGCTCCACGAACGAAAACGCAGCAGCCGCTTTAAGGTTTTCTTCGCTGGAAATTCTTCTTTGATTGACACAATCACCACAGAGGTTACACCGGTATGTCTCTAAGTCTAGGAGGCAAAAGACTTGTGGGAGTCTTTCTCTAAGAGGGAGACTAGAGAGAATTCTAGGTCTTGTCTTTCAAGAGTGTCAAGTGTCTCAAGTTTCATGACCAATTAGGTCTAGTGTTCTATTTATAAAAGAGAGGCCATGAATAAAATATTCAATTAAATCAATCTTTTCCAAAATTGATTCAATCTTATTCCTTAATTAATCAATCATGATCAATCAATTCCCCAATTGATTAATCTTTTCCACAAATGACTAATTACTTCCATAAGTGATTAGATCATTCCCATAAATGATTAATCACTTCCTTAAGTGATTAATTATTTACATAATTGATTAATTCATGGTTAATGAATTCTTTAATTAATTAACCACCAATTAAATATCACATATTTAATTTCCGGCCTTGAATTAATTAATTTTGCCCAAACACATTTTAGGACTTAAATTAATTAATTTATTATTTGAACTCTTTCAATCTTCCATAAATTTATATTTGAACTTCTTCAAATATTAATTTCTCTCATAATAATATATAAATATATATTATATTTGTTTCCCTTAGTAAATTGAACATTTTCAATTTACATTTATTACTTAGTTGCCTCAAATTACTTTACGAGCTACCAGTGGGACCTAATGGACCTGCAGATCAGAAGCTCCAACGATGTGAGATTAATTGGTCAAACTCATTAACCACATTAATCAATATTCGTTAACTGTGTGTACATTCCACTATAGACTCACAGTTGCACTCTTCTCACTGCAGACATATTTTCTGTGTCCACGGATCTAGACCAATATCGACTTGTTAGTCCTTCACGAGTGTCTGTAACACCAGCTGGGTCAAATTACCGTTTTACCCCTGGGTTACCTCTATTTCCTTAAGTACCAATGCTCCTCTAATGAACAACCTGTTTGTGGTCCAACCATCAAACAGAAAACCCTCTCGTGCCATTGAGAGGGTAGGGCCCTTTGTTCAAGACTCGGAGTAACCACTTAAGGGAACACTCATCTGCTTCCCTAAAGTCGGGAAGGAGTGAATTCCATCTTGTACAATTATGTTCCCAGCTCCCCATTCGGTCTTGTCCCCAAAGTGGTAGGCTTATTGAGTCGGCGTATTGGCCACTCTCACCCATACAAATCAAAGGACAATCTCTCATGAGTAGGAGTCCATAATCAACTCAGGATTAAGACTAAGTTGTCTAGGTCGTCCTAGTGAAATAGAAAACCAACTAGTTAACGGTGTTATAACCAGTGGTTACTATTTCGCGGTCCGATCTTATGCAAACTCATTGCATAGGATACCCCCACTCGCATGTCTCCTACACGAACGCGTTGGATCGCAGCGTTTGTATCAAATACAAAGTGGGTCGTATCCATAGTGTTACCAGGATAAGGCACCCAGTCTTATCCCTATACTATAGACCCTTTAGGCTGTTTCTTGAACAATGATCCCATATGTCACTACATATAGTTCAAGACTCATATTACAACCTTGGATGTCTAGTTTATTGGATTAGGGTTATTATTAGGCAAAGACATATAAAATAACTAATAACAATTAATGGAAAAATATATCAATATTATTTCATTAATGTCCGGTCAACGGTTACATTCACTATCTACGAGTTTTAGGGCATAAATCCCAACAAAGTTAGTGGCCTTAAAATTAAAGGGGGGAGCCCAAGCATGGTGGGATCAATTGGAACTCAACCGACAAAGATATGGTAAGAGGCCAATACGAAGATGGGAAAGAATGAAAAGATTGATGAAAGAAAGGTTCTTGCCCATGAATTTCGAACAAATCCTATATGATCAATACCAAAATTGTAAGCAAGGTACAAGATCGGTGATGGAATACACTGAAGAATTCCATCGATTAGGAGCACGAACGAATCTTGGAGAAAGCCAACAATATTTAGTTGCAAGATACAAAGGAGGTCTTCGAAATGACATCAAAGAACAACTTTCTTTACAGCCTATTGGATATCTAAATGAAGCCATCTCAGCGACGGTTGTAATTGAAGAACAAATAGCCAATCGCTTTAAAAGAACGTACTCAAGAAGAGCTACAAGTGAACAGACCAATCCTTTCGCCAAATCTACCTCGGGTGAAAGGATGCCACAGCAGACCTCTTCGGCAATTTCAAAGGGAAAGTAAATTGACAACGGATCAAATAAAGATGTCAAGAATCAAAAAAATCCAAAAAGGTCTTCAAATACATATTCAAGACCAACTCTGGGAAAGTGCTTTCGATGCAACCAAGCTGGTCATTTATCAAACGAATGCCCACAGAGAAGAACTCTCACTATTGCAGACAATGTCGAATATGTGGAAGAAAGGGATGACACTGATTCTGAAGAAAACACCGACTTCCTTGAACCAGATGAAGGAGAACCGGTATCCTTAGTAGTCCAAAGACTTTTGCTAGCACCCAAGAAAGATCCAAGTTATCAAAGGCATGCTCTTTTCAAAACAAGATGCACCATCAATGGGAAAATTTGCAACGTTATCATTGACAGTGGGAGTACCGAGAACATTGTGGCAAGCAAATTGGTAAACTCCTTAAACCTACCTTTACATCCTCATTCAGCACCTTACAAGGTGAGTTGGATCAAGAAAGGGGGTGAGGCTCAAGTGACACATACCAGCACTATTCCTTTGTCTATTGGAGCAAGCTACAAGGACCAAATAATTTGTGATGTCTTAGACATGGATGCTTGTCATATCCTCCTTGGCCGACCGTGGCAATATGATGTCCAAGCGGTACACAAGGGTCGTGATAACACCTATGAATTCCTTTGGATGGGAAAGAAAATCGTGCTCCTCCCACTTAACCCAGCAAAGCAAATTGCAAATGACACCTCAGCAACCAAAAAAGGTCAGCTATTCACTTTATCTTATGGGAAAAACTTTCTCTGTGAAAAACAGCAACATATTATTGGCTTTGTTGTTAAACATTTTGATACCTCCATCTCTGACCATGTTATTCCGAATGAGGTACAAACATTGCTACAACAACACAAGGCCATCGTTGACAGCCCAACAGAACTTCCTCCTTTAAGAGATATCCAGCATTCTATTGATCTCATCCCGGGCGCTACACTCCCCAACCTTCCGCACTATAAGATGAGCCCAATCGAATATCAAATACTTCATGAACAAATACAAGAGTTGCTGGATAAGGGACATATTCAACCAAGCCTCAGCCCTTGTGTCGTTCCTGCCCTCCTCACTCCCAAAAAAGATGGCACTTGGCGGATGTGTGTGGATAGCCGAGCTATTAACAAGATTACAGTGAAATATCATTTTCCAATTCCAAGGATTGGTGACTTACTAGAATAATTGGTTGGGGCAACAATATTTTTGAAGATTGATTTAAAGAGTGGCTACCACCAAATCCGAATCCGACCGGGAGATGAGTGGAAAACGGCATTCAAAACCAATGAAGGTCTCTTTGAATGGCTTGTGATGCCTTTCGGATTATCAAATGCCCGAAGTACTTTCATGAGGCTTATGAACCAGGTATTACTACCATTTATAAATAAATTCATTGTTGTATATTTTGATGATATACTTGTCTATAGCATTACTTTAGATGACCATTTGAAACACATAGCAAAATTATTTGCCACATTACAGAAACATTCATTGGTTATAAATCTGAAGAAATGTTTGTTTGCTACAAAAGAAATTTCATTTCTAGGGTACATAATAGGACATAATAAATTAAGTATGGATCCTAATAAAATTAGAACGATAAACGAATGGGAGGAACCTATAAATATCAGGGAATTACAGAGCTTTTTAGGCCTTGCATCCTTTTACCGAAAATTCATTAAAAATTTTAGTACTTTGGTTTCACCCT
Source organism: Luffa acutangula (assembly GCA_036850905.1). Classification (NCBI taxonomy): domain Eukaryota; kingdom Viridiplantae; phylum Streptophyta; class Magnoliopsida; order Cucurbitales; family Cucurbitaceae; genus Luffa; species Luffa acutangula. Next base: position 21,063,630 of record CM072092.1, on the reverse strand, counting down.
AAACTAACTACCTAAAAAAGGGAAAATTTCTTTGGGGACTTGAACAACAAAAGAGCTTCGGTGTTATCAAAGAAAAACTTACCAGCAGCCCCGTATTAGCCCTCCCAAATTTCAATATTCCTTTTGAGGTGGCAGTTGATGCTTCAGGCATAGGTGTAGGAGCTGTTTTATCACAAAATTCCCATCCAATCGAATTTTTTAGTGAAAAACTAAGCCCCTCGAGACAAAACTGGTCCACATATGAACAGGAGTTATATTCTTTGGTAAGAGCATTGAAACAGTGGGAACATTACCTCTTAAACATGGAATTTATCCTTTTTACAAATCACTTTTCTTTAAAATTCCAAAACTCTCAAAAAACCATAAGTAGAATGCATGCTAGGTGGTTATCATTTCTTCAAAGATTTGATTTTGTGATCAAACATACGTCCGGTATTACTAACAAAGTAGCAGATGCATTGAGCCGAAAGGAAAGTCTTTTCACCATTTTAAAAGGAGAAATCATAGCTATGGACCACCTACCGGAAACATATGTTGATGATTCAGATTTTGGCACCACATGGAAAAACTGTGTAGACCATACTCCGGCCAGTGGCTTCAATATCTTGGATGGATTCCTCTTCAAGGGGGATGTCTTATGCATTCCACATTCATCTTTAAGGGAAGCGCTAATTCGAGAAACTCATGCTGGAGGTTTAGCCGGACATCTTGGACGAGACAAGACATTACAAATTCTAGAGACTAGATATTTTTTGCCGCAATTAAAGAGTGATGTCACCAATTTCGTAGCCAGATGTTACACTTGCCAGAGTTTTAAAGGACATGGTCAAAATACAGGACTTTACACACCTCTTCCCATTCCCGAAAACATTTGGGAAGACCTTTCCATGGATTTCATCCTCGGTCTCCCACAAACCCAACGTGGCTACGACTCTATTTTTGTGGTGGTAGACCGATACAGCAAAATGGCTCATTTTTTGCCATGTAAGAAAACGTCAGATGTTGTATACATCGCCACCCTATTTTTCAAAGAGATAGTCCGACTTCATGGTATTCCAAAGTCCATTGTTTCCGATAGGGATGTGAAATTCCTAGGACATTTCTGGAAAACCCTTTGGAAAAAGTTCGATACAAAACTAAAGTACAACACTACCAGCCATCCTCAAACCGATGGTCAAACGGAAGTAAAAAACAGGACGTTGGGCAATTTATTAAGGTGTCTAAGCGGGGACAAACCAAAGCAATGGGACATGTCATTGGCACAAGCCAAATTCGCCTACAACCACATGCGGAACAGAACGACAGGGAAGTCTCCATTTGAAATTGTCTATACAAAACTTCCTAGACTAACATTTGATCTAATACATATTCCCTCTTCGGTTGATCTTAGTACTGAAGCTGAGGAGATGGCTACCAGAATCTAAGAGTTGCATAACCAAGTCCAAAACCACATTCAAGAGCAAACTGCTAAGTACAAAGAAGCTGCAAATAGGAAGAAGAGATTCAAAGAGTTTTAAGTTGGAGATCTCGTGATGATACATTTAAGGAAAAGCAGACTCCATGCAGAAACTTACAACAAGCTCACGAAAAGAAAGCTTGGGCCATTCCCTATATTGGAAAGATACCAGAAGAATACAACATTAATCCTACATTTAATGTTGCTGACCTGTATTCTTTTCACCCCCTGGATGAGTTTACTTTAGCACCATAACTCGAGGACGAGTTTTTTTTGGGGGAGGGGTATTTGGTGTAGCCTATTCTATGTATTTCTCTATTTTAGTTAAGTCATGTGCTTAGCACATGTTGTAACTAATTCTAGTTAGTCTCCATGCCTATTTAAAGGATGGAGCTCATTAATAAAGGGATCATTCATTCATTATTATAACTCCTAGTTTCGGTTACACCACTCTGCTTTTAATTGTTTAAAACATTAGGGACAATGTTTTATTTTAAGTTTGGGGGCAAAGCTTTCGCTACTTTTGAGCTTACCTGAGTTCTTTTGGATGCATGTTTAGGACAGTGAGGAAAGCCTAGGATTTGAGTTAGTGTTTTGGGGGGAATATGGTTTATATGAATGTGGAATTCAAGAGCATAGCAGAAAACTGGGAAATTTTAAAATTTTTTGCTTAGTATTAATGTCTAAAGCATGCAATAAACTTATCCTATGAGATCTTTGAAAATCTAGATTCTTGTTATGACTTTTATAAGTTTGTTGTCACTTCGATAGACTTAGTCTCTACCACTAGGAATCCATGCTTTAATGTTTTAAGAACTAGGTTAAAAAGAAAAAAAAAATGTTATGCCTGCAAAAAAAAAAAAAAAGCAACAAAAGAAAAAAAGAAATATCTGTTGAAAAGAAAGAAAGAAAAGAAAATATTTTTGCTTGCAAAAGAAAAAATAGAGTTAGGGGTAAAAAGAGCTACCTTCATTGTGATTAGTTAGGACCATCCAAGGATTAAATTTGGGATAAGGGTCCCTGCAGCGGTGTGTGAAAGTTAGTGCCCTTAGGATCATAGAATGCAAGTTTGGGGCGGGGGGAGGGGGGATCCATCCAGAAGAAGAAAAATAAAAGAATCAGGCGCCCTAGCTTTTTTATTTGCATGATAGCTAGAATTCTAAATCGTTAGGACTTTTAGCCAGTGTAGGGGAAGACAAATGGAAAATGCCGTAAAACTAATCTAGGTTAGTAGAAGAACCACTAGATAAGTTTGGAGCATGCTATTCATCAATGCTAAGTTTCACTTTTAAAATTTCTTCATGAGTATATTGTGCTTGCTTAGTCCACTTGTATTGTGTTTCTTCATGATCCTCTAATGAACAATTGGTTTGTGGTTCGACCAACAAACTGAATCCCTCTCGAGCCAATGAGGGGCGGGATCCCTTTGTTCAAGCCCAAGTGTCAGAACTTAAGAGAACAACCTCACTATTATCCCTTATTCGAGCAAGAGTGAATTCTGTCTTGCAGGACTATGTCCCCAGCTATCTACCCACTTGTTGTGCGATTACCGCAAGCGTACGATTGCCACAAGTAATATAAAACGGTAGAGTACCGAGTATCGATTCCATAGGGAGAAGCGTATTCAAACAAGATAATCAACTAAGCACTAAAAATACTAGGATGAATTATTATTTAGGGACCTAGACATAATGAAGGATGCAATCAAAATTAAAGCAAAACAATGAATTAAATTGATCAAGCAAAGTGGCAAAGAGGATGGCAGAGTCGATTGAGAGGCGGAGTCTTGAAATCCAGAATATAGGTCATTAGTTATTCTAATTATCCTATCTTGTGTCCGACTAATTATAGACCTAGAATCTCTGTTAATTACATAGGTTCTCCTGTCCATTTCCCCTAATTATAACTAACTCATTTTAATAACTTAAGTGTCCTTAGTGCTATTAAACAGGTTAATTAATGATCCCTGATTCATTATTGATCTCTAAGCCTAACCAACTACTCTCGCTGTCACTACGAGTAGTTAAGCCTAGTTGAATGGGTTATGACCTGACTTAGTTTCTGTCGAGTTTCCACTAAGTATCTAATCACTATAAATTTGGCCAAAATCTATAGAGCATTACGAACACCCACACAAATAATCAGTATAATGGACACAAAGATAGGAAATCAAAATAACAATTAACTATATTCTTTCATTCAAGACCCGCAAATCGAGATTTAGCTATACATGTTAATTTCTCGTCTATACATAACAGAAAACATAAATGAACAATTGAAGGAGTTTAGGAGATGAACCATAGAGGAACCCCTTGCTTGCGCATTGGATCCTTCTCGTTACAAGCTCCCGAACACTCCAAAAAATGCCCAATACACGAATTTTCACTCTCCTCTCAACTCGACCCTCAAAGATGGCTCAAAGAGCCTTGAAAGGACTAAAAGAATGGAATGGATGATTTCTTGATGATCTAAATGGGAGGAGAAACGCGCTTTATATAGGCCTTCAGCAAGGACAACGTCGCGACGCTGACGTGTCACGTAGTCAACTTGGGCTCCAAGACATCCCAGCGTCGAGACGCTAAGGGACAGCATCGCGACGTTGTCCTTCGGCTGGAACTTTCCAGATCGCGCCTTGGCTTGGATTTTCGACTCTCCTTCCATTTTTTGGCCCAGTTGACTTCCATGTTGGGTCGTGGACTTCTCCCACTTGACCCACTTTGATCTCCATGGATAAATATCCGATAAGTGGGCTTCTTTTCTCCTCTTTTTCTCCAATTTTCCAACAAAAACTCCTAGGGACCAAAATTAATCAATTATATGATTTTATATAATAAAAACGCAATAAAGCTCATCAAAAGCTATTAAATTCAAGGGAAAAATAGCAGCATTTATGCATGTTATCACTGCTTTCATCCCAAAAATGGTAGGTTTATTGAGTCGGCGAACTCGGGCCACCCTCACCCATGCAAATCAAAGGACAATCTCGAATAAACAAGAGTTCATAGTAAGGTCAGGATTAAGATCGAATTACTTAGGTCTTCAGATGAAATAGTCAGTTTCATCAGTAAAAGTCGTTATAAGGTGAAAGTGACTTATCTCGTAGTCTAGTCTTATGCAAACTCATTACGTAGGTGTTAGGCTCCTAGAGTGAGTAAAAATAAGATATAAATGGACTCTAGAACTCTTGTGCAAGTATACACAATCCGCAGCAAGTAATAAGTATTTATCGAATCCAAATTCTGGATTAGCTTTCGCTTTATCTATTTTGTTTAGCTTTTCAATGGTTTCAAAAGTGGTTAAAATGATTGGTTTTTATAGAATGCTGAAGCAAAAGAAATGACAGAACAGAAAGTAAACAAATAAGTAGACAGATTAGAAACAGGCGCTGGTCAGGATTTAGTAATTGTTTTAAAAGATGCTCTAGCAATATTATTAATCAGGCAAAACTCTTGCAGTCTTATTAGCAGATTCCTCCTGGAAATCTGGATTTTTTAGAATGTGTTTCAACTCCAATGACGCACTACCGATCAAGCACTAGGCAACTGGCTATCCCTAGCTCAATCACTGGCGTTCACCAATACACAATGATCTAGTGTGATTAAATGCCACACACTTCTCAAATCATCCCTGAAACTAGGAAGTGATATTCATACCGGCTGGTCAAGCGGGCACAAAATGTAAATAAGCACAACAAATAATCAAGATGCATCAAATCAACATATATTGCATAGAGATTAAGCACATCAATTACATATTCCCTAACCAACACCTAAAGTTACTTAGTTCATAGAGCACATGGCAACACACGTTACAATATGAGTAAGTGCATCCATAATTACAAACTAATACAAGAAAATACTAATTCCCTTGTTCAACTTCGTAATTGATGGTCTTCTTGTAGTCCCTAATCTTTCTCCTCTATTCGGCTCCCAATAAAGGAAATGAGAAATGATCTCTTCCCCAAGAGTGGAATGAATTTGACTTGGGCGGTCTTTCCCTTTTATAGAGTGAAGACAAGCTTGAATTAGGTTGACCTAGACACGTGGATGGCTCTCCTTGATCCTTAAATCAGAGAATAGCTTAACTAATTTCAGTTCATTAAATTGGCTAACGAGCTGTGACGTGGCAGTTTTGCTCCTTGCTTTGCTGAAGCACAGATTTTTCTCCCTCAAGTCGCTCAACAATATATTATGCACAAAATAACTTCCAAAGCATCCATTCTTCCAAATGGGTTAAAACATATAATATTCATCTAAAAAGCAACCCTATTTAGCACAAAAGACACACAAATCCCTATAGAAAGCTTAAATAACTCCCTTTTGGAGAGTTATCAATAGGACGCCCCCACTCGCATGTCTCCACATGAACGATTCAGGATCACATCGTTTATACTAAATACAAAGTGGGTCACGTCCATAGTGTCCTCACGATAAGGTACCCAACCTTATCCCTGTACTATAGACAGTTTAGGCTATTACTTGAACTCCATCCACTCTTATGTCACGACATAAAGTTCAAGTGTTCATTACATAGCCTGAGATTCTTAGTTTATTGGATTTGTGGTTATTTAGGCAAGACTAATAAATTTATAATCAATAGCGCATTATTATCAAACAATCAAATGTTACATTTTCTATCTACGAGTTTTAGGGCATAAAAGCCAACAAACTCCCACTTGCACTAAAACTATAGTGAGTGGAATGTATATGCAATAAATAATACCAAGGCAAGGAAATGTTACAAATACAATAAACGAGGGCATTATTATACTCATTACATCTCCCATTTGCCCTAGGTTATGCTATATACATATCTCGTAAACCTAAGCTCTGTTGATGACTCACGAACACTTTAGCCGAGAGAGTCTTCGTAAATGGGTAAGTTATGTTAGTCTCCGTAATGCACAATCTCCTAAATCCGGTGATACTTCCTCTTTATGTGTTTTCCTTATTTGTGGCTTCCAGACTCTTTTGAATTGGCTACTGCCCCACTATTGTCACAATATAGAGTAATGTCAGATATTTTATTCGGATAAGTTTTTTTCTTTAGAGAGGATTATAATTTAACTGTTGAGATTATATTTTCATTAGCATGATAATTAAGTGGGCATGTAGTTAATTACCAAAGATGTCAAATGTTGAGCAGAGGGCATATGGCATTATGGTTGTTAGACGCATAGAGAGCACAGTAAATGGGAAGATCTTACCGTTTGACAGATCAAAATTTCCCATGAATCCATGCGATTGAAACGGTAACTTAAATTAATTAGGAGATAATTAGGGACTAGCTATTCGTTGAAAATATTTGAGTTAGTGCCCTATTTATACGAGCTCCCATCATGTACGTTTTTCACTTTTATCTTTTATCTAACCTGTTATAAATTTTTCTCTGTGTGTATTATTATTGTTATGGCAAAACCACAAGAAAGGAAACAAAAACAGATGGAAGAAGAAGTCCAGACTAAGAAAGAAAAGACCCTGAGGAAGTAATCTCGCAACTTGAAGTACCAACTGATCAGAATCTTGGAGGGGAAGAAGAAGTGTCGATAGATAAGAATACAGTGGAAGAGAGGGGTGAAGATAAAGGGATAAAAATCCTACGCAGCGAAAAGAATTATCGAACCTACTCAGAGTCTTAGATTCTAATTGAAATACCAATACAATCTGCAAAAGAATACAGCGATAAATCTATATTTAGAAGGTTGTACAACGGGTATAAACATGCTAAAATTAACTAGATCTAATCTAGATGATCCTAGTGATCAAGGATTTCATAGAAAACTTACTTTTGTAGAAAGCATTGATCGATTCGCCTTTTATTGCTAATAAGATTGAAAACGCGGCAACCTTCTTGTGAGAACACCACCAATCGGTTACACCGGTATATCTCTAAGACTTCTTGAAGCATGAGACTTGTGGGAGTCTTTTGAGAGAGATCTCTGAAAGAAGAAGAGTCAATGGGATGCCTTTCACCCCACCCCAGGGGTCTTATATATAGGTAAATGCCAAGACTTTTTCCTAATAGGAAAAGGTCTATGAATAAGTTAAAATCTATTATCTGAACAATATCTAATTTTAATAAATAATTAATTAATTTCATAATTAATTAATTACCCAATTAAATATCATATATTTATTCTTAGGGATTTTATTAAAATTAAAATTAATATGAATCCAGTTCATATTAAAATTTATTTGAACTCTTTCAAATATTTTCTCTTAAGAATTAATTTTTGAAATTAATTCAAAAATTATATTATAAAGTTTCATAAACTTTATATTATAATGCATCAACATACATTATTCGATTCCTCAAATAAATTTAACATTTTCAATTTCTAATTAATTGCTTCAAGTCTCTTTACGAGCTACCAGTGGGATCTAATGGACCTACAGATTAGAAGCTCCAACGATACGAGACTAATTGACTAAACTCATTAACCAAGTTAGTCAACATTCGTTAACTATGGGTCACTCCACTAAAGACCCACAACTGCACTCTTCTCACTGCATAATATTTCTATGTCCATGGTGAAGGGATAAAAGCCCTTTTCGCAGCGGAAGACAACAGAGACCTTTTCGAATAAAACGCCGATTGGGATACCAATACGACGACAAAAAGAAATAAATTTTACAGCGAGCATTACAGACAAATTAAGTGCTGTAAAACAGATATAAGCATGTTGATATACAAGGAAAAAACTCTAGAATAGGATCCTAATGATCCTAGAATTCAAGAACAACTTACCCTTGAAGATTTCTTGGATTGCTTCGCCAAAAACCCTTTGATGAAGTTGAAAAACAACAGCAAAATCACCTTGTCTTTGCTGGAAAAAGAAACACGAACACCACCAAAAGAATTTCACCGGTATTCTCCTTGGGACTAATATTGATCGGCTTGTGGGAACCAAAGATTCTAAGTCTTGGGAGAGAAAATGCAGAGATTACTGGAGAGTAGTTTTGAGAGAGAAAGCGTGATTATTCTATTCTGCAGAGAACAACCAACTCTCGATCAAATGAACGGTGAGGGAGAGCACCAACTAATGGAGAAACTCCCTCCTAAATAACCTCATCATCACGTAATTCCCTAGGTTAGTGGGCTGACCATCTCTTATCAGTTATACTGATAAGTTAATTAAATTATCAATTAATCAAATTAACAATTAATTTAATCAATATTCATATAAATCAAATTTATACAAATATTACCACTTAACCCATAGTTTTATTAAAAATCAATTAAATCAAATTTAATTAAAGTTATTAAAACTAATTATCAATTAATATAATAACTAATTAATATATTAATTAATATTATAATTAAATATCTCATATTTAATTATAACTCTCTCCAAGTAAACTATAGTATTAATGTACATCTAATGTGCATTAACTATAACCTATAGTTTTAAAATGAATCACATTCATATTTAAGTTTAATATTCAAACACCTTCGAATATTCAATTCTCCCTTAGAATTTTACCTCAACGCCCCTAGTGAGCTACCGGTGGGACCTAATGGACCTACAGATCAGAAGCTCCAACGATATGAGATTAGTTGGCTAAACTCATTAACCAAGTTAATTAATATTCGTTAACTGTGGTTCACTCCACTAAAGAACCACAGCTGCACTCTTCTCACTGCAGATATATTTCTGTGTCCACGGATATCGACCGTCAGCAGCAAGTTAGCCCTTCACGTGTGTTCGTACCCCAGCTAGGTCAAATTACCGTTTTACCCCTAGGCTACCTCTTGGTCCTTAAGTATCAGTGCTCCTCTAATGAACAACCTGTTTGTGGTCCAACCAACAAACAGAAATCCCTCTCGTGCTATAAAGAGGGTAGGGCCCATTGTTCAAGACCCGGAGACACCACTTAAGGGAACACACCTCTACTTACCCTCATATCGGGAATGAGTGAATTCTATCTTGTAAGACTACGTTCCCAGCTCCCCACTCGGTCTTGTCCCCAAAATGGTAGGCTTATTGAGTCGGCGAACAGGCCACTCTCACCCGTACAAATCAAAGGACAATCCCTCATGGACAGGAGTCCATAATCCACTCAGGATTAAGGCCAAGTTGCCTAGGTCATCCTAGTGAAATAGAAACCGAGCTAACTAACGGTGTTATAGTTAGTGGTTAACTATTTCGCGGTCCGGTCTTTGTGCAAACTCATTGCACAGGATACCCCCACTCGCATGTCAACCACATGAACGTGTTGGATCACTACGTTTGTATCATTATACAAAGCGGATCGTATCCATAGTGTCACCAGGATAAGGTACCCAACCTTATCCCTATACTACAGACCCTTTAGGCTAAAACTTGAACATTGATCCCCGTATGTCCCTACATACTAGTTCAAGCCTCGTTCTATTAGCCATGGATGTTTAGTTTATTGGATTAGGGCTAACAAGACAAGATATAATACAAACATTGAATAATACATCACTTTATTAATGTCCGGTCAAATGTACATTTACTATCTACGAGTTTTAGGGCATAAAACCCAACACATGGATATCGACCAATAACGGCAAGTTAGTCCTTCACGAGTGTTCGTAACTCCAGCTCAGCCAAATTATCGTTTTACCCCTAAGTTACCTCTACCTCCTTAAGTACCAGTGATCTTCTAATGAACAACCTTCTTGTGGTCCAACCATCAAACAGAAATCCCTCTCGAGCCAGTGAGAGGGTAGGGCCTTTTGTTCAAGACCCGGAGACACCAATTAAGCAAACACTCATCTACTTCCACAAAAGTCAGAAATGAGTGAATTCCATCTTGTGTGATTATGTTCCCAGCTCCCCACTCGGTCTTGTCCCCAAAATGGTAGGCTTATTGAGTCTGCGTACTGGCCACTCTCACCCATTCAAATCAAAAGACAATCCCTCATGAACAGGAGTCCATAATCCATTCAAGATTCAGATTAAGTTGCCTAGGTAATCTTAGGGAAATAAAAACCTAACTAGTTAACGGTGTTACAACTAGTGGTTACTATTTCGCGGTCTAGTCTTATGCAAACTCATTGCATAGGATACCCCCACTCGCATGTCTACTACATGGATGCTTTAGATTAATACGTCTGTATCAAATACGAAGCGGAGCGTATCACATAGTGTTACCAAGATAAGGTACCCAGTCTTATCCTTGTAATATAGACCTTTTAGGTTGTTCTTGAACATCGATCCCTGTATGTCCCCACATACTAGTTCAAGTTACATACAAGCAACCGTGGATCTTAGTTTATTGGATTTGGGTCAAATTGTGCAATATTTAACAATAACATTTTATTGTAGAACCTCAATAACACTTATTAAAACAAGTATACAATTTGTTTACATTCACTATCTACGAGTTTTAGGGCATAAAACCCAACAAACTCCCACTTGAACTAAAACTCTAGTTTAGTGGGATGTACAATAATCTATTTAGCAGTGGGTGTATAAATACATGTATAAAACATATACAATGTACAAATACAATAAACTAGACATCACTATACCCATTACATAACGGTATCACTATACCCATTACATTTCTCCCACTTATCCTAGAATTCATCTTTGTACATAACTCGTAGACCTAGACCTTCTAGATGACCCTCATACCCTTTAGTCGAGAGAGCCTTCGTGAATTAATAAAAAAATATTCCATTTAATTCAATGTGCTTGCATGCCTTGGGCTGCTAGGTTCTTTTGAATTTGCCACAACACCATTGTATCACTATAAAATGTGATGGGCAAGTTCACATTTGGAACACATTCCAAATCCGTCAAGAACTTCTAAGTCTTACAGTCTTTATCGCTGCTTCACAAGAAGCTATATTTTCGGCCTATATTGTCAAGACTGTAATGATGCCACACTATAGCTCCTTCGTAAAGTTTGACCATGGATACTGATGTAGATTTCCTCAAATCCTTATCAGTCTTAAAATCCATGCCAGTGTATCTTGTAAGTATCAAATCCTTAGTCTCATACACGAGCATATAGCTCCTCTTTCTCCTCAGATACTTGAGGATATTCTTAACGGTTTTCTAGTGATCAAATCTTGGATTAGATTGATACTTACTGACAATCTCTATTGCATAGGGCAATCGTCTCATGTTCTCAACTTCTTGAGGTGTCTCAGGAAATAGTTTCTTAGACAAATGAATTCCACACCTGAAAGGTAGTGAACCCTTCTTAGAATTCTGCATCTTATATCTAACTAACATCTTGTAGATATAAGATACTTGAGACAAGACTAGCTTTTTTTTTTCTTATGGTTCCTAACAATTTGGATCCGAAGAACAAACTTAGCTTCTCCCAAATTTTCATTTGGAAATGAGCTGCTAGCTCATTTTACTAGTCAGTAAGATAACCTACATCATTCCCAATGACTAGGATATCAATCACATACAACACTAATAAAGCTACTGAACTATTGACGATCTTCTTGTTAGGACAAGATTTCATCAATGTTCTGATCAAAGACAAAAGATTTGATCACAATATCAAATCTTATATTCCAAGATCGAATTGCTTAGGTCAATCCATGAATGGATCATTTAAGCTTGCAAACCCTTTTGCTTTTGATCTTGCTAAATGAACCATTCTAGTTGAGACATGTAGATACTCTTCTCAAGATTACCATTCAAAAGGGTAGTCTTGACATCCATTCAAAATGGACAAGAGTTCTAACAGACTTCAGCATGACAACAGGAGAAGAATTTCTTACAGTCACCTGTCTTTGGGTATAACCCTTTGCCACAAGTCTAACCATAAGATTATGTCTCGTTTCTTCTTGTAGATTTATTTGCAACCCATAGGTGTTACCCCATTAGATAGATCTACAAGATCCCAGATGTAATTGAAATCACAGATTTTAATTTTGGGTCCATTGCTTTGATTCATTGGTCCTTGTTAACATCATTCATTGTCTTGCTTTAAGACAATGGATCCTCAATGCCATCATCAGGTATGACGATCTGGGCTTCAATTAAGCCCATGTAACGGTCAGATTGTAGAACAACCCTCCCACTACATTGAGGCACTCTAAACTCTTGAGATAGATGTAACTAACCAGTTTTATCGACCCTATCAACAACTCTTGTTAGAAGTCCAACATCATCAACATCCTTTGTTGACTTATCAACAACTCTTGTTGATATTTTTGTAGCTTCATTAGTTAATTTACTTAAAACGACCTTATTTTGTGGCTTATTATTTCTCATATGGTCTTCTTCTGAGAATGTAGCATTTTTCGGTACAAATTCTTTATTCTTTTGTGGATTGAAGAAGTTTCCACATTTCTCGTTTCCTTGGGGTGACCTACAAATAGGTATACTTTTGAACAGTGTTCCAGTTTCTTTTGGGTTAGTCACAAGCACGTGTGTTAGACATCCCAAAAAATAACGTAAACTACTTTTACGTCTTATCCATAATTCGAAGGATGTTTCAGAAACACTTTTGATGGAACGTTGTTCGAAATATGTACTGCAGTCAACATTGCATGACCCCAAAACGAGTCAGGCAAATGAGCATAGCTCATAATGAATCGAACCATATCCAATAGGGTTCTATTTCTCCTATCTGATACACCGTTTTCCTAAGGTGTTTCAGGGGTTTGAGAGTTGGAATGTAATTCCATGTTCTATCAAATAGTCTTAGAATTCAAGTCTCATATATACCCTACACCTCGGTCAGATCGAAGTGTTTTTATCATCTCACCTAACAAGTTTCCAACTTCAGTCTCAAACCACTTTGAATTTCTCAAGAGCTTTAGACTTTAGTTGCATTAGGTTGAGATACCCATACCTTGAATAATTATCTATAATATAGATGAATTATTCATGTCCTCCCACTGCTTTAACATATTGGACCACAAGGATCCAAATGTACAAGCTCCAAGGGCTCTTTGGCACTATAGTTATTCTCAAGCAAAAGAATCTATTAGTCATATTGCCTTTAAGGCATGACCTATAAGGTAGCAGAGATTCATCTTCTAACTTGCTTAAAAGTATACTCTTGACCAATCTCCCAATCGTATTGAGGTAAATATGTCTTAACCTTAAGTGCCAAAGAAACGTATTTTTCTTTAGGAGAAATCCTTTGCCTTTCATTTCTTTGAGTAGTAGTAGCCTCAAGCAACTCAGTGTTCATGACTGCTTTACTCTTGATTAGTCTTAAAACATCTATGTTATTTTTCAGTTCAGCTCAACAAAGGTTAACTCCCTTTCTTGAAATGAATTGCATTAGCAGGGAAAGGTAAAGAGTAACATTGTTCCAGCCAATAAGATACATAACTCAAATTTCTTTTGATCTTAGGAATTACATACACATTATCTAATAATATGTATTTTCTCCCACTGGAAAAAATTACTTAACGTTCCTCATTGCTACAGCCAAGACAACCTCTCTAGTTCAAAACTTTGAGAGTTATCTCAATAGCATCAAGTTGTTGCCATGAATTCATTCCTTTTAATAAGAAGAACAAACGTGATTTGTGACCATGAATCAAGTATTTAGGTAGAATCACCATTCTTCACAAATTACGCTTCCAAGACTAGTAAATCGAATTTACTGTCTTTGGACAAGTCTTCTTTGTCTGAGCAAGGCTTAATGTCATATTCATTAATAATACATCTTAATGAATTAGACATTTGGGGCATGAGGACATTCCTCTGTTAAGACTAATCTTAAATTATTCACCACAAATTAATCGTTTAAGTTTGTTGTATAATCACCATTATTTATTAAATATGGTAAGACTATGCCCATATTTAATCATTGAATCGCTGAAATAACAAATTACTTGATTATTTATCGCACTAACCCATTACAAGAGCAATACAAACAATTGCATACAATCCAATCAGTTCAGCAAAACAAGTAATCAAAGAACCCTAAAAAAATTGATTTAGTTTTGCAACGATGCTTCAGAGGTTTAGAGCAACAGCCACCGAAGGGTGATCAGCTACTCCACCTTTGAAATGAGACACTTCTAAACTAATTCTAATTTTGGAATAACTCGTATTCCTATAGACATTAGCCACCGTTATTCGGTCAATGATTTGTTAACACACTTAACTCATCATCGTAACTGTAACCCTCCCACTTTCAGATCCAAGAGGTGCGCACCAACAGGCTACCGAAGGGTGAGACAACTGTTGATGATTAACCTAAGAGACCCTATCCCTTTCAGAAGTTTACGGTGTTCTGAATCCTATGATCAAGCCCTCCAAAAGGATGGTCACTCCAGGACGACACACAGGAAAATCATAAGAATCTCACGTTGTGACCTAGGGTTGGAAACCGAGGGGTACGTTGACACGTGTCCCGCTCCCACTTACTATAGACACTTTCTTCATTCACCCTAATATTGACCCATGCAAACACTTTCCAAAGGGAGGTCGCGCCCAGGGAGACACGAAGCCAAGCATGAATCTCACATTGTAAATATAGGGACGTAGGAGCAAAACTTGATTTAAATCTCATTTTGTAATTTTTCTCCCACTAAAGTGTCCTACCGTGTGTTTTAAGGGTTATTTAATTTAGACCTTCAAAAAACACCAAGTCAGTAGAAATAACCCATATTCCAGAAAAGAACGATCCATCTAAGATCGCTTATTCCAAATTCAAAATCTTCAAAGCCTTAAATTCAACCCATTGGAATCAAGGTCTTTATACCAATAAATCCTTTTCAAAACCATTCGCGCCACAAACATACTCATATCGGGACTATGTAAGAGCCTGGTATAATGTTATGTGGTATTCAAACTACAATCATTCTTGGTTCATATCCTTTTGTCAAAATGCCTACAAAATTACATTTCCTCTTTGGTTCATTCAATGGTGGAATACATTCGGAATGACGGATGATATTTTACCAACACCCTTGCAAGAATCTTATTACCATTTTGCAAGGAACATTAAACAAAAAGTGTTTCATAATTCAATGAGATTTTGTTTATATTTTCAAATTCCTTGGATATTTTGCTGGAATTTTTCTACAAGCAACCATCCACAATACAAGACAGTGACAAAGATCTTGAAGATCAAGTGGTGGGAAAAATATAATTTTCAACATGTCACCCTCAAACAAATTAAAGAATGGTTCGCATAGAACGGTTATCTACAAGACATCGACATAAAAAGGAATGCAGAATTTCTTAATGACAAGTCTAAACTTCTGGCGGCCCTAGCACAGACAACCTCTGATGCAGACTTCCAGAGGATTCTACAAATGGCAGCCTCCACCACAAGCGAGTCACCTGCTTCTTCTGCATAAGGAGAAGAGAACGAACCAGACTACGATCTGGATGATCCATACCTCGACTCACAACCCATGTGAGCTCCGATCAATTAAAATTTCCTGTTTCACAAAGAAACAAATGGTGTTCATAAGGGATGCTTCATAAAGAAGTACTTCCATCATAATTGTAAAAATTATAATTAAAAAAATTTAAAATTAAAAAAAAAACGTGTATATTCTCATCTTTAGAATTAATAGGTGTAAACTTTGTAAATATTCTAAGTTTACACTGTAAATACATTTCTGCCAGTCAACATATTGTGAAGCAGCAGAGCAATTAAAGTGAAGATTATGAGATCTTGAAGACGAAGATCGTTGGTAACTCTCCTAGTTTGTGAGGACCTAGTTTGGTGTTCTAGGCAGTAAGTTCTAATGGTGAGGCAATGAGTCCGTTGGTAAGCCAATAATCATCCTAGGGTGATCAAACAAAGAGCAGAATCAATAATTCAGCCGACAAGATATCAAATCAGATCAAAAGAAAAGCTGCATGATCTTCTCAATTGGCCGACAAAAATCTACCAAGTTTATACTATTTGTACATTCCCTTTGTACTTGTAATCCTTATCACTTCTTTTACCATTACGTAAGGTAATGGTTTTACCTTCCTTATCTTTTCTATATTCTTGCATGATTGATTTTACCTTTTGTCTTTACCATTTTCTTTGTACATTTTTATTCCTTTGTACATTTTGTTTTTTTCCCTATGGTAGATTGTTGGGATTCTATCCCAATAATATAATATGTATCTTATCTTTTTCCAACGAATCTATCAGGGGTCATGTCCTGATGATTCGATCTTATCTTTTAATTTTTTGTATTCAATTAGTTTTGAAATCTAGGGTCTAATAAAATTAATTTTGGAGGTGATTCAAAATTAATTAACGAGAGAATTATATATTTGAAAGAGTTCATACATTAAATATGAATTAGATTCATTTTAAACTATAGATTAAAATTAATATGAATAGGGATTCATATTAAACTATAGTATACGAGAGAATGTATTTGAATATGATTCAAATATGAATTTAATTAAATATGTGGTATTTTATTAATTCATGAATTAATTAGAGAATTAATTAATATAATTTAATTTGTTTAAATGTGATTTAATCAAATTAATTCTATAGTTAATAATTAATGTACATTTGATGCACATTAAACTTATAGGTTAAAAGAGAGAGGTACATTTGAATATGATTCAATTGTAAAAATTAATTAAGTATATGATACTTAATTAATGTGGGGAACATTTAATTAAGAATTAATTGTTTGGCCAAATTAGTTCAATCGAATATGATTTTATTGAATTCAAACTATTTTTTATAATTAATTTAATTAAATTGTTTAATTAAATTGATTTGTTACATAATATATAGTTATTTAAATTATTAATTGTTATATGAGATAATAATCAATGGTCCAAATCTCTTTGATGATCATGAATGGCCGAGATTCATCAGGGAAGTTATTCCCTTTTACCCTACTTTTATCGTGTAGAAGTTGAATAGAGAGGTTGAGAAAATTCCCTAAAAATGGCAAACTCTCTCTCACACGGTCTCTCAGTACGTTGTTTGTTGATAGAAATTTTTTCTTCACCAACTCTCTCAAATTCTCTCAAGGATCCAGCAACATTCTACTGTAATTATAATTTCAAAAAGTAAGACGATGATCCCACAATCTTGGATCTCATAGCCCAAGAGATATAGCAGATGTACCGATTGGTGGTGTTCGTTGGAAGATAATTGTACGTGACTTTGATCATATTAGGGGCATAGTGCAGTAAATTTTCTTCACAAGTAAGTGCTCCTACAAATCTCTAAACAGTTTAGAGTATCATAGCATGCTTAATCTAACTTCATGTAAACTGTTTCTGAATTGAATTTTGTACAATGTATTGGTTTTCTATTTAAATAGAATTAATTCGCGCTCTATTAAATTCACTTCCGCTGGAATTCAATTCCTTCAGTAAGGACCCCTACTCTAACCCCTTTTCCATCTCCATCTATTTTTTAAAAAGAAAATCCAGAAGAGGTAAAAGAAGGTAAGGGAAACAAAGTTTAGACTGAGAGGGAACTGAGTGAAGAAGTTGAGCTTGATGAAAGAGTTCGGTACGGGAGGTTCATCAATGAAGAGGCAAGACAAAAATATCGAGAAGTCATAAACCAAGATTTCCTAATGAAGAACGAGCATCACTAATCGTGGTTGGGAACAATTATGCACTGACGGGTCGTGAGCGTCGAATAAATTTGTATCCACGGCACCAAACTACTTTTTTAGTAATAGTGGTCGGGGTCTAACACAGGGAAGGGAGTTCTAATAGAATCTAGGCTCTTGTGCAAATACGAACAAGGGGTTTTTTAAGATGAAAAATATTGCAAAGTAAAAGTTGTTGGGGATGGTGCCCTAAAACTCGTAGATAGTGAATGAAACAAATAGTAATATACTTGTTCGATAAAGTCGTTATCGAGTTTTTGTTCACTTAAGTTATTATATAAGTAAATTGCACGTTAAATTACCCAAATTCAATAAATTAAGATCCATGGATATAATGATATGAACACTTGAACTTTATGTAGTGACATAAAAGTGGATCAAGTTCAAGTGATAGCCTAAATGGTCTATAGTATAAGGATAAGACTAGGTACCTTATCTTGGGGACACTATGAGACGCGACCCACTTTGTAGTTAGTGTAAACGATGTGATCCTAAATCATTCATGTAGAGACATGCGAGTGAGGACATCCTATGCATAGAGTTTGCATAAGACCAGGACCAAGGAATAAGTAACTTTCCTTTATAACGTCGTTTACTGTTGAAACTGACTTATTTAGTGCGATGACCTAGGTAACTCGATCTTAATTCTAAGCTAACAATGAACTCCTATCTATTCGAGATTATCCTTTGATTTTCATGGGTGAGAGTGGCTCATCATCGTCGACTCAATAAGCCTACCATTTTGGGGATAAGACCGAGTAGATAGTTGGGGATGTAGTCTTGCAAGACGGAATTCACTCCTATCCACTTCAGGGATAGTAGAGAGGTCGTTCCCTTAACTGTGGACTCTAAGACTTGAACAAAGGGATCCCGCCCTCTCATTGGCCCGAGAGGTATTAGGTTTGGTGGTTGGACCACAAACCAATTTTTCATTACAGGATCAGTGGGACTTACGGAACAAGATGTAACTTTAGGGGTAAAACAGACATTTGATCCAGCTGTAGTTACGAGCAACCTGTGAATGGTCGACTTACTAAGCATGGTTATATCGGGTGGATAGAAATATATCTACAGTGAGGGGAGTGCAACTATCGGGCTATAGTAGAGTCGCATGTCTCTACATGAACGATTCAGGATCACATCGTTTGTACTAAATACAAAGTGGGTCGCATCACATAGTGTCCCCAGGATAAGGTATCCAGTCTTATCCCTATATTATAGACCGTTTTGGCTATTACTCGAACTTGATCCACTTTTATGTCTCTACATAAAGTTCAAGTATTCATATCATAGCCAGGGGTTCTAGTTTATTGGATTTGGGTTAATTAATGCATAGTTAAAACAACCATTCAACAATTAGAAATTGAATCATTTCAATAACGTTTTATAATTAACTATGTTACATTTACTATCCAGGAGTTTTAGGACATAAATCCCAACAAACTCCCACTTGGACTAAAACTCTAGTGGGATGTATATTACTTGTAGACCTAGACCATCTAGATGTCCCTCAAACACTTTAGTCGCGAGGGCCTTCGTAAATGGATCAATAATGTTTTGCTCTGAGGCTTCCCTCGTGACAATCACGTACGCTCGTTACATAATCTCTCAGATGAGATGTACGTTTGTGTTCCAGCCTCGACAACTCATCCCTTCAAATTGGCGTCGTTGTCGGGGAGTGCAAACGGTTAATAACTTTCTTTTTATTTTGAGTTTTTAGTTTGGTTTAGTATTTATTTTTTCTCTTTTGGTTATGGTTGAGAGAACAAGCCTAGATAGGGAGGTAAGTAAGTTTAAATCTGAATTGTCTAAGCTCAAGTCTCTCATTCGTCAATTGGCTGTAAAGCATGAATCTCCATCTGAAGCGAATTCCTTAAAGAGATTTCTAGCGATGCAGAATCAACAGACGCTTGACCAGTTTGGGAACAAGTTTTATCCTGGTTGGAGAGACCACCCAAACAACTACTTCCAGAACGATTAGAGCTTCAATATGCAGCATGGATCGAGTCTAGGTAATTTAGAAATTTTAGTTAAAAATTTGACTGATAGCATTCAAGTTTTGCAGAAAGGTCAACCCAAATTCCAAGAGGAGACCCGTGCTGGGATGCAACAATTGGGGACCCAAATTGCCCAGTTGGCTGACACTGTCAGTAAGTTGGAGGCTAAAGTGGACAAAATACCTGCTCAACCAGAGATCCCAAGAAGAAAAGATGTATGCATAGTCACGTTGAGGAGTGAGACAGTCCTGTGTTCCAACCCACAGATCTCTTCTCCATCTGCTGCAGTTAAAAAGGATAAAGAAGTAAAGAAGTCTGGAAACGAGAAAAAAGATGAACCCAACTTTCTAAGGAAGTGAGGGGTACATTTCGATCCTCATTTAAATTTAAATTCTTTTGTTTCTAAAGCTACCTTTCCTAACAAGCTAGTATTGCAGCCTAAGCCTTCCAAGAAAGAGCAGGAGAAGAACATGCTTGATATATTCAAGAAGGTGGAGGTCAACATCCCACTTCTAGACGACGTGAATCAAATTCCTAAGGTAGGTAAATTTTTAAGAAAATGGTGTTCCAGGAAAGGTAAGCCAGAGGAATGTGAAAATATTTTTGTTGTCTTGAAAAAATTACCAAATAAGTGCTTAGATCATGGTATTTATACATTGCCATGCATTTTAGGGGATATAGAGATTGAGCATGTCATGCTAGACTTAGGATCCTCTATTAATGTTATATCTCATGCACTTGCTAGTGAACTTAATGATGGGTTTTATGTCCTAAAACTCGTAGATAGTAAATGTAACATTTGACTTGCTTCAATGAAGTATTATTTCTATATATTTGTTTTGCCTAAATATAACCACAAATCCAATAAACTAAGAACCCATGGCTATATTATGTATACTTGAAGTTTATGTGTGACATAAGTATGGATCAAGTTCAAGTAAATAGCCTAAATGATCTATAGTATATGGATAGGGTTGGGTACCTTAATCTTGGGGACACTATTGGCGCGGCTCGCTTTGTTCTATAAAAGACAAACGATGTGATCCTAATCGTTCATGTATAAGACATGTGAGTGAGGGTGTCCTATGCAAAGAGTTTGCATAGAGATCGGACCAGAAGATAAGTCACTTTCACTTTTCAACACCGTTTACTATTGAAACTGAACATCTCATACAAATAATCTAGGTAACTCGATCTTAATCCTGAGCTAACTTTGAACTCCTATTTATTTAGGATTGTCCTTTGATTTGCATGGGTGAGAGTGGTCAAACATCGCCGACTCAATAAGCCTACCATTTTGGGGATAAGACTAAATAGATAGCTGGGGACATAACTTTGCAAGACGGAATACACTG
The DNA here is from genome assembly GCA_036850905.1 of Luffa acutangula. Lineage (NCBI taxonomy): Eukaryota > Viridiplantae > Streptophyta > Magnoliopsida > Cucurbitales > Cucurbitaceae > Luffa > Luffa acutangula. Next base: position 21,042,313 of record CM072092.1, on the reverse strand, counting down.
CTACTCGTTTTAGGGTTAGTAAAAAGGTTGTTCCCTTAAATACTGACTCCGAGTCTTGAACAAGGGGTCCCGCCCTTTCATTACCTTGAGAGGGACTTGGTTCAGTGATTGAATCACGAACTAATTGTTCATCAGAGGATCAGTGGAACTTAAGGAACAAGATGTAACTATAGAGGTAAAACGGACATTTGACCTAACTCTAGTTACGAACAACTAGTGAAGGGTCAACTTACTAATCATGGTTATCTAAAGTGGACAAGAAATATATCTACAGTGAGGGGAGTGCAACTATGGGCTATAGTGGAGAGTCCCGGAAGCTAACGAACGATGAATGACTAGGTTAATGAGATTTACCGGTTATCACTATTTCGTTGGAGTCCATGATCTGTAGGTCCATTAGGTCCCTCTACTAACTCAATAGTAATAAAACTTGGAACAATATGATAGGTTAATATTTGAAAAGTTCAAATTCGGAAAATGATACAAAAAGTTGGTTATATACAATATTTAATGACTTATTAGTTTAATTGTGAATTAAACATAAAATGAGAGTTGGATATATTTAAATATGATTTAAATAATAAACACGTGAATAGGGATTCTTTTTGCACCACCTAATCCATGACTCAAATCACTCCCAAATTGCTGTCAATTTTTGGTGAAATTCTTGTGCATGATTTTCCTCTATAAAAAGAGGATTGGCAGGAGAAATTTAGTGGATTAATTCAACCTGAAAATGCTGCCAATATTCTCCCAAAAACTTCATAGCTCAAACTCTCAAACTTACTTGATACTCATAAGCTTTCCTTTCCAATTCCTATCAATAGATGATCCCACAATCCGTTCCAAGGCCTCAGGATAGTAGAGAAGATCCAAGTAGGTTGTCCAAAAGCTGTTGGTGTGATTTTTAAAGCCTTGGATTACACGAATTGGAAGCTTCAAGAGGTAGGTACCCAATTACTCTGTTTTTGTTCTTATGAACAACATGTCTTCTAGGATCAAATTGTGTGCCCAAGATTTGAAATTGCTCCCCCATGTTTAGTATGAACTCCTTCATTTACAACCGTTAGCTAATAATTAGATCTATTTTTTATTCTTTTTAAGATGAGGTAGCATTCTTTTTCTTAGAATTATTTATATTACTAATTATACGTTAAACAAAAATTTATATAGAATCAATCAACTCATCACCGAAAGTACTTGACTATTAAAAAAACAATACACAAAATCATGAAAAAGAGAAAAAGGAATCCCTTGAGAAACAAAATCTTAAAAACAAAGCATAAAACCCACAAAATATGTTTGTAAAGAAACTTGTTTGAAATTTGGAGGAAGAATTATGCCAAGTCTATCAGTATGATGTAGCATACAACTAATCTAATATGCCACCAATAGTAACCATATAATTAAAAAAAATGTTAATACTTAAAAGTCTAAATTGATAGTTTTAAACAAATGGAGACTATTGAGAAAATACTCCAGCATTAACAACTAAAACATCTATTTAGGCGATAAAATGTTGTCATTATTATTATTACTAGTTTTTTTTAACACGTGCCTTGCACGTGGTATTTCCAATTACTTTATAATGTTGATAATATTTTCTTTTCATTTCATCATATATATATATATATATATATAAAAGAATAAATTTTGTTTTCTATTGATTTATTAAATTTTGTTTCCTACATCTTTTTATAATTGTAGAGCTAGAAAGTTAGAAACTTTGGAAATTCTTTAACTCATTTAAAATTATATAATAAATTGTTATTAAAGATAAGTAGTTAATTTTTTAGACAATGAAAAACAAAACTTTTCACATTCAAGCCTATTAAATTCCAAAACTTGTGAAGTTAACGGTGCATTTGATTTTTCATTCATTAAAAGCTAAAGTTATAAAACTATACTTTTTGATAACTAAAATTTTAATAAAATTTTGTGTAATTTTTACTATTATTAGAAAAATTGCAAGTTACTAAATTTCATAATATATTTGATAAGATTGATTACTTGGTTGAATAGAAACAATGAACTTATTTAAGTATTATTTTTTCTATGCAAATAAGTTATCTATTTGTGAATTTGACACCAACTTTATATACTATGAAAGTTTTTTTTAAATAAAAATATTATGTGCATGATATAATTTAAAATCTAAATAAATACTAAATAAATACTTGTCACAACATTAACGAAAAAATATTTATCAAGACTTTATAAATATCAACTTGGCTAAAGAATGTTAAATGAATGAAAAAAAAAACTAAATTCATAGAATTTAAAATTGTCATCTTTTACATTAGTTTTTTAATGGCTTTTTTTCTGAGACCTTTAGTGGCTTATTTAAAAATGCTGAGTTCATAGGAGTTATTATTGTTAATTAAATAATGAGAGAAACTAATTTAATATTAAAAGAAAACATTTCATATTTCATCTTTGTCATTTAAAATATATGTAATTAAAATTAGTAATTATATAAATTAAAAAACTTTTCATATTTTAGCTTTTTAAATGCTATTTTATGAGTTAAATTAAATTTAATAGATAAATTTTATAATTATTAGTGACATGCTTGGTAAATTTTAGATTTGACCAAAGAGTAAAATAGACCAAAAATAATTCTCCTCCTTAACAACTTTTCAAGATGGTAAGAAAAGATAAAATAAAATTATTATTATTATTACTACTGCATATATACTTCTAAAACAATTGATCTTTTATTTTAGTTTTTTTTACTTGTTTAATATTTAAAAATTTTAATTAAAAAATCTAAAATTAAATTAAATAATATTTATTTTCTATGGTTAGAATATGAGAGGAAAAAAAGATATATGATTTTAATTAGATAAAAAAAAGAGGAAAAAAAGATATATGATTTTAATTAGATAAAAAGAATTATGTTGGAAATAAAATTTTAAAAAATGGTGATATACCAACAAAAACAATATGAAAATTATTTATAAAATAATATAAATCATCTATAAGAAGTAAGATATTGATATCTTTGATTCATACGATTATCTGAAAAGAGATTCGCCTTTGATTGGTGTTTCTCGTATGAGATCAAACCATTTTTCAAGATACAATCACATCCAATTACAAAAAAACACTACTTTGCAATTCCTACAACTTGGCACTACACACCAATATGCAATGCAATCTTCTACAACAATCTATCTAAAACTATAAGAAGGAACTAATAGATGAAGAACAAAAAAAAGAAAAGATGAAGAAAAGAATCAAAATGAGAAAGCTAAATCGTTGTAGAAAAAAAGTAGAAGAGATGTCTTTATATATTGTGTGAGAGGAATATGTTACAAAAACTCTTGAATTTCAAAACCTTTCAAATCTCATTATTAATTTTAATTAAATGTAAAAATAATTTTTTTAGAATTAATTAGGTAAGTTAAGTTGTTCATATTCCTCTTCTCAAAAAAAAAAAAAAGTTGTTCATGTTCCTAGATTTTTCAAATTCTTTTCCATTAAAGTTATTAAAAATTAAAAATGTTTTTAACGTAATGTTAAGTTGACTTTTTTATTCTTATTTAAAGTTTTAAGTATTTTATAAATAAATTATTTATTATTTTCAAGAAGTTTTTCATGATTCAATTCACTCGCCCTAATAATTATTCATAGATCACAATCGATTCAATTGTGGAGAAGTTTAATGGGTTTTTCCATGATCCTAAACCCTAAACCCTAATAATTATTCATAAACCACAATTGATTCATCATTTTAAAAGAACAATTTAAATGAATTAAAAAATGAAAAGGGCAAAATAGGAAGAGAAAATTTCTCCACTATAGCCACTTTTATATATAGTAAGTATAGATATAGATGTATAGATTATTTTGACACAATGCTCTAAAATGTATTAGTCATAGAAATCAAACCACATAAAAACACAACTGAATATTTTTATTGAAACGTAATCATATAAATGGTAGATATCAAAGTCAAACCACATAAAACCACACCAAAGTTTTTCTTGAAATATTTTAAAAGTGATATTAAAATTTATCACTAAAATTCTAATTGAATTGGAAAAGTTTTTATCATTCTAAAGTTGTGGTGTTGATGTTGTTGTGAATGGGGATGACTTTGATCCCAATAGAATCAAGGTAATTACTGGATCTACCATGAAAACCAACAATCTTAGCCCCAGTGGTAGGAAACCAAAACCTTCTTCCTTCTTCCCCACCGAATGGCCCATAAATCTTTTTATTGCTTTCCAAAGTCAACGATCGAGTCACATAATGCTTTCCATAATAACCAACGTGTCCGCGAATCGAAATTAGGTACTCCTCAGGATATTCAAGATTCACCTGAATTTTAATTTAAAAGATTAATGCAAAAACTAAAATTGCATATTGAGAGGCCATTTAGTTTCCTTCCCATTTTTTATTTCACCATTTCCAGCCCATACTATATTTTTTTTTATATAAAAATAAATAATAAGAACTACAAATGAAAATAAAAAATTAACATATCAGTGTTTAATATTTTATTAAGAGAAAAATATATTTTGGTTCCTAAGTTTTCAAATTAAACAAATATATTCCTAAGGTTTACATTTAGATTCATTTTTGTCCCTCCTTTAGCTTTTATGTTAATTATTAATGAAAAGTTGGCATTAAATTTATTTTTCATTAAAAAACAATATCTTTTTATTATTTCTTATTTTTAATTAAAAGAAACATTTTGATTTCTTTTTCTTTTTACCTCTCTTCATTCTCCTTCCTCCCTTTGCTTTCTCCCTCCTCCCATGACCATTCTCCTAAATCATCTGAGTTGCTACTGCCATCTCTGCCGCCTTTTCTCTGTTTTTTTTTCTTTTTTTTCTCTTTTCTCTCTCTTCTCCTTCTTCTTCTCTTATTCTTCTCTCTTCTTTCCTTCTTCTTCTCTTTCCCTTATTCTCTTTCTCTCCTTCTTCCCCATATTTTTTTTATAAGCACTAGACACACAAAACTTGGATGATTAGGCTGGGGTGGGAATGTTTGAACTTTGGTGGCAACAGCACGAGGAGCTTGAATGATATGTCATAATCGTAGAGGTGGATTTCCAGTAGGCTAAGTGTTGATACCAGAATTTGGATCGTCATATTAGCAATAAATTTATAATGGTAGGGGAACCAAATGTTTGCCTACAATAAAGATCACTAAGCATCGTTGTATCGTTGTAATGTTAAGCCACATACACGCCAAAGCGAGCTTAACTCAGCGGTAATTGGCATGTACTCTCGACCATGAGATCAGAGGTTCGAATCCCCCCACCCCCAAATGTTGATATACTAAAAAAATGTTAAGCCACATACACTCTGACGCTCAAGATAGAATCGAGTTTGTGAGTAATCTGAAAGCGTAGACCGCAGTAAAAAGTGAGTAGTTTGGACATACCTTTCATTTTGTTTCCCTCATCCTTTTATAACAAAGATCGATAACCGTTAATAATTGTCTCCTGATATTCCCCTACGAGTCTCATCAAGTTTGTCGGTATTAAGGAAGGTATCAAAACGCACCGCTTTGGCAAGATGGCCCAAGAAGAAAATTTAAAAGAAGCAGATGACACGTCTCCAAGTTCTAGAAAAATCGCCAAACAGATTATGTTATGATAAAGATTTTCTTTTATTTCTTCTCACCTATCAGTAAATGCCAAGTGTAAATGTAATTCATGATTCTTTGTTTCATGTGAACCCTAGCCGTCAACAAGCTTTTATAAAAGCTTTATGAGCAGTTGCTCAAAATGAATGAAAAAGGAAACCGAACCTTGTCTCTATCATACAGTCTGAAATTTTTCTTGGTATCAGAGCCATATAATACAGTATGAGATGGAAGCCCATATAATATAATATGGTATCAGAGCCATCATGGCCAACGCCTCACTCAACACTGTGTCCACAGCTATCTCTAGCCCTATGTTTAGTAGCCCTCCTCTAAATCAACTTTTGAACCAAATTACCTCTGTAAAATTAGACAGAGGAAACTTTCTCTTATGGAAAAATTTGGCACTGTCCATCTTGAGGAGCTACAAGCTAGAAGGTCATCTTTCGGGAGAAAAACCGTGTCCGCCAAAGTTTTTGTTGCCTTCAAGTGTTACGACTGGAGCCGATTCTGGAGCCAATGTCGCTGGAGCGTCGAGTTCAACACCTGCCGTGGAAAAAACAGTAAACCCACTTTATGAGTCATGGGTAGTCATCGATCAGCTTCTCCTCGGCTGGTTGTACAACTCAATGACTCCGGAGGTCGCAACCCAAGTCATGGGATATGATAATGCTAGAGATTTGTGGGCGGCCATTCAAGAACTTTTTGGGGTTCAATCACGGGCAGAAGTAGATTACCTTCGAAAAATTTTTCAACAAACCCGAAAAGGGTCCTCCAAGATGACGGATTATCTAAGAGTCATGAAGACTCATGCGGACAACCTTAGACAAGCTGGGAGTCCTGTTTCTACACGGTCGTTAGTATCCCAAGTTTTGTTAGGATTGGATGAAGAATACAACCCGATAGTAGCTGCTCTTCAAGGACGCAGTGGAGTTTCCTGGGCTGAATTACAAGCTGACTTGCTTGCCTTTGAAAAACAGTTAGAGGTCCAAAAATCTTATAAAAATAATGTGTCGTTTAATCATAATGTTTCTGTGAATATAGTGAATGCCAGAAATCAAGGTTCAGGGGTGCAAAGACAGAGTCCGTTGTTCAACGGAAATCGATCTGGATTTTCAAGTGGTTCGGGTCAGAGAGGAGGAAGTGGAGGCCGAAACCGTGGTAGAGGAAGATGGCAAGGTAATAATCGCCCGATTTTTCAAGTGTGTGGAAAAATTGGGCATTCGGCAGTGGTCTGTTATCATCGCTTTGATAAGGAATATGGGAATGAAGTGATTAGAAGCTCGAATCAGAATGTGAGAAATAACAGTGGAAATATGGGTTCGTTTGTTGGAGGAAACTCTACTCCTCATGCCTTTGTAACAAGTCAAAGTTCCAACCCGTTCGTTGCTAATCCAGAAACTGTAGTTGATCCGAACTGGTACGTTGACAGCGGCGCTTCGAGTCATGTAACTGGAAATCAAAATAACATCATTCAACTTGTTGAATATGGAGGTAAGGAATCTGTCATTGTAGGAAATGGGCAAAAGTTAGTTATTTCTCATGTTGGTAACTCTCTTTTAACTTCTAAAAATTGGTTGGTTAGTCTTCAGAATGTGTTATGTGTGCCTGATATAGCTAAGAATCTAGTGAGTGTTTCAAAGCTTGCTCAAGACAATGATGTTTATCTTGAATTCCATGTTAACTCTTGTCTTGTAAAGGACATTTGTACGGGCAAGGTGTTGCTGACGGGGGTTCTTAAAGACGGTCTCTACAAGCTTAAAACTAATGGAGCAGTTACTGGTAGTGCTTCGAGAAATTTAGAAAAAGTTTCAGAGTCGGCAAATAATGTTATGTGTTCTGTTCATGTGAATGTTGCTTTAAATGAGGATGTAAATTTTGTTGAGTCTAAAGTTGTTTGGCATTGTCGACTTGGACATCCATCATTTAAAATACTTGATACTATTATTAAAAAGTGTAAGCTACCAGTTAAGGTTAATGACAACTTATATTTTTGTGAAGCGTGTAAATATGGTAAACATCATGCAATTCCGTTTTTGAAATCTAATTCTCGTGTAGCTAGGCCTTTTGAATTGGTTCACACTGACTTGTGGGGACCCGCTCCAATTGAATCTACAGATGGTTTTCGTTATTATGTTCATTTTTTGGATGACTTTAGCAGATATGTTTGGGTTTACCCCTTAAGGCAGAAAAGTGAAACTATATCAACCTCTATTCATTTTTACAACTTGGTGAAAAATCAGTTTGGTAATGGTATAAAAGTTTTACGATCAGATAATGGCGGTGAATTTGTGAAGGTACATCGATTTTGTTCACAAGAAGGAATTGTCTCTCAATATTCTTGTTCGTATACTTCAGCTCAGAATGGTCGTGCCGAGCGGAAGCACAGACACATAGTAGAAACGGGTCTAACTTTGTTAGCTCAAGCTTCTATGCCACTAATGTTTTGGTGGGATGCGTTTTTAACTTCAACAAATCTCATTAATGGACTTCCAACAAATGTTTTGGATGGGAAATCTCTTATAGAGGTGTTACTGAAAAAGAGTTTAGATATGTCTTCACTCAAAATATTTGGTTGTGCTTGTTACCCATATTTACGCCCGTTTAGTACTACAAAATTTCAGTATCGTACTAATAAGTGTGTTTATCTTGGCTTCAGCACAGTTCATAAGGGTCATAAATGTCTTACCACTTCAGGAAAGGTTGTTATCTCACGACATGTTATTTTTAATGAAGTTGAGTTTCCGTTCGTGACTGGCTTTCAAATTGTTTCCATGAGCTTGTTGTCGCAGGCTCAAATGTCGTCTCCACGTATAATTGATTGGTTACCATGTGGTGATCAAATTAATTCACAATCTGGTGGCCTTAGTCTTGGTGGAGGGACAATTTCCAGCCCAAACGAAGATCATATTCTTGGCTCAAATTCATCAAGCCCATTTCTAGCCCATCCACATTCCCATGCCCATTCCCATAGTCCACTTCCAGAGCATAATAACCCAACCCAAACCCAAACCCAACTTCAAACCCAAGCCCAACTGCCACCTCAAGCCCATAATTAAGTTCCCATGTCCAATTTGTCCCAGCCGCAAGCCCAACCTCAATTGCAATCCCAGGCGCAATCCACAACCGTAAGCCCAGTCTCCTCACTTAACCCTAATGGCATGTCAACTCTCAGCCACGTGCTTCCATCGCCTGTAACGTGCCCTCAAGCCTCTAATCAATCTTCTTCTCCCTCATCGACGGCCCCATCATCAGAGACAAACTCCCTGCCAACCCCAAATTTCTCTTCTCCTCGGAATATCTCCTCGTCAGCGGCAACAAACCCCCAACCAACTGGTCACCTGATGATCACTCGTGGAAAAGCAGGTATTTTTAAGCCGCGAATCTTGCTCACCAAGTCTCCAACCGATTGGGCTCTCACTGGACCGGTTCGAGTTGCTGATGCTCTCGCTACTGCTCCATGGAAGGCTGCCATGGATCTAGAATATGAGGCACTTATTAAAAATGGTACGTGGATCTTAGTTCCTCCTCATCCTTCGTTTAATGTGGTTGGCAGCAAATGGGTATTTCGCATTAAGCGTCATCCCGATGGATCCATTCAGCGTTACAAGGCTAGGCTCGTTGCCAAAGGATTCCACCAAACACCTGGGATTGACTTCTTTGAAACTTTTAGTCTAGTTGTCAAAGCCTCCACCATTCGGGTTGTTCTCACGCTCGAAGTAAACTGTGGTTGGATTCTTCGTCAACTTGATTTCAACAACGCATTTCTCAATGGAAACTTGGATGAACATGTCTATATGGAGCAGCCTCCTGGGTATGAAAGTTCGGATCATCCTACATATGTGCGTAAATTAAAGAAAGCTATCTACGGCCTTAAACAGACTCCACATGCCTGGAACAATACTCTCAAGAATGTCTTACTGAGCTGGGGTTTCCAAAACAGCAAGTCTGATTCATCCTTGTTCATCTGTCGAAAAGGTCAGATTGTTATTCTTCTACTTGTTTACGTCGATGATGTTATCTTGACTGGAAACAACGTTGATTTCATTGATAAACTCGTCTCTGCCTTGGATGGTCGTTTTGCGTTAAAGGATCTAGGAAAGTTGAGTTATTTTCTCGGTATTCAAGTTGATTATACTGGTTGTGGCTTGCATCTCAGTCAGTCTAAATATGTGTTAGATCTGCTTCACAAACTTAATATGAGTCATTTAAAGTCTGCTCCTACTCCGTCGATTTTGGGTACAAAATTATCACTTGTTGGTGGGTCACCTATGGCTAATCTGTTTCTCTTCCGGAGCACGATTGGTGCTCTTCAGTACCTCACTAATACTCGGCCAGATATTGCCTACATAGTTAACCATCTCAGCCAATTCCATCAGTGTCCGACTGATATTCACTGGCAAGCTGTAAAGAGGGTTCTTCGATATTTGCAGGGCACAGTGTCTGTTGGTCTTCTTATTCAACCAGGTGATGTTATGTCTATTACTGCGTTTTCCGATGCTGATTGGGCCTCCAACATTGATGATCGACGGTCTGTTGCGGGCTATTGTGTTTTTCTCGGTCGCTCTCTTGTGTCTTGGTCATCAAAAAAGCAACTCGTTGTGGCTCGATCAAGCACAGAATCTGAATATCGAGCCCTTGCTCATGCAGCTGCTAAAATTATTTGGCTTCGTCAATTACTTTTCGAGATTGGCATCCAAATTTCCACCCCACCAGTATTGTGGTGTGACAATATGAGCGCGGGCGCCCTTGCAACCAACCCAGTTTTCCATGCCCGCACCAAACATATCGAGATTGACATTCATTTTGTTCGTGATCAGGTGCTTCGCGGTGATCTCGCAGTTCGTTATGTTCCTTCCTCCGATCAGTTAGCTGACTACTTAACGAAGACGTTATCTCATTCTCAGTTTCAGCTGTTGCGTGACAAACTCGGGGTCATTCAACCCCTCTCTCGTTTGAGGGGGGATATTAAGGAAGATATTAAAACGCACTGCTTTGGCAAGATGGCCCAAGAAGAAAATTTAAAAGAAGCAGATGACACGTCTCCAAGTTCTAGAAAAATCGCCTAACAGATTTTGTTATGATAAAGGTTTTCTTTTATTTCTTCTCACCTATTAGTAAATGCCAAGTGTAAATGTAATTCATGATTCTTTGTTTCATGTGAACCCTAGCCGTCAACAAGCTTTTATAAAAGCTTTATGAGTAGTTGCTCAAAATGAATGAAAAAGGAAACCGAGCCTTGTCTCCATCATACAGTCTGAAATTTTTCTGTCGGGATGTGCTAATTAAGATCCATCATGTCCATCCATATGTTTAGGTTGCTTCCGTTACCAAGTCACTTTTTTTCATGTCTTCATATCCAATGATTAACTTGCATGATTCTTCTTTAAATATATTTGAATGGAAGAAACTGAGTGAATTGGGAATAGATGGAAGGGATGAAATGTTGAAAAAAATTCTCTCAAAAACAAAAACTAAACTATCACTTCTTTTGCTCTCGTTTTGATCTCACAATCGGTTCCCACAAACCATTCTAAGGTCGGAGGATAGTAGGGAAGACATTAGCAGTGGTCCACGACATGTTTGTAATTCAAACAAGCTGTAGAGTTGCTGTGAATTGGTCTCCAACGGTTGGTTATTCTAGGAACTCTATTTTTCGGTTTTGTACAGCATGCTTTTGTCCATTAAATTCATGTAAATTAAGTGTTGAAGACACTCGAGACTAGTGTCTCATATAGCTAAGAGAAGTTGACTCAAGTTTTGACAAGCCCGAGGCCATTCAAGTTTATAGAGTCGAAAGTTCAAAAGAACTTTTAGGTTTTCCTATGACTATCCTAGCCTTAGCAAGACTAAGCTCCAACCTTTAGCCTCAACAAGATTGAGCTCCTTAACCTCAGCAAGACTGAATTCCCTAGCCTCAGTAAGATTGCATTCTAACCCTAGTCTCAACATGATTGAGCCTACATACAAGAAATTCTAAGGTAAGTTATTTTAATTCATATTCAGAGTTATTTTACTCGAGAACGTTTTTTGTCTCAGCAAAACCCTTTTTGAGTAGGGGCTACACAAGGGATATTCACTCTTTATTAAACAAAAAGCAATGAACAAGGATATGCACTCTCAATTAAACAAAAAACAATGAACAGATATATGCACCTCCCTATTAAACAAAAAGCAGTCAATGGGAATATGCACTCCCTATTAAACAAAAAGTCATCAATTGGGATATGCACTCTATTAAATAAAAAGAAGTTTATGAGAATATGCACTCCCTATTAAAGAAAAAGCAAACACACACCATGTTTTGAACTGCAATTTTATGTTTTCTAATTATGAGAAACTGACCTAGGCCAAGGTCGAGGCTGATCCTAGCCTCTTCTCTTATTTTTCTTCCACAGGAATCAATGTTTGAATGGAGAAAATCCAAACTTTCATTAAAAAAATGGTTTAGGCCGACCCTAGCCTTTTCTCTTATTTTTCTTCAACCGGAATCGATGTTTGAATGCTCGAAAGCCAAATTTTCAATTAAAAACATAAGGTGGCTGAAGCCGACCCAAGGTCTCCCCACACTTATTGTATATAGAAAATTAAGAACATGAATGCATATACACAGGGGATTTCAAATGGAACACTTCTAACTCAAGTCAAGTTCGAGCCTCGAGTCACACTTCATAAACAGAAAGAAAAATAAGTTGCAGGAGCCAAAAACAAGTAACTCACATCTTCTCATTCATTTGAAATAAGCAAATAGTTTACCTCAACCATATAAAGGTGATGAAAGGAATACATCATGTTCAAATCACAAAATCAAGAATAGAAGACTAGTTTTACTCATCCATGAAGTCAAAGAGGGGGCTTTTTGAAAGCTAGAGATAGTTGAGGCAAAACCTAAGGTAGGGGCTTCCCGAGTGCTAGAATTGACTAAGGTCGAGGGCCATGGTTATACCACGTCCAAATGAGATAAAGTCTAATGTTTAGAAGTTAGTTTTTCATTCCAAAGCCTATATATAGAGGCCAATACAAGAAATGGTTGGGGTTAAGGTGAAGGCCATGCCTCACCGATATGAAGTCAAGTAGCTATAATAGAAAACCACTAGATGATTTTTTCAAAATATATATATATATATATATATATATATATATATATATATATATATATATATATATATATATATAATAAAAAATAGATGGTCTAAAAGTAATATCGACTCAACAACAATCAAATTCAAGAAAACATGGAACAAGGTCCAAGAGAAAAGGAGAAAGGGATTAGGTTAGAGCCCAATCTCCATCCCTGACCACAGTAAGCAGCCAAGATTGAGGCCAACCTCCACTAGTCCCATGTCTTTTTCTCCCCACATGTTCTCAATTTTTTATCTCTTCTAACCTCTGTCCAAGGAGTATTTTTCCTTCTTTGTTGGTCTTTTGTCTTTTTGCAAGTTCACCACTAATTACAAGCTACAACAAAATACCACTTGATGGTAAAAAAAAAGACCCTCCTAGAAATTGATATTCATCTTTTTTGAGGAGAATCTCAAAACGAAAAATCCAAGTCCTTCCTTGGAGATTTGAACTTAAAAAGGTCCATATAGTTGCCCCAACATGAGGCATAATAGGTTGATCTAAGGTACATTTTACAAATCTCACAAAGTATTCAAAAATGAGGCAAAAGAGTCCAATAGGGCCAAGAGGAAAGTAGCACACAAAAGTAACAGTTCGGTGAAGATTGTACAACAAAATCAGGCTTACTGCATTTAACTTATAATAATAAGTCAAACTATGAATCCAAATTAGGGAGTGAGAGCTTACTGTTATAGGTAATTTTGCACTGTCTCATTTATCAAGCACATGATAGAGTCAAGGTGGATGTGCCTCGAAAAATCAGAACAAGTTAAACCCTAATGCAAAATAAGACCAAGGTATTGGCCCGAAGCCCCATTCCTCGAGCTCGGCCACTGCATGGGATCGAGCCCAAGGTCGAGGCAATGCTCGGCCCAACAGGTACCCACCTGCTCTACACATTCCTGACTTGGTGAAGTCTTCTAGTTGTCTGATTTAGCTCTTCCCAATCCAAAACTATCCAGGAAATTATGGAGAGCCCTAGGGGGTAAGGTACAAATGTCCTTCTTCAACCTAGGAGCACATGTCTTCTTACTCATTATGAAATTCACTTGCTACTATTAAGGAAATAAGCCCAATGGGCTACAAACCGGAGATTACAAGATGGACCAACCCAAAGAAAAAAGAGGACTCTTCAAAATTCCAGAAGAATGACATAACGAATTCTACTGCTAAGAAAGAATCTTGTCTGTTAAATCATTGAGCAATTATTATGCTCCATCTGTCCTCTACCTTTTTATTTATTATTCCTTATTCTTTAATTTGTTGGTCCCTGGTCGTGTATAAAGGTGATCTCCATATTCATTGTTGAAATAAGAAATAGAGTTTTATCTCGTCATCACTCTCTCTGGTCTGTTATTTTTCTTAATTTGGTATTAGAGCTTCGATGGCCAGCGCCAATTCCTCCATGTATTCCGCTGCAGCTACTGGAACAACCTTTAGCAGCCCTCCGCTGAATCAGCTACTGAATCCAGTCACCACCATTAAATTAGACCGTGGTAATTTCCTTCTGTGGAAGAATTTGGCATTGTCGATACTCCGAAGCTACAAGTTAGAGGGTCACCTAACCAGAGATAAGCCTTGTCCGTCGAAATTTTTGCAAGCATCAGTCGCTGCAGTTGGAGTAAATCCAAGTTCGTCTCAGGTAGATATCGAAGCAACAAGCTCAGGAGTCGTTGCAAGTGAAGCGACTGACTCCTCTCCTGCCCTAGAAATGAATCTTCTGTACGAGTCGTGGTTAGCAGTGGACCAATTGTTATTGTGTTGGTTGTACAACTCAATGACACCTGAGGTAGCAACTCAGGTTATGGGTTTTGAAAACGCCAGAGATCTATGGGGAGCGATCCAAGAGTTGTTTGGCGTACAATCGTGAGCTGGAGAAGATTATTTACGACAGGTATTTCAGCAATCTAGGAAAGGAAGTTTAAAAGTGTTTGATTATTTGCGTTTGATGAAAAGCCACGTAGATAACTTGGGTCAAGCTGGCAGTCCGGTCAGCACACGATCGTTGATTTCACAGGTCCTGTTGGGTCTTGATGAAGAATTTAACCCTGTCGTTACTATGATACAAGGGAGGGGAGGAATCACATGGTCTGAGATGCAGGCCGAATTACTCAGATATGAAAAGCGACTTGAGCTTCAGAACACCTTCAAAAGCTCACTAATGCTGAGTCAGGGACCTTCGGTGAACATGGCAAATGTCAAAGACAACAACAATCAGAAGAATCAAGGTAACAACTACAACAAACAGAGTGGATGTGGCAGAGGTAATCAAAGAGGAGGCGGAGGAAGAGGTCGCGGCAGAGGTCGTGGTATGGCTCTTTCAATAATGGTAAACCGACTTGCCAGGTATGTGGAAAAATCGGCCATACGGCCTTAATGTGCTACCAGCTATTTAACAAAGAGTTTGGTGTCCCTATGCCTATGCCATCTCAAACCAGGGTAGATGGAAGTCCTAGACCAAATGGCCACGCTAATTCAGTTCAATCTTCAGCATTTATGGCAAACCAGAATTATAACTCCTATAATCTGTTTGTTGCATCCTCTGAGACCGTAGTTGACCCCAATTGGTATGCCGACAGTGGGGCATCCAATCATGTAACAGCAGACTATACCAACCTGACAAATCCAGTCGATTATGAAGGTAAGGAAAGGGTAACAGTTGGTGACGGTAATCAACTTCAAATTACTTGTGTTGGTAGCTCTAGTTTGAATGTTGGAAGTAAGAAGCTAAATCTAAAAAATGTTTTGTGTGTTCCTAACATAGCAAAGAATCTAGTTAGTATATCTAAGCTAGCTAGAGATAACGATGTTTATGTGCAATTTCATGACAATTTTTGTATTGTTAAGGACAAAGCTACGGGCAAGCAAATGCTGAAAGGGGTACTCAGTGAAGGCTTATATCGTTTTGATGATGGAAGGACTGCTGCAGTTGAAAAGTCTAAGTCAGCAATCTGTAGCAGTGGAACTCTCTCTCGAATGAATAATGTTGATCTATTTGTTCTTACTTTATCTAGTTCAGTAAATGTTGTTGTGTCCAAGGTCACGTGGCATAGGCATCTAGGACATCCCTCTGAGAAAGTTTTTGATCTGATTGCGAAACAATGTAATCTTCCTTATAGATTAAATGAGAAGTCTACCTTTTGTGAAGCTTGTCAGTTTGGTAAAGCTCATGCATTACCCTTTCCACACTCTGTCTCACGAGCATCTAGTGTATTTGAACTAATTCATGCTGATCTTTGGTGGCCCGCACCAATTAATTTTGTAAAAGGTTTTAAATACTATATTCTTTTTGTGGATGACTTTAGTCGCTTTGCATGGATTTATCCTCTCAAGCAAAAGAGTGAAGCCTTGGCAGCTTTTCAACACTTTCATATGTTAGTTAAGAATCAGTTTGGTCATTCACTTAGAGCCCTACAATCTGATAATGGGGGTGAATACACCAAGATACATAAGTTATGTGTGGAAATGGGAATTCAGATACGATTGTCATGTCCTCACACTTCACAACAGAATGGTCGGGCTGAAAGAAAACACAGACACATAGTCGAAACTGGATTAACACTTCTTGCACAGGCTTCCATGCCTCTCAAATTCTGGTGGGATGCCTTTTTTATTGCTACATTACTAATAAATGGTGTTCCCTCGCAGGTTTTACATGGCAAAACTCCTATGGAATTGATGTACAGCAAATAGATTGATTTTAAGGCCCTCCGCACGTTCGGGTGTGCTTGCTACCCCTGCCTTAGACCATATCATACACACAAATTTCAGTTCCACACTGAAAAATGTGTTTTATTTGGGGCCAATTCCACTTCACAAAGGTCATATCTGCCTCAGTTCAAGTGGACGGATCTATATCTCACGACATGTTCGTTTTAACGAGGATGAATTTCCTTTTGTCTCTGGTTTTCAATCCCCTTCAGCTGTTGTACAACCTCTTGTACTGTCCCCACCAGTGCACTTGTGGTTTCCTAATCATCCTCCTAATTCCACAACCAACTTCAATTCTGTCAAACCTCAAGCTTGCCACCCGCAGCCTTTACCACAGTCTACTACACCTATCCAAAATCTATCTACAAATCTTCCCACAGGTTCTACAAATCAGTCCCCTGCATTGTCTCCTCAGACCTCTACACCTGAGTCTCCAACCGTAAACACTCAGTCCCCAGTCCAAAATCAGTCAGTCACCATCCCTTTTAGTCCCACAACTCAGTTGCCTTCTGTCCTTGAGTCGTCAACTGCTATCCAACCTCCTGCCCCACCAACTGTTCATCCTCAGCATTTGATGATTACAAGGGGTAAAGCAGGCATCTTCAAACCTAAGACTTGGTTAGCTCAAACTTCAACGGATTGGACGCTTACTGAGCCAACTCAAATCAAAGAGGCTCTTGCAACTCCTCAGTGGAAGGAAGCCATGGACTTAGAGTATTTTGCCTTGTTGAAGAACAATATGTGGCATCTTGTGCCACCTTCACCAAACTTGAATGTGATTGGCAACAAATGGATATATCGTATCAAGCGGAACCCGAATGGCACAATCCAACGGTACAAGGCAAGGTTAGTGGCCAAAGGATTTCATCAGAGTCCTGGTGTTGACTTCTTCAAGACCTTCAGTCCTGTAGTAAAGGCGTCTACAATTCGAGTTATATTGAGCATTGCAGTAACTAAGGGTTGGCGACTTCGTCAACTAGACTTCAATAACGCCTTCTTAAATGGCAAGCTTGATGAGGCAGTATATATGACCCAACCTCTAGGGTATGTGGATTCCAGATTTCCGGACCATGTGTGTAAACTTGACAAAGCCATATATGGCTTGAAGCAGGCTCCGAGAGCGTGGAACAACACTCTAAAGTCCGCTCTGCTGTCTTGGGGATTCACTAATTCAAGGTCTGATTCTTCCTTGTTCATTTTTCATACTTCCACTGATATCATCCTATTGTTGGTCTATGTTGATGATGTGGTGATCACGGGTAATAACCCTTGTTTGGTTGATAAGTTAGTTAAAGTGTTGGATAATCGTTTTGCCTTAAAGGACTTGGGCACTCTTAGCTATTTTCTTGGGATTCAAGTTAATTATCTACCTGATGGCATTCTCTTGACTCAAAGTATGTTGAAGACTTACTCCATAAACTACAGCTTACCGTGTTAAAGCCTGCATATTCTTGTAGGATTTGGAATTCCCAATTCCGTTACAGCGGAAGCAATTGGACCATTCATAGTTAATTTTGTTTCTACTAAAATACCAATGCATTGGCAAAAGGTTAAGCGTTGAGAAACATACCTCCGTTGACGACTCTGAATACTTCAACGGATGATTCTTGATTGCTCTGCAACAACGAAGAACACCACCATTTGATCTTCCCCGCTATAACTCTGAGATTAGGAACGTAGTTGTGGGACTACCTAATCTTGAATGGGAAAAACTCTAGAGAGAAAATTCTCCCTAGGGTTCTTGAGTTGAGAGAATATGAGAGGGCCTTATGGTGGCCATAAGTTGTTGTACCTAAACCCTAGGGTTAGTGTTCTATTTATAGGAGAAAGGTAATGAATAAAATATTCATTTAAAATCAATTTCATAACCAATCAATTCCATAATTGATTAATCTTTTCCATAATTAAACAATTCCATGACCAATCAATTCCACAATTGATTAATCTTTTCCATAAATAATTGATCACTTCCATAAATGATTAAATCATTTCCATAAATGATTAATTACTTCCATAAGTGATTAATCATTTTCATAATTGATTAATTTCGAATTAATTAATTCTTTAATTAATTAATCACCAATTAAACATCATATATTTAATTTTAGACCTTCTATTAGTTAATTAATTAATTACCCAATTAAATATCATATATTTAATTTCAGACCTTCAATTAATTAATTCTATAATATGAATCAAATTCATATTAAAATTTGAACTCCTTCAAATTCTCTTATATCCTATAAATTTAATATGAATCAAATTCATATTAATATTTGAACTTCTTCAAATATTTATTTCTCTCATAGACTATAGTTTAATTAAATCTCATTTAATTTAAACTAAATTGAATAATTAATTAATTCATAATTAATTAAGTCATCTTCTAATTAAATACCATATATTTAATTAGACATATATTTGAACTCTTTCAAATATATCAATCTCTCAATATAATAAAGTTTAATCTCATATTAGACTTTATATTTTAATGCATCACTATACATTATATTAATTTGTATCTCATACAATTAACTTAATTCCCAATATAAATTTGAACTATTCAAATTCTCTCAAGATATATTTGTTCCTAATTACTCTTTACGAGCTAGTAGGGGGACCTAATGGACCTACAGATCAGAAGCTCCAATGATATGAGGTTAACAGATTAAACTCATTAATCAGGTTAACCAATATTCATTAACTGTGGGTCATTCCACTAAAGACCTAAAGCTGAACTTTTCTGTGTCCACGAATATAGACCTATGCCGGTAAGTCAATCCTTCACGAGTGTTCGTAATCACGGTTGCGTCAAATTACCGTTTTACCCTTGTGTTACATCTGTCTCCTTAAGTACCAGCGCTCCTCTAATGAACAACCTGTTTATGGTCCAACCATTAAATAGAAAGTCCCTCTCGGGCCAGTGAGAGGGCGGGATCCCTTTGTTCAAGTCCCGGAGTCACCACTTAAGGGAACACTCATCTACTTCTCCTAGATGTGGGAAGGAGTGAATTCCTTCTTTTGTTGTCATGTCCCCAGCCTCCCACTCAGTCTTGTCCCCAAAAAGGAAGGCATATTGAGCCGGCGAATTGGCCACTCTCACCCATGCTAATCAAAGGACAATCCCTCATGAGAAGGAGTTCATGACACACTCAGGATTAAGACTGAGTTACCTAGGTCATCGTATTGAAACAGTAACCTAACTAGTTAACGGTGTTACATCTAGTGGTTTACTATTTCGTGGTCCGGTCTTATGCAAACTCATTGCATAGGATACCCCCGCTTGCATGTCTCCTACATGGACGCCTTGGATTAATACGTCTGTATCGAATACAAAGCGGGTCGTATCACATAGTGTTACCAGGATAAGGTACCCAACCTTATCCTTGTACTATAGACCTTTTAGGTTGTTATTTGAACACCAATCCCCGTATGTCCCCACATACTAGTTCAAGTCACATGTAAACAACCTTGGATCTTAGTTTATTGGATTTGGGTTAAATTTTGCAATATTTAACAATAACACTTTATTGTGAAAACTCAATAACACTTTATTGACACAAGTATACAATTTGTATACATTCACTTTCTACCAGTTTTAGGGCATAAAACCCAATAATTCTCCAACTGTTTCAAGTACTAAACTCTCTGCTTGTTCTAGAACTCCAATGGACAATCCCCTTGTATATCGTAGTGTCATAGGGGCTTTACAATATTTAACTCACACGTGCCCGGATATCGCCTATGTTGTGAATCAGTTGAGTCAATTCTTAAAGGCTCCAACGGATGTACATTGGCAAGCAGTTAAAAGAGTGTTACGGTATGTCAGTGGCACTAGACATTTTGGGCTCTTTATTCAGCAGGGTGATGACCTCAATATCACAGCATATTCGGATGCTGATTGGACATCCAACTTGGATGATAGAAAGTCCATAGCTGCATATTGTGCTTTTATAGGTAATAATCTGGTTTCCAGGGCATCCAAAAAGCAGAATGCAGTGGCGAGATCGAGTACGGAGTCTGAATACCGTGCCTTAGCTTTAGCCTCTACTGAGGTAATTTGGTTACAACAACTCCTAAGTGAAATAGGCCTCTCCAGTCGCGTAAAACCAATACTATGGTGCGACAATGTCAGTGTCGGAGCTCTAGCAGCGAATCCAGTGTTTCACGCACGAACGAAAAACATCGAGATTGATGTGCATTTCGTTAGGGACATGGTCCTAAAGGGGCGACTTGAGGTGCATTATATACCTTCTACCGAACAGCCAGCTGATTGTCTTACCAAGGCGCTGTCTCATTCTCAATTTGCCTATTTGCGGGGCAAACTCGGGGTTGTTGAACTACCCGCTCGTTTGAGGGGGAATATTAAGGATATAAGCCCAATGGGCTGCAAACCAGAGATTACAAGATGGACCAGCCCAAAGGAAAAAGAGGACTCTTCAAAATTCCAGAAGAATGACATAACGAATTCTAGTGCTAAGAAAGGATCTTGTCTGTTAAATCATTGAGCAATTATTATGCTCCATCTGTCCTCTACCTTTTTATTTATTGTTCCTTATTCTTTAATTTGTTGGTCCTTGGTCGTGTATAAAGGTTATCTCCATATTCATTGTTGAAATAAGAAATAGAGTTTTATCTCGCCATCACTCTCTCTGGTCTGTTATTTTTCTTAATTGCTACACTCATAACATATTGACTAACTTAAGCATTGGAGTCAGTGTAGCAGGCACCATACCAGTGTGCAATTTTTCTTGTCATGCAGGTCACGTCTTCCCCTTTCAAATAAATTTACCATTACTGCCACATGAAAGCCAAGTGCATTTTTCCTTGTCTGGATTTTGGAAACAAGACTTATTATTGAAAGGTCTATTTTGTTTTAGTTTGGTTTGTATAAGTTGTTTTAAGGTTGTGTTTAGTTTGAAGCTTTAAACTCGAAACTTTCTTTTTTTTTTTTTTGTTTTTGGGTGAAAGGGAAAACGTGAATTTAAAAAGACAAGATAGTATTCTCCTCAAATAAGGCTTACTAACCGTAGATTCGACACCTCGATTTCCGCCATGCCTCTCGGACCAAGTTAAGGTTCCATTGTCGTCATATTGAATGCGCAGGGAGTTGATGGACTTTTCATGAGTAATCACCACCTTCAGTATTGATGAGAAGGCTCCATCGTCCCAATAGCGCCCTTCAAAGCCGCCGTACTGTCCCAACGACATTGCCACATTCCACTCCACATCTTCTCCTTCTTCCTACCAATTGGATTAAATATGGTAAATTATCAATTGGAATATTAAAGATGGTAAATTCGAGGTATTTAACTTTTATTTTCAATCACTTATTATTTGTATATCCATTTATTAATAGGTGATATATCATATCAATATAATAAAAAGGATGTATATATGTGGTCTTTGACTTTATTTTCTATCGCAAGCAAAAGTATAGTTCAATTAACATAAAACTTTTACCATCGACTAAGAGGTCTAAGTTCAAATCTCTCATCCTCCACGTTGTAAAAAAATATATATATTTTTCTATCAATAATTATTGATTTACATGTTCCTTTGTTATTGGGTTATTTTTTACCTACTATAAGAATAGATTAAATAAAGGTGTGCAAGTGGGTTATTTGGATTAAAAATAGATTTTTTTAAACAAATTTTGAAAAATCAGAGTCTTTTGAAAAAAAATTGGGAAAAACAAGTGATTTTTTTTGTCTTTATTGTGTTCCGTGTGTTGAAGACACGAAACCACACGCAATTGACTGGTTGGTCAACTGTTGAGGTTGAATCTATTAATTTTTTTTTTCTTTTTTTTTCTTTTAATGGTTTATTTTTGTAATGATATTATATAGCCCATTATTTATTTTTTTTTTAATTTTATGATTTTTTCACTAATGCACAAAAGAATTTTTTTTTATTTAAAAATTATATTTTCTTAACTTAACAATAATAAAATGATTGTAATTTTTTAATATTTTTCTATTAATAATGAAAAAATAATTGTAATTTTTAAAGTTGAGTGTTAATCGGTAATTTTGTATTTTTTTTTTCAATTGTGATAGTTGATAAATTATTACCTTAATTATTAATTTATTATAATTTCATGAATTTTACTTTTCATTTTGAAATTATTAATTGATTACAATTTAATGAATTTTATTTTTTATTTTTTATTTTAATATAGATTTTTTTAATCTATAGTCACAAATTGTAAGATTATAGATTTTTTATTTCAAATGTAATATTACATCTTGTAAAATTATGAAATTATATTTTTTTTACAAATTTTGAAATTTGATTTTTATTTTTATTTTAATACTTTGTTTTATTTTTTTCTTTTTATTCTATAAATCAAATTATTTGACTATTATTATCGATAACATACTTATAAGAATGGCAATTAAACTCTTAAATGTTTAAAAAAAACATAAATAAACTGTGAAGTATGGTATACACCGCCTAAATGTATAAATATTTCAATTCTAAAATTGAATATTAATTAATATTTAATGCAATATTATAGAATTAATTATACAAGGTAACGTCATCGAAGTATAAATCAGATTTGTTGTAAACGATTTTAACATTGACAAACAAAAAATATATAGTTGAAAAATACTAAATCTATAATTACCAATTAAAAGATTTTGAATTTAAATCTATTTGGAATTACCAGAAAAAAATACAAAATTACCAATTAAACTTTAAAAATTACAATTATTTTGTCATTATTAATAGAAAAATATTAAAAATAAAATAAAATGAGTTAAGTGAAGAAAATATAATTTAAAAAAAAAAAAAAAAAAAAAAAAAAAAAAAAAATTTGAAAGGTATGGGCTAACCTTGGATGTGGAAGCTCCATCTCCACCGTGCTTTGTAGACGAAACTGACTTCCCATTTTCCTCATATTGTATAATCTGTGGATTCCCATTATCTCGTCCATCATACCGTCCCAACAACATGCTCTCGCTCCTCTTTCTATATATACAAGAAAACGTTCACTACAACCATTTCCATTTCCTCATGTTATGAATTAGCAATATTATATACATTTTTTGTTTACTACCTTTGAATTGGGTCCAAGTAGAGGGCAAGCGAGCGAGAGTAAAGAGAAGGCATGGTGAAAGTTATTCGGCCTTGTGTAAGCTGGTGATGGTAACAAAGCCCAAATGCATGCACATTGAACTTGCAAGCGCAATGGCCACATTCGAAGGCCAAATTTCCTTCACAAGAATGACCACAAGCACCACAAGCAGAATACCCCCTTTTACCCTCTTTCACCAAATTCAGCGGATGCCTATGACCTTCAAACTTTGCCGACTTCAGAAACGGATAATCTCCAAGAGCGCAACTTAGATGTGCAGCAAAACAACACATCTTGCAGCAGTAAAACCACTTGTTTGTTGCTCTTTCTTGCTCACAAATATCACAGTAATGTTCATCGTCGTCCTTCACAAAGGTCAGGCTCAAAGGATGTTCGTCGAATCTATTTCTCACTGCAACTGGCAGATTTGCACACCTTGCATCCAGATAAAAGTTACAATCATCGCATCCAAACACTAATTTGTTCTTCACACTTGCTCCACAACCTCCACACTTGTGCTTCCATTTGTCGTTGTGAAGAAATAGGGGATGGTTGTGACTCGGATGTATGAATGGGAATGTTATTGCAGCACATCGAATGTCGACTGTGTAGTTGCATTTCTTACAGTGATAAGCGAATCCTTGACAGTATTGAAGACAGAGGGCGCATGAGAACATAAAATCTGGGATATAAACCATATGCAACTCATGCCGATGGAGTGAGGTATTTCTGCGTCGTCTTGGAAATGTTGCACATTCTTCGTGCAGATAAAAGCCGCACTGTTCACAACCATAAGATTGAGTAATGATGCATTGCATACACCCATTACATTGCTTGTTGTGATCCTCGCGGCCGGGGCAAAGGGTCAACGTATGCTTATGGCTAAAATGAAGAATTTGGTTCGTCCCGACCTCGACAACTTTTGTCGGCATTATCGTTGACTCCATATCTTGTTCTTCATCCTCAAACTTTTGACGATTCTTAGCACAATTCAAATGAGCGTCGTACCCGCAATCGTGACAAACGTATCTAGCAAATGCCATGTTTATCTTTTCACGGCAAATTTTGCAAATATTGTCGGAAGTTAAATTAGGGCGATGAAGAAGAGAGAAGGTTAGATTCAAGGGATGGTGATGTTCGTAGGTATGGAGAATGGTTGGTAACTCAGCACAGTTTTTATGGGCGAAGAGATGGCATGTGGTACAAAACCAAGGAAGCGCAGGCTCTGAATTCTTACCACAAAGTTGGCATGTGTAAGGAAATTTCTTTTGGAGTTGGATGAAGTGGTGTTGGTGTTGGAATGATGATAAACACGCAACGTGAAGATTGAATTTACAGGGTGGACAGCTGTAGAAGAAATCGAAGCAATCGTTTCTGCAGCTGTTGCAGAGATTATCTTTGACGAAGGATCGGGCAAAGAGAAGCAATGGATGTTGATGAAAACGAAGATCTCGGATCTCACGAGACAGCTCAGCACATTGCTGATGGATGTGGGAATCGCAGAGAGAGCAAAAGTAAGTAGAAGTGGAAGAAGCTGATTGAATACGCAGATGGCACACAAGGCAAAGGACGATTTGATTTCCCGAGTGTTGGTGTTGAAGAAAGGTTAGTGGATGGGGATGGGCGAAATAGCGAAAGTGTCCAGTACTGGGCATGTGGTGTAAGGCGGTGGCTTTAGTGTCGGCGATGACACATTGGAGATCCATAATGAAGTCGCATTTGGGGCAGCTGTAAGTTTTGCCGGTTGGCTTGTGGCCGCAGCACTTGCAGTATGTGTTGGTGAGGACGAGAGCGAGAGGGGATTTGTGATGGTGATGGAAGGGGGTGCGGATTGTAGGTGGAAGGTCGATGCAAGATTGATGGATATGGAAGTCGCAGTTGGAATTGGAGCAACTGAACGCCGGCGGATGCCATGGTTCCCCGCATTTCGAACACCGCCCCTCTCCGCCTCCGCCATCGGGCTTTCCGTATTGGTAAAGGATCAATGGGTGCTCGTGGAGCTTCTTCAGATTACCAATTTCTTCCATCTCAACCAATGCCTCTTACTTTTCCCGGCCTTCAACTCACTGCCACTGCAACTTCTTCACATCATATATGGGTGGAGCTTTACTTTACTTAATATTAAACTTGACTCGGTGGATCAGAAGACATTAGAGTTTTCAACACAGGCTAAAATGTCATATTCTAAAATTCAATAACTAAAATAAAAAAATGTAACTACACTCTTGGTTAACTTTTTGAACTTTTACTCTTTTTTTTTTAGAAAAAAAAAAAAAAAACAACTTTTTGAATTTTTAAAAGGTTTATTTTAATCTCTAAACTATTTTAAAGAAAAAACAGGTTTAAGAGTTAAATAATTTACTCAAATAAGATTAAAACCGAAAAATAAATAAACTTTATTATATCAACATTAAAATAATATAAAATTGATTTTGATTAGATCTTATCAACATCCTCGAAATTATTTTTAAGTTACTATGACCTTATCTTTCGAACCAGTATGGTATACGTCAAAGCGAGCCTAACTCAGCCGTAATTGGCATGTACTCTCCACCATGAGGTTAGAGGTTTAAATCCCCCACCTCAAATGTTGATGTACTCAAAAAAAAAAAAAAAATGGAGTATGGTATATTGTTTCAAATAAAAAAGATAGGTTAAAAATCACTTTTGATCCCTGAACCTTAATGAAAGTAACAATTTAGTCTCTGTGCTTTCAATTTTGAAACAATTTAGTCCATGTGTACTTCATAACTTGTAACGATTTAGTCCCTATCGTGAAAATTTAATGTAAAGATTTAATGAAATTTCTTACGTAGATAGATTAATAAACTAATTTGGGATCAAATATGTTAATAAGCTACAAAGTTTAATCATTAAATAATAAAAATCGACATTTAATTTTGATGAACTTTTTTGCGACAAGGATTAAATTGTTACAAATTTGAAAGTGTAGAGACTAAATTGTTACTTATTAAAGTTTAGGGACTAAATTGTTACAAAATTGAAAATACAGCGTTACAAATTAAAGTTCAGGGACCAAATTGTTCCTTTCATGAAAGTTTAGGGACTAAAAGTGATTTTTAACCAAAAAGATATATATAAAAAACAATAAAATAATAAAAAGAAAAACAATGTATGGTATATAAGACAGAAAACTCATCTTTCATTGACTTGAAGACTTTGTCCTTATCTCCTGAGCAAGAGAAAGGATGCTAACACTTTTGTCTTTTATTTTTTTATTATTTTTTGACAATATGTGGGTGAGAGGATTCGAACCTTAGACCTCTTATTCAAAAAATACAAGTTCCTGATTCCAAACAAGTGAGCTAAACACCCCTAAATTATACATTAATTCAAAAATAATTGCAATAGGTGGCAACATGAAGGTAAATAATGACAAATATAACAATTTTTAAAAATATTTGCAAATATGGAAAAAAAATTGAATTAATTTTTTATATTCCTGAATTGCCCCTACGCGCGCATCTTCTTCTTCCTCGTCGGGTTTTTTTTTTTTTTATTGATAGAAATCTTCTATCACGGATAGATTCTATCAGTGGTAGAAAAATTTTAATCTATCAGTGATAGAAAGTTTCTATCACCGATAGAATCTATCAGTGATAGAAAAACTGATTGGCACGTGCATCTTCTTCTTCCTCGTTATTTATTTATATATATATATATATATATATATATATATATATATATATATATAATGGAAAGTTTTTCTATCACTGATAGATTCTATTAGTGGTAGAAAAATTTTCTATCGATGATAGAAAATTTCTATCACTGATATTTCTATCACTGATATTCTATCAGTGATAACAAAACGTTTGATAGAAAATCGTAGAAAAACTTTTGATAAAAAAACTTTCAATTCCGGATCACCCATAAAAATCTTTCTATCTCCGATAGAAATCTTTCTATCACCGATATAATTTATCACGGATAGAAAAACTTTTTATCACCGATACAAAAAATTTCTATCGGTGATAGAATGATAGAAACTTTTACTATTATTGATAGATTCTATCAGTGATAGAAAGATATTCTATCAATGATAGAAAACTTTTGATTCAAAATCTTTCAATTCTGATAGAATCTATCAGTGATAGAGATAAAAATTTTCTATCACTTATAGAAATTTTTTCTATGAGTGATAGAAAAAATTTCTATCATTCATAGAAAATCTTTTTATGAGTGATAGAAAAACTTTCTATGACTGATAAAAAAACTTTCCGTGAGTGATAGAAAATCTGTGATAGAAGATCTTTTGTTTCTATCAGCGATGGTGATACATGGTGAAATCGAGCATTGAAAAATAAAGCAAAAACAAACAATTATAGAAATCAAACACTGAAAAGCAAAAATCAAACACTGATAGAAAATCAAATAACAACAACCAAACACTGATAGAACACCGAACATTGATAGAAGTGATAGAAAAATATCTATCGCTGATAGAATCTACCAATAGTAGAAAATTTTTTTATCATATGATAGAATCTATCAGTGATAGAAAATTTCTATCACTGATAGAATCTATCCGTGATAAAAAAAAGCTTTCTATCCGTTAAAGAAAATCTAGAGGGGTATTTTAATAAATGCAACACACAAACCATCACATCTTTCCATTTTTGCAATTTTTTTTGTGGATTGCTAGATTTGCAAATATTTTGACCCATATTGCTCTCCTTACAACCCGGCCTTAATTCAATTTATTAGGTCCAAATCACCGTCTTCACAAATAAAAAATTCATTGCATTCCATAATAAAACGGAAAAGATAAATTTCTTGAAATTTTCGTAATTCTCAATAACCAATTAATTGGTATGGACAGTACACACAAATCATAATTTCAAATTTTCACAAAAAAAAAAAAAAAAAAAAAAAAAAAAAAAAATAACTTTATCATTTCCTTCGTCTTTTGCCCTTCTTATTTCCCTTCACTAAAAATTAGGTATTTCATTTTCTTTCTTTTACTTGAGCGAACCCCAGATAAGAATATACACAAGGATTTATAAAATTTCTTGAACCAGAGGAAGGAAGGAATCAATAGAAAATTATTGGACATCAAGAAAAAACCTATGAAACTGCCATCTAATTTTTCCATTTTTTCAAGCTTTTTTTTAAAAAAAAAAAAACGTACTTACCAGCAAATTGAATTCTTGCCTAAAAACTTCTTCCAACTATTTCCGGCGTTAGCTATGACTTTTCCGGCAAGCTTCTGAATCTCTGATCCACCTCCCGCGAGTTTTGAACTCTCCTCGTTTCTCTCTATTTCTCTTTCCTTTCTCCTTCTCTTTATTTTTCTCTCTCTCTTTTTCTTTTTGTCTTTCTGTGTTTTCTTTATCATGTTTTCTAAAGCTTTTAGTACCCCACTTTCTCCCTCTTTTTTTTTTTCTTTTCTTTTATTTCTGGCGGCATGAAGTATTTTCTTTTTCCCAAGGCTTCCTAATTTAAATTAATAATAAAATAAATTTCAAACCAATTATAAATATATATGTGTTCCTAAATTAATTTAATAGATATGAAAAATTGACAAATTAATCGATCTTCTCCTCACTAAGATATAAGTTGAAGATTTGATCTCTCTCCCCTTATATCAAAGTCTACATCCAAGAGAAAGGATAAGACAATTATAGGTTAAAGATTGTAACACTTATACATAAACCCAATAAAATTTCTATTTTAAATCGTGTGTGAACAAATAGGCACATCCAGTGGACAATCTCTAGCTCTCATCTCTTTATCTCGTAAAGAAATCATGACACCTAAAGAAACTTTTTCAAAAATGGCTAGTTCAAGTAACTCTTATGGGAGACCAAGTACACGTAATCACTCCAAGAAAATCAAGCATGAAGAGAGTCAAATGCTTGTTATTGCAACAAGATGATAAGACACATAACAAAATCTGGTTAATTAAGTTGAAATCGTCATTGCAAATAAATTTATGTTTGACAAACTCGCTCTTCCTTCTCATCAACCAAGCAAAACATCAATTTTGATGTGATGCCCGTTATGATGACTAATGCAGGAACTAGTAAAAAGAAAATCCAACAAACTAAACTAGCTGATCCAAGAAGATCAACAACCCGAAAGTCAAAATTTATATATTTGTGAGAAAGAAATAAATATTAGAGATGGTAACACCTATACAAATTCAATAAAATCAAGTTCATTTCCATGAATTAAATTTCTAATTTTTGAAATCTTGTGTGAACACTTGCCATTTTTCTTTGTTTCTAAAAAGAAGATAATATTTCTCCTCCCCATTTTTTTCTCATTTTTTCCCTCTTCCTCCAAGGGCTAAATGAAAAAAAATGTACCTTAAAATTGGACTATTTTTATTAAAATAGTTATTTTTTAAACTTGTTAGGCAAATATTGTCATTTTCAAACTTATTAGTGAAATATTGTTGTTTTATTTCGTCGGTAGTAGGTCGTCTCTTGAAGAGATGACCTACACCTACGTGGTTGCATATTGTCTCTTCAAGAGACGATGTGCAATCATGGCCATTTATTAAAAAAAAAATCCGCGGAGACGACCTACACACAATTTTTAATTAGTTTTTTTTTTAAATTTATCTTGTTATTCATTTTGTAGGGGTGAAATCCTCACCCAACAGAAGTTTATCAGAGGACCTAACTCTATTTTCAATTAAGATCGAAATACTATTACGATGGTAACAAAATTATAGGATCTAAAGGCGACACGACAACACTAGAGGGTGTGAATATGGTTGACTACCAATTTTTAAATTAATTTTATCTATAAAGTATGCTCAATTAAAATTCACACACAAATTAATTAATGACAATTTAGGCAAGATAAAACCTAAAGCATTCAAACTAAGATAACTTCAAATTTAAATATTATTTAATCAAATAGCAAATTAAATAATACAATAAAACTTAAATCATGCAATCAAGAATGATTAAAAATTTAAAGGAAAAATACACTTTTAGTCCCTAAGGTTTGGGTTAGGTTTCATTTTGGTCCCTGTGTTTTCAAACTCAACAATTTAGCCCTTGAAGTTTGGTTTTAGTTTCATTTTGGTCCCTCCATATCCATTTTTCCGTTAAAAACTAACGAGTGGATAATGTGGCACTGTTGGCATAAAAATTTTTCTTCAAGTAATTGTCTAAGTTCATGAAATTAGATTAAATTGGGTTAAATTTAAACCCGAATTCATTAAGGTAATTGGACTAGAAGTCCAAAATTTCAAGCTCAAGCCTATAAATGGACCCAAATACCATCAAGCACAAGCTTGTGGATGGGCCCAAATGCAATCAAGCCCAAGCCCTCGAAGGCCTTTTGAAAACTCTAAAAATATGAGGTCTTGCCTCTCATTTAGTCAAAGGGTACATGCGAATTACCGCTAAGCTATACTCGCTTTGACAATTTTGAATCTAACCTATTCCTTTTATAAATTGGACTTTTTTTTTTTTTTTTTTTTTTTTTTTGGTCTCAAACTCATATTCTCCCATTTTTCATCATACTCTCTCTTTAAAAAAAATGGTTTTTTTTAGTTTTTATATCGTTGAATCTAAATTATTCTCTTATAAGTTGCATGTCCCTT
This sequence comes from Luffa acutangula, assembly GCA_036850905.1. Taxonomy (NCBI): domain Eukaryota; kingdom Viridiplantae; phylum Streptophyta; class Magnoliopsida; order Cucurbitales; family Cucurbitaceae; genus Luffa; species Luffa acutangula. The sequence continues at coordinate 21,011,213 of CM072092.1, read as the reverse complement.
TTCTTCTAGGTCTAAAACTCATTTCCTCCAATTTTACATCAAAATATCTTTAAATTTTAATTTCGTTAGTCCCACATTTTTATTTAATTTTTATACATTGAATCTAATTTATTCTCCTTGTAAATTGCATGTACGTCAACTCAATAAGCCTACCATTTTGGGGACAAGACCGAGTGGGAAACTGGGAACATAATCACGCAAGATGGAATCCACTCCTTCCCAACTTTAGGATAAGTAGATTAGTGTTCCCGTGGTGTTTCCGGGTCTTGAACAAAGGGCCCTACCCTCTCTATGGTATGAGAGGGATTTATGTTAGATGGTTGGACCTCAAACAAGTTGTTCATTAGATTAGCACTGGTATTTTGGGATATGTAGAGGTAACCTAGGGGTAAAACGATAATTTGACCCAACTGGCGTTACGAACACTCGTGAAGGACTAACTTGTTGTTATTGGTCAATATCCATGAACACAAAAATATATTTGCAGTGAGAAGAGTGCAGTTGTGGTTTTATAGTGGAATGAACCCACAGTTAACGAACATTGATTAACTTGGTTAATGAGTTTAGCCAGTTAATCTCATATCATTTGAGCTTCTGATCTGTAGGTCCATTAGGTCCCACTGGTAGCTCATAAAGGTCATTGAGATAAAGTTTTCCAAGGAAAATAATATAATGTATGGAGATACATTATAATATAAAGTTTATATTTATTAAACTTTATAATATAAATTTATTTTGAATATTGATTCAAAATTAATTTATGGGAGAATTAAATATTTGAATGAGTTCAAATATTAAATTTAATATGAATTGGATTTATATTAAAACTATTGGTTAATATTAATGTGCATTAGATGCACATTAAAACTATAGGTTATATGAGAGAAATATAATTGAATATAGTTCAATTATAGGTTAAATTAAATATGTGATATTTAATTTAGTGATTGATTGATTAGTGAATTAATTAATTACTGAATTTAATTTAATTAAATTAGATTAAAACTATAGGTTATGTGGAAATATCCATTTATATATATATATATATATATATATGATATAAATGAATATCTTGATTAAATTAGATTTAATCATAAATTATTAATTAAATTAGTATTATTTAATTTGATTTTATATAAATTAAATTAAAAATTAAAAAAGGAAAATTGTGTAATTGATCACGTTATCAGTCTTTCACAATAACCTCCCAGTTTCTCTCAAACTTATAGTCACATGCCTATCCAAAGGGAGAGGAAAGTCGGTTTTGGAGATTTTATTTCCATCCATTGATTTAGTCTCTGATCTCTCTCTCTCTCTCTCTCAAAAAAAAAAAAAAAAAAAAAAAAAAAAAAAAAAAAAAAAAAAATCTCCCAAGAAATTCCTTGCATACCAAAAAAGATCCACAATCCTCCATCTCTCAATCACCTAAGGAGTCATACCGGTAGATTGCTAACGGTGGTGTTCTTGGAGAATTCCAAAAGAAAGTTCCAGTGAGATCGTGATCTTAGGGGTTGCTATATTTTACAAAGAAATTCAACGAGTTGGTGTGTTATTCGATCAAGACAACAACGTTGGTAAGTTCTTTTTGATCTATAGGTTTTGTAGAAAAAGCATGAATTAAAATAGGTTTTAATTATGAATCTAAGCATGCTTATGGCTAAATTTTTAATGTTGCTGTAAATTTTGCCAAACGTATTGGTATTTCAATTTGGTTAAAATACAGTGTATGGTTTCCTTGAAGTCTTCTATTGTGCGGGGTTTTTATCCCTGTAGAAAGATCTTATTGAGGGAAAAGTTTTCTAGTCTTATTTCAGATCTTAGAGAATGGAAAGAAGATGAGATTCGGGGCTCTTTCATTAAGGCTGATGCGGAAACAATCCTGGAAATACCTATTGGCAATAGGAAGTCAAAAGACACAATCATATGGGGACTGGATTCAAAAGAGAAATTCTCTAACAAAAGTGCCTACCATCTAGCCTACAATATAGCCAATGCGAAAAAGGAATCTCTTTCAGACCCTTCCTATATGAAAGGCTTCTGGAAAGATTTTTGGAAGATCAAATCCATCCCTAAGGAGAAGCTATGTGCTTGGAGAGCTATCCAAAACACTCTCCCTACTCAAATTAATATTATTGGCAAAGGCAACTAACCACTTGCTGTGCATGGAGGATGCAGAATCCGTGGAGCATGTGATGTGGAATTACAAAATAGCTATATTGGTGTGGTGCCATTTTTTCCCTAATTTATTGGAGTTTTCTGATCTTTTTACGGATGGATGGTGTCTGATGGATAAGTGGGCTAGACTGCTGGAGTTGATTAAAGAAGATGACTATTCCAAAACCATTATCATATTCTCGAGTTTATGGAATCACAGGAATCAAGTCAACATCAGAGTAGAAAATATCAGAGTAGAAAATCCAAACCCATCAAAGATTATAAGAGAGGTAAATTCAAGAGGGGAGGAAAAGGAAAACCTGTTTGTCGGCAGGAGTGGAGCTTCGAGTGTCCATAGAGTTGAGACCCTTTTAAGTCAACGGTGTTGGGTCCCCCCCCAATGTCTGGAAGATTAATATCGATGCCTCTTGGTTGGAAGAGAGGAAGGCTGGTGGGATCAGATGGATAGCTCACGACTCTGAGGGGCTGTTTGGCCCATGGTTTCGGAATCAGAACCCTGGGAATCAGAACCCTGGGGGGTTTGTTCTGGCGTGTTTGAAAGCCTGGGAATCAGAAAACAGTGTTTGGGGTGCTGTGTTCTGAACCCTGGGAATCAGAAAACAGTGTTTGGAGGGCTGGGTTCTGAACCCTGGGTTTGGACAGTTTTTTTTTTTTTTTTTTTTTTTTTTTTTTTTTTTTGGTGAATGTTTTATTAATTGTAGAGCCCCTTGTGTAACATAGATTAATTTTTAAGAGAATTTTGAATTTAGCATTTAATTTATGATATATACGAAGAATAAGAAAATTGTTTCTAATAATCAAAATATTGATTATCATTGACAAATTGAAAAACATAACATGAAATTCTTAGGCCCCATTTGAAAATTTAAAAGTTTGAAAACAAAAAAAAATAGTTTTCAAAAAATAGTTTTTGTTTTTTGGAATTTGTTTAGGAATTCAAATGTGTCTTTAACAAAGATGAAAATAATCCTAAGAAAATTGAGAGAAAACAAACATGATTTTCAAAAATCAAAAACCAAAAGCCAAATTATTAAATGGGGTTTAAGTTTGGTCATTTTTTCCATGGATCCACATGCAAAATTTAAATTCAAAACAATAGTTCATTAATGTTAAATTAAAGTAGTTATTGAGACAAAAAAAAAACATGGTTCATGAGAAAATAAAAATTTGGAACATATAATCACATAATAAATAAAATAGAATCTATAGGCTACTTTAAAATGACTAAATTAAATATTAAATTATGTATATTTACATTATTTAAATATAAATAAGTTCAAAATAAATATCATATGTCAAAATAAACTTTTTTTTTTGAAGAGTATGTCAAAATAAACTTAGCTTAGCAATAATTGATATATGCCCTCGATAAAAAAGTTAGAGATTCGAATATTCCCACATCGAAATGTTGTTGAACTAAAAAAAAATTGTACATATAATTTTTTTTTTTTAAGATTACATATAAATTTGTTTTTTTTGTTTTTGTGTATGTAATTTAAAATTAAATACTTTATTTACTATAGCGGATTTAAAATTAAATATTATTCATTTTATTTTAATAAATTCAAAATAAAATACTATTTATTTTTGTCATTCGGAATATTGTTAATTTGAAAATAAATACATATTTTTTTAATACGTTAACTCAAAATTATATTTTATTTTAAAAATATTTATATGGGTAAGTTGGCTAAAATACATTTTCTTATGTTAAAATTATAAAATTATATATATATATATATATATATATATATATATATATTAAAATATTGTTAATTTAATATAGAGAAATGAAAAGAATTATGAGAAAAATGGAAAGAGAAATGATGGGACCCACCAAATTTATGACAAAAATGGATAAAGTAATAGTGGGTCCCACCAACTTTATGGAAGAAAGAGAAATCATAGGTTTGGAGTGGTTTTGAGGTGGGTTTGGAGAGAAAAACCATGGGGTTGAGTTTGGAACCCATGGTGTTGTGATTACAATGGGGCAAACATGGTTTTGGGTTTGGAACACAAAACCACCCAAACCCAAAACCATGGGCCAAACACCCCCTGAAGGTTCTTTGATCTACGTGGGATTCAAGAAAATGTGACAGAATTGACCAGTAAAATGACTAGAGATGGAAGCGATTGAAGAAAGCCTAAAGAGCTTAATTGATTATTTGAGCAGGTTGTACCCGAAGATGTTAGTCAAAATGTGGAATCATATTGAATATTTGACAAGACATTTCGTACCTTCTAATGGAATCTAATTCCATTGTTGTCTAATATTGTCGAAGCCACCGACCATCCTCAATCGTGCTTTTGAGGATTGGACGAAGATTTTCTCCCTGGCAGAAGAAGCCCTTTGGGTGGCCAAGCTCGTGGGTTCTGTAGAATTTTCCTTCAAGTCGAGGGATTCAAATGGAGTAGTGGATGCTTTAGCGTGTCGTGTTTTTGCTTGTAGCTTTTCAGGTGGTTCAAGCAAGATTTTGTTGGGCTCTTCCACTTCGGAAGATTCATTTTTTTGTATGGCTGATATGCCTTTATGGTTAAGATCCTCCTTAATTAAGGAGAATGGTTGTAAGTTTGGTGGTTTGTTTTAATGAAGTTCTTCTTTTTCAAAAAAAAAAAAAAAAAAAAAAAAAAGACAAAATGATATTAAGAGAGTAGACAAGTATAACAATGTGTTAGACTTACTTCTACATCCAGTAATGAGGAATTGAACTATACCGAAAAGACATGACTCAAAATGTGTGAATAAGATTGTAGTTGCAGCACATTGAATGTTAATTGTGTAGTGACATTCTTCACATGGATAGACGAAACCATAACAATATTGAAGACAAACATAACACTTTAAACAACCTCATATTAAGAGGTTGAACTAAAAAAAAAAGAAGTGAATTTTTTTTAATAATTATCTCCCAAAATTGATAGGTTATAATAATAATAATAAGTAATAAATAAAAAATAAAATAATATGTTTATTTTAGTCGTATGAACCATACTTGGCTGCTATTTTTGTTTTTTCCTCATTGTTAATATGTGTGCGAGGATGTAGGCTGCAGTCAAGTATTGTCGAACAAGTATAGTTAAAACTACTTTAAGTTTACTTTTTATTCGGGCTTCGTTCTCTCTCGGAGAGAATATGAGCATGAGGTAGCCGTTAGAGGTATTTTGGGATCCATTCAGTGATCTATTAGGGGAGATCTCAGTCTTTGCGGCAGGAGCCATGGAAGAAGAAAGTCTGGAGAAACAACTGAAAAGCCTGAAATTGTCGGAAGAGGAAAGAGCATCAGTGGTGGGAGCCAAACTAAACGAAGTGGAAGATCTGAATAGGAAAATGATGAAGTTCTCAATGTGCAAAATATTGAGCACAAAACAGATAAACTCAGAGATGTTCAGAAGAATGATTTTTAAGATATGGAGCCTAGAAGGAAGAGTAGAAATAGAAAATAGAGGAAAAAACAAATTCATGTGCAATAGTGAAAAGGAAAATAAAAGAATCACTGAGGGGGTCCATGGAGTTATGCCAAAGCTCCTATCATTTTTGAAGACCTAAAAGGAAACAAAAGAACCAGCGAGTTAGAATTCAGGTATGTGGATTTTTGGATCCATGTCCATAACTTATCGGAGGTATTTTTTTGCAGGGAAAAAACAAAGGAGATTGGAAGCTCAGTAGGCAAATTTATAGAGGTTGATATCAACGAAAGGGGAAAATGCACTGGAGATACATTGAGAATTAAAATCAGAGTGGATATTAAAAAACTGCTGAGACATGGAGCAAATATCAGGATTGAAGAATGATGAGGAAGTTAGTTGGAAAAGAATAACATATGATCGTTTACCAGATTTTTGCTAAGAGTGTGGGATAATCAGCCATGCTTTGAAGGAATGCTCCGAAAAAAAGGAAGAAGAAGGAGAGGAACTTCAATTCGGTGACTGGTTGAGAGAATTTCCACCTCCTGGAGGTGGAAGTAAAGGAAAAAAAAGAGGTGAGAGGTGAAAGAAATAGAAGAGAAAAAGCAAAAATCAAGGGATTTTGGAAAGGAAAAAAATAGTAAAGTGGAAGAAGCATCAGACGAAGAAGACGAACCTGAGAGCGAGGAGGGCCATGATAGTTCAGGTAGTGAAAATCCAAGCTCGTTGGAATCTGACCGGAGGCAAGTGAAATTGACGGAGACGGTGAAATCGCAGGACCTGGAAGAAAGAGAAAGAAACAGAGTGAAGACAGACATAATGATGATAGAATAAGGAAAAGTCAGCATCAATGTCAAGGGGAAAAGTCCAGAAATCTAGAAATGAACAGACAAATTAGAAGAAAAAGTTACCGTTGGGAGAGGGCTCAAAGGAAAAGATCTCCACAACCCAAGGCCCACACCCACCTGTTGGGTTTTATGCCCTAAAACTCATAGATAGTGAATGTAAACAAATTGTATACTTGTTTCAATAAAGTGTTATTGAGTTTCTACAATAAAGTGTTATTGTTAAATATTGCACAATTTGACCCAAGTCCAATAAACTAAGATCCAAGGTTGTTTTACATGTGACTTGAACTAGTATGTGGGGACATACGAGGATCGGTGTTCAAGTAACAACCTAAAAGGACTATAGTACAAGGATAAGGTTGGGTACCTTATCCTGGTAACACTATGTGATACGACCAGCTTTGTATTCGATACAGACGTATTGATCCAAGGCGTCCATGTAGGAGACATGCGAGCGGGGGTATCCTATGCAATGAGTTTGCATAAGACTGGACCACGAAATAGTAAACCACTAGATGTAACATCGTTAACTAGTTAGGTTACTGTTTCAATAGGATGACCTAGGTAACTCAGTCTTAATCCTGAGTGTGTCATGAATTCCTTCTCACGAGGAATTTTCCTTTGATTAGTATGGGTGAGAGTGGCCTGCATGCTGACTCAATAAGCCTACCTTCTTGGGGACGAGACAGAGTGGGGGCTGGGGACATGACAACACAAGATGAAATTCACTCCTTTCCACTTCTAGGAGAACTTCTAGGAGAAGTAGATGAGTGTTCCCTTAAGTGGTGACTCCGAGACTTGAACAAAGGGATCTCACCCTCTCACTGGCCCGGGAGGGACTTTCTGTTTAATGGTTGGACCATAAAAAAGTTGTTTATTAGAGGAGCGCTGGTACTTAAGGAGACAGATGTAACACAGGGGTAAAACGATAATTTGACCCAACCATGATTACGAACACTCGTAAAGGATTGACTTACCGTTATAGGTCTATATTTGTGAACACAGACATGTTTTACAGTGAGAAGAGTTCAGTTGTGGGTCTTTAGTGGAATGACCCATAGTTAATGAATATTGGTTAACCTGATTAATGAGTTTAATCGGTTAACCTCATATCATTGGAGTTTCTGATCTGTAGGTCCATTAGGTCCCCCTGCTAGCTCGTAAAGAGTAATTAGGAACAATTATATCTTAAGAGAATTTGAATAGTTCAAATTCATATTGGGAATTAAATTAATTGTACGAGATACAAATTAATATAATGTATAGTGATGCATTAAAATATAAAGTCTAATTTGAGATTAAACTTTATTATATTGAGAGATTGATATATTTGAAAGAGTTCAAATATATGTCTAATTAAATATATGATAATTAATTAGAAGGTGAATTAATTAATTATGAATTAATTAATTATTCAATTTAGTTTAAATTAAATGAGATTTAACTAAACTATAGTCTATGAGAGAAATAAATATTTGAAGAAGTTCAAATATTAATATGAATTTGATTCATATTAAATTTATAGGATATAAGAGAATTTGAAGGAGTTCAAATTTTAATATGAATTTGATTCATATTATAGAATTAATTAATTGAATGCCTGAAATTAAATATATAATATTTAATTGGGTAATTAATTAATTAACTAATAGAAGGTGTGAAATTAAATATATGATATTTAATTGGCGATTAATTAATTAAAGAATTAATTAATTGAAAATTAATCAATTATGAAAATGATTAATCACTTATGGAAGTAATTAATCATTTATGGAAATGATTTAATCACTTATGGAAGTGATCAATCATTTATGGAAAAGATTAATCAATTATGGAATTGATTGGTCATGAAATTGATTAATTATGGAAAAGATTAAATCAGTTATGGAAATAATTGATCTTAAATGAATATTTTATTCATGGTCTTTCTCCTATAAATAAAACACTAAACCTAGGGTTTAGGCACTACAACATAAGGCCACAAAAATGCACTCTTGTATTCTCTCTAGTCTCCCTCTCATATTCTCTCAACCCAAGAACTCTAGGGAGAATTTTCTCTCTAGAGTTTTTCCCATTCAAGATTAGGTAGTCCCACAACTATGTTCCTAATCCCAGAGTAATAGCTGGGAAATTCAATTGATGGTGTCTCATTGTTGATGTTTGGTCCCTATGAAATCAAGAAAGACATTCTTGATATTTCAGAGACGATAACGATGGTATGTTTCTTCCCTTTAGATTTAGATCTAATAATTTTTGTATGCTTAGCCTTAAGTTTGTATAGAATTTGTTCTATGTTTTTTGCCAATGTAATAGTATTTTTGGATAAACAAAATTAACTACGAATCGGTCCCAATTACGCTTTCGCTTTAATGGAATTGGGGAATTCCAAATCCATCAATTGGTATCAGAGTCGATCGTAGATTTAATTTTGCTTCTCTAAAATTAGCATTGGTTCAATGGTGGGTATTTTAATTTCATATATGTGATATGTGATTTAATTTACAAAATTGATTATTTAAGCATATTTGTTGGGATTAGATTTATATTTTTGATTAGATCAATTGTAAATGCCAAAAAGGAAAAGATTTGAAGGCCAAGATTATGTCTTGGACTTAATTATTGTAATTTAAATTGCTTTAAATTTCATAGGATATGCCAAATATGCCAGTCAATTTTGGTAGTTTTAATTTAATTATGCATGTGATGTATGTATTAAATTAATTGATTGTTGCATAAAGTATGTCATTTAGCTTAAAATCCCACCATAGGCTAAGCATATTCATGCATATTTATTATTATAAATGTTATAATGTATGAAATATGTATGAATTTTATTTTCATGAGTATTTAATATAAATTGTTATGATTAAATCGATGAAAATTGAAAAGCATTGAGCATGAAATTACTTTAGTAAATAATATAAAGAGTTATATTTATGAAAGTAATTTATATGTTTATTTATTTTCATGAGCAATTAATATAAAGTGTTATGTTAATGTATGAAAATGTGAATGCTTATTTTAATTTTTTTGGGTAATTAATTTAAGAGTTAGATTAATTGAAGAAAATTAATTTGCATTGAGCATGAAATTACTTTAGTTTAAAAATATAAGAGTTATATTTATATTAGTAATTAACATGTTTTTTTTCACGAGCTATTAATATAAATGTTATTTTAATGTATGAAAATGGTAATGCTTAATTTTAATTTTCTTGGGTGATTAATTTAAGAGTTAGGTTAATTAAAAGGAAATTAAATTGCATTGAGCTTGACATTACCTTAGATTAATATAATTGTTATATTTTTGGTATGTCATGTATGCTAATGTATGGTTTTATAAATTAATTAGAATTTGATTGTTAATTTATGGGAAAAATAAACTTTTGGTCCCTGAGGTTTGGGTTAAGTGACACTTTGGTCCCTAAGTTTTCAAACTCAACAAAAATACCCCCGATGTTTGAGATAAGGAGCACTTTGGTCCCTGCCGTCAATTTTTTTGTTAACTTTTAACGGTTGCTGACGTGGTACTATTATTTTAATATAAAAAATTATTTATTTTATTTTTTTAAATAAAAAATATTTAAAAAATATAAAATATTAATATTTTATTATTTTTTTATGGGAAAAATACACTTTTGGTCCCTCAGGTTTGGGTTAAGTGGCAGTTGGGTCCCTGAGTTTTCAAACTCAACAAAAATACCCCTGAGATTTGAGATAAGTAGCATTATGGTCCCTGCCGTCAATTTTTCCGTTAAATCTTAACAGTTGCTGACGTGACACTATTATTTTAATAAAAAAAATTATTTTTCTAATTTTTTAAATAAAATAGTAATAAATTATATAAAAAAAATATTTTTAATTATTATTTTTATTTCTTTTTCCTTTTCTCTCTTCCTCCTCTTCTTCTTCTTCTTCTAATCCATCATCTTCCTCTCCTACTTCTTCTACCACCGGCCGCCGCCCGTCGCCGGCACCGGAGACAGCCGGCCGGCGCCGGCGACCGGCGACATTTTTTTTTTTTAAAAAAAATCTTTTCTTCTCTTTCTCTTCTCTTTCCCTTCTCTTCTTCCTTCCTTCTTTTGTTTTTTTTTTTATAAACGGTAACAAAGAGGGAGGGAGGGACAGATCTGTAACGGAGAAGCTAGAGGAAAGCAATCCTTTCACTCCCAACGATCCCACACTTGACGAGACTTGTAATGGTGTTCCACATCAACTTTGCATCTTCCCATCTGTTTCCCTCAGCCAATTTCTTGTACAAATAGCTTTCGAACGTCATTCTCTGCACATACTCATTCCCACACATCTCCACCAATGCTTCCCTTCCAGCGTTGTCTCCATAGAACACTCTCTGCAACACATCCAGGAACCTGAACGTCGCCGCGTACTTGCCGTCCCACTCTCTCAGATACTCTCTCTTCAGATCCCTTTCTCCGATCATCCTCTCCCCTCCTTCCGACGCTCTCACCACCGCCTCCTCACACATTCTCCCTGACTTCGCCGCAAAGTATATGCCCTCACCGGAGCACTTCTTCACGTACCTGGCCGTGTTCCCCACCAGCACCACCCACCCTCTCACTCTCCTTCGTGGGTGCTCCGGTATCGGATGTGCCTCTACTTTTATCACCTTCCCCCCGCCGATCTTACTCTTTGCCCTCTCCCGGATACCTCTCTGGTACACCTTTATGTCTTGCCTCGAGCATACTGATGACATGCAAAAATGTCATCATTTTCCTATTAATTTAAGCTAGTTTTGTGCTTGAATTGTGTTCTTTAATGCTATTTTCTAATTAAATTTCAGAAAACCGAGTCAAGGAAGCAAAACTGGAATTTTGAGAGATTTTGGATGATTTTGGAGGCTTTTTGGAGCAATTTGAAGAGCTACATTAAAAGATCCAAGTCCAAAAGTCAAGAAGAATAAATTAGAAGCCCAAATTCATGAATTTCAAGCCTTAAAATTATCAATTTGGGTCAAGAAAAAAAGTCCAAAATCAATTACAAGAAGTATTTGGGCCAAAAGAAAGTTGGAGGCCCAAAAATGGAGTCAAAATCAGGCCTTTATTGAAGATTCAGGGCCTAGCGTCTCGACGCTAAGCCTGGAAGCGTCCCGACGCTAGGCAGCTGCGTGGAAAGATCCAGAATCGCGAGAGCGTCGCGACGCTGTCCAAGTAGCGTCTCGACGCTACGACATCTTGGAGCCCAAGAAAAGATGACGTCAGAGCGTCTCGACGCTGTCCTTGTAGCGTCTCGACGCTGTGCCTGCTGGGAGCCTATAAAAGGAGCCTTTTGCAATGAATTTTGTGTGCCAATTTGTGGGTTTTCACCCCATTCTAGAATCCACTCTAAAATTGGGGATTTTTGGGAGAGTTTTGGAGCTTTGTTGAAGATCTTTGGAGCTCGGGATCGAAGGAGGTCGGCGCGGGATCGAGGAGATCGACACTTTTATGAGCATTTCTCTTCCCTTTTCCTTTATGTTTTAGTTTCTAGAATTGTTGTGATTAGGAATTATTGAATTTTAGTGATTATGAGTAGTAAATTCCTAAATTCTATGAGATTGATTTAGATGTTGAACCTCTGCTGAATTAATGAATTGATGTGGTTTAATTGTCATTATTGTTCATTTATGCATTTTGTCCGTAATGCTTTTAATCAACTGATCACTGATTAAATGAATCGTTACTAAGTGGAAACTCGACGGAGAGAAGCTTAGACTAGAACTGAATGCATGACTAACGGTTATTTACCCGGGTGACACGGGATAAAATAAATAACGTTAGAGGTTGTACTGAAGGGTCGTAATGCCATACTAAGTAAATAAAGATGAGACTGAAAGGAGATTCTTTATTGAATGGTATGAGATAGGAGGAGACCGACAGGAGAGTCCTTGTTATTAGGCTTCTAGACTTATGAATCAAATGATTAGTTAATCCATATTAGTTAATTGATTAAGCATTAAAGGTCCAATTGATAAAATCAACAACTCTAGAATTATCCCTCCAAATTGTGTCACCATTTATCTTTTGCTTTCTAGATTAGCTTTTTGTTATTCTTTCCGGCATTAGATTTTGTTCTCTAAATAAAGCTAAGCAAGATTATTCGCGGTACTTAATTGAATAAATCCAATCCCTGTGGAGACGATACTCTATACTCAAAATCACTATATTACTTGTCACGACCCGTACGCTTGCGGAATTTAAAATCGTGCGAACACATACCGTCCCTGTATCCACCGCCACATGGTCGCACTTCGGAAATACCCACGCTTAGAAGTCCGGCGATACGTCGTTTCCCACGTACATTTCCGCCAGATTCTCGTAGTACTTCATTTTCTCCTCTGGTAATTTGATTCTCTCTTGGAAAGCCATCACGCACGAGTAATCTCCAGCGCCTATCGACTTCGCTACTCGGCTGTTGGCGCCGTCCGCGCCGATCACCACATCCACGGCCAAGGATCGCGGGAGGGAGGTCCCTCCCTCCCTCTCTGTTACCGTTTATAAAAAAAACAGAAGAAGGAAGGAAGAAGAGAAGGGAAAGGGAAGAGAAAGAGAAGAAAAGATTTAAAAAAAAAAAAAATGTCGCCGGTCGCCGGTTGTCTCCAGTGCCGGCGACGGGCGGCGGCCGATGGTAGAAGAAGTAGGATAGGAAGATGATGGATTAGAAGAGGAAGAAGAAGAGGAGGAAGAGAGAGAGGGAAAAAGAAATAAAAATAATAATTAAAAATATTTTTTTATTTAATTTATTACTATTTTATTTAAAAAATTAGAAAAACAATTTTTTTTTATTAAAATAATAGTGCCACGTCAGCAACTGTTAAGATTTAACGGAAAATTTGACGGCAGAGACCAAAATGCTACTTATCTCAAACCTCAGGGGTATTTTTGTTAAGTTTGAAAACTCAGGGACCCAACTGTCACTTAACCCAAACTTGAGGGACCAAAAGTGTATTTCCCCCTTTTTTTATTCTTTCCCCCTTTCTCTCTCATCATCATCTTCTTCTTTTCCATCTTCTCCACCTTCTCTTTCCTCCTTCTTCTTCTTCCTATGTTCGGCGACCGGCGGCCACCGCTCGCCGCCGTCGCCGGCGACTCTTTTTTTTTTTTTTTTTTTTTTTTCCTTTTCTCTTCTTTCTTCTTCTCTACATTTTCTTCACTGATTTTTTTTTTTTTTAAAAAAAAGAAAGATAGGGGAGGGTGGTCCCTCCCCTTTGGAACGAGGGAGGGAGGAGGGACCTCCCTCCCTTTTTTTTTTTTTTTTTTTTTTTTTTAAATCAGTGAAGAAAATGTAGAGAAGAAGAAAGAAGAGAAAAAGAGAAAAAAAAAACCAGTCGCCAGCGGCGGCGAGCGATGGCCGTCGGTCGCTGGTCGCCGGACATAGGAAGAAGAAGATGGAGGAAGGAGAAGGTGGGAAGATGGAAAAGAAGAAGAAGATGATGAGAGAGAAAAGGAGAAAGAATAAAAAAATATATTAAAATAATAATATTTTATATTTTTTAAATAGTTTTTATTTTAAAAAATAAAATAAATAATTTTTTATATGAAAATAATAGTGCCACGTCAGCACCCGTTAAAAGTTAACAAAAAAATTGACGGCAGGGACCAAAATGCTCCTTATCTCAAACCTCGGGGGTATTTTTGTTGAGTTTGAAAACTCAGGGACCAAAGTGTCACTTAACCAAAATCTCAGGGACCAAAAGTGTATTTTTCCCTTAATTTATTCACCATAGTAATATGTTATAGAGTTAATTCATTAAAATTTATAATAGTTATAAAATTAATGAATAGAAGCCGTTAACCTATAACAAAGAATTGCATGCAAACATAAAATCGTAAGATAAATGGATTAATTTTAAAATGTTTAAAATTAATTAGACCTAAGATCACATTTCTAATAGGATTAGAATTATTCTTATTTAGAATTAAAATTAGTTTTAATTGACTAAGTAGGAAAAACATTGCTATGATTATAAGGGAACTCCACTGGTAAAGTGTCTAAGGCTGGGGGTATTTAAGTTGACGGTTTACGGAATACCTCCTACCTAAGAACTGACCCGAAATACTGGAGTTGAATTAATCATAGTTAAATGTTAGCATGCAATGTCACTAGGTTTGTTAAAAGTATTTAATACACCTATATCTTTAGAGTAAAGACCTTACATTACTGTGGTTATAAGGGAACTTCTCTCGGTAAAGTTCTGTCTAAGGCTGGGGTACTTAAGATGACGGTTTACGGAACACCTCCTACCTGGGAATTGACCTGAACCTTGAGTTAAATTAACCATAGTAATGTTGACTTGCAATGTTGGGTTTATTAAAAGAAGTTTAATTCACATAAAACATTGCGGTTGAATCATTTCCATAATTGTTATAATAGGATCAGACTTAGATAGATTGATTTAGCCGAATTTTATCTAAGTTAAACAACCCTAAATTAACCTTAGGACATTTTCAGTGGGAGGAAAATTACAAAACGAGATTTAAATCAAGTTTTTCTCTTACGTCTCTATATTCACAACGTGAGGTTCATTCTCGGCTTCAAGTCGCCCTAGGAGCGGCCTCCCTTCAGAAAGTGTTTCCATGAATCAATAACAAGGTGAATGGAAAAATGTCTAGAGTAAGTGGGAGCGGGACACGTGTCAACGTATCCCTCGGTCTCTGTCCCTAATTCATACCGTGAGAGTCCTATGATCCGCCTGCAGGTTGTCCTGGCGCAACCATCCCTTCGGAGGGCCTGATCATAGGATTCAGAACATCGTGAACTCCTGAATAGGATAGGAACTCTTAGGCTAATTACTGACAGTTGTCTTTCCCTTTGGTAGCTTGTTGGTGCCTGCCTCTGAGATCTGAAAGTGGGAGGGTTACACTTACGGGGATGAGTTAAATGTGTTAACTAACCTTGACCGAACAATGGTAACTAAACGCTAACGGAATATGAGTTATTCTGGTGTTAGAGTTTGGTTGAGATTGTCTCAATTCAGAGGATGAGTAGCTGACCACCCTTCGGTGGCTGGTTCTAAACCTTTGAAGTATCGTTGCAAAAACTAAATCAATAATTTTATGTGTATTGTCTTACGTCATTTTATAAATAACGGTAATACAACAAGCTTAAACGACAAATTGTGGTAAATAAGTCTAGGATTATTCTTAACTGAGGAATGTCCTCATGCCCCATATGTTTAATTCATTAAGAATTGTTACTTGGTGAATATGACATAGAACTCTGCTTAGCAAAAAGAGAACTTGTTCAAGACCGTAATTTTCATTTACTTGTCTTTGATAGCGAGCAGAAATGTCGCTATTTTAGTCTCAAATTATTAAGCTTTTTGGTGCTTTAATCGTGATTTTAATGAATATATTTAATGAATTCTGTTATTTTGTCTTTAGGAGCATAAATGATGAATTTGGGAGAAAAAGAGCCAAAATTGATGGAATTATAGCCCAAATCATAGTATGAAGCCCAAAGAAGACATCCATGAGGAAAAGTCCAAGAAAAATGAAGAAGAAGGCCCAAAAATCAGCCCAAAAAGAAGCTGATTTTTCTGGAAAATCTGGACAGCGTCTCGACGCTTAGCAAAGCAGCGTCGCGACGCTGCCCTTTCTTGTTGCCCAAGCCGCGTGCGCAGCAGCGTCGCGACGCTTGGCAAGGCAGCGTCGCGACGCTACCCCTTTTCCAGGCCTATAAATAGGAGCCCTTGGTGCCTCATATCAATCATCAATGAATCATTTATCATTCATTCCTTTCTCTCCTAAGACTCCTTTTTTGGAGCCCCTCTCAAGGCTTTGAGCCTTTTTGAGAGGGTTCTTCTAGTGGGAATTTTTGGGGAATTTTGGGGGGCAATCTAGAGGCTCGAGGAGTAGTCAGCGGGGGCTCCAAGCGTCAGCAAGGGGTTTTTTTTCGACGGTCAATTCCTTTACCTTTATGCCTTTTAATATGCTTTCCCTTGTAATTACTGTGAATATTATGTGTAGCTAAACCCCAATTTGGGGTCTTGAAATGAAATGATAGTTGCAATATTGTTATAATTTCTTGTCTCTTGCCCATGTCCTAATCATTTGTATGGATGTGCTTAATGCTTTACTCAATCTGGCCAATTGTGTAATGATTCGATTCTTAATGGAAACTCGACGGAGAGAAATTAGGATAGATCATAATCCATGCAACTAGTTTAATTGCCCGTTGTGACACCGGGATTAGTTGATTAAACATAGATTCCTAAAATGAATCAGGGCGTAATAATTAATGATCTTTAATGGCGCTAAGGACACTTAGGTTGTTAAAATGAATTAATTACAATTAGGGGAAACCGACAGGAGAACCTATGTGATTAACGGAGATTCTAGGTTTATAATTAGTTGGGCAATGAGATAGGATAATTATAGCAAGTATTTAAGCTAACCATTGATTTTCAAGACCCCTCTTCCCATTTCAAGAAAAACCTCTTTCTCCACATTTTATTTTTTGATTGATCAAATTTGTTTTCATTAAGTCTTTTTAAATTCGAATTCTTTTCATCACATGAGCTTGGTCCCTAAATATTATTTCACCTAAGTATTTTCAGTGCTCAAGAGAATTTTAATTAATTGCTTAAGTTTCGCTTCGCCTCCCTGAGGATTCGATACTCGGAATACTTTCCGTTTTATATTACTTGTGGCCCGTGCGCTTGCGGATCGACCAACAAGTTTTTGGCGCCGTTGCCGGGGAGGCTTGATTTTTAAGCAAAAATTAATTTTTCTTGACATCGAAAAGAAAAGGGTGAATGGTAATTTAGGTGTAAATATTTTTCTTCATTTTGTGAATATTATTTTATTTTCTTTTTTCGTTTTTGTTTGGTTTTTTTTTATCTGGGAGCATTGCATGCGAAAGAACAAGGTGGTTGATCTGTTTCCGTTAGATCTTGAGATTAACAGGACTCTAAAATTCATTAGAAGAGAAAAAAAGATTAACAGAAACGATGGCCCACCAAGAAGAAGCTCCCAAGGCAATTAGAGATTTTCTGCAGCCAGTTCTTCCTACCGAAAATTCTGGAATCGTTTACGCCCCCATCCAAGCTACAAATTTTGAGCTAAAGACAGGGTTGATTCAGATGGCGCGCGATAACTCGTTCAAGGGACATCCTTCCGAGGATCCTCACTCTCATCTGCGATCATTCCTAGAAATATGTGGGACAGTAAAGATGAACGGAGTTCCGGCCGACGCAATCAGATTGAGGCTATTTCCATTTTCTCTACAGGATAAAGCAAAAGATTGGCTCGAATCAGTCGAGACGGGCAGCATCAGTACTTGGGACGAGCTTGCCCAGGCTTTTCTGACAAAATTTTTTCCACCAGCTAAGACTACCAAGCTGCGGACTGAAATTGGAACATTCAGACAGCTTGACGAAGAACAGTTATACGAAGCGTGGGAAAGATATAAGGAAATGCTTAGGCGATGCCCCCAACACGGATATCCTGATTGGCTTCAGGTACAGTTATTCTATAATGGATTAAACCCCTCCACAAAGACAGTCCTAGACACATCAGCAGGAGGGAGTTTTCTTTCAAAAACAGTGACAGAAGCCAAGGACCTGCTTGAGGAAATGGCGGCGACAAGTTATCAATGGCCGACGGAGAGAGGAACAGTTACAAAGAAGGCTGGATTGTACGAACTGGATGAGTCAAGTTCACTGAAAGCGCAACTAGCATCTCTGACCAATGCACTAAACAAATTAACGTCATCTGAGGTGGTTAAGTCCATTTCCACCTTAGCTGAAGGTCATTCGAAGAAAGAAGGTCAAGATGTGGAAGAAGTTCAATACATAGGAAACAGATCATATACTCAAGGAGTACCGAACTTCTACCACCCCAGTCTGCGCAATCACGAGAACTTCTCATATGCGAATACGAAGAATGTTTTGCAGCCACCCCCAGGTTTTGCATCAACGAGTACTCCTGAGAAGAAAAATAATCTGGAGGAGATGATGGCTTTATTCATCAAAGAACAAAGAATATTGAATGTAAATCTCCAGACATCAGTAAACAACCACGACGCAGCTCTAAAAAATATGGAAGTGCAGATAGGTCAGATTGCTTCAGCAGTAAATGCCCTGCAGAAGGGAAAATTTCCAAGCGATACTGAGCCTAACCCGAAAGAGCAGTGTAAGATGGTGGTTTTGAGAAGTGGCAGAAGACTGGAGGACAGTTTAGAGAAGAAAAAGGAAGAAGAAAAGAGAAGGGATGAAGATGAAGGGGCTGAGGCACAAAAAGCCTCCTCTGAAAGGTTCCAACATCCTCCTAACTCTATTGAATTAAAATATGATTTTTCTAACAGCTGTGCAGGTAGAAAAGAAGAAGAGAGGCAGAATGACAATAAAAAGATGACTGAGGAGGAAGTGGTTCCATGCAACCACCATGACAGAGGTTCGCATATTAGCCCACCCAAGCGGAGGGGCGAATGTCCAACCTTTGATTACAGGGAGTTACCTTTTCCTCAGAGATTTAAAAATGTCAAATTAGATGAACAATTTCAAAAATTTTTAGAAATGTTTAAAAAGTTGTCTGTGAATATTCCATTGGTAGAAGCTTTGTATAATATGCCAAATTATGGAAAATTCATGAAAGAAATGCTTTCTAAAAAGAAAAGTCTGAAAAAAGAAGTTTTTAATTTATCTGAGAGTAGCAGTACCATCATTTCTGGTAGGATACCCTCTAAGCAGAAAGACCCAGGGAGTTTTACTGTTCCCTGCACCATAGGAGAAGTATCCTTTGATAGGGCCTTGTGTGACTTAGGAGCAAGTATAAATTTGATGCCCTACTCTGTGTACAGGAAGATTGGTTTATCAGGTATGACAGACACTGACGTCACTCTCCAGCTTGCTGATAGATCGATTACCCACCCGATGGGTGTTGTGGAGGACGTGTTGGTGAAAGTCAACAAATTCATCTTTCCTGTAGATTTCGTGGTACTGGACATGAAGGAGGACAAAGAGGTGCCAATTATCTTAGGCAGACCTTTCCTAGCCACTGGTAAGGCTGAGATTAGCGTGCATACAGGTAAGCTTACCTTGAACATTGATGATGAAAAAGTCGTGTTTAGTATTTTTGGCCAAGATGAATCTGTTTGTAGTTTGCAAACATGTTTTTCTGTTGGGCCTGAATACTTGACTGATGACGATGAAGAGGTAGACTATAATCTTGGCCTAGGCTTAGGAGAAATGCTTATTGATAATGTGGATTTTGATCATGATGTATATATGGATAATCCTCTGTTTGAAAATGATTTGGATCTACCTGACTTTGAAAATGAATTAGACTTGCCTGCTTGTGAAAATGAAAGATCTGCAGTTGATGATTTACCTTCCTTTGAAAATGAATTAGATTTGCCTGAAATGAATAATTTTGATGAGGATATTGAATTGCCTGACATTGAGCATGAACGCAAAAGGCACAAAAAAGATTGCTCGATAGATAATTTTGAGTCTGACCATGATTACAGTGAATCTATTGAGTCTGATCTTGACATTCCTGAATGCATGAATCCTGACAATGTGAATACTTTCTTTTCATGTCCTGATGATGTGTATAGAATAGAATCTGACCCAGAAGAACTTGAATCTGTGCATAGTATAGAATCTGATCCTGAAATTCTTGAATTTTTTAATTCTTCTGATGATGAGTCATATGATAGCTTAGTTGAATCATTTTTTAATTCTGAGTCTGAAGGATCTAATGAGCATGTAGATATTTTTTCTGATGAATGGACTGGCATGATTGATAGGCCACCTATAGATCCTAGACCAGTAGACATTATAACGCTTGATGACTCTGTTAACAATTGTTTTGAAAATAGAGATTTAGAAAAGAGATTTGATGCAGCAGATTATTTTCTAAAATGTTATTATGAGAATCTCTTTAGTGAAGATGGGCCAGGGGAAAGTTTTTTTTCTCCCCTGTTTGTAGTATGCAATTCGGTGCGTGATTTCTTGCAGGGCCCGGAGGATGATGAAAATTTTTATTTTGAGCCTCCGTAAGCGTGCCGAGCCTAGTCTAGCTAAAGACGTTAAAGAAAGCGCTGCTTGGGAGGCAACCCAAGAATTAAAGTAGTTAGTTGTTTTTGCGGTAAATAATTTCCTTTGCTCCGTGATCCAATTTTGTTTTGCAGGATCACCTTAGCAAATCCCAAAATTCCTCATTTCCCATTTTTCATGGATCCAAAGGAAGAGGATGAAGCGCTCCTAGCTCAGGGAAGTCTCAGTATCCCTTTGTATGCTTTTCTGTTTTAAAACATTGGGGACAATGTTTAGTTTAAGTTTGGGGGGGAGGCTTCCGCTGTGTTGAAGCATATTTAAATTCTGTTGGATGCATGAATAGATAGCCATGATAGCCAAGGATGTGATTTTTGAAATTTTGGGAGAAAATGGTTTATATGATTGTAGAATCTGGGAGCACGGCAGAAATTGTGAAATTTTAAAATTTTTTGATACTTAGTTTTGATGTCTAAAGCATGCAATAGTCTTATCTAATGACGTCTTTGAAAATCTAGATTCTTATTATGGTTTTCAAAATTGTTGTCACCCCGATAGGCTTAGTTTCTAATATCAGGAAGTTCATGCTTGATTGCTCTAAAGAACTAGGTAGGAAAAAATTTTATGCCTGCTGAGAGAAAAGCAAAAGCAACAAAAGAAAATGTGAGAAAAAGAAAATCTGTTGAAAAAGAATTTTTGCTTGCTCAAAAGAAAAAAGCCTAGGGGTAAAAAGAGCTACCTGCGGTGTGATCAGTTAGGCCAACCAGAGAATAAAATTCGGGTTAAGGGTCCCTGCACCGTAGTGTGAAAGCTACTACCATTAGATATCAAAATGCAAGTTTGGGGGAGGAGCAAAAGAAAAAGAAAAAAAAAAAAGAAAAGAAAAAAGAAGAGAAAAAGAAAAATCATGTGAGAATTCTGCTCCCCCATGAGAAAAGAAAAAGGATGACAGGCACCCTAGTTACTTTTTTTTGCATGATAGAAGGACTCCGAAGTATTAGGGGCTCTTAGCCAGTGTAGGGGGAAAACAAATGGAGAAAACCATAAGACTAATCTAGGTTAGTAAAAGAATCAATAGATAAGTCTTGAGCATGCTATTCATTAATCTTAAGTTCAAACTAGTTTAAGATTTCTTCAAGAGTATGCGGTGCTTGCTTATTCCACTTGCATGTTTTCCATTCGATCCTAAGAATTCAAAAATCACTGAGGGTTGAGCGAGTCTATTTCATGCATCTTTAGAATTTATTTTGCTCGGGACTAGCAAAAGCTTAAGTTTGGGGGTGTGATAGCGAGCAGAAATGTCGCTATTTTAGTCTCAAATTATTAAGCTTTTTGGTGCTTTAATCGTGATTTTAATGAATATATTTAATGAATTCTGTTATTTTGTCTTTAGGAGCATAAATGATGAATTTGGGAGAAAAAGAGCCAAAATTGATGGAATTATAGCCCAAATCATAGTATGAAGCCCAAAGAAGACATCCATGAGGAAAAGTCCAAGAAAAATGAAGAAGAAGGCCCAAAAATCAGCCCAAAAAGAAGCTGATTTTTCTGGAAAATCTGGACAGCGTCTCGACGCTTAGCAAAGCAGCGTCGCGACGCTGCCCTTTCTTGTTGCCCAAGCCGCGTGCGCAGCAGCGTCGCGACGCTTGGCAAGGCAGCGTCGCGACGCTACCCCTTTTCCAGGCCTATAAATAGGAGCCCTTGGTGCCTCATATCAATCATCAATGAATCATTTATCATTCATTCCTTTCTCTCCTAAGACTCCTTTTTTGGAGCCCCTCTCAAGGCTTTGAGCCTTTTTGAGAGGGTTCTTCTAGTGGGAATTTTTGGGGAATTTTGGGGGGCAATCTAGAGGCTCGAGGAGTAGTCAGCGGGGGCTCCAAGCGTCAGCAAGGGGTTTTTTTTCGACGGTCAATTCCTTTACCTTTATGCCTTTTAATATGCTTTCCCTTGTAATTACTGTGAATATTATGTGTAGCTAAACCCCAATTTGGGGTCTTGAAATGAAATGATAGTTGCAATATTGTTATAATTTCTTGTCTCTTGCCCATGTCCTAATCATTTGTATGGATGTGCTTAATGCTTTACTCAATCTGGCCAATTGTGTAATGATTCGATTCTTAATGGAAACTCGACGGAGAGAAATTAGGATAGATCATAATCCATGCAACTAGTTTAATTGCCCGTTGTGACACCGGGATTAGTTGATTAAACATAGATTCCTAAAATGAATCAGGGCGTAATAATTAATGATCTTTAATGGCGCTAAGGACACTTAGGTTGTTAAAATGAATTAATTACAATTAGGGGAAACCGACAGGAGAACCTATGTGATTAACGGAGATTCTAGGTTTATAATTAGTTGGGCAATGAGATAGGATAATTATAGCAAGTATTTAAGCTAACCATTGATTTTCAAGACCCCTCTTCCCATTTCAAGAAAAACCTCTTTCTCCACATTTTATTTTTTGATTGATCAAATTTGTTTTCATTAAGTCTTTTTAAATTCGAATTCTTTTCATCACATGAGCTTGGTCCCTAAATATTATTTCACCTAAGTATTTTCAGTGCTCAAGAGAATTTTAATTAATTGCTTAAGTTTCGCTTCGCCTCCCTGAGGATTCGATACTCGGAATACTTTCCGTTTTATATTACTTGTGGCCCGTGCGCTTGCGGATCGACCAACAGTCTTGAAAACGTGATTAGTGAAGAATAGTGATTCTCCCTGAATACTTTATTCAGGGGCCACAAATCACGTGTGTTCTTCTTTTAAAGGAATAAGTTCCTGGCAACAGCATGATGCTTGTGTAATAACTCTCAAAGTTAGAATTAGAGAGGTTATTTTGGCTATAGCAATGGAGAACATTAAGTTATTTTTCTCAGTGGGAGAAAATACATATTATTAGATAATGTGTATGTAATTCCTAAGATCAAAAGAAATTTGATTTTTGTGTCTTATTTGCTGGGACAATATTACTCTTTACCTTTCTCTGCTAACACAGTTTTGTTTCAAGAAAGGGAGTTGACATTTGTTTAGCTTTACTGGAAAGTAACCTAAATGTTTTAAGACTAATCAAGAGTAAAGCAGTCATGAACACTGGGTTGTTTAAGATTGCTACTACTCAATGTGAAAAGAGGCAAAAGATTTCTCCTAAAGAAAAATACCTTTTTTTTTTGTTTTAAGGTAGACCATATTAATCTCAATTTGATTGGGAGATTGGTCAAGAGTGAACTTCTAAGCAGTTAGAAGATGACTCTCTACTACCTTGCAAGTCATGCCTTGTGGGCAATATGACTGATAGGTCTTTTACTGGAAAATATCTAAGAGCCAAAGAGCCCTTGGAGCTTGTACATTTGGATCCTTGTGGTTCAATATGTTAAACCAGTGGGAGGGCATGAATAATTCATCTCTTTTGGATGATTATTCAAAGGTATGCGTATCTTTACCTAATGCAACTTAAGTCTGCAGCTCTTGAGATATTTGAAGGGGCTTAGGACTGAAGTTGAAAACTTGTTAGGTGAAATGATAAAAAAAAAAAACTTCGATCTGATCAAAGTGTTGAGTATAGGGATTTGAGATTTCATGACTATTTGATAGAACATGGGATCATACCCTAAATCTCATTTAGGAGAAATAAAACCCTATCGGATATGGTTCATTCCATGTTGAGCTATGCTCAATTATCTGACTCGTTTTGGAGTCATGTAGTGTTGACTACATTGCATATTGTAGTAGGCAACCCCAAAGGAAACGAGAAGTGGATACTTCTTCAATTCACAAGAGAATAAAGAATTTGTATCAACAAATGCTAAATTCTCAGAAGAAGTCCACATCAAAAATCATAAACCACAGAGTAAAGTCAGTTTAAGTAAGTTAACTAATGAAGCTACAGTAACATTCACAAGAGTTGTTGATGAGGTTGGTTGTTCAACAAGAGTTGTTGATGGACTAGTGCATCCAGTCAGACACATCCATCTCAATAGTTGAGAGTGCCTCAATGTAGTGGGAAAGTTGTTTTATAACCTAAACGTTACAAGGGCTTGATTGAAGCCTAGGTCATCATACTTGATGATGTCATAGAGGATTCATTATCTTTTAGAAAGAAAATAAATGATGTTAACAACGATCAGAGGATTAAAGTCATGGACCTAGAAATGAAGTCTTTTGTATTTCACTTCCATCTGGGATCTTGTAGATCTGCTTGATGGGTAACACCTATTAGTTACAAGTGGATTTACAAGAGGAAACGAGACATTCATGTCTTAACCATAAGGGTTCATACAACAAGATCAAAAGCAAACGGGATTGCAAGCTTAAGTGATCCATTCATGGATTGACCTAAGCATTTCGATCTTGAAATATAAGATTTGATACAGTGACCAAATATTTTGGCTTTAATCAGAACATTGATGAGTCTTGTATTTACAAGTAATAATCAATAGTTCAGTAGCTTACTTAGTGTTGTATATGATTGATATCCTAATCATTGGGAATGATGTAGGTTATCTTACTGACATTAAAAGAGGCTAGTAGCTCATTTCCAAATAAAAATCTGGGAGAAGCTGAGCTAGTATTGTCTCAAATATCTTATATCTACAAAATGTTAGTTAGATATAAGATGCAAAATTCCAATAAGGGTTCTCTACCTTTCAGGCATGGAATTCTTTTGTCTAAGAAACTGTTTCCTAAGACACCTCAAGAAGTTGAGGAGATGAGACGATTGTCCTATGCAATAGGGATTGTTAGTAAGTATCAATCTAATCCAAGATTTGATCACTGGAAACCGTTAAGAATATCCTCAAGTATCTAAGGAGAAAGAGAAACTATATGCTCGTGTATGGGACTAAGGATTGATCCTTACATGATACACTGACACGAATTTTAAGACTGATAAGGATTTT
The DNA here is from genome assembly GCA_036850905.1 of Luffa acutangula. NCBI lineage: Eukaryota > Viridiplantae > Streptophyta > Magnoliopsida > Cucurbitales > Cucurbitaceae > Luffa > Luffa acutangula. The sequence continues at coordinate 20,985,888 of CM072092.1, read as the reverse complement.
AGGAAATCTACATCAGTATCCATGGTCAATCTTTACGAAGGAGCTATAGTATGACATAGTTACAATCTTGACCGTATAGGCCGAAAACATATCTGCTTGTGAAGCAACGATAGAGACTGTATGACTTAGGAAGTTCTTGATTGATTTGGAATGTGTTCCAAATGTGAACTTGCCCACACACTTTATAGTGATATAGTGGTGTTGTGGCAAATTCAAAAGAACATCACAACCCAAGACAAACACACATTAAATTGAATGAAATATTGCTGATTCATTTACAAAGACTCTCTTGGCTAAAGTGTTTGAGGGTCATCTAGAAGGTCTAGATCTACGAGATATGTACAAAGGTGTAATCTAGGGCAAGTGGGAGAAATGTAATGGGTATAGTGATTGATACCATTATGTAAAGGGTATAGTGATGCCCTAGTTTATTGTATTTGCACATTGTATATGTTTTATACATGTATTTATACACCCACTGCTGTATAGATTATTGTACATCCCACTAAACTAGAGTTTTAGTTCAAGTGGGAGTTTGTTGGGTTTTATGCCCTAAAACTCGTAGATAATGAATGTAAACAAATTGTATACTTGTTTCAATAAAGTGTTATTGAGTTTCTACAATAAAGTGTTATTGTTAAATATTGCACAATTTGACCCAAGTCCAATAAACTAAGATCCAAGGTTGTTTTACATGTGACTTGAACTAGTATGTGGGGTCATACGGGGATCGGTGTTCAAGTAACAACCTAAAAGGTCTATAGTACAGGGATAAGGTTGGGTACCTTATCCTTGTAACACTATGTGATACGGCCCGCTTTGTATTCGATACAGACGTATTGATCCAAGGCGTCCATGTAGGAGACATGCGAGCGGGGGTATCCTATGCAATGAGTTTGCATAAGACCGGACCACGAAATAGTAAACCATGTAGGGATAAAAAACCCTAGGCAGCGGAAGACGTCAGAGACCTTTTTCGATTTAAACGCCGATTGGGATACCAATACGACGGCAAACAATTACAACAAATTAATCTAAAATAAAACATGCTGAGATCAAAAGGAAAGAACTCCTAGATCTAATCTAAGAAAGATCCTATTGAAAGGTCAAGAATACTATACCTTTGTAGAATTCTTAAACCGTTTCGCCAAAATTGCTAGATTTGCACCCAAAATACAGCAACAATTCGTCCTTGATCTTGCTGTAAAATCGTTATGAACACCACCAAAAGAGTTGCACCGGAATTCTCCTTAGGATAGATGTTGAGCGGCTTGTGGGAACCCAAAAATTCTAAGATGAAAAGGGATAATTTTGGCCTCTGTAAATTCTTAGAAACTCAGAGAATTTTTCAGAGAGAGAGAGAGGAGTATTCTGCGTGAGAATGAGTGGGAGAGAAAATCTCTAGGAACTTCCCAAGAAATGAATTACCGATTAAGGAAAACCACCCACTCCCTTAAGAAGAGGCTGTTCACGCGTGTAGGGTTAGGGAGGTGGTTTTTTACTGATCAGTTTTCCAACTGATCAGTTAATAAATGATAATTAAATTAAATTAACATTTAATTCAATTATCACTACGTAAAACATTTTTATGCACCTATTCCACTTAACCCAAAGTTTTAATTTAACTTAATTAAATCAAACATTTAATTAAATTAAAAAAAGTAAAATTAATTAATTCACCAATTAATTAATAATACAATTAAATAACATATATTTAATTACATTCCTCTCATCTATACTATAGGATTAATGTGCATCCAATTGACATTAATCATAACCTATAGTTTTAATATGAATCCAATTCATATTCTTTAATTTAATATTCGAACACTTTCGAAGATGCAACTCCCCTTAGAAATTTTTCTCAACACCCTAAATGAGCTACCGGTGGGACCTAATGGACCTATAGATCAGAAGCTCCAACGATATGAGATTAATTGGCTAAACTCATTAACCAAGTTAATCAATATTCGTTAACTGTGGTTCACTCCACTAAAGAACCATAACTGCACTCTTCTCACTGCAGATATATTTCTGTGTCCACGAATATCGACCGTCAACAGCAAGTTAGCCCTTCACGTGTGTTCGTACCCCGCTAGGTCAAATTACCGTTTTACCCCTGGGCTACCTCTTGGTCCTTAAGTACCCGTGCTCCTCTAATGAACAACCTGTGTGAGGTCCAACCTGTAAGGATTTGGAATTCCCCAATTCCGTTAAAGCGGAAGCATAATTGGAACCGATTCGTTTTTAATTTTGTTTATCCAAAAATACTATTGCATTGGCAAAAAACATAGAACAAATTCTATACAAACTTAAGGCTAAATATACAAAAATTATTAAATCTAAATCTAAAGGGGAGAAGCAAACATACCATCGTTGACGACTCTGAATACTTCAACGGACATCTTTCTCAATTTCGGACCTAGAGTCAACAATTGGTACACCACCAATTGATCTTCCCCGCTATAACTCTGAGATTAGGAACGTAGTTGTGGGACTACCTAATCTTGAATGGGAAAAACTCTAGAGAGAAAATTCTCCCTAGAGTTCTTGAGTTGAGAGAATATGAGAGGGAGACTAGAGAGAATGCAAGAGTGCATTCTTGTGGCCTTATGTTGTTGTAACTAAACCCTAGGTTTAGTGTTCTATTTATAGGAGAAAGGTCATGAATAAAATATTCATTTAAAATCAATTATTTCCATAACTGATTTAATCTTTTCCATAATTAATCAATTTCATGACCAACCAATTCCATGACTAATCAATTCCATAATTGATTAATCTTTTCCATAAATGATTGATCACTTCCATAAGTGATTCAATCATTTCCATAAATGATTAATTACTTCCATAAGTGATTAATCATTTTCATAATTGATTAATTTCCAATTAATTGATTCTTTAATTAATTAATCACCAATTAAATATCATATATTTAATTTTAGACCTTCTATTAGTTAATTAATTAATTACCCAATTAAATATCATATATTTAATTTGAGGCCTTCAATTAATTAATTCTATAATATGAATCAAATTCATATTAAAATTTGAACTCCTTCAAATTCTCTTATATCCTATAAATTTAATTTGAATCAAATTCATATTAATATTTGAACTTCTTCAAATATTTATTTCTCTTATAGACTATAGTTTAATTAAATCTCATTTAATTTAATTAATTAATTCATCTTCTAATTAATTACCATATATTTAATTAGACATATATTTGAACTCTTTCAAATATATCAATCTCTCAATATTATAAAGTTTAATCCCAAATTAGACTTTATATTTTAATGCATCACTATACATTATATTAATTTGTATCTCGTACAATTAACTTAATTCCCAATATGAATTTGAACTATTCAAATTCTCTCAAGATATATTTGTTCCTAATTACTCTTTACGAGCTAGCAGGGGGACCTAATGGACCTACAGATCAGAAGCTCCAATGATATGAGGTTAATAGATTAAACTCATTAATTAGGTTAACAAATATTCATTAACTGTGGGTCATTCTACTAAAGACCCACAGCTGAACTCTTCTCATTGTAGAACATTTCTGTGTCCATGGATGTAGACCTATGCCGGTAAGTCAATCCTTCACGAGTGTCCATAATCACAGCTGGGTCAAATTACCGTTTTACCCCTGTGTTACATCTGTCTCCTTAAGTACCAGCGCTCCTCTAATGAACAAGCTGTTTATGGTCCAACCATTAAATAGAAAGTCCCTCTCGGGCCAGTGAGAGGGTGGGATCCCTTTGTTCAAGTTCCGAAGTCATCACTTAAGGGAACACTCATCTACTTCACCTAGAAGCGGGAAGGAGTGAATTCCTTCTTGTGTTGTCATGTCCCCAGCCTTCCACTCGGTCTTGTCCCCAAAAAGGAAGGCATATTGAGTCGGCGTGCAGGCCACTTTCACCCATACTAATCAAAGGACAATCCCTCGTGAGAAGGAGTTCATGACACACTCAGGATTAAGACTGAGTTACCTAGTCATCCTATTGAAACAGTAACCTAACTAGTTAACGGTGTTACATCTAGTGGTTTACTATTTTGTGGTCCGGTCTTATGCAAACTCATTGCATAGAATACCCCCGCTTGCATGTCTCCTACATGGACATCTTGGATCAATACGTCTGTATCGAATACAAAGTGGGTCGTATCACATAGTGTTACCAGGATAAGGTACCCAGTCTTATCCCTGTACTATAGACCTTTTAGGTTGTTACTTGATAGCGAGCATAGCTAGCTTGTTTTCCCTAATCAATTTAGCTAGTCTTTTATGATTTATTGGTCATTTTATTGAACTTAATTGTTTATTTTGTAGGAAAGTGTTGATTAGAGCTTAAGCGTGGAATTTGAGTCAATCGGGTGTTCGGGACGTGAAAAGATGCAAAAGAACCGAAGAGAATCAAAGAAGAAAAAGTAAACTTATGGTCAACTTCAGGCTAGCGTCGTGACGCCAGCCCTTGAGCGTCTCGACGCTAGCATTCCTTTTTTGATTAGGCACGAACATGTCGCAGCCTCGAGACACTGCGACCTTAGCGTCTCGACGCAGTTTGAATTTTCCTTTACAGAATCTATGATAAGGCGACAGCGTCGAGACGCTAGGACAAAATTTTTTCCTATAAATAATTTGCGATTAGGGCTGAATTGAGACTTCTTTTTTGACACCTTGGGGTCATAAAAAAGAGTAGAAAACAGAGGATTGAGGCTGAACAAAGTGGAGCAAAGTGGTAATCAACCCATTGTTCGTGGGGATTGTGACGGGGACGTTCGGTCTCGACCAACATAGAGTTCTATTCTTCTTTCCCTCACTTTAGTTAGTGTTTATGGTTGTTTTAGATCATATTTATATTGTAACGCGTTGTATGATTAGCTAAGTCTTGACTCTTAGGGATTGATGTAGTCGTTGGGCACGTTATGGACTAATTTTACGGTTTTATACTATTGATATCATTTATGCATATTTGTGTCCTTAATGCTTTCAATTTACCGGCCATAAATTGATTGATGTCTATGCTTGAATCTAACTTGGGAGAGAGGATTTAATTTAGAAATCAATATGCATAACTAGGATTTAGCTAGAAATCGGGAGATTATGGTTAATTCTAGAAATTGTTTAAAAGGTTATCCTTATTGCCTTGTATGTTTATTGAATTTAGATAGGGATATCAGGTTCAATTGCATGTGGGAGAATCATGTATGCTCGGGAGAGATATGTGTGATATTAGTTTACCAAGATTTATGAATCATAGCATGTGTTAATCCCTTAATTAATCCATAATCCCAATTGGTGAAATCAAATCCCTAAGACCATTGCTTTCCATTAGATTGTCATACTTTTTCATTGATTTGTGTTTGATTACTTGCATTCTCACTAAATTAGTTTCCCTAAATAAAATTGGCCAAGAGTATTTCCGGTAATTAAAATTGACTAGACACCAATCCAGAGGACGACATTCGAATTTCATATTCACTATATTATAACTTGACCCATACACTTGCGGTAAGCAAAATGCGCATCATTACTTGAACACCGATCCCCGTATGTCCCCACATACTAGTTCAAGTCACATGTAAACAACCTTGGATCTTAGTTTATTGGATTTGGGTCAAATTGTGCAATATTTAACAATAACACTTTATTGTAGAAACTCAATAACACTTTATTGAAACAAGTATACAATTTGTTTACATTCACTATCTATGAGTTTTAGGGCATAAAACCCAACACAACCAACAAATAGAAATCCCTCTCGTGCCATAAAGAGGGTAGGACCCATTGTTCAAGACCCGGAGACACCACTTAAGAGAACACACCTCTACTTACCCTAATATCGGGAAGGAGTGAATTCCATCTTGTAAGACTATGTTCCTAGCTCCCCACTCGGTCTTGTCCCCAAAATGGTAGGCTTATTGAGTCGGCGGACAGGCCACTCTCACCCGTACAAATCAAAGGGCAATCCTTCATGGACAGGAGTCCATAATCCACTCAGGATTAAGGCAAAGTTACCTAGGTCATCCTAGTGAAATAGATACCAAGCTAACTAGCGGTGTTACAATTAGTGGTTAATTATTTCGCGGTCCGGTCTTTGTGCAAACTCATTGGACAGGACACCCCCACTCGCATGTCAACTACATGTACGCGTTGGATCATTACGTTTGTATCAATATACAAAACGGGCCTTATCCATAGTGTCACCAGGATAAGGTACCCAACCTTATCCCTATACTACATACCCTTTAGGCTAAAACTTGAACATTGATCCCCGTATATCCCTACATACTAGTTCAAGCCTCATTCTATTAGCCTTGGATGTTTATTTTATTGGATTAGGGTTGATAAGACAAGATACAATACAAACATTGAATAATACATCACTTTTTTTAATGCTTGGTCAAACGTACATTTACTATCTACGAGTTTTAGGGCATAAAACCCAACAAATCACTAGATGTAACACCGTTAACTAGTTAGGTTACTGTTTCAATAGGATGAGCTAGGTAACTCAATCTTAATCCTGTGTGTGTCATGAACTCCTTCTCACGAGGGATTGTCCTTTGATTAGTATGGGTGAGAGTGGCCTGCACGCCGACTCAATAAGCCTACCTTCTTGGGGACGAGACCGAGTGGGGGGCTGGGGACATGACAACACAAGATGAAATTCACTCATTCCCACTTCTAGGAGAAGTAGATGAGTGTTCCCTTAAGTGGTGACTCTGAGACTTGAACAAAGGGATCCCGCTCTCTCATTGGCCCGAGAGGGACTTTCTGTTTAATGGTTGGACCATAAACAGGTTGTTCATTAGAGGAGCGTTGGTACTTAAGGAGATAGATGTAACACATGGGTAAAATAGTAATTTGACCCAGCCGTGATTACGAACACTCGTGAAGGATTGAATTTCCAGTATAGGTCTATATCTGTGGACACAAAAATGTTCTAAAGTGAGAAGAGTTCAGCTGTGGGTCTTTAGTGGAATGACCCATAGTTAATGAATATTGGTTAACCTAATTAATGAGTTTAATCGGTTCACCTCATATCATTGGAGCTTCTGATCTGTAGGTCCATCAGGTCCCCCTGCTAGCTCGTGAAGAGTAATTAGGAACAAATATATCTGGAGAGAAATTGAATAGTTCAAATTCATATTGGGAATTAAGTTAATTGTATGAGATATAAATTAATATAATGTATAGTGATGCATTAAAATATAAAGCCTAATTTGAGATTAAACTTTACTATATTGAGAGATTGATATATTTGAAAGAGTTCAAATATATGTCTAATTAAAGATATGATATTTAATTAGAAGATGAATTAATTAATTATTCAATTTAGTTTAAATTAAATGAGATTTAATTAAACTATAGTCTATGAGAGAAATAAATATTTGAAAAAGTTCAAATATTAGTATGAATTTGATTCATATTAAATTTATAGGATATAAGAGAATTTGAAGGAGTTCAAATTTTAATATGAATTTGATTCATATTATAGAATTAGTTGGGTTCCTAGAGTGAGTAAACATATGGTATAAAAGACTCTAGAATTCCTGTGCAAGTATACACAGTCTGCAGCAAGTAATATTATCAATCCGAGTCCTGAATTAGTTTCCACTCTACCTATTTTTGTGTAACTTTCTAATGGGTTCAAAGATGGTAAAATGATTTGGTTTTATAAGAATTATGCTGAAGCAAAATAAATGACAGAAAAACAAGTAAACAAATAGATAGACAAATTAAAGACAGGCGCTGGTTAGGATTTAGTGATTGTTCTAAAAGATGCTCTAGCAATATTATTGATCACGCATTTCTCGCAGTATTATTAGCGGATTCCTCCCGGAACTCCGGATCTTTTGGGATATGTTTCAAACCCAATGAAGTACGACCGATCAAGCACTAGGCAACTGGCTATCCCTAGCTCAGTCACTGGCGTTCACCAATACACAATGATCGTGGTGTGGATAATTGCCACACACTCTCTAAATCATCCCTGAAACTAGAGAGAGCTATTCACACCGGCTGGCCAGACGGGCATAAAATGGAAATAAGCACAACAATTAACCAAAATGCTATAGTCAATTTATTACTAGAGATGAAGCACAGTAATCACATTATTCCTAACCAACACCTTAAGCTACTTAGTTCATAATAGGCATAGGAATACGAATTACAATCTGAGTATGCATGTCCATAACCACAAGTTAATAAAGAAAATAAAATCCCTAATCAGCTTGCAGAAGATGGTGTTCTTGATGATCTTCAATCTCTCTAAAATATTCGGCTTCCAAGGGAAAACATGGAATGACTTTGACTTTGACGGCTACTTCCTTTTATAGAAGGATGGAAGGCTTTGAATTAGGTCAACTAGAACACGTGTAAGGCTCTCCTTGATCCTTTATCACGAGAATAACTCAACAAAAGTCGGTTCATGAAGTTGGCTAACGAGCTGTGATGTGGCAGTTCTGTTCCCAGTTTTGCTGCAGCATAGAATTTGCTCCCTCCAGTTGCTCAGCAGCATAATCTGCACAAAATAATTTCCAATGCTTCCATTCTTCCAAATGGGTTAAAACATGTAATATCTATCCAAAACCAACCCTAATTAGAATAAAGAACACACAAATCCCTATATAATTGAGGCCGAAATAACTACCTTTTGGGCAGTTATCATACCCCCAAACTTAAACTATTGCGCGTCCCGAGCAATACTAACTCACCTTCCTTCAAGAATTCAGAATATTAGACAAAGAATAGCTTAATCAAACCAGACAGTCCAACACTACCTTTAACCTTTACCTGAGCACTCTGCAAAACCAAGCTCTGCTGCAGCAAAATGATTCCTCCGGCATGGACAAATAATCACCACATTTCAACTTAATTCTAAGAACTCACCACAGCCTAACTCTATTATCAAACATTTCAAAACATATTTTTAAAGGGGTTTATATCATTATTTATCAGACTTAAAGCAGCCTTACAGTCATAAGCTCTTAAGCATGGGATGACCCACTTTATGGTGCAGTATACCCTTGCCTCAAGCTTATCACCAACTAGGCTCAATACTCTTTATAAAGCTCAAAAATCCTTTGTTATTCCATCTCTTGCCCCTCAGAATTGCGACATTTTATGATGAAGCTCACCTAAGTTTTGGGAGACAGAAAAACTACTAGATCATCATTCATCCCTCAAAACTTTTGCTCTGTCAATTTTTTCAGCAAAATCTTCAACAAATAATTTTTTCAGCAAATAATTTTTTTCATCATTTTTTCACATTTCCTAGGTCATCTTTTGACGCGAAGACAAACTGTGGGTATCACAAATGTTCCCGGTTACTCAATAACCTAACAAATTTTAATTTGAAGGAGAGGAATGCTCAAGCAAAATAATTGGAGTAGCAAAAAGTCCCCCAAACTTGAATTATTCATTGTCCCCAATGAATTATTAATTAAGCAATTATACCCCCAAACTTAAATTTTTTCTATCTGAATTTTTAAACTAAACATGGGACTAGGATTAAGCTTAAAGTGGATCATATAAGTCAATACTACCTTGAAAATCGTCTTTGCCGCAGCAACAATCTAGGCTAGAAGAAATGCTCAAACAAAAGGTTTCTGGAGATCAGAATACCTTGATCTAATTAAGCGTAATCAGTCCAAGCTTCAAAAATTCAGAAGAAAATTAGTTAAGTTAGAGTTACCCAGTGCTCATGAAACGGAAACATCCAGAAATTTCATTAAGAACAGAGAAAAATATACATCAGCAGATATTTTTGTCGCCTAGAAACAGAAAATAAAAACTGGGGTTCTCTTCTTTTTAGCTTTCTTTTTCGGAGCATCAGGTGTATTAGGTTCAACTTCCTCTACATCCCTTTCCTTACGGCCTCTCGTTTTCCCTATTATAGACTTGAAGAAATTTTTTCACTCGAAGAATGGAAAGAAACATAAGGAAAAACGAATTGAAGAAGAAACAAACCTGAGTGGTGTTTAAATGGGGCTTCAGAGAATAAAATAATCAGTGACAAATCTTCCCCCATTAATATCTTTTACCGTTTAAACCTGCAAGTAATTAATCAAATTAAATTTTCAAAACGGTAAGATTTTAACATAATGATGTGCTGTCCAACGGCTCTACCGTTCGATTTTCCTATGCAACACATGGAAGCACCTGATCTTCATGCAATATTACCTGCTCACCGAAAATTTAAATCCCAACGGTAAAAATATTCTTAACCACATCCGTAATATTCTGATGATATATTCACTCTAACCAGAAGATTGCAAAAACAAACTGGGTAACAAGAATTTCTTCTAGAAGAATCTTTTCACACGGAAAATTCAAATTCAAACCGCCAAAATCAAATCCTATCTTATTATTAACTTCAGCCGAATATGTACTTCTTATCTTATCTTATCTTTTCACACTGAAATATTATTAAATCAAATCCTAAACAGAAATTCAAATAACCGAAAATAAAAACTAAATAAAATCTAACTAAATCTAATTAATTAAAAGATAATTCAAAGATAATCCAAAAAAAAAAATCCTAAAATAAAATCAAATTCAAAGCGAAATAGATAAAATCTAAACTACCAATAATAAAAATACTTAAAAGATAAAATCTAATAAATCATGCAGAATCAACTTTAACCTAATCAAAATTAAAAACAAGCCAGAAAAATAAAATCAACATAACACTTGGAGCTCAAAAATTTTTCTCTATGAAATGCTCCCGCAAAAATCCTGCTCTCTCAATCATCAACTAACTTTAGGGAAGGATATTTCACCTGAAATTCCTCTCCCCAATAATTTTTCACACGTTGTCCATTCACTCTGAACACTCTCCCATCTTTTTCATCCTGCAAAGTAACTGCTCCATGGGGAAAAACCTCAACCACAGTAAATGGTCCTGACCATTTAGATTTTAGTTTTCCAGGAAACAATTTCAATCTAGAATTATAAAGCAAGACTTTTTGACCCTTGACAAACTCTTTAGATTTTATTCTCTTGTCATGCCACAGCTTAGTCTTTTCTTTATACATTTTTGCATTCTCATAAGAAAATTGACGAAATTCTTCTAACTCATTAAGCTGCAGCATTCTTATTTCTCCTGCACGACTCAGATCAAAATTTAATTTTTTCAAAGCCCAAAATGTTTTATGCTCAAGCTCTAATGGTAAATGGCAAGCTTTCCCATATACTAACCTATAGGGAGACATACCTAGAGGAGTCTTATAAGCTGTCCTATACGCCCAAAGAGCCTCATCCAACCTAAAGGACCAATCCTTCCTAGATGGATGGACTACTTTCTCTAAAATAGCTTTAATTTCCCTATTACTAATTTCAGCTTGACCATTTGCTTGTGGGTGATAAGGGGTAGCTATCCGATGTTTAATCCCATACTTAGCTAAAAGCTTAGTTAAGATATTATTAACAAAATGTGTACCCTCATCACTCACTAGAGCCCTAGGTGTCCCAAACCGCGCAAAGATGTGCGATTAAAGGAACCTTAGTACTGTCTTGGCATCACTCTGATGGCATGCAATGGCCTCCACCCACTTGGACACATAATCAACTGCCAATAAGATAAAAACATTGCCATTAGAAGGGGGAAATGACCCCATAAAGTCAATACCCCATACATCGAATAATTCAACTTCTAAAATGTAAGTAAGAGGCATTTCATCTCTAGGCCCTAAATTTCCTCTCATTTGGCAAGCATCACATTGCTTGTAGAACCAATGGGCATCCTTAAATAATGTAGGCCAGAAAAATCCGCAATGCAAAATCCTCATAGTTGTCCTCTCACCGCTGAAATGACCTCCATACGACGAAGAGTGACATTGCTCCAGGATTTCCTTTGCTTCAGCACCTGAAACACACTTACGAATAATACCGTCAGAGCATTGCTTATAAATAAATGGCTCATCCCAATAGAAAAATTTCGCGTCATGCTTAAACTTTTTCTTTTGCCTCCAATCCATGTCAATAGGAGTGACTCCCTTTACCAAAACGTTGGCAATGTCAGCATACCAAGGGACATCCCTAACTACCTTTACCTCAACAGCAAAAAGCTGTTCATCTGGAAAAGAATCGAAAATCACTACTACAAATTATGCTTTTAATGTCGGACGAAAAAAATCGCGGGACTTTTAATGTCAGACGAAAAAAACGCACGGCCTTTTAATGTCGGACGGCGGGATTTGAAAATTTTCGGACTTTTAATGTCGGGCATTGCCCGACATTAAAAAAGATCTTTTAATGTCGGGCAATGGCCGACATCAAAAGTCCTTTTTTTAAAAAAAATAAAAATAATTCGTGGTTTTTTTTTAAAACAAAAGTTTCTCTCTCCCTGTGCAACTTTACTTTCTCTCTTCCCGACATTTCTCTCTTTCCCTTTCTCTCGTCTTCACTTTCCCTTTCTCTCGTCTTCGCTGATTGGAAGCTTACCGATGGCAACTGGAAGCTCACCGGCGGCGACTTGAAGCTCACCGGCGGTGACTTGAAACACTACATCTCCGACGCGGTTTCTTCCTCGTTCAATTTTTCTTTAATCCTCATATCGCCATACCAAAGATTTTCCCTCAAATCCGCTCTCAAACAACTTCCATTTCAATGATTTACATGTTCTTTCTCTCTTTTTGCTTTTGGGTCTTCCTCTGTTTTTCCCCTTCTCTTTTCAGTCTCTGTTGACTTGGAAAATTTCTTTTCTGAGACTTAGGGCTAGGGTTTACATTCAGGCTAAAGATGCAGCAACCACCGCAAATGATGCCCATGATGCCTTCGTTTCCCCTCATCAATATCACCACCGAGCAGATTCAAAAGGCAAGCTCTTTCTCTTTCTTCTTTACTTTTTACTCAAACACCTGTTTTTGCACACATGGTAGTGTAATAATGTCCGCTCCTTGATTTGATGGAGCTTTGTGTATGGCACTGGATGTGATTTTGAAAGAATTTTTTTTTTTTGTTCTTGATGAGTTATTAGCTTTTACATGAATGACTCCTTTAATGGTTGGATGTTTCCAGATGGATTGGCGAGCATTGTGGATTGGCGAGCATTTTGGAGATCTCTCCTTTTATTTTAATTGTGGATTGGCGAGCATTTCTTTTCATTTGCTACCTCTCTTTTAGAATGTTTGAACTGGGTTTTCTTTCTTTTCAACTCTGGATATTTAAATTCAAGGTATTTATTAAAATGCATGGTTTTCTTTCTTTTCAACTTTGGATATTTAAATTCAAGGTATTTATTAAAATAATCTAAGTGCAGGCATTGGAGTGGGGGAGGAATCTAGTTTCTTGTAAGGCTTTGTTATATTTGTTTCTGTGGATGTGTTGGAAACTATAGTTGCATGATACATCCCCTTGATTACTATGTTTTTTGTTTATGATATTAGGTCTTTGTGGAATTCTTGTATTTAAGGTTGTCTCAATAATTTGCTCCATTTGGTTGATGAAAATGTTTGGCTTCTGGGGAAGCATATGAGTGAGAGAATATGTTGTTGTAGTTATATAAAAATGCTGAAACCATTTGTCCTTGATGAATTGTAAGAGAAATTAAGGATTATAACAAATTTTTAAAGAAAAAGGAAAGAGTAAATACAAATGTCTTTGCTGCAAGTTCTTTTAAACAATTATTCAATTGTCCATGAGATAGATGATTATGCTCTGGAGTTGGCCATGGCTGATGAGTAAACTATTGATCGTGGAGAGGATCTATGAACTGAGACATGCATGAATGTACGAATTTTGTAGAAGAGCATTACTCTGCTCAACTTCATCTTCTTCCCTCATTTGTGTGGTTTATGATTGTTAATATCATAGAAGAATGAAACAACTACTACTGTTCTAAGCTTCTTTTTTTTTTCCTTGTTGATGGGAAGTTTGTGTACTCTTGAACTCTAAGAATAGAGCCTGTTTATATTTGGATGAATGCAAATAATTTTGATGGGGGGGGGGGGTATTTTAGTTTTAGAGAAAGCCCAAATCAATTATTTGGACTGTTTAGTTATATTCTTGTGCATGATGCTAACAACACAGAGTTTGATCATCCTTGTGTACATGATGCTAACAACATAGAGTTTGATCATCCTTGTGTACATGATGCTAACAACACAGAGTTTGACATCCTGAAACCATATCAAACCGTGAATCCTTGTGTGGTTTTTATGCCTGAGGTGTGCACTTTACAAGTTTGCTCAAGTTGTTTCCACGTATCCTTTGAACTTGAGTTTTTGTTCTTGATAATAGGGTTCAAAGACTCATATGGGAGGAACTATGCGTCAAGGGTCAAGGAGAACTTACTTTAATGTTATGGACTGCAAAGTTGTAAGGATCTCGTATTGATTATAATTTATAACTTACTGGCATGTCATAAATGTTATGGACTGCAAAGCTATTAGTTCTTTTAATTAGTTGTTATATTCTTGTGTTTGCGTCCTTCCAAGAAGTGCTTCAATGTAATTATCTTTTCTAGCGTTGTGTAGGTCAAAGAATGGCAAAAAGCCCATGACATCAACAATCCGAAACATGGAACTTTCAATTCATACTCTCTTAGTTTACTTGTGATCTTTCATTTTCAGGTGGTTTTTCTTTCAATGTTGTTGTGTATGCTAAAATTTATTAAACTTACTTCTTAGATTGCTTGATGTTATAGTGCATTCTAGCTATTGTCTTAGGATTTGAACCATATCCTATAGAGATGCTTATTTGCAAAGAATATCTAGTTGAGTTTCTAATGAAATATTTGGTTAGAAAGAAAAAAAATATATATTTTTAGTGGTTTAGAAGGGTCTTAAAGAAATTTGGAGTCTACAATATTTCAATTCCTCCCATAGGTTTTTTGTGTTTAGATATTTTTGTAATATTTCTTTGTTTTCTATTATGGGCCATTGGAGCTCCCTTCTATGCGTATTTGCATAATCCTTACTCCATAGGTTGGTTGGCTTATGCTATTATGTGTCATGGTTTCTTTTCATTTATTTGTTATTTAGTTCATCAATGGCCTTAGACTTAGCTAAGATATGTTCTCTGTGATGACATATTGTATTTGGTTGAAGGCTAGCTAAATAAGCATAAGACAGGACTAGCTAAAACCCAAATTACAAATACACCTGTATAAATAGTGTGTAGTTGATTGGGTATTAGTGAATATGTTAAAGTTTGAGAGAGATGGAATGATGGGATTGCCTCTTGGATTTTAGTTAGCCAACGGAAGAAGACTTGTGCTTGAGTATCTAAAATGCAAGGTCTTCTCCTCTGCCTTGTTCACTTCTAACATTTGAGAGATCAATCTTTGCAACTTCAATCCTTGGGATCTTCCAGGTCAACTTCCTTTCATTTTTTATCTTGTAACTTGAGTTTGTACGAAAAGAAAACATTAAATAATGATAGATTATGTAGTTACGAAGGTGGATTGGGGGAGGAAAAAATATACTTCTCTAACAACAAGGAATTGAGAAAAATGATGCTCCTTCTCTAGACTCAATAGTTTAGTTGTTATGTTCATGAAATTTGAAAAGTTTACTTAAGTATTGTTGTTATGTTCATAAGTTTTGATAAATTTCATTGTTCATGCTATTTTGATGGGTTTATTGTGGTTATCTTATTTGTGAGTTGCTATTTCTTTTTGCTGACTTTCTTGCACATAGGGAAGGAAGCTAGGATGTTTAATTACTTTTCCTCATTTGAGTTTGAAACAAAAGAAACTCCATATCTTATTAGTTTTTCATGTTAAAACTAAGCAAGTTAGTTTTAGGATATTTGTGGTATTGTTGTGAACCTGAAGTGTTGTGAGGCAGTAGTTGGATGATTTTTTTTTTTTCATATAGAAGTGTGTTTCTCTTGTTTAACAGGTTGAAAAAATTTTGGGTTAGTCATATGTATGTCGTTATGCCGTCAAAATTTCTAGAGCAATCGGTTAGAATTAGGATAGAGGCTTTAGTCATTTGGCTTATGCTCATACCTTTTTGTTTATTCCATTGCAGATTATAGATTTACACAACAAGAGCTTCCTGCTTGCAAACCAATTTTAACACTAGAATGGGTATCTCTGAAAAAGATTTGAATTAATTTTTTACTTTGTTCCCTGTCGTAGCATTATGCACTCTTTTTATTAGTGTGACTATTTGATTTCAAGTTATAACATCCTTCGTTGTTGTTGGCATTATCTTTATCCACATAGGCATTGCTTCTTTATTTGCATTAGAACAAGTACTTTCTCATCTGCCTCATCCTCGTAAATATGATACAATGCAATTTTGATTTATAAATTTATTTTTGGACTATTAAATGCGTAACTTGAGCCATATGCTTTCCATGATATTCAGGTTGTTGAAGTTGTGGGACCACTACGACAATGATCACCTTCCTTCTGAGTATCAGCTTGATATAACTTCTATCAAAATCACCGACTATATGTGTACTTATTTTGTTTAGTAATTTTACTTTTTCTTTGTAAATTTGGTTCATGGATGTGATTTGTGGATGGACGGAAAGTTTCATGTATTATATACACTGTTATATTTTATTAATTAAATTCATGTTCATTGAGTTTTAGTTGTGTAAAAATACTTTCGAGATTTTATTTTGTGTATATGTTTAAATTCTATTTTGTTTACAGGTTTTTACAAAATGAATAAATAGTATTGTTGGTTAGCTACGTGTGCAACCAACAATTTTTTTTTTAATTTAATATCGCACATTTAATGTCGGACACTTTTAATGTCACAACTTTTAATGATGGGCAAAGACCGACATTAAAAATGGACCAACATTAAAAGTCACTTTTAATGTCAGACAAAGAGTGGTTGATCGACATAAAAAGTTCACTTTTAATGTCGGGCATTGACCGACATTAAAAGTCACTTTTAATGTCGGTCAAAGCTTGTTGAATGACATTAAAAGAGCCCTTTTAATGTCGGGCAATGACCGACATTAAAATGGTACTTTTAATGTCGGACAGAGCTTTTAATGTCGGTCAATGACCGACATTAAAAGCGACCGACATTAAAAGAGGCTTTTAATGTCGGTCAATGCCCGACATTAAAAGCGACCGACATTAAAACTTTTAATGTCGGTGTTTTTAATGTCGGTCAATGACCGACATTAAAGTCTTTTAATGTCGGGCATTGCCCGACATTAAAAGCCAAATTTGTTGTAGTGAATGGCAGATTGCTCTAGCAAAGATGATGACGGATCAAGACGAGATAAATGATCTGCAATGACGTTTTCTGATCCTTTCTTGTCCTTTATCTCCAAGTCAAACTCCTGTAATAATAAAATCCAACGAATTAGTCTAGGCTTTGCATCTTTCTTAGACATTAAATACCTTATTGCTGCATGATCCGTAAAAACCGTGACTTTGGATCCAACCAAATATGGTCGGAACTTCTCAAAAGCGAACACCACAGCTAACAACTCATTTTCAGTAGTTGTATAGTTGACCTGTGCCTCATTTAAAACCTTGCTTGCATAATATATAGGATGGATAAATTTGCCCTGCTTTTGCCCTAGCATCGCACCTACCGCAGCATCACTCGCATCACACATTACCTCAAATGGCAAATTCCAATTAGGTGCGCAAAAAATGGGTGCTGAGATTAAAGCAGCTTTTAAAGTCTCAAAAGCCTTCCTACAATCTGCATTAAAGTAAAAAACATGATCAGTGCACAATAAGTTACAAAGAGGTTTACTGATTTTGGAAAAATCCTTTATGAACCTCCTATAAAATCCAGCATGTCCTAAAAAACTCCGAATTCCCTTCACTGAATTCGGTGGCTCTAGTCTTTCAATAACCTCAACTTTTGCTCTATCAACTTCTAGACCTTTCTTAGAAATTTTATGTCCTAACACTATGCCCTCCTTCACCATGAAGTGGCATTTCTCCCAATTAAGAACTAGATGGGTATCCTCACATCTTTTTAATACCTTTCCTAAATTATCTAAACAATTATGAAAAGATCCTCCAAAAACTGAAAAATCGTCCATGAATACCTCAACAGTGGACTCAATCATATAAGAAAAAATTGCTAGCATACACCTCTGAAATGTTGCTGGAGCATTGCAGAGGCCGAAAGGCATTCTCCTAAAAGCGAATGTCCCATAAGGACAGGTGAAAGTGGTTTTCTCCTGATCCTCAGGAGCAATAGTAATCTGGTTATACCTAGAATAACCATCCAAGAAACAGTAATAGGCCTGACCAGCCAATCGATCCAACATCTGGTCGATAAATGGTAGAGGGAAATGATCCTTTCGTGTAGCTTTATTAAGCCTCCTGTAATCCATGCAAACCCTCCAGCCAGTTACTGTCCTGGTTGGGATCAACTCATTATCTTTATTGCTCACCACAGCGACACCTCCTTTCTTAGGAACACATTGGACAAGGCTTACCTAATTGCTATTGGCAATTGGATAAATGATCCCAGCATCCAACCATTTAATCACCTCCTTCTTAACAACCTCTTTCATTGCAGGGTTAAGCCTTCTTTGTTGCTCAATACTCCTAAAGGATCCCTCCTCTAGAGTGATTTTGTGCATACAAAAAGATGGACTAATTCCCTGAATATCAGCCAATGTCCAACCTATAGCCTTGCGGTATTGCTGCATCAATTTTATTAAGGCCTCTTCATGCTCTGGCATTAAATCTGATGCAGCAATAATGAGCAACGTCTTACTTTCCCCAAGATACACATACTTTAGATGCTCCGACAAAGGCTTCAGATCTAAAGTAGGTGCCTCAATCAGGGATGGCTTAATTGGGGGAGCCTTTCTTTGATCTAAATCTAAAGACTCAAAAACATCCTCACACCTAAACAACTCTTTTCCATTTTTCCTATCTACAGAACAAAATTCAAAATCTTCTACACTAACCTCTCCATGCTTTTCCGAATGCTTATCAGCCGAATCCTGTATTGCTGTCTCAATAACTGTGCTCTCCAGAATCCTGATGAAGGAGCAATCCTCCATTTCGTCATGTTATTTCATGGCTTTAAAGACATTGAATTTTACTTCCTCATTACAAACTCTCATTGTTAATTCTCCCTTTTGAACATCTATTAATGCCCTACCAGTAGCAAAAAATGGACGACCTAGAATAATTGGGACATCTTTATCAGCCTCGTAGTCTAAAATAATAAAATCAATAGGAAATATGAACTTATCAACTTTTACTAGAACATCCTCAATTTTACCCTCTGGATATGTAATAGACCTATCAGCTGATTGGAGTGTAACTGTGGTAGGCCTAGCTTCACCAATACCTGGCTTCCGATAGACCAAAAGAGGCATAAGGTTAATGCTTGCGCCTAAATCACAGAGTGCTCTACCTAATTCTTTTCCACCTATAGACACGGGTATGGTAAATGACCCTGGATCCTTAGCCTTGGGGGGTAGCCAATTCTTAAGAATAGCACTACACTCCTCAGTAAGAGATACAGTTTCAAACTCACCTAACCTCTTTTTTTAGTTAAAATATCCTTAAGACATTTAGCATAATTAGGCATTTGCTCAATAGCTTCTACTAAAGGGATACTTATATGCAATTGCTTAAGAATCTCTAAAAACTTCCTAAATTGACCATCCTGATTCTTAGGCTTTTGCCTTTGTGGAAAAGGTAGAGGTGGTACATAAGGTGGGGGCGGCACATAAGGTGGTTCCACATCTGGAACAGAACCAGATGCTCCAGCATTTTTATTGCTGCCTCCAGCACCCTGACCAGACTCCAACTCTTTTTCGACAACAACATTTTTATCACCATTTTTATTTATAACCTGGGTCTTAATATGCTCAATTCTTTCTTTTAATGGCTTACCACTCCTAAGAGTTACTGCCTTTACCTGCTCCTTACCTTCCCTTCTAGGGTGTTTAGTATCCGAAGGAAGTTTCCCTTGAGGCCTTACCTTTAACTCATTAGCTAGCTGACCCACTTGCAATTCCAGGGCTCTCATCGAAGCTTGATTACTTTGAATTGCGGCATCTGTGCGAGCCATAAATTCTTTCATCATCGCCTCGAGAGAACTCCCCAAATTTTGCTGGGGCAAAGCCTGTTTATTTTGCTGGGGCATTACCCGCGCTTTAGCAAATCCCGTCTGGTTCATCTTTTGTTGCGCTTTTACGTTATTTCCTTGACCTCCTCATGAGAAGTTGGGGTGGTTGCGCCAACCTGGATTATAGAAGTTAGAATAAGGGTTGTTCCTCTGATTACCTACAAAAAACACAGAAGCTGGATTGCTGGGGCAAAACTCGTAGTTGTGGTCTTCACCACAATAGACACATGCTTCGTCCGTGACTTGGTTCACCACTGCAGTAGGCTCCATAGCTGGTGGCTGCTGATGACTAATCACTGTCACATTCTTAAGAGCATTAGCAATCATAGCAAGATCAGCCCTAATGGTGGACACACCATCAACCTCTAACACACTCTTAACTTTCTTATTTGTGCCTCTAATATCCGACCACTGACAACTATTAATAGATATTCTCTCTAAAATTTCATAAGCTTCATCAAAAGTTTTGCCAAAAGGACCCCTCCAGCCGAAGCATCGACCATACCTTGGGTTACTCCATTTAAACCATTGTAGAATGTTTCCATTTGAATACGATGAGGTAACCCATGGTGGGGACACTTTCGCAAAAGCTCCTTAAATCTCTCCCAAGCATCACTAAAAGTCTCATCCTCAAGTTGCCTAAACCCTACTATTTCACTCCTTAATTTAGCATTTCTATTAGGTGGGAAATATTTACTCAAAAAATTTTCAGCTAACTCATCCCACGTCCTAATTGATCCTGGAGCAAAAGAGTTTAACCATGCCTTTGCTCTATCTCTAAGAGAATACGGGAACAAAGTTAATCTAAGAGCATCTCTAGGCACTCCTTGAATTACAAAAGAATCACTAACTCCTAGAAAAGACTTAAGATGTAAATGAGGGTCTTCAGATGTCAAACCATGGAATTGCCCCATGGTTTGCAACATCTGAAGCATTACCAGTTTCATTTCAAAATTTGTCGCTTGGATTTGGGGACGTGCAATCCCTGGATTCAACTCATTAAACATCGGGACATCATACGCTCGAATGACTCTGGTCCTTTCGTTCGCTATCAAGATAGGATTCTCAGTCTGATTATTTTGTTGCTCATTTTGCTCAAACAGCGGGTTTTGCTGCAGCAACAGATTCTGCTGGGGTTCGCTGGACCTTCGGGAACCTCCGGAAGATGCGGCACGTTCTCCATCTGGTTTCTGCGCTACTCCCTCCTTCTGCCGACGTAGTCACTAAACGCGTCGGTAGAAGTTGTCTCCCTCGACGACGTCGTCGGTAGAGACGTCATCTCTCTCGGCGCGTACAATAATGTGTCGAGAGAGAGAGGCTCTGTCGACGCCGCCACCAACGACGTCGGCAGATACCCTGTTTAAAACCCTAACCCCATCTTATTTTTTTTCAATTCGAAAAAGAGCAAAGACCACCCCCTCACGACATCTGCAACATCACGCCTCCCGCCGCCTCTTTTCCCTCTATCTCCGCCGTTTGCAACATCCCGCCGTCGACCGCCTCCCGCCACGTCACGCCGTCGACTGTCTCCCGCCCTGTCACCGTCTCCAGTGATTTCACTGTCCCTGCTCTCTCTGTTTCATAGGCCTTGCCCTCTGTTCTGATTGCCACACTTTAGCTGAATATATCAAAGATCAAGGTGATGCGTTTGATTCACTACTCGCACGATTTTCCTATACTCATTCTTGATTCGAATTTGAATTTATAGCTCTATTACTACAATTCTTCCCTTTTCCATAGCTATTTCTCGTGAATTCGCTGCATCCTAATGGATTTTCTTTCCTTTTTTTCCTCAATTATCTGCTTTTTTTTTTTTTTTTTTTAACAATTGATTGTTTGCCTTGTGGTTGATTTCGATTATGGATTTTTTTCTTTTTCTTTTTTCCTTGATTTCGATTTTGGATTTCCGGATTACTTTGTTGTAGTCTGATGTGTAAGTGGCGTTAATTTCGATATCTTCAATCAATTTCTTAGTGATTGTGAATAGAGTTTTCTATTGTTAATTCTTATTTTGTTCGAAAATGCGGTAGTGTGGAGTTGAGAGACCTTTACCTAGTACCTAATTCTATGATTGCCTGGTAATTTGTTAGGGAAGAAGATGGTTCCTGAAATTCTGATGTGATAATTCAACTTTTGCACAAAATTTTTGATCTGATGAAGACCCACTTAAGACCCACTTTAGCTTGCTTTTTTATTATTTTGTTAAGTGGACAAAACAAAATTACCCACTTAAGTTTGCTTTTTTTTTTTTATATTAGTTTGGGTGTTTTGTTATGTTTTGTTTGTTTTGCAACTTATTCATGTCTATGATGTTGAAAGACTGGACAATCTTTTTTGTAATGATATAAAATTGTAGTGGATGTTTGGTCTGTATGCTAGTGAATCAACTATACTCATATTGCCTTATTATAGAAGTGTTGTTTGATTTTCTAGCCATTTTGATTTTTGTGTTCAGAAAACAGTGTTTTTGATTGTCTAGATGTGGGTTTTTCTCTTAGTTTCTGATAAGAACTTTTCATAGTGGGTAGTTATCATTTTTCTCCATATTAATTTATTGTGCCTTGCTTCTCTAAAATAAGGTTATGGTCATAAGCGATAGTGGTTGTCCATTTAGGATATTAAAGATTATACGGTTGTTTTTAATGTCAAATTTTTTAGGTTAAGGCAATCGAGATTAATTGAGGTACCCCCAATGTTAATCTATCCTCCCACATACCTTGCTCATTATGTTTAAGTATGTAACTTAAAAAATCTCTTCAATTTTAGAAATCCCCATTCCAAACAAGAGGATTAGAATTAGATTTCGAACCAGTTCAAGTAAATTATAAATAAGAAAATTGACCACCAGTACCACAACTTAGTTTACTGATTTCTTAGTTGTTTAAATATTTTGTTCTTAATGTCATGGTGTCTTCAAGAACTCTTCTTCATCCTAAACCTGGCGCGGGGCCGAGGGTGGGGTATGAGTAATAGACTCTTGGTAAATTTTATTACTCCTTTTTAATATTGTTTGAAGCCTAATGGTAAACTCTTTATCAAGTGTCAATTTATGAATTGAACTGTGGTAAAGACATGTAAAAACAGTGAAAGGGAGATACACAAGAACGAAAGTTTTTACATGGAACCCAAGTTTGGAAAATCATGGGCAGAAACAAGTTAACTTGTGTTATGGATTTTAAATTCTAAAGAGAGAAGAATTAGCAATTATTGTTTTTGATCAATAATTGCCAAATAGAAATTATTGTTTCTCATCAAAGGAAATTAGGGATAATTACTATCCCTAATTGTCATACTCAAAAAACAATACCTACTGAAAACAAAAGACTTCAAATGTGATGTATGATTAGGGATAATAGGATAATTACTATTATCCCTAATTGTCATACTCACACCAAACAAATAAAACGAAGCGAAGAAACATCGAGTAAACAGATAATTAACTATTAACAAATTAAAATAGTTAATAGATAATATGATTATTTCTATTATCCCTCATTCCTTTTCTTATTTAAGGGCTTGTTAAACCTATGAAATGCCATGTTG
Organism: Luffa acutangula; assembly: GCA_036850905.1. Classification (NCBI taxonomy): domain Eukaryota; kingdom Viridiplantae; phylum Streptophyta; class Magnoliopsida; order Cucurbitales; family Cucurbitaceae; genus Luffa; species Luffa acutangula. Next base: position 20,962,296 of record CM072092.1, on the reverse strand, counting down.
CACGTAATTCTTGTAGGTTGTGTCTTATTGGATTGGCTTACTACAGTAGTTGTTGGATTCCTAGAGTGAGTAAAAATATGGTATAAAAGACTCTAGAATTCCTGTGCAAGTATACACAGTCTGCAGCAAGTAATATTATCAATCCGAGTCCTGAATTAGTTTCCACTCTATCTATTTTGTGTAACTTCCTAATGGTTTCAAAGATGGTAACAATAATTTGATTTTATGAGAATTATGCTGAAGCAAAGTAAAAGACAGAACAAAGAATAAACAAATAGACAGACAGATTAAAGACAGACGCTGGTTAGACTTAGTACTTGTTTAAAAAGATGCTCTAGCAATATTATTGATCATGCAACTCTCGCAGTATTATTAGCAGATTCCTCCCGGAACTCCAGATCTTTTGGAATGTGTTTCAACCCCAACGAAGTGCGACCGATCAAGCACTAGGCAACTGGCTATCCCTAGCTCAGTCATTGGCGTTCACCAATACACAATGATCGTAGTGTGGATAATTGTCATACACTCTCTAAATCATCCCTGAAACTAGAGAGAGATATTCATACCGGCTGGCCAGACGGGCATAAAATGTAAATAGGCACAACAATTAACCAAGATGCAATAATCAATATATTACTAAAGTTTAAGCACAACAACTACATGTTCCTAACCAACACCTTAAGCTACTTAGTTCATAATAAACATGGAAACATGAATTACAATCTGAGTAGGCATGTCCATGATCACAAGATACTAAAGAAAATAATAATCTCCTCAACTAGCTTGTGAACAATGGTGTTCTTGGTAATCTCTAATCTCTCTATACTATTTGGCTTCCAAGGAAAGTTGAAATGTTTTTTACTTTGACGACTACTTCCTTTTATAGAAGGATGGGAAGCTTGAATTAGGTCAACTAGGACACGTGTAAGGCTCTCCTTGATCCTTTATCACGAAAATAACTCAACAGAAGTCGGTTCATGAAGTTGGCTAACGAGCTGTGATGTGGCAGTTCTGTTCCCAGTTTTGCTGCAGCACAGAATTTGCTCCCTCCAATCGCTCAGTAGCATAATCTGCACAAAATAATTTCCAATGCTTCCATTCTTCCAATGGGTTAAAACATGTAATATCCATCTAAAACCAACCCTCTTAAGCACAAAAGACACACAAATCCTTATAGAAATGAGGCCTAAATAACTACCTTTTGGGCAGTTATCACACCCCCAAACTTGAACTATTGCGCGTCCCGAGCAATACTAACTCACCTTCCCTTAAGAATTTAAAAACATTAGACAAAGAAATAGCTTAATTAAATCAGACAATCCAATACTACCTTTGACCTTTACCTGAGCACTCTGCAAAACCGAGCTCTGCCGCAGCAAAATGATTCCTCCAGCAGGGACAAATAATCACCACTTTTAACTTAATTCTAAGAACTTACCACAGCCTAGCTCTATTATCAGACATCTTAAAACATATTTTCAAGGAGTTTATTTTTTTTGTTTTTCAGACTTAAAGCAGCCTTACAGTCATAAGTTCTTAAGCATGGGATGACCCACTTTATGGTGCAGTATACCCTTGCCTCAAACTCATCACCAACTAGGCTCAATACTCTTTATAAAGCTCAAGAATCCTTAGTTATTCCATCTCTTGCCCCTCAGATTGGCGACATTTTATGATGAAGCTCACCTAAGTTCTGGGAGACAGAAAAACTGCTGGATCATCATTCATCCTTCAAAACTTTTGCTCCATCAATTTTTTTCAGCAAAATCTTCAACAAATAATTTTTTTCAGCAAACAATAATTCTCATTTTTTTCACATTTCCTAGGTTACCTTTTGACGCGAAGACAAACTGTGGGTATCACAAATGTCCTCGGTTACTCAATAACCTAACAAATTTTTACTTGAAGGAGAGGAATGCTCGAGCAAAACAATTGGAGTAGCAAAAAGTCCCCCAAACTTAAATTATTCATTGTCCCCAATGAATCATAAAATTTTTGCAATTATACCCCCAAACTTAAATTTTTCTATCTGAATTTTTAAACTAAACGTGGGACTAGAACTAAGCTTAAAGTGGATCATAAAAGTCAACACTACCTCCAAGATCTTCTTTGCCGCAGCAACAGTCCAAGCTAGAAGAAATGCTCAAGAAAAAGGTTTATGGAGATCAGAATACCTTGATCTAATTAAGCTTATTCAATCCAAGCTTCAAAAAATCAGAAGAAAATTAGTAAGTTAGAGTTAATCAGTGCATATAGAATAAAAAACATCTGGAAATTTCATTAAAACATAAGAAAAACATTACAAAGCAGATATATTTTTGTCCCAAGAAGCAGAAAAATTAAAAAGAAACAAGCAAACATATTTAACAAGCGGGGTCAGATATGCGCGAGCAAAAAAAATTATAGGAAAAAAAATAATGCGCGCTAAAGATCATTTCATCCATCAATCTTCCTGACCCTGCTCTTCATCATCATTCTCTTCTCCTCTTTCAACAGGTGGGGGCGGAATCCAGGGGTTCAGCAGATCCTCAGGGAATGCAAGAAGCGCTGGATATGGCTTGGAAAAATTCTCTTGAAGTGCCTTCCTTAATCTGGCATCTCGATTCTTAACATAGTTCCAGAAGGTTAAAGTTTGCCTTTCAGCAAACTCCTGCCTACTGGCCGAAAGTGCCAGTTGTTCTTGAATCGTGTTGATGTCGTAATTAAGCCCACCTTGACGTACCTCCTGCATGCGCTGGAGCCGTGCCAAATTGGGCGTGTCTATGATTCCCTTGTCAAACAGAATAACATCTCCCTCATCCACTGGAACCCATGCTCTTCTGCACAACAATGTAATCGTGTTCGGAAAAAACAATTTCCCCACCTTCTTCTTCCAACAGCTAGATATTTCACCAAAAATAATTCTCCCCACATTGATGCTGAGAGACCGTAGAATCACAAAAGCTAGAAGAATTTGTTCCCTGGAGATTGTCGAGTCGTGTGTTGTTGGAAGCATTCTCTGTCTTATAAATCTCATCCACGTGTTGGCTACCCTTTTCAAGTAAGCCGCCTGGAATGTCCTCTTCTGAGTCTTGGACAGCTGCCACTGTGCTCCTTCAATACCTACCTCCCTTACAGCATCACTTAACTGCACATTAGATGGCGCTACAACCATCTCATTATATGTCGCATTGGGGAAGTTCTGAAGATTGTACTGTGCGTTGATAGCACTAGGACTCCAATCAACCTCGACTCCTCGAACAATTACCTGGAATCCATCCTCCTTGACAATGTTAGCATAAAATTCACGCACCACCTGTGCGTTTATAGATTCAGGCTTCACACAAAATAGCTCCCAGCCGTGGTCTACAATACCTGTCCTCAGAAATTGTGGGAGATCACCGTTGAATCCTCGCTCAAATAAGAAATCCCTTTTCAGAAGCTCAGCGTATTTTGCTCTGGCAAAATTGTTGACGAAGCGATCAAATGGTAACTGCTGTTATTCTATTTCGTCGTGTTCCTCCTCTGCTTCAACAACATTTTTGCCCTTCTCTGCCCTGTGCTTGAGCAACTGCTCTTCCTCAGTCTTCTTCTCTGCTTCTTCCCGCACTTTGTCCTCAGCTTCTTTTTTCTCTCTTTCCTCTCGCTCTGCCTTTTCTCTCTCAGAATCTAATGATGGTGGTGATGGGGTATCAGTCCGAATCACCTGAATACGGCCGGCCTTTCACTTAATGCGGCGACGTTTTGGCGGTTCGGGCATGATTACCTCAACACGAGCTTCTGTCTCCTGCTCGGTTCCTCTTTCAGGCACTACGTCTGCTTGCTCGTCTCTCACCATATCAACCTGTTGTTCTTGATTCTCCTCAGCATTTTTCTCTTGAACCGTATCTGTAACTATCGGTTCTACCGCAGGATTTTGAACTTCGTTCGTATCTGGGTCATTCACCGCTTCTTCTTGGATAGCATCTTGCTCCGCAGCCCTCTACTGTCGTCGTCTTCGCTTAGCTTCCTTCTCCTCCGGCGTCTTCTTCTTCTTGGCTTTTACTTTCTGAACTTCGGGGGTAACTGATAGCGAGCATAACTAGCTAGTTTTCCCTAATCAATTTAGCTAGTCTTTGATGATTTATTGGCCATTTTATTGCACTTAATGTTTATTTTGTAGGAAATTGTTGATTGGAGCTAAAACGTAAATTTGGAGTCAATCGGGTGTTCGGGACATGAAAAGACACAAAAGAACCGAAGAGAATCAACAAGGAAAAAAATAAATTTAGGGTCAAAGGCTGACCAGCGTCGAGACACTGCTCCTTTAGCGTCTCGACGCTGGCATTCCATATCGAATCAGGCGCAATAAGGTCACAGCATCGAGACGCTGTGACAATAGCGTCTCAACGCTACCGCATTTCCTTTCCAGACACGCGCGTATAAGAGGCAGCGTCGAGACGCTGTCTTGACAACGTCTCGACGCTACGACGAAATTTCACTATATAAGCATCTTTTCGGCTAGGTTTTTGGGGGAATCAATTTTGGGACTTCTTGGAGCCGTAAACAGAGCAAAAACAGAGGATTGAGGAGCTGAAGCAAAGGGAGAAATTCGGAAATCAACCCATCGTTCGTGGGGATCTTGACAGGGACGTTCCGTCTCGGCCTACATTGAGTTTTCTTTTCCCTTTCCTTTTCTTTAGCTAAAGTTTATGGCTTTATTATGTTTAGTTGAGCTTGTAATTAGATTGATGAGTAGCTAAACTCATAGCTTAGGGATTGATGTAGTTCATTTTGTGTATGGATTGATTTATGGTTTAAGTTGTGCAATTTTATTTATGTTTGTAATCTTGATTTAATGCTTTCAATTAATTGGTCATTAGTTGAATGATTTAAGTTTTGAATCCAGCTCGGGAGAGGGGATTTAATATAGACTTGCTCAAGATTGCATGACTAAAGTTTACTTTAGAATTGGTCCAAAGATCTCATTGCCTTGCATGTTAATAAACTTAGATAGGGATATCAAGTTGGTTATTTTGCATGAGAATCAATTATACTCTGGAGAGATAGTTGTGATTAAAGGGTCTTAGGCTCATAATTTCATTGTGCATAATAACTTACTCCTTAAAATCAATCCTAGACTAAATCGGCGAAATCAATTCCCTAAGTATTTTTCCCAATTGAATTTCCACACTTTTTACTTGTTTTGATTTATTTTTGATACCATTCATTCATCACTTATTGATCCCTAAATAAAATTGAGCGACATAATTCACAATACTCGATTTGCTTAAAAATCAAATCCAGAGGACGACATTCAAATTACATTCACTATATTATTACTTGACTCGTGCGCTTGCGGTAGGAAAAGTCCACATCAGTAACGGATATCTCTTCCTCCTCACTCTCCCTCTCTTTTCTAGCTCTCGTTTTTGCCATGAAGGATTCAAGGGTTTTACAGAGAATGAAAACGAAAAAGAAAGCAGAAGATCGAAGCAAGAAGATGAAGTTAGAGAAACGTACCGAGGGTTGTCAATAAATAAGGCTTCAGCAAACCAAATTCCTAACAGAAAGATCCTGCACGCATTAAATTAAAATTACCGTTTAAAATTGCATGCAAATAAAAAATTCAAACCATCAACGGTAAATTTATGAAGTCCAATCGCCCACGGTAAATCCCTATGCGCTGTCCACCATCAAAGCCCTTAGATGATTGCTGTGTGTGACACGTGGCCTCATCAGATGATACATACAAATTTACCTACGAAAATTCAAAGAAAATCCCAACGATAAAAATAATAAATTTCTAACGAAATCCCTTCTGATTCGGATGATTTTGCTCCAGCCATAACTTTGCCGCAACAACCTGCTGAACTTGAAGAATCTTGGATACATAATTCAAATTTAAAAACAGGAAAATCAAATCTTCAAAATTTAAAAATAACCAATCAAATCAAATAAAATTTAATCCTTCTTGACGCTGAATTAATTTAGAGAAAATCTTTTATTAATTTAAACTAAACAGAATTAAAATAACTAAAAATAAAATCTAGATCTAATCTAATGAAATCTAACTAATTCAAAGATAATTCAAAGATAATCCAAATAAATAATCCTAAAATCAAATCAAATAAAAAACAAAATAGATAAAATCTAAACAAATATTTAAATCTAATAAACCTCGCAAAATCAAATCTAACCTATTCGAAATTAAAAATAAATCAGCGAAATATAAAACAAATACAAATACTGGGAGCTCAAAATTTTGCTCTGTGAAATGCTCCCGCAAAAATCTTGCTCTATCAATCATCAACCAACTTTAGGGAAGGATATTTCGACTGAAACTCCTCACCCCAACAATGCTTCACACGTTGTCCATTCACCTTGAACACTCTCCCATCTTTTTCATCCTGCAAAGTAATTGCTCCATGGGGAAAAACTTCAATCACAGTGAACGGTCCTGACCATTTAGATTTTAGCTTCCCAGGAAATAATTTTAACCTAGAATTATAAAGCAAGACTTTCTGACCCTTGACAAACTCTTTAGATTTTATTTTCTTGCCATGCCACAGCATAGTCTTTTCTTTATAGATTTTCGCATTTTCATAAGAAAATTGGTGAAATTCCTCCAATTCATTAAGTTGCAACATTCTTATTGCTCCTGCACGACTCAGATCAAAATTTAACTTTTTCAAAGCCCAAAATGTTTTATGCTCTAACTCTAGTGGTAAATGGCAAGCTTTCCCATATACTAACCTATAGGGAGACATACCTAGAGGAGTCTTATAGGCTGTCCTATAAGCCGAAAGAGCCTCATCCAACCTAAAAGACCAATCCTTCCTCGATGGATGAACTACTTTCTCTAGAATCGATTTAATTTCCCTATTACTAATTTCAGCTTGACCATTTGCTTGTGGGTGATAAGGAGTAGCTATCCTATGCTTAATCCCATACTTAGCTAACAGCTTAGTTAAAATATTATTAACAAAATGTGTACCCTCATCACTCACTAGAGCTCTAGGTGTCCCAAACCGCGCAAAGATGTGCGATTGAAGAAACCTTGCAACTGTCTTGTGATGTGGTCTTTTCCTAACCGCAAGCGCACGGGTCAAGTAATAATAAAGAGTTCGTATAAACGAGTGTCGTCCTCTGGATTGGATTTTTAAGCAAATCAAGTATTGTGAATTATCTAGCCCAATTTTAACTTTTTATTGCTCCTGCACGACTCAGATCAAAATTTAACTTTTTCAAAGCCCAAAATGTTTTATGCTCTAACTCTAGTGGTAAATGGCAAGCTTTCCCATATACTAACCTATAGGGAGACATACCTAGAGGAGTCTTATAGGCTGTCCTATAAGCCGAAAGAGCCTCATCCAACCTAAAAGACCAATCCTTCCTCGATGGATGAACTACTTTCTCTAGAATCGATTTAATTTCCCTATTACTAATTTCAGCTTGACCATTTGCTTGTGGGTGATAAGGAGTAGCTATCCTATGCTTAATCCCATACTTAGCTAACAACTTAGTTAAGATATTATTAACAAAATGTGTACCCTCATCACTCACTAGAGCTCTAGGTGTCCCAAACCGTGCAAAGATGTGCGATTGAAGAAACCTTGCAACTGTCTTGTGATGTGGTCTTTTCCTAACCGCAAGCGCACGGGTCAAGTAATAATAAAGAGTTCGTATAAACGAGTGTCGTCCTCTGGATTGGATTTTTAACCAAATCAAGTATTGTGAATTATCTAGCCCAATTTTATTTAGGGATCAAAAAGTGATAATTAAATGATATGAAAACTAATTCAAAGCAAGTAAAAAGTGTGGAATTTCAATTGGGAAAACTACTTAGGGAATTGATTTCGCCGATTTAGTTTAGGATTGATTTTAAGGAATAAGTTATTATGCACAATGGAATTATGAGCCAAAGACCCTTTAATCACAACTACCTCTCCCGAGTATAATTGATTCTCATGCAAATTAACCAACTTGATATCCCTATCTAAGTTTATTAATCATGCAAGGCAATGAGATCTTTTAACCAATTCTAAAGTTAATCTAAAACCGTCACGAAATAGAAACTAAACTTTAGTCATGCAATCTTGAGTAAGTCTAAATCAAATCCCCTCTCCCGAGCTAGATTAGAAACTTAAATCATCCAACTAATGGCCAATTAATTGAAAGCATTAAATCAAGATTACAAACATAATAACATTGCACAACTTAAACCATAAATCAATCCATAAACACAATCAACTACATCAATCCCTAAGCTTACAAGTTTAGCTACTCATGATCAAAATTACAAGCTCAATTAAACATGTAAAAGCCATAAAAATCTAACTAAAGTGAGGGAAAGAAGAATTAAACGCGTTGTAGGCCGAGACCGAACGTCCCCGTCACGATCCCCACGAACAATGGGTTGATTTCCAAATTTTCCCCTTTGCTTCAGCCTTGAATTGCTCTGTTTTTCCTCTGTTTACGGCTCCAAGAAGTCCCAAAATTGATTCCCCCAAAAACCTAGCCGAAAATAACTATTTATTATGAAATTTCATCGTAGCGTCGAGACGCTGTCAAGACAGCGTTGCGACGCTGCCTCTAAACACGCGCGTTCTGGAAAGGAAATTACAGTAGCGTCGAGACGCTAAAGTTGCAGCGTCTCGACGCTGCGACGATTTCGCGCCTATCCGAATAAGGAATGCTAGTGTCGAGATGCCTAAGGGCTAGCGTCTCGACGCTAGTCACCTTTTGACCGAATTTTGACTTTTTTCCCTTTTGATTCTTTTCCTTCCTTTGCATCTTTTCGCGTCCCGAGCACCCGATTAACTCCAATATTGCGCTATAGCTCCAATCAACCATTTCCTACAAAATAAACAATAAAGTGCAATAAAATGGCCCAAAAATCATAAAAGACTAGCTAAATTAAATAATTAAAGATAGCTAGCTATGCAAGCTATCATCTTGGCATCACTCTGATGGCATGCAATGGCCTCCACCCACTTGGACACGTAATCAACTGCCAATAAGATAAAAACATTGCCATTAGAAGGGGGAAATGGCCCCATAAAATCAATACCCCATACATCGAATAATTCAACTTCTAAAATATAAGTAAGAGGCATTTCATCTCTAGGCCCCAAGTTTCCTCTCCTTTGGCAAGCATCACAATGCTTGTAGAACCAATGGGCATCCTCATAGCTGTCCTCTAACCGCTGAAATGACCTCCATATGGCGAAGAGTGACATTGCTCCAGGATTTCCTTTGCTTCAGCACCTGAAACACACCTACGAATAATACCGTCAGAGCATTGCTTATACATAAATGGCTCATCCCAATAGAAAAATTTTGCATCATGCTTACACTTTTTCTTCTGCCTCCAATCCATGTCAATAGGAGTGACTCCCTTTACCAAAAAGTTGGCAATATCAACATACCAAGGGACATCCCTTACTACCTTTACCTCAACAGCAAAAAGCTGTTCATCTGGAAAAGAATCTGAAATTCCAGATTGCTCCAGAAAAGATGATGATGGATCAAGACGAGATAAGTGATTTGCAATAACATTTTCTGATCCCTTCTTATCCTTTATCTCCAAGTCGAACTCCTGCAATAATAAAACCCAACGAATTAGTCTAGGCTTTGCATCCTTCTTAGTCATTAAATACCTTATTGCTGCATGATCCGTGAACACTGTGACTTTGGATCCAACTAAATATGGCCGGAATTTCTCAAAAGCAAACACCACGGCTAACAACTCCTTTTCAGTAGTTGTATAGTTGACCTGTGCCTCATTTAAAACCCTGCTTGCATAATATATAGGATGGATAAATTTGCCCTACTTTTGCCCCAGCATAGCACCTACCGCAGCATCACTCGCATCACACATTACCTCAAATGGTAAATTCCAATTAGACGCACAAAGAATGAGTGCTGAGACTAAAGCAGCTTTTAAAGTCTCAAAAGCCTTCCTACAATCTGCATTAAAGTAAAAAACATGATCAGTACACAATAAGAAAAAATTGCTAACATACACCGCTGAAAAATCGTCCATAAATACCTCAACAGTGGACTCAATCATATCAGAAAAAATTGCTAACATACACCGCTGAAATGTTGTTGGAGCATTGCAAAGGCCAAAAGGCATTCGCCTAAAAGCAAACGTCCCATAAGGGCAGGTGAAAGTGGCTTTTTCCTGATCCTCATGAGCAATAGTAATCTGGTTATACCCAGAATAACCATCTAAGAAACAGTAATAGGCCTGACCAGCCAACCTATCCAACATCTGGTCAATAAATGGTAGAGGGAAATGATCCTTTCGTGTAGCTTTATTAGCCTCCTGTAATCCATGCAAACCCTTCAGCCAGTTACTGTCCTGGTTGGGATCAACTCATTGTCTTTATTGCTCACCACAGTGACACCTCCTTTCTTAGGAACACATTGGACAGGGCTCACCCAATTGCTATCCGCAATTGGATAAATGATCCCAGCATCCAACCATTTAATCACCTCATTTTTAACAACCTCTTTCATTGCAGGGTTAAACCTTCTTTGTTGCTCAACACTCCTAAAGGATCCCTCCTCTAGAGTGATTTTGTGCATACAAAAAGATGGGCTAATTCCCTGAATGTCAGCCAACGTCCAACCTATAGCCTTGCGGTATTGCTGCAGTAATCTTATTAAGGCCTCCTCATGCTCCGGCATTAAATCTGATGCAACAATAATGGGCAACGTCTCGCCTTCCCCAAGATACACATACTTTAAATGATCCGGCAAGGGCTTCAAATCTAAAGTAGGTGCCTCAATCAGGGATGGCTTAATAGGAGGAGCTTTCCTTTGATCTAAATCTAAAGACTCAAAAACATCCTCACACCTAAACAACTCTTTTTCATTTTTCTTTCTAACAAACAAACTTGCAAATCCTCTACACTAACTTCTCCATGCTCTTTCGAATGCTTACTAGCCGAATCCTGTATTGCTGTCTCAATAACTGTGCTCTCCAGAATCCTAATGAAAGAGCAATCCTCCATTTCGTCTACCTAAAGAGGCATAAGGTTAATGCTTGCACCTAAATCACAAAGTGTTCTACCTAACTCTTTTCCACCTATAGACACAGGTATAGTAAATGATCCCGGATCCTTAGCCTTGGGTGGTAGCCCATTCTTCAGAATAGCACTACACTCCTCAGTAAGAGATACAGTTTCAAACTCACCTAACATCTTCTTTTTAGTTAAAATATCCTTAAGAAATTTAGCATAATTAGGCATTTGCTCTATAGCTTCTACTAAAGGGATATTTATATGCAATTGCTTAAGAATCTCTAAAAACTTTTTAAATTGACCATCCTGATTCTTAGGCTTCTGCCTTTGTGGAACAGAACCAGATGCTCCAGCATTTTTATTGCTGCCTCCAGCACCTTGACCAGACTCCAACTTTTTCTGAACTACAACATTTTCATCACCATTTTTATCTATAATCTGGGTTTTACTAGGCTCTTCTAATGGCTTACCACTCCTAAGAGTTACCGCTTTTACCTGCTCCTTACCTTCCCTTCGAGGGTGTTCAATATCCAAAGGAACCAGATGCTCTCATCGAAGCTTGATTACTTTAAATTGCGGCATCTGTACGAGCCATAAATTCTTTCATCATCGCCTCAAGAGAATTCCCCGAATTTTGCTGGGGCAAAGCCTGCTTATTTTGTTGGGGCAATATCTGCGCTTTAGCAAATCCCGGCTGGTTCACCTTTTGTTGTGTCTGCACACTGCTTCCTTATCCTCCCCATGCGAAGTTGGGGTGGTTGCGCCAACCTGGATTATAAAAGTTAGAATAAGGGTTATTCCTCTGATTACCTACAAAAAACACAGAAGCTGGATTGTTGGGGCAAAACTCGTAGTTGTGATTTTCACCACAATAGACACATGCTTCTTCTGCCACTTGGTTCACCACTGCAGTACGCTCCATAGCCGGTGGATGCTGATGACTAATCACTGTCACATTCTTAAGAGCATTAGCAATCATAGCAAGATCAGCCCTAATGGTGGACACACCATCAACCTCTAATACACTCTTAAACTTTTTATTTGTGTCTCTAACATCCGACCACTGACAACTATTAATAGATATTCTTTCTAAAATTTCATAGGCTTCATCAAAAGTTTTTGCCAAAAGGGCCCCTCCAGCCGAAGCATCGACCATACCTTGGGTTACTCCATTTAAACCATTATAAAATGTTTCCATTTGAATATAATGAGGTAAACCATGGTGGGGACACTTTCGCAAAAGCTCCTTAAACCTTTCCCAAGCCTCACTAAAAGTCTCATCCTCAAGTTGCCTAAACCCTACTATTTCACTCCTTAATTTAGCATTTCTATTAGGTGGGAAATATTTACTCAAACAATTTTCAGCTAACTCATCCCATGTCCGAATTGATCCTGGAGCAAAAGAGTTCAACCATGACTTTGCTCCATCTCTAAGAGAATACGAGAACAAAGTTAATCTAAGAGCATCTCTAGGCACTCCTTGAATTACAAAAGAATCACTAACTCCTAGAAAAGACTTAAGATGTAAATGAGGGTCTTCAGATGACAAACCATGGAATTGCCCCACAGTTTGCAACATCTGAAACATTACCGGTTTCATTTCAAAATTCACCGCTTGGATTTGGGGACGTGCAATCCCTGGATTCAACTCATTAAACATTGGGACAACATACGCTCGAATGGCTCTGGTCCTATCGTTCGCTATCAAGATAGGATTCTCAGCCTGATTATTTTTCTGCTCATTTTGTTCAAACAGCGGGTTTTGCTGCAGCAAACGATTTTGGGGGTCTGATGGACCTTCAGGACCCTCTGGAAGGCGCGACACGTTCTCCATCTGGTTTCTGCACTGCTCTCTCCTTCTTATCCTGAATGTTCTTTCAATTTCTGGATCAAGCTCGAACTTTACCCCAGGCGGATCGCTCATGCACCAAGCTCACACCTGTAAAAACAAAAGAAACAATCAAAAAGTTCTAGCACCAAACCACTAAAACACATACACAAAACAAATCAGATAAAAACTTATTCAAGTCCCCGACAACGGCGCCAAAAACTTGTTGGGTTCCTAGAGTGAGTAAAAATATGGTATAAAAGACTCTAGAATTCCTGTGCAAGTATACACAGTCTGCAACAAGTAATATTATCAATCCGAGTCCTGAATTAGTTTCCACTCTATCTATTTTATGTAACTTCCTAATGGTTTCAAAGATGGTAACAATAATTTGATTTTATGAGAATTATGGTGAAGCAAAGTAAAAGACAGAACAAAGAATAAACAAATAGACAGACAGATTAAAGACAGGCGCTGGTTAGGTTTAGTAGTTGTTTAAAAAGATGCTCTAGCAATATTATTGATCATGCAACTCTCGTAGTATTATTAGCGGATTCCTCCTGGAACTCCGGATCTTTGGAATGTGTTTCAACCCCAATGAAGTGCGACCGATCAAGCACTAGGCAACTGGCTATCCCTTGCTCAGTCACTGGCGTTCACCAATACACAATGATCGTAGTGTGGATAATTGCCACACACTCTCTAAATCATCCCTGAAACTAGAGAGAGATATTCACACTGGCTGGCCAGGCGGGCATAAAATGTAAATAGGCACAACAATTAACCAAGATGCAATAATCAATATATTACTAAAGTTTAAGCACAACAACTACATGTTCCTAACCAACACCTTAAGCTACTTAGTTCATAATAAACATGGAAACATGAATTACAATCTGAGTAGGCATGTCCATGATCACAAGATACTAAAGAAAATAATAATCTCCTCAACTAGCTTGTGAACAATGGTGTTCTTGGTAATCTCTAATCTCTCTATACTATTCGGCTTCCAAGGAAAGTTGGAATGCTTTTGACTTTGACGGCTACTTCCTTTTATAGAAGGATGGGAAGCTTGAATTATGTCAACTAGGACACGTGTAAGGCTCTCCTTGATCCTTTATCACGAAAATAACTCAACAGAAGTCGGTTCATGAAGTTGGCTAACGAGCTGTGATGTGGCAGTTCTGTTCCCAGTTTTGCTGCAGCACAGAATTTGCTCCCTCCAGTCGCTCAGCAGCATAATCTGCACAAAATAATTTCCAATGCTTCCATTCTTCCAAATGGGTTAAAACATGTAATATCCTTCTAAAACCAACCCTCTTAAGCACAAAAGACACACAAATCCTTATAGAAATGAGACCTAAATAACTACCTTTCGGGCAGTTATCATTAGTGCATTTAAGAAATTTAGTAAAATGTTTCCAAGCCTTAATTTCGATATATACATATCATTGCTAACTTTTAAAGACTTAGGTTGAATAGGGGTGTAGATTCTTCAACAATGAATAAGGAGTGGATTAAAATTTGAGATAAACTTTCAACGGAGTATAAGACTGGGGTTGCTTAGTTCCTAGAGGTTGCAAAGCTACACGTTACCGATCTAGGAAAAACACGGTGCCCATGCAAGAAATGTATGAACGCAATGTGGCAGTCATTAGACGGGGTGGAAGGACATCTACTCACATTTGGAATATCTCCCTCTTATAGTCAATGGGTGTAGCATGGTGAACTAGTCGACTTATCTAGAGGTTTTGACGTTCAGAGAACTAGTCCAATACGAACTGATCAAAATAGAAGTACCGCTGAGCCAAGTGGTGTAAGTGAGGAAGTCGATATGTTCGACCTCTTAGATGATCTACAACCCCCATTTTTTGATGCGGACGTCGATGGGCAACGCGTCGAGAATGAGAGGTCCACTAATTCCCATGTGAATAAGACATCGAGTCGATTTGAGGACTTAATGTCTGAGGCCCATAATTCGTTATATCCTGGTTGTACAAGGTTTTCTTCATTGCACTTTATTGTCAAGTTGATGCCTACTAAAGTTATCAACGGGTGGAGTAAACAAGTCTTACGACATGTTATTGGAACTACTAAAGCAAGCATTTCCAAACGACACAAACATACCCAGTTCATTTTATGATGCTAAGAGAAAATTGCTTGACTTAGGGTTAAGGTTATGAGTCCATCCATGCTTGCAAATATGATTGTGTGTTATATTGGTAGGAATTTTCTGATTGTCAAGAATGTCCCGTATGTGGAGAGGCTCGATATAAGGTTAATGATGGAAAAGGCAAGAAAGTTCCACATAAAGTGTTACGTCACTTTCCACTGATACCGAGGTTGAAACGATTGTTCGCATCGAAACATGTTGCTTCTGAAATGATATGGCATAAAGATAAGCGTGTTGAGATGGAAGCTGTGTTACGTCATCCAACTGATGCTGAAGGGTGGAAGCATTTTGATCGCGAGTTTCCTCAATTTGTCTCAGATCCATGAAATGTTCGTTTGGGCCTAGCTTCAGATGGTTTTAATCCATTTGGGAATATGAGTACATCGTACAGCATGTGGCCTGTTGTGCTAGTTCCTTATAACTTGCCCCCTTGGAAATGTATGAAAGAGACAAGCTTCTTCATGTCATTACTCATACCCGGGCTGAAATCTCCAGGTAAAGAAATCGATGTTTACTTGCAGCCACTAATAGAAGAGTTGAAAAAGTTATGGAATAATGGTGTGCGCACCTACGATTGTGCTAAGGGTGAGTATTTTGAACTTCACGCAAGTTTGTTGTGGACTATCAATGACTTTCCTGCATATGGTGACTTGTCCGGATGGAGTACAAAGGGTTATCTAGCATGTCCCATTTGTAAGGAGGATACATCATCATTCAGGATTAGAGGAAAGATACATGGGACATCGACGTTATCTTCCGCGAGACCACCATTGGCGTAAAAGTAAACAACACGACAAAAGAGTTGAAGATAGGCCTCCACCAGTGATTATGGGTGGGGAGGATATCCTTCGTCAAGTTAGTCAGATAGATTTTCCCGTGCTCAGTAAACATCCAACCAAGCAAGATAAGAAAAGAAAGCGCAGTTTGAATTGGAACAAAAATAGTATATTTTTCCAACTCTCGTACTGGTCGAAGTTGTTGTTACGACATAAATTGGATGTCATGCATATCGAGAAAAACATATGTGACAACTTGGTCGGTACGTTGTTAAACATCGAGGGAAAAATGGAAGACACAACGAAAGCTCGGTTAGATCTTAAGGATTTGAAAATACGAAAAGAACTACACCTACAACAGGTGGGGACCAGAGTAGTGAAGCCGCACGCTGCGTAGACATTGACTTCCAAGGAGAGGATCGCTTTCTGTAAGTACTTGAAGTCAGTGAAATCCCAGATGGTTTTGCGTCGAATATTTCCCGATGTGTGAATGAGAAGGATGGAAGACTATGGGGGATGAAGACACACGACTCTCATGTCCTACTCCAAAGACAACTACCAATTGGTGTTCGAGGTTATTTACGAAGGGACGTGTCCACTGCTATTGTTGAGCTGTGTACATTTTTTCGAGATATTTGTGCGAAAACAATACGTTAAGTGATTTAGATCGGTTACAAGCAGACATCATACTCATCTTGTGTAAGTTGGAAAGAATATTTTCACCGGCATTTTTCAACGTAATAATACACCTTGCTGTTCACCTGCCATATGAAACGAAGGTGGTTGGTCCGGTCAGCTACAGTTGGATGTATCCTATTGAAACAAATCTTCGAACATTAAAACAATATGTACGAAACAAAGCACATCCTGAAGGGTCGATCGCCAAAGCGTTTATAATGAATGAATCACTTACGTTTTGTTCGTTGTACCTAACTGGGATCGAAACGAGATTTAACAGGGATGAACGAAATGATGATACCATTGCAGAAGATCAAGTTCTTTGCGAATTTGATTTGTTTCGACAAAGTGCACGTCCGTTGGGGTGTTCAAATTTAAGGACATTTACAGATGATGAGATGTAGAATGCTCATTGGTATATTCTAAACAACTGCCGCGAGATAGAAACTTATCGTAGGCAACATCTAAGACTAAAACGACCTCAAGCTCAGAGCGCAGTCGATTTATATCATCGACTCAAGCAGGCTTTTCCAGAATGGTTCAAGGCACAGGTGAAAATTTCGTTTTTCAAATAAACGTACAGAAAATGAATGGTGCTGACCTTATATTTAATTTTTAACAGGTCCTTTCGTTACGGGAGAGTGGCAATATGTCTGATGATTTGTACTCACTAGTGATGGGACCCGCGTCTGGTGCGCGATTGTATAGTGGATGCATTGTCAACGGGGTTCGATTTCACACGTTCGATCGTGATGCGCGTCGGGCAACACAAAATAGTGGAATTATGGTCCCTGGAGAAAGTGCGACGGAGGTGATGAACGTAATTTCTACGGTGTATTGAACAAAGTTCTAGACCTTCGATATGCTAATAGAAGACGCGTTATGTTGTTCAAGTGTACATGGTTCGACACATATAGTAACAAGAATATGTCACATATGGATTTAGGGTTCAAGTCAATCAATACATCTCGGTTTTGGTATGCTGATGAACCTTTCATTCTTGCTAATCAAGCACAACAGGTCTTCTATATCAACGACCCAAAATATGGTGACCCTTGGAAAGTAGTTCAGACAGTCCAACATAAACGCTTGTGGGATGTACCGGAGGCAGAAAATATGGAGGATGATCAACTTGCACCCCTAGAAGCTGTTAGTGGAATAGGTGTTGATGAATCGATTGAGGAAGATAACAGAATGTGCAGAGATGAAGTTGAACCCACAATCATAGAAGGACAAATTACTGAGAACAACGATGACAATTTCATAAATGACGAAGAATATGACGTTGAAGTACCCTCTGACGAAGAAGATGACGTAGAATTGGAGGTTGCAACCTCCAGTTTAGAACAAGAAGCCTGACATGAGCCATGCGTAACTATAATTTTCATGTATGCACTAATTATAAGTATGTTTGATTTACTTAACATTGTTTTCTTTTTCTTTTTCAGGTATACGATGGCATCGTCATCATCGCGCATACACGACGAGACTGATGGAGAGTATGTCGAGGTGTCGGCACCCCCTCCCGTGAACTTACCATCTTCCACGGGGGACACGTCAGGTACATCGTGTTCGGTCAATTTTCATCAAATTTTCTTGTTACTTAAACGATCAAGTGGTTTCCTGTTTGCCCTCAAATGGTACATCCATGACTGGGAGGAACAAGCGTGGATATGGACGAAATCTTCTATTGGACAACTATGTCACGAAACATGGCAAAATTCCAATTATAATCGATCCAGAGGTGAAAAAACCAGTTGGGAAATGGGCGACGCAATTTAGCATATCTATTGGTACGGGCGTTCGGGAGTCTTTTTCTGTTCGATTCGACACTTGGGATGACGTAACTGAAGAGGCTAAGAAGCTGGTAAAGTCTCGACCACTGGTGAGTAGAACATCTTCTCGTGTTATTACATTATGTGCTACATCAAAGTTCCATACTTAGATATCTATTGTTCTTTTGTAGGACCATTTTCTGCTTGACTATAATTTACCTGCAGTTGTGCGCTTTATAGATCACAGAATGATGAACGCATATAGGGAGTACAGAGGGGAATTATCTAAACATTACAAATCTTTCGACACTCACGAACAGGCACGGGAGCATCCACCTGACCGACTGAAAAATTCATTGGATGATTGGCATTATCTTTGCAACAAGTTCCAGGACCCGAATTGGAAGGTATAAGAGTATATTCTTGTTGTTGGTTTCAATTTGCTTTGCAAAGTTTAGATCCTTATGTTTGTTAACTTATGCAGAAATCTTCAGAATTGAATAAAATGAGTCGATCCATGTTGGCGTTCAACCACAAGGCAGGGTCAAAAGCATTTATAAACATTCAACATGAAATGGTAAGATATGAATAAACTAATTAAGTTATCTCTACGATTATCAATAAGTGATTTCTTAAAATTTTACTTATATTTGAATTGTAGAAAGAGAAGGAGGGTCGAGACATAGATCCGATTGAACTGTTTGAACTGACCCATTCGAAAAATGGAAAGTGGGTGAACCAGGCAACGGAGGATGCACATGTAAGAATCTAAACTTTAGTTACTTTGTGTAGTTTTAAAGAACTTAACCGTATATTTTATAAATGTAAGGGAAGATGGTAGATTTGCGGGATGCTCCTATTCCAGAAGGGTCTCAACCACTCAGTAAACCTCTCATATGTGAGACGGTTTTGGGTAAACGACCCGACCACGTTAAAGGCATGGGTTGGGGACCTAAGCCATCTCGTTCAAACACGAGTGGCAGCACATCAGTTAGTTCGGGACCCACGCAGAGAGAACTTGAACAACAAGAAGAGATTAACAACTTGAAGGCCCAGTACGAAAATATACAAAAGGAGCTCCAGACCAGCAAGCAGTCTGCACAGAAGACGATAGATGAAGTAAATGTCCTGAAAGACATGGTTCGACATCTCGTGGAATCACATCATTTAATCGACTCACAACATATGGACACCCCAAACTTAGGTACGAAGAAGTTCAGATTTCCTTTTAGTGCCAATTTACTTATTCGTATCCTAATTGATCATATCTTCATGGTTTAAGTTTTAGATGCTATGTATGTCCATTTAGAAGTTCAGAGTTTAATATTTGTTTACTTAGTAAATCAAACTAATTTTTGTTGTTTTCATCGTTTTAGTTCATTATGTTCATATGGATTGTGTAACTTTGGAAGTTAGTTTATCTTAAATTTGGTGTTTTGCTTGTATAGTTTTGTAATTTTATTAGTTAAATCTTAACTTCATTAGTTATGATTTGGATTACTGTGTTATGTGAAATCTGACTCGCTTGTATTTGGAGATTGTGGCGTTGCCCAGGTGTTATGAGGGTTGTAGTTGGGTGTTTCTAGCTATATTGAAGTGCATTTCTCTTGTTTAGCAGGTCTAAAAAAATATGGGTTACTCTTATCTATGTCGTTATGCTGCCGATTTTTTTGGAGCATCTAATTAATAATTTAGATGGTTTAAATTAGTTTAAAACTTAGTATAAAACTTAGTTTCAAGATAAGACTTTTGCTTCTACCATCTAACTGATTTCTTCCTTTGATTTTTTGTAGATGATTCGACTCAATCTTGACATGAAGGGAAACATTTGCATTTCGAGGACGCCACAAGCTTGTTAGATATTTTTCCCGTAACTAAAGACTTTTGCTTCTAACTTTTTATTAGAATTATGTGTATCAAACAATATTTTTAATTTCGTGTATTTTTGTATACTTTTAGTTTTCTGTACTTCAATTTGTAATGCAGGATTTTATATCTCTCGACTTTCATGTATGTGTAATATCTTGAATTTAAATGAATGCATTTTGATTGAATGTATATGGTGTAATATCTTGAATGTATTTCTTTTAGACTTTCAAAATAGAAAAAAAAACAAAACGAAAAAAATAATAATAATAAAAAGATAAATAAAGGCTCTGGTGATGCGTTGACTTCCGCGTCGGGAGAGACCATTTATGCCGACGCGCAAGTCAACGCGTCGGCAGAAAGTGCTCCACAAAACTTTCTGCCGACGCGTTGACTTCTGCGTCGGGAGAGACCATTTCTCCCGACGTATGGTCAACGCGTAGGCAGAAAATCGAGTCCATCATTTTCTGTCGACGCGTTGACCACCGCGTCGGCAGAGATGGTCTCTCCCGACGCAGAAGTCAACGCGTCGGTAGAAAACGCCCATAATTGCTCCCCACATTATGCGTCGGTAGATAGGGTCTCTGCTGACGCATGTAAAATACGCATCGGCAGAGGCTTTATCGACACGTTTTTCCCGACAATTCTCCCGACGACTGAATACGCGTCGAGAGAACCTTTGTCGATGCGTATTCCTATCTTTCCCGACACATATGCGCATCGGGAAAGACCTTAATTGTTGTAGTGTAGGCACTACAACATAAGGCCACAAGAATGCACTCTTGCATTCTCTCTAGCCTCCCTCTCATATTCTCTCAACTCAAGAACTCTAGGGAGAATTTTCTCTCTAGAGTTTTTCCCATTCAAGATTAGGTAGTCCCACAACTACGTTCCTAATCTCAGAGTCATAGCGGGGAAGATCAATTGGTTGTGTCCCAATTGTTGATGTTTGGTCCCTATGAAATCAAGAAAGGCGTTCTTGATATTTAAGAGACGACAACGACGATATGTTTGCTTCTCCCCTTTAGATTTAGATCTAATAATTTTTGTATGCTTAGTCTTAAGTTTGTATAGAATTTGTTCTATGTTTTTTGCCAATGTAATAGTATTTTTGGATAAACAAAATTAACTACGAATCGGTCCCAATTACGCTTCCGATTTAACGGAATTGGGGAATTCCAAATCCATCACCACCTACCAGTCAAGCAAAAAAATGGGCCAAGTTAAGTCCAGCCAAAATGGAAAAAACTCTGGTTTAAGCTCATAAGGAAAAGAGCCAGCAGATCAAACAATAAAAAAGGAGGGGGATGAGGCAAAAACAGAGAAACTCGCAGGTAAGGCCAGGGAGGGTGAGACTAGGAAAAATCTGAAAACTTGGAAACGAATAGCTACAACTAGTTCTGAGATGAAAATAGATCAAATAGGAGGAGGAAAAGAACAAATGAAGAGAGCTAGAGAGGAGCAAGTGACAGAAGAACCTTTTAAGAAACAGTGTCTAAAACCCCTTGGTGAAGGTCGGAGGATCGACGGAGGCTGGGTTTCAGCCCCGCCAGTCATTATGAAAATCTTAGGCTAGAACGTCCGTGTTAACTGCCCAAAAGGTAGTTATTTAGGCCTCAATTATATAGGGATTTGTGTGTCCTTTATGCTTATTAGGGTTGGTTTTGGATAGATATTACATGTTTTAACCCATTTGGAAGAATGGAAGCATTGGAAATTATTTTGTGTAGATTATGCTGCTGGGCGACTGGAGAGAGCAAATTCTGTGCTGCAGCAAAACTGGGAACATAACTGCCACATCACAGCTCGTTAGCCAACTTCATGAACCGACTTCTGTTGAGTTATTTTCGGGATAAAGGAGCAAGGAGAGCTCTACACATGTCCAAGTTGACCTAATTCAAGCCTCCTATCCTTCTATAAAAGGAAGTAGCCGTCCAAGTCAAAAGTATTCCATGTTCTCCCTTGGAAGCCGAATAGTATAGAGAAATTGAAGATCATCAAGAACACCATCATCCGCAAGCTGATTAAGGAGTTTATTTTCTTTATTAACTTGTGATTATGGATATGCCTACTCAGATTGTGATTTGTATTTTCATGCCTATTATGAACTAAGTAGCTAAGGTGTTGGTAGGAATAATGTGATTGTCGTGCTTCATCTTTAATAATATATTGACTATCGCATTTTGTTTAATTGTTGTGCTTATTACCATTTTATGCCCGCCTGGCCAGCCGGTGTGAATAGCTCTCTCTAGTTTCAGGGATGATTTAGAGAGTGTGTGGCAATTATCCACACTACGATCATTATGTATTGGTGAACGCCAGTGACTGAGCTAAGGATAGCCAGTTGCCTAGTGCTTGATCGGTCGTACTTCATTGGGGTTGGAACACATCCCAAAAGATCCGGAGTTTCGGGAGGAATCCGCTAATAATACTGCGAGAAATGCATGATCAATAATATTGCTAGAGCATCTTTTAGAACAATCACTAAATCCTAACCAGCGTCTGTCTTTAATCTGTCTATCTATTTGTTTACTTGTTGTTCTATCATTTATTTTGCCTCAGCATAATTCTTATAAAACCAAATCATTTTACCATCTTTGAAACCATTAGAAAGTTACACAAAATAGGTAGAGTGGAAACTAATTCAGGACTCGGATTGATAATATTACTTGCTGCAGACTGTGTATACTTGCACAGGAATTCTAGAGTCTTTTATACCATATTTTTACTCACTCTAGGAACCCAACAAGTTTTTGGCGCCGTTGCCGGGGAGTTGAATAAGTTTCTATCTGATCTATTTTTGTGTATGTGTTTTAGTGGTTTGGTGCTAGAACTTTTTGATTGTTTCTTTTGTTTTTGCAGGTGTGAGTTTGTTGCATGAGCGATCCGCCTGGGGTAAGGTTTGAGCTTGATCCGGAAATTGAAAGGACATTTAGGAGCAAAAGGAGGGAACAACGCAGAAACCAGATGGAGAACGTGTCGCAACTTCCGTAGGTTCCTGAAGGTCCAGCATCAGCAAACCCCCAGCAGAATCCGTTGCTGCAGCAAGACCCGCTGTTTGAGCAAAATGAGCAGCAAAATAATCAGGCTGAGAACCCTATCCTGATAGCGAACGACAGGACCAGAGCCATTCGAGCAAATGTTGTCCCGATGTTTAATGAGTTGAATCCAGGGATTGCACGTCCCCAAATCCAAGCGGCAAATTTTGAAATGAAACCGGTAATGTTTCAGATGTTGCAAACTGTGGGGCAATTCCATGGTTTGACATCTGAAGACCCTCATTTACATCTTATGTCTTTTCTAGGAGTTAGTGATTATTTTGTAATTCAAGGAGTGCCTAGAGATGCCCTTAGATTATCTTTGTTCCCGTATTCTCTTAGAGATGGAGCAAAGGCATGGTTAAATTCTTTTGCTCTAGGATCAATTAGGACGTGGGATGAGTTAGCTGGAAAATATTTTAGTAAATATTTCCCACCTAATAGAAATGCTAAATTAAGGAGTGAAATAGTAGGGTTTAGGCAACTTGAAGATGAGACTTTTAGTGAGGCTTGGGAGAGGTTTAAGGAGCTTTTGCGAAAGTGCCCACACCATGGTTTACCTCATTGTATTCAAATGGAAACATTCTACAATGGTTTAAATGGAGTAACCAAAGGTATGGTCGATGCCTCGGCTGGAGTGGCCCTTTTGGCAAAAACGTTTGATGAAGCTTATGAAATTTTAGAGAGAATATCTATTAATAGTTGTCAGTGGTCGGATGTTAGAGGCACGAATAAAAAGGTTAAGAGTGTGTTAGAGGTTAATGGTGTGTCCACCATTAGGGTTGATCTTGCTATGATTGCTAACGCTCTTAAGAATGTGACAGTGATTAGTCATCAACAACCACCAGCTATGGAGCCTACAGCAGTGGTGAACCAAGTCACAGACGAAGCATGTGTCTATTGTGGTGAAGACCACAACTACGAGTTTTGCCCCAGCAATCCAGCTTTTGTGTTTTTTTATAGGTAATCAGAGGAACAACCCTTATTCTAACTTCTATAATCCAGGTTGGCTCAACCACCCCAACTTCTCATGGGGAGGTTAGGGAAATAACGTACAAGCACAACAAAAGACGAACCAGCCGGGATTTGCTCAAGCGTAGGTATTGCCCCAACAAAACAAGCAGGCTTTACCCCAAGAAAATTTGGGAAGTTCTCTCGAGGCGATGATGAAAGAATTTATGGCTCGTAAAGATGTCGCAATTCAAAGTAATCAAGCTTCGATGAGAGCCCTGGAATTGCAAGTGGGTCAGCTAGCTAGTGAGCTAAAGGCAAGGCCTCAAGCGAAACTTCCATCAGATACTAAACACCCTAGAAGGGAAGGGAAGGAGCAGGTAAAGGCAGTAACTCTTAGGAGTGGTAAGCCATTAGAAGAAAGAATTGAGCCTAGTAAAACCCAGGTTATAGATAAAAATGGTGATAAAAATGATATTGTTGAAAAAGAGTTGGAGTCTGGTCAGGGTGCTGGAGGCAACAATAAAAATGCTGGAGCATCTGGTTCTGTTTCAGATGTAGAACCACCTTATGTACCGCCCCGACCTTATGTACCACCTCTACCTTTTCCACAAAGGCAAAAGCCAAAGAATCAGGATGGTCAATTTAAAAAGTTTTTAGAGATTCTTAAGCAATTGCATATAAATATCCCTTTAGTAGAAGCTATTGAGCAAATGCCTAATTATGCTAAATTTCTTAAGGATATTTTGACTAAAAAGAAAAGGTTAGGTGAATTTGAAACTGTATCTCTTTTTGAGGAATATAGTGTTATTCTTAAGAATGGGCTACCCCCCAAGGCTAAGGATCTAGGGTCATTTACCATACCTGTGTCTATAGGTGGAAAAGAATTAGGTAGAGCACTCTGTGATTTAGGCGCAAGCATTAACCTTATGCCTCTTTCGATCTATCGGAAGTTAGGTATTGGTGAAGCTAGGCCTACCACAGTTACACTTCAATTAGCTGATAGGTCTATCACATATCCAGAGGGTAAAATTGAGGATGTCTTAGTAAAAGTGGATAAATTCATATTTCCTGTTGATTTTATTATTTTAGACTATGAGGCTGATAAAGATGTCCCAATTATTCTAGGTCGTCCATTTTTGGCTACTAGTAGGGCATTAATAGATGTTCAAAAAGGGGAATTAACAATGAGAGTCTGTAATGAGGAAGTGAAATTTAATGTGTTTAAAGCCATGAAATATCCAGACGAAATGGAGGATTGCTCCTTCATCAGGATTCTGGAGAGCACAGTTATTGAGACAGCAATACAGGATTCGACTGATAAGCATTCGAAAAAGCATGGAGAGGTTAGTGTAGAGGATTTTGAAATTTGTTCTTTAGATAGAAAAAAAGAAAAAGAATTGTTTAGATGTGAGGATGTTTTTTAGTCTTTAGATTTAGATCAAAGGAAGGCTCCTCCTATTAAGCCATCCTTGATTAAGGCACCTACTTTAGATTTGAAACCCTTGCCGGATCATCTAAAGTATGTGTATCTTGGGGAAAGTGAGACGTTGCCCATTATTGTTGCATCAGATTTAATGTCGGAGCATGAAGAGGCCTTAATAAAATTACTGCAGCAATACCGCAAGGCTATAGGTTGGACATTGGCTGATATTCAGGGAATTAGCGCATCTTTTTGTATGCATAAAATCACTCTAGAGGAGGGATCCTTTAGGAGTATTGAGCAACAAAGAAGGCTTAACCCTGCAATGAAAGAGGTTGTTAAAAAGGAGGTGATTAAATGGTTGGATGCTGTGATCATTTATCCAATTGTCGATAGCAATTGGGTAAGCCCTGTCCAATGTGTTCCTAAGA
Source organism: Luffa acutangula (assembly GCA_036850905.1). NCBI lineage: Eukaryota > Viridiplantae > Streptophyta > Magnoliopsida > Cucurbitales > Cucurbitaceae > Luffa > Luffa acutangula. The sequence continues at coordinate 20,936,366 of CM072092.1, read as the reverse complement.
AAGGAGGTGTCACTGTGGTGAGCAATAAAGATAATGAGTTGATTCCAACCAGGACAGTAACTGGCTGGAGGGTGTGCATGGATTACAGGAGGCTTAATAAAGCTACCCGTAAGGACCATTTCCCTCAACCATTTATCGACCAGATGTTGGATCGATTGGTTGGTCAGGCCTATTACTATTTCTTGGATGGTTATTCTAGGTATAATCAGATTACTATTGCTCCTGAGGATCAGGAGAAAACCACTTTCACTTGTCTTTATGGGACATTCGCTTTTAGGAGAATGCCTTTCGGCCTCTGCAATGCCCCGGCAACATTTCAGCGGTGTATGCTAGCAATTTTTTCTGATATGATTGAGTCCACTGTTGAGGTATTCATGGACGATTTTTTAGTTTTTGGAGGGTCTTTTCAATATTGTTTAGATAATTTAGGAAAGGTGTTAAAAAGATGTGAGGATACCCATCTAGTTCTTAATTGGGAAAAATGCCACTTCATGGTGAAGGAGGGCATAGTGTTAGGACATAAAATTTCTAAAAATGGTCTAGAAGTTGATAGAGCAAAAATAGAGGTGATTGAAAGACTAGAGCCACCGAATTCAGTGAAGGGAATTCGGAGTTTTTTAGGACATGCTGGATTTTTTTAGGAGGTTCATAAAGGATTTTTCCAAAATCAGTAAACCTCTTTGTAACTTATTGTGCACTGATCATGTTTTTTACTTTAATGCAGATTGTAGGAAGGCTTTTGAGACTTTAAAAGCTGCTTTAATTTCAGCACCCATTCTTTGCGCACCTAATTGGAATTTGCCATTTGAGGTAATGTGTGATGCGAGTGATGCTGCGGTAGGTGCGATGCTGGGGCAAAAGTAGGGCAAATTTATCCATCGTATATATTATGCAAGCAGGGTTTTAAATGAAGCACAAGTCAACTATACAACTACTGAAAATGAGTTGTTAGTTGTGGTGTTCGCTTTTGAGAAGTTCCGGCCATATTTGGTTGGATCCAAAGTCACGGTTTTCACAGATCATGCAGCAATAAGGTATCTAATGTCTAAGAAAGATGCAAAGCCTAGACTAATTCGTTGGATTTTACTATTGCAGGAATTCGACTTGGAGATAAAGGACAAGAAAGGATCAGAAAACATCATTGCAAATCATTTATCTCGCCTTGATCCATCATCATCTTTGCTGGAGCAATCTGCCATTTCCGATTCTTTCCCAGATGAACAGCTCTTTGTTGTTGAGGTAAAGGTAGTCAGGGATGTCCCTTGGTATGCTGATATTGCCAACTTTTTGGTAAAGGGAGTCACTCCTATTGACATGGATTGGAGGCAGAAGAAAAAGTTTAAGCATGATGCAAAATTTTTCTATTGAGATGAGTCATTTATGTATAAGCAATGCTCTGACGGTATTATTCGTAGGTGTGTTCCAGGTGCTGAAGCAAAGGAAATCCTGGAGCAATGTCACTCTTCGTCGTATGGAGGTCATTTCAGCAGTCAGAGGACAGCTATTTAAGGATGCCCATTGGGTCTACAAGCAATGTGATGCTTGCCAAAGGAGATGAAATTTAGGGCCTAGAGATGAAATGCCTCTTACTTACATTTTAGAAGTTGAATTATTCGATGTATGGGGTATTGACTTTATGGGGCCATTTCCCCCTTATAATGGCAATGTGTTTATCTTATTGGCAGTCGACTACGTGTCCAAGTGGGTGGAGGCCATCGCATGCCATCAGAGTGATGCCAAGACAGTAGCAAGGTTTCTTCAATCGCACATTTTTGCGCGGTTTGGGACACCTAGGGCTCTAGTGAGTGACGAGGGTACACATTTTGTTAATAATATATTAACTAAGCTATTAGCTAAGTATGGGATTAAGCATAGGATAACTACCCCTTATCACCCACCAGCAAATGGTCAAGCTGAAATTAGTAATAGGGAAATTAAAGCTATTTTAGAGAAAGTAGTCCATCCATCTAGAAAGGATTGGTCTTTTAGGTTGGATGAGGCTCTTTGGGCTTATAGGACAGCTTACAAGACTCCTCTAGGTATGTCTCCCTATAGGTTAGTATATGGGAAAGCTTGCCATTTACCATTAGAGCTAGAGCATAAAACATTTTGGGCTCTGAAAAAGCTGAATTTTGATATTAGTCGTGTAGGAGCAATAAGAATGCTACAGCTTAATGAATTGGAGGAATTTCGTCAATTTTCTTATGAGAATGCGAAAATGTATAAAGAAAAGACTAAGTTGTGGCATGACAAGAAAATTAAATCTAAGGAGTTTGTCAAGGGTCAAAAAGTTTTGCTTTATAATTCTAGATTAAAATTATTTCCTGGAAAATTAAAATCTAAATGGTCAGGACCATTTATTGTGGTTGAGGTTTTCCCCAATGGAGCAATTACTTTGCAGGATGAAAAAGATGGGAGAGTGTTCAAGGTGAATGGGCAACGTGTGAAGCATTACTGGGGTGAGGAGTTTCAGTCGAAATATCCTTCCCTAAGGTTGGTTGATGATTGAGAAAGCAGGACTTTTGCGGGAGCATTTCACAGAGCAAAATTTTAAGCTCCCAGAGTTTGTATTAATTTTATTTTTCGCTGATTTGATTTTAATTTCGGTTAGGTTAGATTTGATTTTGCATGATTTGTTAGATTTTATCTTTTAAGTATTTTTATTATTTTTGGTAGTTTCGATTTTATCTATTTTTTTATTTGATTTTATTTTATTTTCGGGTCATTTATTTACATTATCTTTGAAATTATCTTCTCATTAATTAGGTTTTGTCTAGATTTTATTTTAAGTTATTTGAATTTTGTTTAGTTTAAATTAATAAAGATTTTCTCTAATTTATTCGGCTTCAAGAAAGATTAAAATTGATTTGATTGGTTATTTGGTTTTCTATTTTGAAATTTGAATTTTGTATCAAAGATTCTGCAGGATCAGAAGGTTGTGGCAGCAAGATTATGGCTGGAGCAAAATAATCCGAATTAAAAGGGTTTCCGTTGGAATTTATTATTTTTACCGTTGGATTTGGCTTTGAATTTTCGCAGGTAAATTTGCATGCATCATCTGGTGAAGCCACGTGTCGCAGAGCAGTCATCCGAAGGCTTCAATGATGGACAGCACATCAATTTTTACCATGGGTGTTTTGGAATCCACGATTTTACCGTTGCTAGATTCAAATTTTCAGGTTACATTAAACGGTAATATTATTTAATAGGAGAAAATCTTTTCGGTTGAGATTTCAAATTGCTGAAGCCCTATTTATTAGCAACCTCTGGTAAGCATGTTTCACTTCATCTTCTTGATCAAATCTTTGTTGTGTGCATTCTTCTTTCTTTCTTTGTATTCTCTGTCAAAACCCCCCTTGCACCTTCAATGGCAAAGACAAGAGCTAGAAAAGAGAGGGAGAGTGAGGAGGAAGAGATACCTGTAACCCCCGAAGTTCAGAAAGTGAAAACCAAGAAGAAAAGAACACCGGAGGAGAAAGAAGCTAAAAGAAGAAGACGGCAACAGAGAGCTGAAGAACAAGAAAAGGCAAGAGAGGATGAGGTTGTTGCAGTAGAAGAGGGAGACCCAAAAGAATTTGATAAACAAAATCCAGAAGAGAATGAGCAGAGAATGACGGTTACAGAAGAAGCTCGAGAGGAAATTCAGAAGCAACAGAGTGAGGATGTGCAGACAGTGGCAGTAGAGGAAGCAGGCAGAGAGCCAGTTCAGGAGGCTCGTGTTGAGGTTATCATGCCTGAACCTCCGAGACGGTGCCGCATTAAGCGGAAAGCTGGGCGCGTTTGGGTGATCAGGATTGATACCCCGTCGCCTCCATCATCGGATTCTAAGAAAGAAAAGGCAGAGAGAGAGGAACGAGAGAAAAAAGAGGAAGCTGAAAATAAGGCAAAGGAAGAAGAGGCAAGGAAGGCAGAAGAAGAGCGTTTGCGCGAGCAAAGAGAAAACAATGGCAAAGGAATTGCCGAAGCATAGGGTGAGATTGAGGAGCCGAGGGTACCGTTCATTCGCTTCATCAACGAACTTGCCAAAGCAAAATATCAAGAGGTACTGAAGCGTGATTTCTTGTTCGAGCGGGGATTTGGCAGTGATTTGCCCAGGTTCTTGGAGTCTGGAATAGCGAGCCTTGGGTGGAGGTAGTTTTGTGCGAAGCCTGATCCTGTCAATGCCAATATCGTTCGGGAATTCTACGCCAATCTTGATGTTAAGGATGATTTTGAAGTTATAGTGCGAGGAGTGCCTGTACAATGGAGCCCAGAGGCCATTAATAATTTTTTTGATCTCCTGGACTTTCCACATGCAGTTTTTAATGAGATGATGGTTTCCCCATCGAGCGACCAATTAAGTGCGGCAGTCCGAGAGGTAGGTGTTGAGGGGGCTCAATGGAGGGTGTCGCAGACGCAGAAGCATACATTTCAAGCTGCCTATTTAAAGAGTGAAGCTAACACTTGGATGGGCTTTATTAGGCTCTGCTTACTGCCGACAACGCACGACTCCACTATATCTCGGGACAGAGTGTTGCTTGCTTTTGCCATCCTTAGATCAATGAGTATAGATGTTAGAAAAATAATTTCTACTGAGATTGCTGACTGTTGGCGCAAGAAGGTGGGGAAGTTGTTCTTCCCAAATACAATTACAATGCTTTGCAGTAAAGCAGGGGTTCCAGTGGATGAGGGAGATGTGATCCTGTTTGACAAAGGGATCATCGACACGCCCAATTTGGCACGGCTCCAGCGCATGCAGGAGGTCCGTCAAGGTGGGCTTATCTACGGCATTAACACGATTCTAGAACAATTGGCACTTTTGGCCAGTAGGCAGGAGTTTGCTGAAAGGCAAACTTTAACCTTCTGGACCTACGTTAGGAATCGTGATGCTAGTTTGAAGAGGGCGCTACAAGAAAATTTTTCAAAGCCGTATCCAGCCCTCCCTGCATTCCCCGAAGACATGCTGAACCCCTGGATTCCACCGCCGCCTGCTGAGAAAGAAGATGAAGAGGAAGATTTGGGTCAGGAAGATTGAAGAGGGATTTGAGCGCACAATCTTTTTGATGAAATATTTTGTTTGCTGGCGCATTCCTGACCCCATCTTCTTATATGATTGCTTGTCTTGTTTCTTTTTAATTTTTCTGCTTTGATAAAATATATCTCTCCTTATGTAATATCTTTTTCTATGTTTTTAATGAAATTTCCGGTTGTTTTCTGTTCCATGAGCACTGAGCGACTCTAACTTAACTAATTTTCTTCTGAATTTTTGAAGCTTGGACTGATTTCCGCTTAATTAGATCAAGGTATTCTGATCTCCAGAAACCTTTTGCTTGAGCATTTCTTCTAGCCTGGACTGTTGCTGTGACAAAGAAGATTTTGAAGGTAGTATCGACTTGTATGATCCACTTTAAACTTAGTTTTAGTCCCACGCTTAGTTTAAATTTCATAAAGCAAAATTTAAGTTTGGGGGTATAATTTGCAAAATTAATGATTCATTGGGGACAATGAATAATTCAAGTTTGGGGGACTTTTTGCTACTCCAATTGTTTTGCTCGAGCATTCCTCTCCTTCAAAATTAAAATTTGTTAGGTTATTGAGTAACCGGGGACATTTGTGATACCCACAGTTTGTCTTCGTGTCAAAAGATGACCTAGGAAATATGAAAAAAAATGATGATGAAATGATTTGCTGAAAAGAATTGATTGTTGAAAATTTTGCTGAAAAAATTGACGGAGCAAAAGTTTTGAGGGATGAATGATGATCCAGCAGTTTTTCTGTCTCCCAGAACTTAGGTGAGCTTCATCACAAAATGTCGCCATTCTGAGGAGCAAAAGATAGAATAACTAAGGATTTTTTAGCTTTATAATGAGTATTGAGCTTAGTTGGTGATGAGCTTGAGGTAGGGGTATACTGCACTATTGTTGGTATGTGAACAATTTTCCGCAAGCGCACGGGTCGTGACAAGTAATATAAAACGGTAGGCAATACCGAGTATCGAATCCTCAGGGAAATTGAATTAATTCCATTAAGTACCAAGAATCGTCATGTTTTAATTTTATTTAGAAGATCAACTCATATGATGAAGCAAAAATTTAAAGAAATAGATAAAAAATAAACATGCAATAACAAAACAGAAGTAACCAATTAAGGGAACTTGACCTAGGGTGCTATCTAGTTTTCTTGGATTTGTAGCTCAATTACATGGATGTATGTAATTAATAATCTTCAATTCCATAAATCTAGAAGTAATTACACGCGGATTTCTCTTTCAAGCTCCTCCACATCTCATACTAACATAACTAATTTATGTGTCCATCTCCTTAGTTAATCATAGTATGGCATTAAGCAACTTCATAATCAATTTCTAACAATTCTCTTTCACTCTCGTGTTCCAAGCAATCGTTAGCCATGCAATTAGGATCTAATCTAATTTCTCTCTGTCGAGTGTCAATTTAGACCAACAAATCAATTAATCCGTGATCAAGAGATTAAAAGCATTAAGCAAGAATTGCATAGATGAAATATGAAGAATTTCATTACATAATCCAAGTAATTGCGCTACAATATCCAATTAACTAGAATAACGACCCTAGGTCTCAAGATTTACTCACAAATGGAAATAATTTTGCCAAAATGATCTTGATCCATAGGCCTAACTCAAATTACAACAAGGAATTATAAAGAAGTAAGGAAGAAATAACCGATAAGTTGATCCCAAGCTCCCGCTACGATCATCTCGAATCTTGAGCCTTAGAATCTCGCTCAATTCCCACTTTTTCTCCACAATTCTTCTCACTTTTTCTCTCTATTGAGCTAGGGGAGAGCTCCCCCAAATTTTGGGATGATTTGAACCAAAGGGAAGGGGTCTTTTTATAGTGCAAGGGGCTGGAATTTTCTTGCTGAACAAGTCGACAGCGTCGAGACGCTACGTCACAGCGTCTCGACGCTGTGACGTCATGTTGTCTTGGGGCAGAAGTCGTCGCAGCGTCGAGACGCTACGCAGACAGCGTCGCGACGCTGTCGCGATTTCTGCACGCGCTATTCTGACCACCTAGCGTCTCGACGCTAGGCCTTCTAGAAGCCTGATTTGCAGAATTTTGCCTCCTTTCTTCAAACTTTTGGGCTTTTTGGGCCTCTCACTTTAATTATCTTCTCTTCTTGGACTTTAGGGCTTGGATCTTCGATGATTATTCTTTAAATTGCCCAAAAAGTCTCCAAATTTACCCAAATTCTCTTAAAATCTCAGTTTTGTTGCCCAAACTCGGTTTTCTGTAAAATCAACATAAAAATACATTAAAGCTCACAATTCATGCACAAAACTAGCTAAAATTAATAGGAAAATGATGACATTTTTGCATGTCATCACACCCCCAAACTTAAAGTTTTGCTAGTCCCGAGCAAAATAAAGTAATGCATATGAACCATAACTTGCATGCTAACACCTCTATCCTCAATGCTTCTAGCCATTAATGCAAACCATTGAAACAAATAAGTAAGTATGGTCAACCATCAAGAAGTTTAGAATTTAATCATATCCTCCCTTGCAAAATCGAATCATCATTTGTCTAATCATAATCTTTACTTAGCCCGGAATCATTTATATACTCCTCCATTCATCTTCCCCCTACACTCGCACTAAAGCTCGCCCTTTTAGCCATCATACTTATCTAGCAAGTACTACCTTACTAAGGTGCTCATAATTCTTGAGGCATCCCAATTTTTTTTTTTTCCTTTTAGATGCAGCGCCTTCGTTCTGGCTTGCCAACATTGGTGATGAAAGCATCCAACTACGAGCGGTTCATCTTTCAGGATGCCGAAGCATGCTCATTTCTTTCCAGCGTTTTCATGCAAAGGCAAACGATGGGTGTCATGAATGCCCCTGGTTACTAACACTCTCAAGAAAGTGGAGCATTTATTATTATTATTATTATTATTATTATATTTTTTTTTTAGCAAATCATTTCTTTTTCCCAAAGCTCAGTATTACCTACTATTACGCAGGAAAGCTACCTAGACAAACTTTACACCTATCGGAGTGACAACGAACTTCCAAAGCATATAACTTTCATCTAGGCTTTCAAAATCATAATAAAACAAGTGAATCATCATACTTTGCAAGGGGATCAAAGAAAAAAATTTAAAATTTTCGTGAATTTAGACATGTTTCCAAATTTGCAACAATAAGAGAGAATCATGGCTAAAAGCAAATCATCAGACGTCATTATCATCAACATGCATTTAATTCATCATTACTTTGCTTACACAAAACCTAAGCAGAGTGAATCTCCCCCCCAAACTTAAAATATACATTGTCCCCAATGTATGAACATTTAATCAGATAAAGAGAGATCGATACTGCCCTGAAAAAGCGAGAGAGTTTGAAACGTCTTGAATTTTCATCCGAAGAGAGAATGAGTGGATAGGCATGATTTCACGAACTTCCTACATAAGGATCAATCTCAAGGGAGCATTATGATCAATACGAAAAAAAAAATGAAACCTAAAAACTTAAACAGCTTGGGTTGCCTCCCAAGAAGCGCTTGTTTAACGTCCTGAGCTAGACGGGGCTTGGTCACCCTGGATCCGTTAAAATCATTTTTTCGACCTTGCGCTCTTCGAATCCACAATAGTGCTTCACTCTTTGAGCATTGACTTTAAAAGTTAACCCGCTGTTATCCATTAATTCAATTGGTCCATATGGGGATACTTCCTTGATTATGAATGGACCGGACCATCTTGACTTCAATTTTCCTGGGAATAATCGCAATCGAGAATTGAATAGAAGAACTTGCTGCCCTGGCTCAAAAGAACGCTTTTGGATTATATTATCATGCCATCTTGCGGTTCTTTCCTTATAGAGCTTTGCGTTTTCATATGCCTGGCTCCTGAATTCTTCTAATTCGTTGAGCTGCAGAAGACGTTGTTCCCCAGCCTTCTCTGCGTCCAAGTTTAGCTTCTTGATAGCCCAATATGCTTTGTGCTCAAGTTCCACAGGCAGGTGACAGGCCTTTCCATACACTAATCGATACGGGGATGTACCGATTGGAGTTTTGAAAGCTGTCCGGTAGGCCCACAAAGCATCGTCCAACTTGTATGCCCAGTCCTTTCTGTTGATACGAACTGTCTTCTCTAGAATTTGCTTAATCTCCCTGTTAGAAATCTCAGCTTGCCCGTTAGTCTGGGGATGATAAGCTAAAGAAGTCTTATGCTTGACACCATATTTCCTCAGTAATGATTCGAACAATTTATTGCAAAAATGAGACCCCTTATCACTAATTATAGCTCGTGGTGTGCCAAATCTAGTGAAAATATTTTTATGCAGAAAACGTAACACAACACGAGCATCATTAGTCTTAGTGGCTACTGCCTCTACCCATTTAGAAACGTAATCAACAGCAACTAGGATGTACGAGTATCCATTGGAAGAGGGAAAAGGGCCCATAAAGTCCATGCCCCACACATCAAAAAGTTCAATTTCGAGAATAGGGGTTAAGGGCATTTCATGGCGTCTAGAAATATTTCCTGTCCTTTGACATCTATCACATGTTCTTACGAAGGTATAACAATCTTTAAATAAAGTAGGCCAATAAAAACCAGATTGAAGTACCTTTGCTGCAGTACGAGTTGGTCCAAAATGACCACCATAAGGAGAGGCATGACAACCATGTATAATCTTACCTACTTCTTCTGCTGGAATGCACCTTCGAATGATTTGGTCAGAACATACTTTAAAGAGAAATGGGTCATTCCACAGATAGGACTTTACATCATGGAAAAACTTCTTTCTTTTCTGAGCATTTAAGTCTGGAGGTATTTCTTTTCCTGCAAGAAAGTTTACAAAATCGGCGTACCAAGGAAAAGAAGTTTTAATAGCATATAACCTTTCATCAGGAAAAACTTCTTTAATAGGAAAGGTTGCAATGTTCTTTTCATGCTTTATCCGAGACAAATGATCTGCGACTACATTCTCGCAACCTTTTCTATCCTTGATCTCATAGTCAAATTCTTGCAATAACAGAATCCATCTTATGAGTCTGGGCTTGGAATCCTTTTTACTACTCAAATAACGAATAGCAGCGTAGTCAGTATGCACTATAACCTTTGTACCGAGTAAATAGGGCCTAAACTTATCGAAAGCGAACACAACAGCAAGCATCTCCTTCTCTGTAGTGGTGTAGTTTTGTTGAGCACTATCTAAAGTTCTGCTTGCATAATAGATCGCCCTAAAGAACTTATCTCGACGTTGCCCTAAGACAGCTCCCAAAGCATAATCACTAGCATCGCACATGATTTCAAATGGTTGACTCCAGTCAGGAACAACAATGATGGGTGCAGAAATCAATTTTTCCTTCAAAAGATTAAATGCTAGCAAACACTCTTTTGAAAACACAAATGGAGCATCCTTTTCAAGCAAATGGCACAGGGGTTTAGCAACTTTTGAAAAATCTTTTATAAAACGTCTGCAAAACCCTGCGTGGCCTAAGAAACTACGAACTCCTTTAACATTAATGGGTGGAGGAAGTTGCTCAATAGCAGAAATCTTGGCTTTATCAACCTCCAAACCCTTTTCAGACACATTGTGACCTAGGACTATCCCCTCTTTCACCATAAAATGGCATTTTTCCCAATTTAAAACAAGGTTAGTCTCTTGGCATCTTTGCAAAACACGAGAGAGATTATGCAAACAGTTATCAAAGGATGAACCAAAAACAGAGAAATCATCCATAAATACTTCCATGATCTCTTCTACAAAGTCTGAAAATATGGCCATCATACAACGTTGAAAGGTAGCTGGAGCATTACATAGTCCAAATGGCATACGCCGAAAAGCATATGTGCCATAGGGACACGTAAATGTTGTTTTCTCTTGGTCTTCGGGTGCAATCGCGATTTGATTATAGCCCGAATAACCATCAAGAAAACAGTAATATGGATACCCAGCTAGCCTATCAAGCATTTGATCAATAAAAGGGAGAGGAAAATGGTCTTTTCTGGTGGCCTTGTTTAACTTCCTATAATCAATACACACACGCCAACCGGTGACTGTCCTAGTAGAAATGAATTCATCTTTCTCATTCTTAACAACAGTCATCCCTCCTTTCTTAGGCACTACTTGAACAGGACTCACCCAAGGGCTGTCAGATATAGCATATATAATTCCTGCATTTAATAATTTTAACACCTCAGATTTTACCACTTCCTTCATTGTTGGATTTAATCTCCTTTGGTGTTCTACTGTAGGATTAAAGGCATCTTCCATTAAGATTTTATGCATGACAATTGAAGGACTAATTCCCTTAATATCACTAATAGACCATCCTAAGGCAGATTTATTCTTTTTCAAAACACCCAACAATTTTTCCTCTTCTACCTTACTTAAGTCAGCAGAGATAATAACCGGAAAAGTAGAAGAGTCTCCTAAGAATGCATAGCACAAGTGGGCAGGCAATTGTTTTAATTCAGGGGAAGGGACATCAACTTGAGCACAAATATCTAATGATAACGTTTCTTCCCTTCCTAAAGATCTATCAATTAAAGCATTTTCTTGATCAACATCTAATAATTCATCTCCAAACACGTCAGGCATGCTTATCTCATAATGATCAACAGGAGACTCTGACTCTACACATGCATTGATAATAGCGTCAACTGAATCAATCGAGAAGCAGGAGCTAACCTCTTCTGGATATTTTAATGCATTAAAAAGGTTGAACACTACCTCGTCGTCTTCCACTCTGAGAGTCAGGGTTCCTTTTTGTACCTCAATTAGGGCACGAGCGGTTGCCAAAAATGGTCTCCCAAGAATGATCGGGACTTCAGGGTCTTCTTCCATGTCTAAAACTACAAAGTCCGCAGGGAATATGAATTTGTCGACATTGATCAAAACATCTTCTAACACACCTTTGGGGTATGTCATTGAACGATCTGCTAATTGCAGAGCAATTGTAGTTGACTTTAATTCCCCCAAACCAAGTTTCCTGTAAACACTGAATGGCATTAGGTTTATACTTGCCCCTAAATCACACAAAGCTTTTTTTATGAACAAACTACCAACAGTACAGGGAAGAGTAAAACTCCCTGGATCCTTTAATTTTGGTGGTAGATGTTTCTGGATTATGGCACTGCACTCGGCTGTCATATTCACTGCCTCATGGTTCTCAAATTTCTTTTTCTTTGACAATATTTCCTTCATAAACTTGGCATAGTGTGGCATCTGTTCCAAAGCATCAGCAAAAGGAATGTTAATATGAAGCTGTTTAAAAATATCAAGAAACTTTGAAAATTCAGCATCCAACTTTTTCTTTTGAAATCTCTGAGGATAAGGAATCTGGTTAAGAACTAAAGGAATAGAATCAGAAGACTTATCTGGCACTGATAGTGTTGTCTCTTCCTCTGGTTTGTGTTCATCTTCCTCATCCACTATCCTTCCAGTGATGGGGTTTGTTTCTTCTTTTCTTTCAATTTCTCTCAACTGTTTCCCACTTCTAAGAGATATGGCGGCGCATTGTTCGTGTGGGTCCATGGTGACGATATTGGATAAATTTCCTTGCTGGATTTCCTTCATAAATATTGTCATTTGATCCATTTTTGCTTCCATCTTATTAATGACAATATCTACTTTGGCTTGAACATTTTCATTCAGATTTCTAGTCTCATTCATGAAGTTTCTTAGCATTTCTTCCAAAGGGCTTTTCTTTTTTTTAAGTTCAAACTCCTCTTTTAATTCAGCTTTTGCCGAACTTGGAGTTTTTGATCCTGTGAGCTTGTTTAGAGCTTTGGTTAGAGCTTCGACTTGCAACCTTAAAGCACTCACTCCTTCATTTTCACATAGTTTCTCCTTAATTTTGGACTCTGGTTGCCATTGGTAACTTGTCAAAGCCAACTCTTCTACTATGGTTTGTGCCTCCTTGACAGTTTTGGCTAAAAAGTTTCCTCCAGCCGTAGTGTCAAGAATTGTCTTTAAATTCCTATTTAACCCACTGTAGAAAAGTTGAATTTGAAGCCAATCAGGATATCCATGTTGTGGGCATTTCCTTAACAAATCCTTATATCTCTCCCAAGCTTCATATAATTGCTCTTCCTCTAATTGTTGAAATTTTCCAATTTCAGCTCTAAGCTTGGTAATCTTTTCTAATGGGAAAAATTTTGCAAGGAAAGCTTTGACTAGATCATTCCAACCAAGGATGCTATTTGAGGTTAACGAGTCTAATCAATCTCTAGCCTTGTCTTGTAAAGAAAATGGAAATAACTGCAACCGAATTGAGTCAGGGCTAACTCCTCCCATTTTTACAGTTCCACAGATATTCAAAAATGATCTTAGGTGATGGTGTGGATCTTCTGATGGATGACCTTTGAAAGCATTCTCTCTTACCATTTGAATGAGACTAGCTTTGAGCTCAAAATTATCGACAGTGACTGGCTCATAAGCTATTCCAGAATAGTTTAATGGAAATTCAGGCAAGAAATAATCTCGGATTGCTTTGTTTTCTGCCATGATTAAATCTCAAAAGAACAGATTATCCACCTTATAGCTCCACAAAACTAAAAAAATAAAATGCAGAAAAATAAATTTCTAAATTAAAATTAAACACTTAATTCTCAATATTAACGGAAAAAATTACAAGATCCCTGGCAACGGCGCCAAAAACTTGTTGGTATGTGAACGATTTTCCGCAAGCGCACGGGTCGTGACAAGTAATATAAAACGGTAGGCAATACCGAGTATCGAATCCTCAGGGAAATTGAATTAATTCCATTAAGTACCAAGAATCGTCATGTTTTAATTTTATTTAGAAGATCAACTCATATGATGAAGCAAAAATTTAAAGAAATAGATAAAAAATAAACATGCAATAACAAAACGGAAGTAACCAATTAAGGGAACTTGACCTAGGGTGCTATCTAGTTTTCTTGGATTTGTAGCTCAATTACATGGATGTATGTAATTAATAATCTTCAATTCCATAAATCTAGAAGTAATTACACGCGGATTTCTCTTTCAAGCTCCTCCACATCTCATACTAACATAACTAATTTATGTGTCCATCTCCTTAGTTAATCATAGTATGGCATTAAGCAACTTCATAATCAATTTCTAACAATTCTCTTTCACTCTCGTGTTCCAAGCAATCGTTAGCCATGCAATTAGGATCTAATCTAATTTCTCTCTGTCGAGTGTCAATTTAGACCAACAAATCAATTAATCCGTGATCAAGAGATTAAAAGCATTAAGCAAGAATTGCATAGATGAAATATGAAGAATTTCATTACATAATCCAAGTAATTGCGCTACAATATCCAATTAACTATAATAACGACCCTAGGTCTCAAGATCTACTCACAAATGGAAATAATTTTGCCAAAATGATCTTGATCCATAGGCCTAACTCAAATTACAACAAGGAATTATAAAGAAGTAAAGAAGAAATAACCGATAAGTTGATCCCAAGCTCCCGCTACGATCATCTCGAATCTTGAGCCTTAGAATCTCGCTCAATTCCCATTTTTTCTCCACAATTCTTCTCACTTTTTCTCTCTATTGAGCTAGGGGAGAGCTCCCCAAAATTTTGGGATGATTTGAACCAAAGGGAAGGGGTCTTTTTATAGTGCAAGGGGCTGGAATTTTCTTGTTGAACAAGTCGACAGCGTCGAGACGCTACGTCACAGCGTCTCGACGCTGTGACGTCATGTTGTCTTGGGGCAGAAGTCGTCGCAGCGTTGAGACGCTACGCAGACAGCGTCGCGACGCTGTCGCAATTTCTACACGCGCTATTCTGACCACCTAGCGTTGAGACGCTACGGTCCTAGCGTCTCGACGCTAGGCCTTCTAGAAGCCTGATTTGCAGATTTTTGCCTCCTTTCTTCAAACTTTTGGGCTTTTTGGGCCTCCCACTTTAATTATCTTCTCTTCTTGGACTTTAGGGCTTGGATCTTCGATGATTATTCTTTAAATAGCCCAAAAAGTCTCCAAATTTACCCAAATTCTCTTAAAATCTCAGTTTTGTTGCCCGAACTCGGTTTTCTGTAAAATCAACATAAAAATACATTAAAGCTCACAATTCATGCACAAAACTAGCTAAAATTAATAGGAAAATGATGACATTTTTGCATGTCATCAACCATAAAGTGGGTCATCCCATGCTTAAGAGCTTATGACTGTAAGGCTGCTTTAAGTCTGATAAACAAGGATATAAACCCTTTGAAAATATGTTTTGAAATGTTTGATAATAGAGCTAGGCTGTGGTGAGTTCTTAGAATTAAGTTGAAAAGTGGTGATTATTTGTCCATGCCGGAGGAATCATTTTGCTGCAGCAGAGCTTGGTTTTGCAGAGTGCTCAGGTAAAGGTTAAAGGTGGTGTTGGACTGTCTGGTTTGATTAAGCTATTCTTTGTCTGATGTTTTGAATTCTTGAAGGAAGGTTGGTTAGTATTGCTCGGGACACGCAACAGTTCAAGTTTGGGGGTATGATAACTGCCCAAAAGGTAGTTATTTAGGCCTCAATTATATAGGGATTTGTGTGTCCTTTATGCTTATTAGGGTTGGTTTTGGATAGATGTTACATGTTTTAACCCATTTGGAAGAATGGAAGCAGTGGAAATTATTTTGTGTAGATTATGCTGCTGGGCGACTGGAGAGAGCAAATTCTGTGTTGCAGCAAAACTGGGAACAGAACTGCCACATCACAGCTCGTTAGCCAACTTCATGAACCGACTTCTATTGAGTTATTTTCGGGATAAAGGAGCAAGGAGAGCCCTACACGTGTCCAATTTGACCTAATTCAAGCCTCCTATCCTTCTATAAAAGGAAGTAGCCGTCCAAGTCAAAAGTATTCCATGTTCTCCCTTGGAAGCCGAATAGTATAGAGAAATTAAAGATCATCAAGAACACCATCATCCGCAAGCTGATTAAGGAGTTTATTTTCTTTATTAACTTGTGATTATGGATATGCCTACTCAGATTGTGATTTGTATTTTCATGCCTATTATGAACTAAGTAGCTAAGGTGTTGGTAGGAATAATGTGATTGGCGTGCTTCATCTTTAGTAATATATTGACTATCGCATTTTGGTTAATTGTTGTGTTTATTACCATTTTATGTCCGCCTGGCCAACCGGTGTGAATAGCTCTCTAGTTTCAGGGATGATTTAGAGAGTGTGTGGCAATTATCCACACTACGATCATTGTGTATTGGTGAACAACAGTGACTGAGCTAGGGATAGCCAGTTGCCTAGTGCTTGATCGGTCGTACTTCATTGGGGTTGGAACACATCCCAAAAGATCCGGAGTTCCGGGAGGAATCAGCTAATAATACTGCGAGAAATGCATGATCAATAATATTGCTAGAGCATCTTTTAGAACAATCACTAAATCCTAACCAGCGTCTGTCTTTAATCTGTCTATCTATTTGTTTACTTGTTGTTCTATCATTTATTTTGCCTCAGCATAATTCTTATAAAAGCAAATCATTTTACCATCTTTGAAACCATTAGAAAGTTACACAAAATAGGTAGAGTGGAAACTAATTTAGGACTCAGATTGATAATATTACTTGCTCCAGACTGTGTATATTTGCACATGAATTCTAGAGTCTTTTATACCATATTTTTACTCACTCTAGGAACCCAACAGTCCGGAGGATGGAGAATCCCCGGACGGTCCGTTATCTACGTATGGAAGTGCACAAAATTAACCCTGGTTTAGTTTTCATATCTGAAACAAAGAGCAATGGAGGAAATCAAGAGAGATTGAAGGATTGGTTGAATATGGAAGGCTGTATATGTGTCCCGAGTGATGGTGCTAGTGGAGACCTTATGCTGTTTTGGGAGGAGGAGTTTGAAGTTAAAATAAAATCTTACTCAAAAGGTCATATAGATATTGAATTCAAGCTGAACAAGGAGTGGTGGCGTTTCACGGGTTTTTACGAAAATCTAGTAGTTGAAAAAGAGTTGATTCTTGGGAATTGCTCAAAAGACTCAACGATTCTAGTAACCAGCCGTGGATAGTAGGAGGAGATTTCAACGAGATCATGTTTGACATGGAAAAATTAGGAGGGAGACCAAAGAGGCAAAAAAATATGATTGTCTTCAAGACTACTTTAAGTTTATGTCATCTTATCGACATTGGGTTTAGTGGCGACAAGTATACGGAACAAGGGCTAGAGCTCCAGAGCAGGGAAAATCATTCTCAAAACAGAAGAATGTATGTTGAACCTCTTTAAATGGAACAAGTCTAGATTGAAGGGTACTATTCCGGGAGCAATAGACAGGAAGTCAAAAGAGATCAGAGAGCGAGAGAAGATTGGTTGAATTGGGGAGATAGAAATACCAAGTGGTTCCACTCGAAGGCATCCCATAGAAAAAAGAAAAATTCAATTTCAGGACTAAAGACACAGCAAATGGGATTGGGTGGAAGTGGAAGAAGATATAGGGGTAATAGCGACAGAATATTTTCGGAACCTGTTCACATCCTCAAAACCAAAGGTAGAGAGCTGACTTTGAAGGACGTGGAAGTAAAGGTTACTGAGAGTCAAAGGAGAAAGCTTAGTCAGCCTTTCACAAAAGCAGAAATAGAAAGAGCTTTGAAAGAAATGAACCTGACAAAAGCGCTAGGCCTTGATGGCGCCCACACGTTATTTTTTCAAAGATATTGGGACATAGTGGGAGACGATATTTCTAAAGTGTGCCTCGGCATCCTAAATGGGGATGAGCGGATGGACCAGTTGAATAACACTTGGATTGCGCTGATTCCAAAAATATCTAACCCTTCAAAAATGGAAGAATTTCACCCAATTAGCCTATGTAATGTGGTCTATAAATTGCTTTCTAAACCTATAGCAAACAAGATGAAGAACATGTTGGATGAGATAATATCGCCAAACCAATCGTCCTTTATCCCCGGAAGATTGATCACTGACAACGTGCTGATAGGCTTCGAATGCATCCACACAATTAATAGCAAAAGGAAAGGAAAAGACGGGGTTATAACCATGAAGCTAGACATGAGCAAAGCCTATGATAGGGTGGAGTGGGTCTTCATTCACAAGGTCATGAAGATGGGCTTTAAAGATAGTTGGATTCGAAAGGTTATGAGCTGTGTAGAATCGGTAACTTATTCAGTCCTAATCAACGGATTCCTAATGCCTGAATTCATTCTAGAGAGGGGGTTGCGCCAAGGAGACCCCATATCCCCTTATTTGTTCCTCATCTGTGCAGAAGGACTTTCAGCGCTATTTAAAAGGGGGGAAAATCTTTCTAATCTTCGTGGTTTGCAAATTAATAAATTGTGCCCCTATTTAACTCATCTTTTCTTTGCAAACGACAATTGATAACTCTCCAAAAGGGAGTTATTTAAGCCTTTATTTCTATAGTGGTTTGTGTGTCATTCATGCCAAATAGGTGTACTTTTAGATGAATATTATATGTTTTACCCTATTTAGAAGAATGGATGCTTTGGAAGTTTTTTTTCAGAGAAAATAATGGGGAGCGACTTAAGGGAGCAAATTTCATGATCCAGCAAAGCTAGAAGCAAAACTGGCCATGTGAGTTGCACGTGATTCATTAATGAGGTGGCGTTTTCTGAATCAATCTCAAATCTATGAAGCTTGGAGAGCCCTCCACGTGTAATCTTTGACCTAATTAGGGTTGACTCCACTCTATAAAAGAAAGTAGTCGTCTCAAGTCAATTCATTCCAAGTTGGAGACTCACTTTCCATCTTTGGAAGTCGAGTGAAGGAGGAACAATTGGAGACTTCAAGAAGACCATCAGCTACGGATTGCTACAAGGGAATTAATTTTTTCTTATAAAAGTCTTGTAGTTATGGATGCACGTACTCAGATTGTAACGTGTGTTTGTTTTTATTCCATGAACTAAATTTACTTAGGTGTTGGTTAGGATCTATGTAATTGTCGTACTTCATACTTTAGCATTTGGTATTGATTTGAACATCTTGATTACTTGTTGTTATTATTCTTATTTTGTGCCCACCTGGCCAGCCGGTATGAATACCATCTTTTAGTTTCAGGGATGACTTGAGAGGCGTGTGACTCGTAATTGAAGGATTTGGAATTCCCTAATTCCGATAAAGCGGAAGCGTAATTCGGACCGTCCGTAGTTAATTTTGTTTCCACCAAAATACCAATACATAGGCAAAATTTAGAAAACTATTCTAAATCAATTATTAAGGCTAAGCAGACAACCTTAGAACTAATTCTAAAGGGGAGAAGCAAACATACCGTCGTTGTTGTCTCTAAAATATCAAGAACGTCTTTCTTGATTTTGGACCAAGCGTCAACAATTGGGACACCACCAATTGATCTTCCCCACTATAACTCTGAGATTAGGAACGTAGTTGTGGGACTACATAATCTTCAATGGGAAAAACTCTAGAGAGAAAATTTTCCCTAGAGTTCTTGGGTTGAGAGAATATGAGAGGGAGGATAGAGAGAATGCAAGAGTGCATTATTGTGGCCTTATGTTGTAGTACCTAAACCCTAGGGTTAGTGTTCTATTTATTGGAGAAAAGTCATGAATAAAATATTCATTTAAAATCAATTATTTCCATAACTGATTAAATCTTTTCCATAATTAATCAATTCCATAGCCAATCAATTCCATAATTGATTAATCTTTTCCATAAATGATTGATCACTTCCATAAGTGATTAAATCATTTCCATAAACGATTAATTACTTTCATAAGTGATTAATCATTTCTATAATTGATTAATTTCCAATTAATTAATTCCTTAAATTAATTAATCACCAATTAAATATCATATATTTAATTTAAGACCTTCTATTAATTAATTATTTACCCAATTAAATATCATATATTTAATTTCAGGCCTTCAATTAATTAATTCTATAATATGAATCAAATTCATATTAAAATTGAAACTCCTTCCAATTCTCTTATATCCTATAAATTTAATATGAATCAAATTCATATTAATATTTGAACTTCTTCAAATATTTATTTCTCTCATAATAAAAAAGTTTAATTTCAAATTAGACTTTACATTTTAATGTATCATTATACATTATACTAATTTGTATCTCATACAATTAACTTAATTCCCAATTTGGATTTGAACTATTCAAATTCTCTCAAGATATAATTGTTCCTAATTACTCTTGACGAGCTAGCAGGGGGACCTAATGGACCTACAGATCAAAAGCTCCAATGATATGAGGTTAATCGATTAAACTCATTAATCAGGTTAACCAATATTCATTAACTGTGGGTCATTCCACTAAAGACCCACGGCTGAACTCTTCTCACTGTAGAGCATTTATGTGTCCATGAATATAGAACTATACCGGTAAGTCAATCCTTCACGAGTGTTCGTAATCACGGCTAGGTCAAATTATCGTTTTACCCCTGTGTTACATATGTCTCCTTAAGTACCAACGCTCCTCTAATGAACAACCTGTTTATGGTCCAACCATTAAATAGAAAGTCCCTCTCGGGCCAGTGAGAGGGTGGGATCCCTTTGTTCAAGTCCTGGAGTCACCATTTAAGGGAACACTCATCTACTTCTCCTAGAAGTGGGAAGGAGTGAATTTCATCTTGTGTTGTCATGTCCCCAGCCCCCCACTCGGTCTCATCCCCAATAAGGTAGGCTTATTGAGTCGGCGTGCAGGCCACTCTCACCCATACTAATCAAAGGACAATCCCTCGTGAGAAGGAGTTCATGACACACTCAGGATTAAGACTGAGTTACCTAGGTCATCCTATTGAAACAGTAACCTAACTAGTTAACGGTGTTACATCTAGTGGTTTACTATTTCGTGGTTCGGTCTTATGCAAACTCATTGCATATAATACCCCCGTTCGCATGTCTCCTACATGGACGCCTTGGATCAATACGTCTATATCGAATACAAAGCGGGTCGTATCACATAGTGTTACTAGGATAAGGTACCCAACCTTATCCCTGTACTATAGACCTTTTAGGTTGTTACTTGAACACCAATCTCCGTATGTCCCCACATACTTGTTCAAGTTACATAGAAACAACCTTGGATCTTAGTTTATTAGATTTGGGTCATATTGTGCAATATTTAACAATAACACTTTATTGTAGAAACTCAATAACACTTTATTGAAACAAGTATACAATTTGTTTACATTCACTATTTACGAAATTTAGGGCATAAAACCCAACAGTAATCACACTAGACCATTATGTGTTGGTGGACGCCAATAACTGAGTTAGGGATAACCAGTCACTTAGTGCTTGATCGATAGAGCGTCATTGGAGTTGAAACACATTCCAAAAAATCCAGAGTTTCGAGAGGATCCTGCTTATTAGACTGCAAGAGAATGCCTAATCAATATTATTGCTAGAGCATCTTTTTAAACAATTACAGAAATCTTAACCAACGATTGTTTCCAATCTGTCTACTTTATCCGTTTTTATTCTGCTCTGTTATTTCTTTTGCTTTAGCATTATTTCAAAACCAATCATTTTAACAACCTTGAAATCACTAAAAAGTTACACAAGATAGGTAGAGTGAAAGCTATTCAAAACCTCGTGGATACGATAAATTACTTATCACTTGTTGCATACTATGTGCACTTGTTTAGTATTCTAGAGATAATTTTTATCATATTTTTAACCCACTCTAGAAGGCAACAACAACCTAGTCCTATGTAAGGCTAACCGGAGGAATTACAAAACGATCAAGAAAATTTTAGGGGAGTACGAGGCAGTCTCGAGGCAAACTATCAATTTGGACAAATCTTCTTGTATGATGAGCATGAATGTGAAAGACAAGAGAGCATCAAAGCTGAGTAACATTATGGGTTTTAAAAGAACAAATTCGCTTGGATACTATTTAGGGATGTCATCTCAAACGGGAAGAAGGAAAAACAAGATATTCTGGAAAATCAAAGAGAAGGTTTGGAAAACTTTACAAGGCTGGAAGGAAAAACTATTCTCTATGGGAGGAAAGGAGGTTTTAATCAAAGTAGTCGCCCAAGTCATTCCAACCTATACGATGGGCAATTTTAAACTCCCAAAAGGTATTAGCGAAGAGATTAACAGACTTTGTGCGAAATTTTGGTGGGGATCGGCGGGAGACTTTGTGCGAGTAAGGAAAAAAAAGGGATCGGGTTCAGAGATATAAACTTACTCAATCAAGCTATGTTGGCTAAGTAGAGTTGGCGCATAATTAAAAATCCGACTAGCCTTCTTGTAAAGATCTTGAGAGGAAGATATTTCTCTAACAATTAATTTCTTGAAGCTTCCTTAGGATCAAATCCTTCCCTTACATGGAGGAGCATCTTGTGGGGAAGAGAGTTATTTAAGAAAGGGATGAGGTGGAGAGTGGGAAATGGCAAGCTCATTAGTATAGACAAAGATCAATGGATCCCTAGAAAAGGTTTATCTAAACCTATAAGGGTCTGTGAAAATCTAAAAGGGCATAGTGTTGCAAGGCTCATTAACGACAATGGAAATTGGAAAGTCTCTAAGATTAAAGAGAAATTTCTTCTAGCAGATACAGAAGCAATTCTAAATATCCTCCTAGGAAACAACAAAGCACAAGATGTAATCATATGGAATCCGGTAAAAAAAGGAACCTTCTCAGTTAAAAGTGTGTATCATCTAGCACATAACCTAGAAAATGAAGGAAAAAATCCTCTTCAAACAGCTGAAAGAACTCAGACCAATGGAAAAAGTTTTGGAGGTTAAAGGCAGAGGGAAAAGATTTGTGCTTGGAGGGCTCTCCAGAACTCTCTCCCGACCCAACAAAACATCATCAATAGAGGAATAGATACTCACTATCTGTGTTTTTTTGTGCAGGAAGAAGGAGGAATCAATTGACCATGTGATATGGAGTTGCAAATTCTCTAGACAGATTTAGTTTCGTTTCTTTCCCTTCCTATGCGAATGTCAAGATTGGTTCATACCAGACTAAAATCCTAGAGAGAAATGGAATTATCTTATGGACCACCTAGAAGAAAATGATCTTTCTACAGCAATCAAAATCATATGGAGCTTATGGTAGAACAAAAATTCAATAAAATTCAAAGCAGTAGCCCCAGAGATCAATCGTATAATCAAGGTAGTGGAATCAAGAAAAGGAACAGAGCCATACCAGCAAGTTCATGATCAAATCTCTGCAACGCCGAAGAACCAGATGAGTTAAAGGCAATGGTCCCCCCCCCCTCCGGAGAGTTGTTGGAAAATTAACACCGATGCTTCGTGGTCGGAAGCCAAAGGATTTGGGGGAATCAGTTGGGTAGCTCGTGACTCCGAAGGTTCTTTGATCTGCATGAGAATCAAAAAAATTAAGAGGAAATGACCAATTGTTTGCTTGGAGATGAAAGCCATAGCTGAAAGTTTACGAATCATACTCAGTCGAATTGGTAAGTCGCTCCAGAGGATCATAATCGAATTATACTCGCTTGAAGCCATCTCTATCCTTGACCATGAAGTCGTCGATCTCTCTGAGGTTAGGAATGTTGCCGATGAAGCTGAGTAACTGGCGGCGCGGGTGGGAGGCGTCTCTTTCACCTTCAGTTCGCGGGAGACAAATCGGAAGATGATTTTTTTTTGTATGGAGACTTTTCCGAGAAGTTCAAGCGAATGAGTTTTGGGTTCTTTCAAATCGGAAGATGATTTTTTTTTATGGAGACTTTTCCTCCTTGGATGCTCTTTGGTGGGTGTTTAATGAAATTTGATTTGTTAAAAAAAAAAACAAGTATAATTAAAACTTTTTTTTCGGTTTAAAATTAAAATTTAAGCAACACTGATGTACTTATCTTGGGGTAATGACAAAAATGACCCCTTGAAGTTTTTGGTTTGAAATTTTGACCCCTTCTAAGAAAAAAGATTTTTTTGACCCCCTTGATGATGAATATGATGTAAGCATGCATAGTAATTTACTTTTATACCCTCAATTCATTAAAACCCACTAAAATTAATTATTTCACCAACTTTTCACCCACTTTCACCAACTTCCAATATCATAATTACCATCCATTACTCTTAACCCTCCATTAAACCCATTTTGAAAAAAAAAACATCCTACAATCACCCAACCCCTCATCTTCTCTCTTGAATCCACAACAAGTTGTTCACTAAAGTGCATTTGATCCACAGCAAGTGTTCATTTTTTAACCAAGGTACGTTGCTTGTCATTATTCTATCGTTTTTGTTTCAAAAAATCCAATTAAATGTTGTTGAGATGATTTTTTTCGTCAAAACTGTGTCGAACCCGGTCCAATCTCGGTCGGACATCTTGAAAATCCCGGCCGAACCATAAATTTTTCCGGCCGAGATTCATACATATTGAAGACCGACCGAACCGACATTTTCCCGACCGAACCACGTTTTTCCCGACCGAACCGTCACCGAGATTAGACCAAGATGAGGGATATTTTTTTGTTTTTTTGTTTGTTATTTTTATTTTTTTTAATGTTTATGAATTTCCTGTGGTTGCATACATTTGTTTATATATTCTTTTGTATTTGTGCAGATGCCTCGTGTTTGGGTATGTTTTGGTGGTGTGTGGAAGGAGAGTGAAAAGGAGTACGATGGTGGAGAGGTGAGGGCCCTAGACGTGGATGTGGGAATTTCTTATAACAAGTTCTTAGGTCAGGTGTATGAAATAAGTAGTATAAGTCCGAATGATAATGACATTGTTTTGAGTTGTCTGCTTCAACTGAGGTCTAAATCTCCCGCTTATGTGATTAGGAATGATGTAGATTTGCATAGTTTTTTGGCTTGGGAGTTAGTGTCTGCAAGTCCCCTTTATGTATCCACTGTGCCGAAATCATCCTCCCTGTCCAGTAACCAAGGGTTTCGTCCATATCCCATTCCATATACTGTACCAAATACTCCATATATGGGAATGCAGTACTTTTCATATATGGATCCAAATCATCAACTATACCATTACACGTTTGTCCCGCCATATACTCCACATTACATTAGTCAAGAAATACCATCCCGAGCCACACCCTTTCCACACAATGAAGATCATCACAATCCCTCGACCTCCACATCCTTCCCATACAAAGAAGAGCAAGAGCAACACATCCTCTCCGTTTCCACACACATGCCATTTACACCCATTTATAATGAGCCAATGTCACTGAGTCCAATATGTGACGATGAGGGGGCATATAACCTTGGGGATGATGTTGACTACGTTACCCCGCAGAATGATTTCCATGACTGGGGAGAGTATGGAGAGGATGTTAACCCGGACAGTGATTTTCAGGATTAGGGAGATTACGGAGAAGAGGAGCCGGGGACATATACAGATGGAGCACATGAGAGTGGCGAGGAAGATCTGTACGAAGTTGATGTAACTGCCCAGGAGATGGAGGAGAACATCGGGGGTTCATCAAGAGGTACTTGGAACTGCACAAAATGTCGATACTCTTGCTATGGCCGTTAATATGGCTCCTGGCCCTTCTACGACAACTCATGCATCTAATTCAGCAGTAATGCCAGGTCAGTACTCTAATTACAAGGATATAGAAGTGAGAGATATATTCTTGTTTAAGAAGGACATGCAGATGAGACTGTCTGTTTTAGGGATGAGAGAGAACTTTGAATTTAGGGTTAAGAAGTCTAACAAGAAAATATTCAAGGTTCAATGTGTTGTTGAGGAATGTAAATGGAGGGTCCGAGCTACAGTCTTGAAATGCTCTAATGTCCTTACAGTTACCAAGTATTCTAACATTCACACGTGCAAACACTTGATGCTAACCCACAAACATAGTCAGGCCAAAAGTTGGGTTGTTGGCAATATTATGAAGACAACATTTTTGGAGGTTGGTCGTTCCTACAGACCAAAGGACATCATAAGTGATATCTGGCAAAAGTTCGGGGTGAATCTGAGTTATGACAAGGTATGGAGGGCTAGAGAACATGCCTTGGTCCTTACCAGAGGCTCGCCTGAAGAGTCCTACAGACAGTTATCACGGTTTGGCGAAGCGTTGAAAATTGAAAATCCTGGTTCATTTTTCGACTTGGAAGTGGAAGATGGTGGTTACTTCAAGCATGCGTTCATGTCAATTGGGTCCACGATTAGAGGGTTCTTGAACTCTATTCGTCCGATTTTGGTTGTAGATGGGACCCACATGAGGGGAAAGTTCAGTGGAAAGCTCCTAACTGCAGTAGGCATCGATGGAAACAACCAAATATACCCCATAGGGTTTGGCATTGGGAGGGGGGGAACCGATGAATCATGGACCTACTTTTTCCGATAAATCGAGAGCGCTATGGGTCACATTGATCCCCTAGTGATTGTATCTGACAGACACAAGAGCATATTGAAGGCAGTACACACTGTGTTTCCTGATGCAACCCACGTTTACTGTATCCACCATCTACAAGAAAACTTGAAAACAAAGTTCAAGGATCACGACTTTATTCAACTCTACCTTAAAGCAATGAAGGCATTTCGTGATACTGAGTTTCAGGAATTTTGGAGCCAAATTCCAATACGTGTCCAAAAATACTTGGAAGAAGTCGGACTTGAACATTGGTCACGTGTTTATCAGTGTGGAATGAGATACAATCAAATGACCATGAATATTGCGGAAAGTTTAAACTCCCTCCTGAAAGATACGAGAGAGTTACCAATAATGGGTCTTCTTGATTACATTAGGGGATGGTTGCAAGCCACTTACTATGACCGTCGTACCGATGCAGTGAAATGGGATGCACCAATATCAAAATATGGTGAAGAAATTGTTCTAGCAACGGAGAATAATGCAAGAAGGCACGTGGTTAGGCCAATTGACAGGTACGAATTCCAAGTCGACGATGGACACTTGGGTGGTCGCGTTAACATCCACACGAGGCGTATACTTGTCGTGAATTTGACGTCTTCCAACTTCTGTGCTTCCATGCAATCGCTGCCTGCATATACCGGAATGTGTCGTACTTGGATCTTTGTTCTCCATGCTACCGCATTGAAGCAGTCCTAGCTGCGTACGCAGAACCTGTATATCCAGTAGGTCACGTGTCGGAATGGAAACCATCCGAAAATTTTGTGGATTTCGAAGTTTGCCGCCGAAGAAGCACTACAAGAAAAATTGACTTACTTGACGCTTTTGGAATGTCAACTGTTAATACTCTTTCAAGACATCTTTTACTTGAAATATATGAAACGTCAAGAATATTAAATTTTTGACACTTATAAAGCGTCATGTATATAGATTTCTTGACAGTTATTAAATATCATATTTGTTAAAACTTGACAGCTCTAGCATGTCAAATGGTACTTTATCTTGACATTTCAGAAATGTCAATTTAAAAAGTTGTTGACACATTTTACATGTCAAGTTTGTTGGTAATTTTTTTTTTCAATTATAATAGTTGTTCCCTATTATCTTGAATCTCCTACATTGCATTCCAACAATTTGTTATATTGATCAGCCAAATAAACAAATACACATTCAAGATCCATCAACCAAATTTCTTCCAATAACTTAAATAAAATTCATATCTTCAACATTACAAAAGTATCCAACCTCCATATGAGCAATTCCAAAATCACAACTATCAACCCATATGAACAATTCCAAAAATTACAAAACCTATCGACCCACATGAACAATTACAAAATTACAGGACCTATCAACTCCATTTGGACAATTCCAAAATGAAGAACTTTACACTCATTTCCACCGTATATTCAAAATTACATAATACCTATCTCCACCATATATTCAAAATCACAAACTACCTATTAAATAATTAATGTGCTTTCGTGCCTTAAAATCAACCTGAACTTGGAATCCTTGTCTTTCCTGTTTCTCTCCAAATGCTTTCGGATTGAAACTGCTTCCTTGATGAGATGGTAAAGATCCTCCGAGATTTCAGGAGCTAGTCTTGGGCCAAAAAAGAAAACATGTTAAAAAGAATAACTTAATAATTCTGATTAATGTATAAATTAGAAGTTCAGTGGAGGAAGGATAGATAAGGCTCACCAATAACATTAACAAAGTTCATGTGTTCAACATCACTAAACTATCAATCTTATAAACAATTCCAAAATTTCAAGAATTATCAACTCAATATGAACAATTCTAAAATTCCAACACCTATTAACACCATAAAGTAAGTGTAAAATGGTCACATATAATTTCCATAACATTATGGCATTTGTCGAGTGCAATAATTATACTTGCAAAAATAAAAGCAAATGAAAAAAAAAAAGGTCTCACATAACTCTTTGAAGGTTGATCGAATATGGTGCAATTTGTACTTGAAGCCATTGATCAACATGATCAAATCTGATACATAAGAAGAAATGTGATGACATGCAAAAATGTCATCATTTTCCTATTAATTTTAGCTAGTTTTATGCTTGAATTGTGTGCTTTAATGCTATTTTCTGTTTAAATTTCAGAAAACCGAGTCAAAGAAGAAAAATCGGATTTTTGAGAGATTTTGGATGATTTTGGAGGCTTTTGGAGCAATTTGGAAAATTACATTGAAGACTCAAATCCAAAAGGCCAAGAAGAATGAGTTAGAAGCCCAAATTCATGAATTCCAAGTCTTAAATTATCAACTTGGGTCAAGAAAAGTGCCCAAAATCCATTACATGAAGTATTTGGGCAAGAAGAAAGATGGAGGCCCAAAAATGGAGTCAAAATCGGGCCATTATTGAAGATTCAGGGCCTAGCGTCGAGACGCTAAGCCTGGAGCGTCCCGACGTTAGGCAGCCGTGTGGAGAGTTCTGGAATCACGACAGCGTCGCGACGCTGTCCAGATAGCGTCTCGACGCTGCGACGTCTTGGAGCCCAAGAAAAGATGACATCACAGCGTCTCGACGTTGTGACGTAGCGTTTCGACGCTACGCCTGCTGGGAGCCTATAAAAGGAGCCTTTTGCAATGAAGTTTGTTTGCCAATTTGTGGGTTTTCACCCATTCTAGAGTCTACACTAAAATTTGGGATTTTTGGGAGAGTTTTGGAGCTTTGTTGAAGATCTTTGGAGCTCGGGATCGAAGGAGGTCGCCGCGGGATCGAGGCGATCGACACTTTTATGAGCATTTTTCTTCCCTTTTCCTTTATGTTTTAGTTTCTAGAATTGTTGTGATTAGGAATTATTGGATTTTAGTGATTATGAGTAGTTAATTCCTAAATTCTATGAGTTTGATTTAATATGTTGAACCTTTGCTGATTAATGAATTGATTTGGTTTAATTGTCATTATTGTTCATTTGTGCATTTTGTCCATAATGCTTTTAATCAACTGATCACTGATTAAATGAATCGTTACTAAGTGGAAACTCGACGGAGAGAAGCTTAGACTAGAACTGAATGCATGACTAACGGTTATTTACCCGGGTGACATGGGTTGTACTGAAGGGTCGTAATGTCATGCTAAGTAAATAAAGATGAGACTGAAAGGAGATTCTTTATGGAAAGGTATGAGATAGGAAGAGACCGACAGGAGAGTCCTTGTCATTAGGCTTCTAGACTTATGAATCAAATGATTAGTTAAACCATATTAGTTAATTGATTAGGCATTAAAGGTCCAATTGATGAAATCAACCTTCTAGAATTATCCCTCCAAATTGTGTCTCCATTTATCTTTTGCTTTCTAGATTAGCTTTTTATTATTCTTTTCGGCATTAGATTTTGTTCTCCAAATAAAGTTAAGCAAGATTATTCGTGGTACTTAATTGAATAAATCCAATCCCTGTGGAGACGATACTCTATACTCAAAATCACTATATTACTTGTGACGACCCGTACACTTGCGGTATTAAAAATCGTCCATAACAAAATGCAAATAATTTAATCAAGATAATTAAGATTAGAATATGAATAGCATATACTCAAATGAACATAAACAACCATACTCATCAAGTTAACACAAACAACTAAAATTATCAAATTTTATTGAACATAAATACAAAACTTAAACAACTTATCAAATTTGAATACCTTCGAAAAACAATAGATATCTAAAGTAATTCATTCTTAACAACCAGTAGAATCTTTGGAACATCATGCATTTAACATCAACAATTTTTTCGGTCAAACAAGATTTAAGAATCTAAAAAAAAAATCAACCTTATAGACTTACCTTTTTGTTTGAGAGCATGATAGATACCTCCTCGCATTTTCCTATATAATTCCTATATAACATCAACAAGGTTGATCGAATATGGTGCAATTTGTACTTGAAGCCATTGATCAACATGATCAAATCTGATACATAAGAAGAAATGCAAATAATTTAATCAAGATAATTAAGATTAGAAGTATGAATAACATATACTCAAATGAACATAAACAACCATACTCATCAAGTTAACACAAACAATCTCCACGAACTTTCCAAGCATCAAAGAGAGACACCAATTATTGTTAGACTCACAAGCATTTAAAACACTAGCTAACCAACTGAAGGTGAGGATCGACTAGTAAGATTCAAAGTCCAATTAAATGATTTTATCACATATGTTGCACAAAATAATCAATCAAAAGTAGAAAAGAGTGTATTGATCCTATTGTCAAGGTAAGAAGACTAACCATTTTATTATCAAATGATGCTTCAATGATGGGAGTCAACTCTGGGAGATCACTGTCAGGTTCTTAGAGTGAGTAAAAATATAGTATAAAATACTCTAGAATTCTTGTGCAAGTATACACAGTCTACAGCAAGTAATATTATCAATCCGAGCCTGAATGAGTTTCCACTCTACCTATTTTTGTGTAACTTTTTAATGGTTTCAAGAATAATAAAATGATTGGGTTTTATCGGAATTATGCTGAAGCAAAATAAATGACAAAACAATAAGTAAACAAATAGATAGACAGATTAAAGGCAGACGCTGGTTAGGTTTAGTGATTATTCTAAATTATGCTCCAGCAATATTGTTGATCATACATTTCTTGCAGTATTATTAGCGGATTCCTCCCGAAACTCCGGATCTTTTGGGATATGTTTCAAACCCAATGAAGTACGACCGATCAAGCACTAGGCAACTGGCTATCCCTAGCTCAGTCACTGGCGTTCACCAATACACAATGATCGTAGTGTGGATAATTGCCACACACTCTCTAAATCATCCCTGAAACTAGAGAGAGCTATTCACACCGGCTGGCCAGGTGGGCATAAAATAAGAATAAGCACAACAATTAACCAAAATGCGATAGTCAATTTATTACTAGAGATGAAGCACATTAATCACATTATTCCTAACCAACACCCTAAGCTACTTAGTTCATAATAGGCATAGGAATACGAATTACAATCTGAGTATGCATGTCCATAACCACAAGTTAATAAAGAAAATAAACTCCCTAATCAGCTTGCGGTAGATGGTGTTCTTGATGATCTTCAATCTCCCTATACTATTCGGCTTCCAAGGGAAAACATCGAATGAATTTGACTTTGGCGGCTACTTCCTTTTATAGAAGGACAGGAGACTTGAATTAGGTCAACTTGGACACGTGTAGGGCTCTCCTTGCTCCTTTATCCCGAAAATAACTCAACAGAAGTCGGTTCATGAAGTTGGCTAACGAGCTGTGATGTGGCAGTTTCTGCTCCCAGTTTTGCTGCAGCATAGAATTTGCTCCCTCCAGTCGCTCAGCAGCATAATCTGCACAAAATAATTTCCAATGCTTCCATTCTTCCAAATGGGTTAAATCATGTAATATCTATCCAAAACCAACCCTAATAAGCATAAAGGACACACAAATCCCTATACAATCGAGGCCTAAATAACTACCTTTTGGGCAGTTATCATACCCCCAAACTTAAATTATTGCGCGTCCCGAGCAATACTAACTCACCTTCCTTCAAGAATTCAGAATATTAGACAAAGAATAGCTTAATCAACCCAGACAGTCCAACACTACCTTTAACCTTTACCTGAGCACTCTGCAAAACCAAGCTCTGCTGCAGCAAAATGATTCCTTCAGTAGAGACAAATAATCACCACTTTCAACTCAATTCTAAGAACTCTCCACAACGTAGCTCTATTATCAGACATTTCAAAACATATTTTAAAGGGGTTTATATCATTGTTTATTAGACTTAACGCAGCCTTACAGTCATAAACTCTTAAGCATGGGATGACCCACTTTATGATGCAGTATACCCTTGCCTCAAGCTCATCACCAACTAGGCTCAATACTCATTATAAAGCTAAAAAAATCCTTAGTTATTCCATCTCTTGCCCCTCAGAATGTCGACATTTTGTGATGAAGCTCACCTAAGTTATGGGAGACAGAAAAACTGTTGGATCATCATTCATCCTTCAAAACTTTTGCTCCATCAATTTTTTCAGCAAAATCTTCAACAAATAATTTTTCAGCAAATAATATTTTTCTCATATTTCTCATTTTTTCACATTTCCTAGGTCATCTTTTGACGCGAAGACAACCTGTGGGTATCACAAATGTCCCCGGTTACTCAATAACCTAGCAAATTTTAATTTGAAGGAGAGGAATGCTCGAGGAAAATAATTGGAGTAGCAAAAAGCCCCCCAAACTTGAATTATTCATTGTCCCCAATGAATCATTAAATAAGCAAGTATACCCCCAAACTTAAATTTTTTTCTATCTGAATTTTTAAACTAAACATGGGACTAGGATTAAGCTTAAATTGGATCATATAAGTCAATACTACCTTCAAAATCTTCTTTGTCGCAACAACAGTCCAGGCTAGAAGAAATGCTCAAGCAAAAGGTTTCTGGAGATCAGAATACCTTGATCTAATTAAGCTTTATTCAGTCCAAGCTTCAAAAATTCAGAAGAAAATTAGTTAAGTTAGAGTTGCTCAGTGCTCATGAAACAAAACAAACAACTGGAAATTTCATTAAAAATAAGAAAAGAAATTACACATCAGATATATTTTTTTTCAAGCAGCAGAAAAATAAAAAGAAAAGCAAACATAACAATAATAGAAAAGGAGGTTAGAAGATGCACGAGCAATAAAAAATTTAAGAACAAAAATTATGCTCGCCCATGGCCACTTCATCCTTCAGTCCTCTTGGCCCGGTTCATTTTCATCATCCTCTTCTCCTCTTTCAACAGGTGGGGGCGGAATCCAGGGGTTCAACAGATCGTCAGGGAATGCTGGAAGGGCTGGATAAGGTTTTGAAAAATTCTCTTGCAGCGCCTTCTTCAAGCTGGCATCCCGATTCTTAACATAGTTCCAGAAGGTTAAAGTTTGCCTTTCAGCAAACTCCTGCCTACTGGCCGAAAGTGCCAGTTGTTCTAGAATCGAGTTGATGCCATGGATAAGTCCACCTTGACGTACCTCCTGCACACGCTGGAGCCGTGCCAAATTGGGCGTGTCTATGATCCCCTTATCAAATAGGATCATATCTCCCTCATCCACCGGAACCCCTGCTCTTCTGCACAACATCGTGATTGTGTTTGGAAAGAATAGTTTCCCCACCTTCTTTTTCCAACATCCAGAAATCTCATTCGCAATGATCCTCCCTACATTAATACTGAGAGACCGTAAGATGGCAAAAGCTAGGAGAACCCGTTCCCTGGAGATTGTCGAGTCATGTGTTGTTGGAAGCATCTTCTGTCTAATAAATCCCATCCATGTGTTCGCTTCCCTTTTCAAATAAGCCGACTGGAATGTCCTCTTCTGAGTCTTGGATAACTGCCACTGTGCCCCTTCAATTCCTACCTCCCTTACAGCCTCACTTAGTTGCTCATCAGATGGCGCCACAGCCATCTCATTATATGCCGCATGGGGGAAGTTTTGAACGTTGTACAGTGCATTGATAGCACTTGGACTCCAATCCACCTCGACTCCTCGGACAATTACCTGGAAACCATCCTCCTTGACAATGTTAGCATAAAATTCACGCACCACCTGTGCATTTACAGATTCCGGCTTCGCACAAAACAGCTCCCAGCCGTGGTCTGCAATACCGGTCCTTAGAAACTGTGGAAGATCACCACTGAAACCGCGCTCGAACAAGAAATCCCTTTTCAGAAGCTTAGCGTATTTTGCTCTGGCAAAATTGTTGACGAAGCGATCAAATGGAACCTGCTGTTCTTCTATCGCCTCGTGTTCTTCCGATGCTTCAGCAACATTTTTGCCCTTCTCTGCCCTGCGCTTGAGCAACTGCTCTTCCTCAGTCTTCTTATCTGTTTCGTCTCTTTCTTTGTCCTCAGCTTCTTTCTTCTCTCTTTCCTCTCGCTCTGCCTTTTCTCTCTCAGAATCTGATGATGGTGGTGATGGGGTATCAGTCCGAATCACCTGAATACGGCCGACCTTTCTTTTTATGCGGCGGCGTTTCGGCAGTTCGGGCATGATTACCTCAACACGAGCTTCTTGGTCCTGCTCGTTTCCTCTTTCAGACACTGCGTCTACCTGCTCGTCTCTCACCATCTCAGCCTGCTGTTCTTGATTCTCCTCAACATTTTCCTCTCGAGCCGTATCTGTATCCGCAAGTCTCTGATCAGCCTCTCCTGGGGTCTATTCTTGCAATTCTTCCAGGTTTTCTTCAACCACTGCAGCAGCCTCATCCTCTGTCACTTTTTCCTGTTCTTCCGCCCTCTATTGTCGCCTTCTTCTTTTAGCTTCTTTCTCCTCTGGTGTTCTTTTCTTCTTAGTTTTCACTTTCGGAACTTCGGGGGTAATGGGTATTTCCTCTTCACTCTCTCTCTCTCTTTCTTTCCTCGCTCTTGTTTTGGCCATGGATAACTCAAAGGGTTTTGCAAAGAATGAAAAGGAGAAAGAAAGAATGTAGATGGCAAGATAGAATCAAGAAGACGAAGTAGAACGAAGACTTACCAATGTCTGCAAATAAATAAGGCTCCAGCAATTTGAAATCCTAACCGAAAGGATTTGCTCCGTAATAAATGGTTTTACCGTTCACAATTAAGTTGCAATTCAAATCCCTAACGGTAAAATTGTGGAACTCCAATCATCTATGGGAAATAACGGCATGCTGTCAACGGCTAAACCGTTGGATTGTCCCTTCACGACATGTGGCAACATCCCTGCAATTCACCTGCCCATAGAAATTCAAAAATCCCAACGGTAAAAATAATTACTCACACTAAAATCCTTCCTATGCATACGAGAAATTTGCTCCAGCATTATCTTTGCTGCAACAATCTTCTGAACCTGCCGAATCTTAGATATGGAATTTAAATTTCAAAATAGGCAAATCAAATCTTTTAAATTCAAATTAAACTTTAACCGATCAAATCAAACTTAATCTGTTATTCTCAAAAGAAGCCGAATAAATTAGAGAAAATCTCAATTAATTAAAACTAGAATTCAAATAACTGAAAATAAAATCTAGATAAAATCTAATAAAATCTAACTAATTAAAAGATAATTTAAATAAATAACCCGAAAATCAAATCAAATTCAAAACAAAATAGATAAGATCTAATCAAATATTTAAAGACAAAATCTAATAAATCTCGCAAAATCAAATCTAACCTAACCGCAATTAAAATCAAATCAACGAAAAATAAAATCAATACAAATCCTGGGAGCTCAAAATTTTACTCTGTGAAATGCTCCCGCAAAAATCATGTTCTCTCAATCATCAACCAACCTTAGGGAAGGATATTTTGACTGAAACTCCTCTCCCCAATAATGTTTGACACGCTGACCATTCACCTTGAATACTCTCCCATCTTTTTCATCTTGCAAAGTAACTGCTCCATGGGGGAAAACCTCAATCACAACAAACGGACCCGACCATTTGGACTTTAGTTTCCCAAGAAACAATTTTAATCTAGAATTATAAAGCAAAACTTTTTGACCTTTGACAAATTCTTTAGGTCTAATTTTCTTGTCATGCCACAACTTAATCTTTTCTTTATAAATTTTCGCATTCTCATAAGAAAAGTGGCGAAATTCTTCCAATTCGCTGAGCTGCAGCATTCGCATTGCTCCTGCACTACTCAGATCAAAATTCAACTTTTTCAAAGCCCAAAACGTTTTATGTTCCAGCTCTAGTGGTAAATGACAAGCTTTCCCGTATACCAACCAATAGGGAGACATACCTAGAGGAGTCTTATAGGCTGTCCTATAAGCCCAAAGAGCCTCATCCAACCTAAAAGACCAATCCTTTCTAGATGGATGGACTACTTTTTCTAGAATTGATTTAATTTCCCTATTACTTATCTCAGCCTGACCATTAGCCTGTGGGTGATAGGGGGTAGCTATCCTGTGCTTGATTCCATACTTAGCTAAAAGCTTAGTTAAGATATTATTAACAAAATGTGTACCCTCATCACATATTAGAGCTCTAGGTGTCCCGAACCGTGCAAAGATGTGCGATTGGAGAAACCTTGAAACCGTCTTGGCATCACTCTGATGGCATGCGATGGCCTCCACCCACTTGGACACGCAATCCACTGCCAATAAGATAAAAACATTGCCATTAGAAGGGGGAAATGGCCCCATAAAATCAATACCCCATACATCGAATAGTTCAACTTCTAAAATGTAAGTAAGAGGCATTTCATCTCTAGGCCCCAAGTTTCCTCTTCTTTGACAAGCGTCACATTGCTTGTAGAACCAGTGGGCATCCTTAAACAAGGTAGGCCAGAAGAATCCGCAATGCAAAATCCTCATAGTTGTCCTTTGACCGCTGAAATGGCCTCCATATGGCGAAGAGTGACATTGTTCCAGGATTTCGGTTGCTTCATCACCTGAAACGCACCTACGAATAATACCGTCAGAGCATTGCTTATACATAAATGGCTCATCCCAATAGAAAAATTTTGCATCATGCTTAAACTTTTTCTTCCGCCTCCAATCCATATCAATAGGGGTGACTCCCTTCACTAAAAACTTGGCAATATCAGCATACCAAGGGACATCCCTGACTACCTTTACCTGAACAGCAAAAAGCTGTTCATCTGGAAAAGAATCGGAAATGACAGATTGCTCTAGCAAAGATGATGATGGATCAAGACGAGACAAGTGATCTGCAATGACATTCTCTGATCCCTTCTTGTCCTTTATCTCTAAGTTGAATTCCTGCAGTAATAAAACCCAACGAATTAGTCTAGGCTTTGCATCTTTATTTGACATTAAATACCTTATTGCTGCATGATCCGTGAACACCGTGACTTTGGATCCAACCAAATATGGTCGAAATTTCTCAAAAGCAAACACAACAGCTAACAACTCATTTTCAGTAGTTGTGTAGTTGACTTGTGCCTCATTTAAAACCTTGCTTGCATAATATATAGGATGAATAAATTTACCCTGCTTCTGCCCCAGCATTGCACCTACTGCAGCATCACTCGCATCACACATTACCTCGAATGGCAAATTCCAATTAGGTGCGCAGAGAATGGGTGCTGAGATTAAAGCAGCCTTCAATGTTTCAAAAGCCTTCCTACAATCTGCATTAAAGTCAAAAACATGATCAGTGCACAATAAGTTACAAAGAGGTTTACTGATTTTGGAAAAAATCCTTTATGAACCTCCTATAAAATCCAACATGCCCTAAGAAGCTCTGAATTCCCTTCACTGAATTTGGTGATTCTAATCTTTCAATAACCTCAACTTTTGCTCTATCAACTTCTAGACCATTCTTAGAAATCCTATGACCTAACACTATGCCCTCCTTCACCATGAAGTGGCACTTCTCCCAATTAAGAACTAGATGGGTATCCTCACATCTTTTTAACACCTTACCTAAATTATCTAAACAACTCTGAAAAGACCCTCCAAAAACTGAAAAATCGTCCATAAAGACCTCAACAGTGGACTCAATCATATCAGAAAAAATTGCTAACATACACCGCTGAAATGTTGCTGGAGATTGCAAAGGCCAAAAGGCATTCGCCTGAAAGCAAACGTCCCATAAGGGCAGGTGAAAGTGGTTTTTTCCTGATCTTCAGGAGCAATAGTAATCTGGTTATACCCAGAATAACCATCCAAGAAACAATAGTAGGCCTGATCAGCCAATCGATCCAACATCTGGTCAATAAATGGCAAAGGGAAGTGGTCCTTACGGGTGGCTTTGTTAAGCCTCCTGTAATCCATGCAAACCCTCCAACCAGTTACTGTCCTAGTTGGGATCAACTCATTGTCTTTATTGCTTACCACAGTGACACCTCCTTTCTTAGGAACACATTGGACAGGGCTCACCCAATTGCTGTCTGCAATCGGATAAATGATGCCAGCATCCAACCATTTAATCACCTCCTTTTTAACCACTTCTTTCATTGCAGGGTTAAGCCTTCTTTTTTGCTCAATACTCCTCAAGGACCCCTCCTCTAGAGTGATTTTATGCATACAAAAAGATGGGCTAATCCCCTGAATGTCAGCCAATGTCCAACCAATAGCCTTGCGGTATTGCTGCAGCAACTTTATTAAGGCCTCCTCATGCTCCGGCATTAAATCTGATGCAACAATAATGGGCAATGTCTCACTTTCCCCAAGATACACATACTTTAGATGATCTAGTAAGGGCTTCAAATCTAAAGTAGGTGCCTCAATCAGGGATGGTTTAATTGGGGGAGCCTTTCTTTGATCTAAATCTAAAGACTCAAAAACATCCTCACACCTAAACAATTCTTTTTCATTTTTTCTATCTAAAGAACAAACTTCTAAATCCTCTACACTAACCTCTCCATGATTTTCCAAATGCTTATTAGTCGAATCCTGAATTGTTGTCTCAACAATTGTGTTCTCCAGAATCCTAATGAAAGAGCAATCTTCCATCTCGTCTGGATACTTCATGGCCTTAAACACATTAAATTTTACTTCCTCATTACAAACTCTCATTGTTAATTCCCCTTTTTGAACATCTATTAACGCCCTACCAGTAGCCAAAAATGGACGTCCTAGAATAATTGGGACATCTCTATCAGCCTCATAATCTAAAATAATGAAATCAACAGGAAATATGAATTTATCCACTTTTACTAAGACATCCTCAATCTTACCCTCTGGATATGTGATAGACCTATCAGCTAGTTGGAGTGTAACTGTGGTAGGTCTAGCTTCACCAATACCTAACTTTCGATAGACCGAAAGAGGCATAAGGTTAATGCTTGCACCTAAATCACAGAGTGCTCTACCTAATTCCTTTCCACCTATAGACACAGGTATAGTAAATGACCCTGGATCCTTAGCCTTGGGGGGTAGCCCATTTTTAAGAATAGCACTACACTCCTCAGTAAGAGATACAGTTTCAAACTCACCTAACCTTTTCTTTTTAGTCAAAATATCCTTAAGAAATTTAGCATAATTAGGCATTTGCTCTATAGCTTCTACTAAAGGGATATTTATATGCAACTGCTTAAGAATCTCTAAAAACTTTTTAAATTGACCATCCTGATTCTTAGGCTTTTGCCTTTGTGGAAAAGGTAGAGGTGGTACATAAGGTGGGGGCGGCACATATGGTGGTTCTACATCTGGCACAGAACCAGATGCTCCAGCATTTTTATTGCTGCCTCCAGCACCCTGACCAGACTCCAACTCTTCCTCGACAACAACATTATTATTTCTATCACCATTTTTATCTATAACCTGGGTTTTACTAGGCTCAATTCTTTCTTCTAATGGCTTACCACTCCTAAGAGTAACTGCCTTTACCTGCTCCTTACCTTCCCTTCTAGGGTGTTCAGTATCTGATGGAAGTTTCCCTTGAGGCCTTGCCTTGAGCTCATTAGCTAGCTGACCCACTTGCAATTCCAGGGCTCTCATTGAAGCTTGATTACTTTGAATTGCAGCGACTGTACGAGCCATAAATTCTTTCATCATTGCCTCCAGAGAATTCTCCGAATGTTGCTGGGCCAAAGCCTGCTTATTTTGCTGGGGCATTACCTGCGCTTTAGCAAATCCCGGCTGGTTCATCTTCTGTTGCGCTTGTACGTTATTTCCTTGACCTCCCCATGAGAAGTTGGGGTGGTTGCGCCAACCTGGATTATAGAAGTTAAAATAAGGGTTGTTCCTCTGATTACCTACAAAAAACACAGACGCTGGATTGCTGGGGCAAAACTCGTAGTTGTGGTCTTCACCGCAATAGACACATGTTTCGTCCGTGACTTGGTTCACCACCGCTGCAGTCTCCATAGCTGGTGGCTGCTGATGACTAATCACTGTCACATTCTTAAGAGCGTTAGTAATCATTGCAAGATCAGCCCTAATGGTGGACACACCATCAACCTCTAATACACTCTTAACCTTTTTATTTGTGCCTCTAACATCTGACCACTGACAACTATTAATAGATATTCTTTCTAAAATTTCATAGGCTTCATCAAAAGTTTTTGCCAAAAGGGCCCCTCCAGCCGAAGCATCGACCATACCTTGGGTTACTCCATTTAAACCATTGTAAAATGTTTCCATTTGAATACAATGAGGTAACCCATGGTGGGGACACTTTCGTAAAAGCTCCTTAAACCTCTCCCAAGCCTCTCTAAAAGTCTCATCCTCAAGTTGCCTAAACCCTACTATTTCACTCCTTAATTTAGCATTTCTATTAGGTGGGAAATATTTACTCAAAAATTTTTCAGCTAACTCATCCCACGTCCTAATTGATCCTGGAGCAAAAGAGTTTAACCATGACTTTGCTCCATCTCTAAGAGAATACGGGAACAAAGTTAATCTAAGAGCATCTCTAGGCACTCCTTGAATTACAAAAGAATCACTAACTCCTAGAAAAGACTTAAGATGTAAATGAGGGTCTTCAGATGACAAACCATGGAATTGCCCCACGGTTTGCAACATCTGAAACATTACCGGTTTCATTTCAAAATTTGCCGCTTGGATTTGGGGACGTGCAATCCCTGGATTCAACTCATTAAACATCGGGACAGCATACGTTCGAATGACTCTGGTCCTATCGTTCGCTATCAAGATAGGATTCTCAGCCTGATTATTTCGCTGCTCATTTTGCTCAAACAATGGGTTTTGCTGCAGCAACGGATTCTACTGGGGGTTTGCTGCTGCTGGACCTTCATGAACCTGTGGAAGTTGCGGCACGTTCTCCATCTGGTTTCTGCGCTGCTCCCTCCTTCTGTTCCTAAATGTCCTTTCAATTTCTGGATCAAGCTCAAACCGTACCCCAGGCGGATCGCTCATTCACCAAAATCACACCTGCAAAAACAAAAGAAACAATAAAAAAGTTCTAGCACCAAACCACTAAAACACATACACAAAACAGATCAGATAAAAACTTATTCAAGTCCCCGGCAACGGCGCCAAAAACTTGTCGGGTTCCTAGAGTGAGTAAAAATATAGTATAAAATACACTAGAATTCCTGTGCAAGTATACACAGTCTGCAGCAAGTAATATTATCAATCCGAGCCCTGAATGAGTTTCCACTCTACCTATTTTTGTGTAACTTTTTAATGGTTTCAAGAATAATAAAATGATTGGGTTTTATCGGAATTATGCTGAAGCAAAATAAATGACAGAACAATAAGTAAACAAATAGATAGACAGATTAAAGGCAGGCGCTGGTTAGGTTTAGTGATTATTCTAAAATATGCTCCAACAATATTGTTGATCATGCATTTCTCGCAGTATTATTAGCGGATTCCTCCAGGAACTCCGGATCTTTTGGGATATGTTTCAAACCTAATGAAGTACGACCGATCAAGCACTAGGCAACTGGCTATCCCTAGCTCAGTCACTGGCGTTCACCAATACACAATGATCGTAGTGTGGATAATTGCCACACACTCTCTAAATCATCCCTGAAACTAGAGAGAGCTATTCACACCGGCTGGCCAGACGGGCATAAAATAAGAATAAGCACAACAATTAACCAAAATGCGATAGTCAATTTATTACTAGAGATGAAGCACAGTAATCACATTATTCCTAACCAACACCCTAAGCTACTTAGTTCATAATAGGCATAGGAATACGAATTACAATTTGAGTATGCATGTCCATAACCACAAGTTAATAAAGAAAATAAACTCCCTAATCAGCTTGCGGTAGATGGTGTTCTTGATGATCTTCAATCTCCCTATACTATTCGGCTTCCAAGGGAAAACATCGAATGAATTTGACTTTGACGGCTACTTCCTTTTATAGAAGGACAGGAGACTTGAATTAGGTCCACTTGGACACGTGTAGGGCTCTCCTTGCTCCTTTATCCCGAAAATAACTCAACAGAAGTCGGTTCATGAAGTTGGCTAACGAGCTGTGATGTGGCAGTTTTTGCTCCCAGTTTTGCTGCAGCATAGAATTTGCTCCCTCCAGTCGCTCAGCAGCATAATCTGCACAAAATAATTTCCAATGCTTCCATTCTTCCAAATGGGTTAAATCATGTAATATCTATCCAAAACCAACCCTAGTAAGCATAAAGGACACACAAATCCCTATACAATCGAGGCCTAAATAACTACCTTTTGGGCAGTTATCAATCACTCACCCTAGCTGAAAACAAAAGTATAAATGATGTCGAAGCGAAGATTGACCTTCTGCGAGAGGTAGTAAACTGCCTTTGAAAGGAGCATAGAGAGATCTGTTAATACTTTTTTGACAAGAAGAAACTTCTAGTCTTTAAAATTAATAATCAACTCTGTAAAAACAAAATACTTCTTTACTATAAAAAAAAGTTCATATAACCAATTTAAAGAAAACATATAATCACATATTGTAGCACAAGAACCTAACTAAGAGAGAAAACCATGAAACAAGTCAATGCAAAGCCAAGCATCTTCAAATGGCTTCCTTGATCACACACTATAAATTCCTGTTCAAATTGCTCTGGCAAAATGGGTTTCAAAGGTAAAATTAACCACTGAAAGCATCTCCAGAAAAAGGGAACCTGAGAAAATGTTTGTTAGACAGTGAGCACAACAATCTATTAAGAGATCAAATCATAAATCCATCTAGCACTCAAGTCATTGTGATGCACATTCTACGACTCTCATAAATATAAAAAACTAGCCATAAAGTATATAACATGTATCCAAACAAAGTTAAAACTTAAAAGGCACAAAGAATTATATTGGGAGCCCAACTAACTAACTCTCAGGTTGTTGCATTACAAACTCTATTGCTCAACAATATAATTTTCTCAAAACACACTTTCTGCCTTTTAAGTTTTAAC
The DNA here is from genome assembly GCA_036850905.1 of Luffa acutangula. NCBI lineage: Eukaryota > Viridiplantae > Streptophyta > Magnoliopsida > Cucurbitales > Cucurbitaceae > Luffa > Luffa acutangula. The sequence continues at coordinate 20,893,370 of CM072092.1, read as the reverse complement.
TTTGTTTGGAGACTCACACGGTAAGAAACCGACCTCCAAAACTGAGACCCAAGCCAAAATGTAGCCTGCGATTGCGTTTTTCTTCTCCCTCTGTTTTTTCGTGTTTTTCCTTCACTCTGTGTGTTGCCAATCACGATTCAAAGCCCTAATGTGAAGATGATGTCAAAAGGACATTTTTGTCCCTACTTATAAAACCTATTACAAGATTGCCCTTCTGCACTTGAATGCCCTCTCGATTTTCCTTAAAGATAACTTGTACAATTTTTAAACAAAAGTATTCTTGGCATTTAAAATGTGACAAGTAAATTTTGAACAAATTTGACATTTTTGAAATGTCAAGTATTTTGTGGCGTGCAACAAAATCCGAAAAACTCCGTGTTTTTACATTTTTCTTGACGTTTTTTGGTTAAAAATGCAAATTCTTGACATTTTTTTAGAAAATGTCAACTAATATAAAATCTCAAGTGTCAAGTAATGCAGTTTTTCTTGTAGTGAGGGTTCCAAGAGTTGGTCGACGACAAACCTTGAGGATACCATCCACGGGAGAGGTTAGACAAGTTCACAAATGTACTCGCTGTAGAGGAAGAGGTCATAACAGGAAAACATGTCGCCAACCACGCAACACCGCATAGTATTCAGTTTTTTTCTTTATGTAAGTTTATATAATGTACCTATCAACGTATCGAATGTTTTTTTAGAATATAAGTTCAATATACAGATGCATGTTGTTATTTTCTGCGTGCAGGTTTGTGTGGGAATGTGTCAATATAACCATAACTTACTGATTTTTTTCCCGCTCAATTCCCGACTGAAACTACGTACCGAGAACCCCAAACGAGCATCAATTCCCTTACTTAAATTCGAGGTCCTCAGTCTCTATTTTTTTTCCGATCCGATCTCGGCCGAAACGACAGATCGAAACCCTGAAATTAGACACTTGGTGGAGTTGCTATGAAGAGGGACGTTCACTGTGTTTTTTCCCCGCCCGATCTCGACCGAAACGACAACCCGAGAACCTCAAACGAGACACTTGGGGGAGTTGCTATAAGGAGGAGCGTTCACTGTGTTTTTTCCCGGCCCGATCTCGGCCGAAACGACGACCCGAGAACCTCAAACGAGACACTTGGGGGAGTTGCTATGAGGAGGAGCGTTCACTGTGCTTTTTCCCGACCCGCTCTCGGCCGAACTGTCGGACCGAGACCCTTGAACGAGACACTTTAGGACAGTTGCGAAGAGGGAGGTTAGGTCGTTGATTTTATTCCCGGTGTGACTCGGCTGAGATTCACCCCCGAGAACTCAAAACGAGACACTTGGAAAACATAAAATTGAAGCTCACTGTAATTTGCCCCGGTCTGTCTCGGGCGGACCTCTGAACTGAGAAATGTGACAGAAAAAGAAACCTGATTACGTTTGTGACAACTGTTTGCTTTGGTTGGTCTCCTTGGACATATTCCACGTTCATTCTTTCATAATAACGTCTTAGATAATTTTTTTACAATAGTATTTGGTTTGTGACAATTGTTGAGCTATTACAAACGTTTGCATGAGAATTTGCATGGTTTGCATGGAAACATGATAAACCCTAAAAACTTAATATTTCATTACAAAAACGATTGAATAAATATAATCCACTAGACGAAGGGTCTGTTCGCCCATATCTGTACAACATATTGCCACCGAAAATAAATCATACTATCCTGACTTAGGGTGTCATACGGCAACCCAGTTACATCATATTCAAAAAATTTATATACAAACATACCGCAGTCGCCACTACGTTTCTGCTGTGACCTTGACAATTCCCGACGCAGAGGCCATCTTTGAACAGAGAGATTCTTCCTCACTTCCATGACCCCGATCTTCCAAAGCAGAGCTGACAGGACTTGGCAAAGGACCCTTAACTCCTTCTCAACCACCTCGTCCTTATTCAACACCACCATGGAATCCGATACAACGACCACCCCCACCTCGAGGTCAATGCATACGAGGACCCAATGCAACCCATCGATGTTATACGGCATGTACACCGCATCAACTGTGCTCCATGGTATGTTATGGTCTACAAGCTCGCCCATTCCGTACTTCAAGACATTGCCTGCGTTGCTCCAATCGTACGTCAAGTCTCGGGGATGTATGCCGCTACTCATTTCCTTGTACAGGTCATCTTTGCGTCTGAAGAAATTTTGATGAAAAGAAGATACCAAACATAAGAACCCTATAGAACACTATCAAACAAACATATGAACAAATTGTTCCAATGGTACGTACCATTACACATAGGTCCCCAATGGTGAACTTCCTGCGGCAGAAATCTGGTCGTTCTCCCCATTTCTTTTGGACGAACATGAAAATCGAGTGGACCACCTACACGTAGTTACAGTGTTAGTATTTCAATTAAGAATCATTATTGTCAGTAATTAAACCATACCTCATCGGTCATCCATTTCGATGGAGTGATAAGCTCACGAAACCATGTCTTATCTCGGACAACATACGCAGTTGTCCGAACATTGTCTTCTGGATCCTCAGAGTCAAGTCATCTTTTGAATGGAGCATCCAGATCGTGGGGGATCTGGGGAAAAGGATCGTACTTCAGAGTCTTGCGTTTCTTACGGTCTTTCCGTGTGTCTTTCCATGGAGTTCTCAACTTTCATGCAGTCTTCCTCTTACGCGTCCCCCGTCTTTCTATCGGCTCGTTCTGTTCAGAAATGGACTGGACACCCTGTACAATAAGGAAAGTGATAATAAAGTCATTAACCCTAACCCTAAATACCACTATCAACCTTAACCATAAATATATTAAACCCTAATGAATGCTTACCAGAGAATTTTGACTTTCGACAACAGGCATATCCTTTCCCACGCCCTCTATCGGGGCATCTACATGTTCACCTATTTCAATTACTTTCTATTAATGGTAAAAAAAAAAACTATAATCACTAATAACATAAATTAACCAACTTCAAGGATATAAACTGCACTTACATATTCTCCTATTTCAATTACTTCCATTTGTACGTCTTTTCCCACACCTTCTATCGGGTCATTTACTTCCTCGACTCGACAATGTTGTTCTGTTGTATCCATCGGATCCGCATGGTCAGCCATTGGGGTGTTGTCATTTGCTTTTGCTTGTGACCCAGATGCAGGACCACCACCATCATCCTGACCTTTCGAATGTGGCCTAGATCCACCACCACCATCGTCTGTACCGTCATCTGGTTCTATATACTTGCTGGCGTCGACGAATTTACCCTGTCAAACCAATGTATCAGTAACTAAACGTCATAATACTAATAGAAACGAGTAATAAATCACTATACATACCTTCGAAAGTCGACGCGTGAACTTCCTTATTGCCTTGAGGTCCTTTTCCATGGACTTAATGACCTTCACATCCTCCTTAATCTCCTTCACATCTTCTTTAATCACTTTGATCTCGTCTTCGAGGACTTTGCACCTCTTGCAAACTCTGTCATTTGTAACAGACGTCCCAACACCCTCCACCACTTCATTTGGATTCTCAGTCTCGAGATCCTCAACGATAGTATCTTCATCTGGAATATCTTCCAAAGCTGCTGGGGGTGGAGGTGGAGGTGGAGGTGGAGATAGGGCTCGAGGTGGCTGCATCACACGATCCATAAATTGGATCTCCTCTTCTGAGGCCACAAGTTCAGTTGTGATCCTAGCCTGCGCAGAAAAGGAAAATTATAAAAATAAACCTACTAAAGTTAAATTGAATGAATGCATATAAAATATATTCGACAGACCATATATGAAGAAAACATCTCCCGACTCAGCACTGCAAGTGTAGGTGAGTGGCTACATGACCATCTTAATATGCGTGGAATGACATTGTCATTCAGGCGATTAGCCACACGCCCGGTCAACGAAGATACAGCCTCGTATGTCCATACTTGTGTAAGTAAAGAAAGTATATTGTTAGAGATACAATATATATTGAGAAAGTATACACTATCAATCACTCTAAACCAACGTACTTGAAACGCGTATGAGAAGCCATACAAACTGTACGTTTCCCGTTTGCCATCCGTCCTCTCTTTATAGGACACTGCCTTCCCACCTACTGCCTTTTTAAGTCCCTTTATGGTCTTATCAAAAATTAGCTTACTCTAGTCCTCATTACAAAACCTTTGCCAATCATCAATAATGCCGAGCAGGCTAGTGTCCATCTGCTGCTTTCTCTCCCTCCCCATCATAACCAACTCAATGAAATAAAATATGGCCATCTTCACAGCATCCTCGTCGCTCTCAAAATTAATGGTAGGGAATAATCTATCTAGTTCAAACCCTTTCATGCTGATGCTACCGTTAAGGTACAGTCTTCTCAGTCTAGTACTAGATACATTACCCCTAACATGTTGGGTCCTATGCCTAATTCCAGTGATAAGGTCAAATTCCCTCCGACCAAATGAAACTTTCTCCCCCAGAATCTCAAAGCTAATAACATCAATCCTAGGCTCATTCACTTCCCTCAAAAGATAGTAATGAATAAGTTGTCCATTGAACATCAAGGATGTATCTAAGAAATGTCCAAAACAAGTCTGCCTAAACATTACTAACTGGGTATCAGTTAATTTATCCTTAATATTTTTAACGGTTTTTCCTAGATGTGAACAACATGTTAAAGCAGCAGGAAAGTAGTCAGCGGGTGCAATCTTTGGTACCAATGCCATGATGGTAAACCCTAATGACAAACAACAAGTTTGCCTGAGTAAATAAAAAAGTAAAAAAATAAAAAAAATAAAAAAAATAAAAAAAATTAATTTTTATTTTTTTTTAAAGTAAACATTCTCGGTCCGGTTCGGTACGTCCCGTTCGGGTCCCCCGCCCGAGCTCTCGGGATTTCTGATCGAACCGACCGGCCGAGATAGAGGTTTAGGGTTTTTGAAATATCTCTTCCCGGCCACTTTCTCGGTCCCCCTCGTATGCATCTCGACCGGGATGCTTTGACTGCAACTCAAAAAACCCAGCGAATCCATACGAAAATCGGCCCCGTTTTACATCACAACACAGTCAGAAAGAGCCGAAAACACGTTTTGTGAAAGAAACTCATGCTAAACTACACGAAATTTGGACAAACAATCCTAGATTACATCAAATGCTTCTAAACCCTAGAAAACAGTAAAATAAACCGAAAAACATACCTTACCGCTAGAAATCGCGGTCGTAAGTTGTTCTTACACCAAATGCACACAAGAAATCGATGGAAATTTCAGTTGGAATGCGGGAGAAGACGAGAGGTTGAAATGCCGAGAACGAGAGGGAAAAATGCCGTTTTTGGAAGAGGGAGAGTCTTAAATTTGTTCAGGGGCATTTTCGTAATTTCACATCCAAATAAAATTTAAAATTTAAAATTACCTAAAAAACCAAATAAAAACCGAGGAGGTTAAATTTGCAAACCAACAAACTGAGGGGGTCAAAACTGTCAAATTCCTCATTTATCTTTTTAAAATCACAGCCAGCAAAACACAAAGCTTTTCGTAATTTGAAAGAGGGCAACTCCACCCAGCAGGCAGCAACGGGAGCGTAACATAACGCACTACTTCAGCTGCGAAGACCATATGGCGACTGAACTTGAAGAATTGATACAGTTTCTATCTTCGCCCTCGCCTCAAGTAAGTCCCATTACGCCTCAACTATTCTTTTCGCCATGAACTCAAAGTAAAAGGGACTGAATCACTCGGAATATTCCACCATTCTCCATCTTTTTCGATGTCGATTAAGGATTTTTCAGAGTTTCGTTTTGTGTTGGGTCGATTTGTTGGTGAGAAGCATACACTACAAATTTATTCCAATTCAAGATTTTATTGCATCAATTTTCATTCTCTTGCTCTGTTTTATTTGGTTTGGATTAGATGATCTTTTTCGTGCTTCAACTGTTCCAGAAGTTAAATTCCACGTTTTGATCCATGTGACCGCCTTTCTTTCTTTGCAACAAGTGGTGTCTTAAAACTGGAAGTTCTCTGTATGGCGTGCGAATATCGTGTTTCCTTGCGTTGATTGCTAATTTAGTTTGCCTGTAATCAACTAGGTTTTAGAAGTTTGTTAGTGACGGACTTCCGTTTGATTTTTTTTTTTCTTCTTCCTCTTCCTGTATAGTTGAGGAAAGCGGCCATAGATATTGTTCAAGGTTTGACTGGGTCCGAGGATGGGTTACAGTCTCTAGCCAAGCACCCGAACGTCCTGCTACCATCATTAGCTCGACTATTGAGGGAACAAAAGGTTTGCTTCAATCTACCTTCTTCTTCATAGATAGTAGGTGATCAACCCTGCTTGTGTTCTTTTTATCATATAGGACGGAAGAGTTTCTATTAAAAAATTTCATTTGTTCTAAACGTAAGTATAAGCAAACAACTGAACGGCGCAGAGAGTTTTGTTGCTAATTCTGGTTCAAACATATCTCATGCTTCACTTTACAGCAATTTAACGTATAAATTTCATTTGCTTCATTTGCATCATTAAGAAGATGGGTTTCAAGTTTTATGATGGGCTGCCATGCAATTTCCGGAACTGTCCCAAAACCTATTTGGATATAATTATAAAAATTTTAAGGAAACAGGCCATCCGTTACTGGTATGGTTCAGGATATTTGGAAAATGTGATTCATTGAACATGAATAATTTCGTAATGATATATTGTGTCTATCATTTTAGGATGTAGCAGAACGTGCGGCTGAATCTCTTGTAAATCTGTCACAAAATTCTGATCTAGCTGCAAAGATGGTAGATTTGGGACTGATTGGAGCAGCTATGGATCTTTTATATAATGTGGATTCCAGCATTAGCCAGTTGCTAGTAATGCTTCTGGTTAATCTAACACAGTTGGATGCTGGTATTGCTTCGTTACTTCAGGTGTGCCTACTTTGTTACAGTGGCCTTATCTTTGGTTGATGTTCAGACGAGTTATTTTTATTGAAAATTTTATGACAAAGTTGGAAAGCTATATTTTAAACATTTCATTACCAATTAGTTTAGACTTTCATGATCTTTCTGAAATAAGAAAATGGTTCTTATGGTTATTTGATTCTGCTTCATAGACTGGGGACGACAAAATGCAAGGTCTCTATGTTATGAAGATTGTCAGATCATTTTGTCGATCGTCGAGTGAATCTAGTGGTATGTTTTGCTTCTTTTCTTCTCTACTTTAGTTTGCTTTGGAGGATACGTTATTTTTCAAGAATCTTGGACTCCATATTCTATAATTTAATTTTTAAATATCAGGGATTGCAAGGTTTTTAGGGTATCTTTGTTTCTTCTAAGATCTCACCGTGCAGTGGTTTCCAACTTAATGAGCCTAACCTTGACTTCCTTGTCTTTTAGGGTTTATCAATTTTCGACATTTGTGGTCTAAAGTTTTCAGTGTTCATCTGACATTTTAAATTGATTCTCTACTAGATGACCCCTTTGAGCATGTTGCTTCCATACTTGTAAACATGTCTAAAAAGGAAGCTGGAAGGAAGCTTTTACTTGATCCTAAGCGGGGACTTTTGAAGCAGATAATTAGGCAGTATGATTCAACTAGTCAACTACGGAAGAATGGAGTAAGTGCCATAGATGTCTTAAAAGAAGTTCAAGCTTGCAGGCACGATTATTGTAGAATTATTTAATTACCACTGCTAACTTTTTCTCTGATCAGTGACTGCTATTAATGGAATTTGAGATACTGATGAAGTCTTGTTGCTTGACTTCATTATTTATATTTCATTTGTTTTAAAAGGTTTTGTGGTCTTGTTCCTTATTTCCCCATACACATTTCATTAATTTTTTTTAAAATATTCTTTTTGGAATTTTCTTCATTGAGCAAGAGTAAAAAATTGGCCCAAATAAGTTGCCTTCCCCAAGACCTATTTTCTCCAAATTACACCGTGAGAATGGTGTAAACTGAATAAGGGTTTTTTTTTTTTGGATTAAATTTGTTTACAAACTAATGCAACATGTACTTATAGTTATAGGCCCAAATTGACTACTAAAATCCTTTGATGTACTTCTTAGGAAGTTGGTTTATAGGATATTTTTTAATTACTATTCACTAGACCTTATTATTTTGGTTTAGAGCCCTTTTTTGTAGGTTATTTTTTGTTCAATTGGACTGTCTTTTTTGTGTGCCTTTTGTACTTTTTTTTGTGTTTCTCAATGCAAGCTCTGTTTCTTACAAAAAACTAGAAGCTATCTGGCCTCCACTGTGTACCAAATTATATGGCTCTGTTGAATGAAATGATATTTGTTATGCTCTCATAACGTTTTTGTGATAGGCCCCCAATTATTAATTTCTATAAAAGTATAAGGTAAACTCAATAAAAACATGGTTGGGCTTTTGGGCTTGTGGGGGCCCATGTAGGTTGTTCGTTACTGGGTAAACGAATGAATTAGAAGATAGGGATATGTATATAATATTAGTAGGTGTTGATAGGCAGGGTATCTTTGAATTAGTAGACTGCTTTAAGATAGGAGGGACGGGAGCTCTCAAATTCTACCTTAGATTTGTTCTCTTGATTATTGATGAATAAAGGAGTTCTAGCATCTGGTTAGTTTATAGTTAAATTAATAGAAGATAGGGACATGTATATAATATTAGTAGGTGTTGATAGGTAAGGTATCTTTGAATTAGTAGGTTGGTTTAAGATAGGAGGGACGGGAACTCTCAAACTCTCCCTTAGATTTGTTCTCTTGATTATTGATGAATAAAGGAATTCTAGCATCTTGTTAGTTTATGATTGAATTATTGGATGTCTAAAACTTTCATTTTGTTGCTGGAGTTGCAGACTGCAAACTGAGAGTCCCAATCCTGTCACCTTTATCAGAGTAGTGTTGAACATATATTTAGCCATATGGGTTAGTATATAGAGCAGCTGGTTAAACCGGTGTTTGTAAGAGTGGCAGCAAGGAGGAGAGAGTGGTTTGATGGTTGTAAGGGCAATGGGAGCGGACTCTATTATGTATTGAACTTGGCTCGAAAGAAGTGTCTCTCTTCCTTGCATTATCTTCGTACCATCCCATCCCGTCTTGTATTTTTTGGCTTGTTTTGTAGCCCAGAAACTAGGTTATGTACTGTTTGTGATTATGAATTTCTGGTTCCTAGCTTTATCCTACATCATTTCGATTCTTTTCATGTGATTATTTGCCAGAAAACTAGGTTACATATTGTTTGATATACACATTTAGTACCCTATTATTTTTTGAGCTTTTTTTGGGGGGTTTTTTGGGAAACTGAGCCTTGATTATGATTGGACAATTTACTTGTTCCAGCCCAGATACCAAGTATATCTGTATTGTTCAACCACTTACGCTTTAGATTTGAATCTAGTACATCTTCATCCAATGTTCACCAGGCTCATGTTTTCATGTGATTTGCTTGTTTAAGGTATTTGGAACTCTCAGAAATTGTTGCTTTGAAGCAGAAGGTGAACTACAAAATTTACTTTTGATATCTGAATTCCTTTGGCCAGCTTTACTTCTTCCTGTCGCGGGGAACAAGGTAATGTTTTCCATGTACTTTTTCTTGATTCTCGAATTTTAATTGATTTTAATCGAGTAAGGTCTTAGTTTATTTCACTGCCTTCAGTCCTTTTTTGATACGTTCCTATATTTTATTATGTATTTGGGATTAGATGACATTCCTCTTGTAGCCAAATTCCTTACTTTCATTCCTTCTATATTTGCAGTTTATTATTTTGTTCAAACGTGTGAGATTCTTCATTTGTAAGACGTACATTAAGTTCGATGAGTTTTTGGCGGGCTATTATTTCTCTATCTTATTAGGGCAGATCTTCCCTATTTTTGTGTGTGTGTGTTGTGGGGGGGGGGGGGGGGGGGGGACCTTGGAAAGCCTGCTCATTTCTTAAAAGTTTCTAAAGTCATTCCAACTTCAATTACTAGGTTATCGTGGGGTAACCTAAGAGACGGAGTTGAGTTCTTTCCAAGAAGTCTATAAAAGAATCTTTATTAAGGAAAACAAGAGGATAATTCTCTATTTATGGAGAATTGGAAAACAAACTAATCCTAATCCTAAATAATAAAAAAATTAACTAAGATTGATATCTAATTTACCACTGATCCTACTACATCAATGAGTTTGACAAAAGCCTTATTTTAAGCAGAAGCTAGGGTAATTTGTGCTTCAGCTAAAAAAGCTACGCTGTCATAATTCTTGAAGGAGAGAAATCTAAAGATGTTGCTGAACATCGGATTAGCATCAGCAATTTGAGCTCTTTTCTAGGCTACTCTTTCTAATTTATTTTGCAATTTCAATAGCTCTTTGATTATTGCCAATTGGGGTAATTTTTTTGTAATCTCCCTTGGCTCTAACTATTTCGGTTGGCATTAGGACTAGGGTTCCATCGTTGGAAGTAGGGTGTTCCATTCCAAGGCAGTGACAACTAGAGTTTCTTATATAGGAGAAAGGCCATCAACCTAAGAAATAAAGGCAACATTATTATGAGCATAAATATAGGAACCATGCACACATAATATTTACACCTAATATAAATAAAATCCAGTATGTTGGACTCTGATGAGTTGAAGGATCTTTTCATCACCTCTAGACAAACCATGTTAAGTGCTTCCCGTTACGATGTTCACAACAATAAAAACTCCCACAAGTTATGAATGACACCATTGAAGATGTTGATAGCCACCTGTAGATCCTATTACCTTTTTTGCATTTGTGAGGATGTTTCAAATGGAGGACTAAAGTTAGGTTCTAGTAATATTTGCATGTTTGCACCCATTTGTTAGGTCTCCGATTATTCATATATACAAGAGAAAGGGTAAGGATGGAAATGCACCAAAGGCTGGTGGGGACCATTACTGAGATGTAGTGCGGAGCGTTCCTGTATGATTGATTTTCTGGTTGTGAGTTGATATTGCACTGTATATTGCAACTATATCAATATAACAGTGTCGGATTGCTATTGTTGGGTATTCTGGTGTGTTTTTCTGATTGTCTCTCGGGGTATTTGAGGAAGATACCTAACACCATTGTTTATTCTTTTTAGTGGTAGAATGTTTCTATAACTCCCCACATTGAAGTAGAAGCATTTCTTTGAGCAGGTTTATAAGGAGGAGGATACATCAAAAATGCCACTTGAGCTTGGAACTGCACTTTCAATTGAGCGCGAGCAAATTGATGATCCTGAAATTCGAGTTCAAGCATTGGACGCTATATACATGATCACATTACAGGTTAAAGAGATAATTACATTTCTATTTGAACTTGATGAAATCCCGCTCCTCTTAAATTTAAGATTTTTTACTTATTTTCTTATTTCCTCAAGGAAAATCATTTAAGTTGTGAAAAGTTAGGAGGGAAAAACAAATAACCTCCCTTCAGGAGGAGTGTTTTGGACATCCGCTAAGAACCCAACAAAGAACTAAAAGAATATTCAAGCCGAACCCAACATAAATTTCCGTCCACTACAAAATTTATATAGGTAGATTAAAATGTGGTCTAAAGACTAAAACAAAAGGTACTTTACAAAGAACAGCTGCCTTTGTCAACGACAAGCACCTTCTGACGTGATTCAGGCAAAATGAACATCAATAGGGATGGCTGCAACAAAGGCTTTGAACTTAACCACTATAAGACCACTAACACCATCTAAAATTATTTGTCATCTTTAAGTAAAGAATCTAACTCCCTGTTAATGCTCTTTGAGAACACCATTTTTTTCTTCTAACTAAAAATCCAAATCATGTACTGCTAACTCTTCTACTAGAACTATCTATTCCAACCTTAAATGTTCTCCTTTCTTTTTCTAGTGGAACTAATGACTCTATTTACTGTCGTTTTCATTTACAAAGCTTTTTATCTTTATTTATTTTTAAATAAATTTCAAAAGATTTCTTCAGATAGTGACATCATTTAAGGGAAGGCTTTCCAGCTCCCCTATATCTGTCGTTGCCATTTACAAAGCTTTTCTTACTGACGTTTGCTTCGAGATTATGACTTTCTTGGCTTCCACTGCCAGATTTCCCTTGAAAAAGACCGCCTTTTGCTTCACCTTTTTCAACAAAAGTACCAACCCCTTTAACTACTCTTATACAACCGTTTGCTTCTCCTATAAATAACCATCAGTTCCGTTCAACTACTTCCCTATTAACTCCATTATCTTCGTCAATTAGTTCCTCTTTATATTTTGAGAGCTAAAGAATTGGATTTTCTTTTTCACAAAATTTCATGAGCATTAGTAGTATACCTTTTCTCTAGAATCCTCTCTTGAATAAACCAAAGAATCATATTTTAAACTCCTGCTGCTTTTCTTTTGTTTAACTTGGAAAGAAAGCTTTTTATTGATTGTATAGAAAGTTACATAAACTCTTGATTGGAGATAAATGAAAAATCGACCAATTACCCAAAAAGGTTGCTGATAAAATACCACAATCCAACTCAAATGATACAACAAAGATAAAAAAAAAATAATAAAAAAGCTTTCCAACGTGAATGGTAAGAAGCCATCTTAAAAATGCAGAGGAGCTCTAACAACAAAGGAATCAATAACCGGAATCGTTAGCTTGAATCAAACCTCTAGAAGCTTAAAACACACTTGCCCACAAGAGGTATTTCTGGAAACTCTAAAACCAACATTTTCTAGAGTTCAGAAAACAGTTATAAATGGTCCTTAAATGGTCCTTAAAGTGAGAACAAAAAGATTTCACTTGGTAGTCTACAAATAAATTAGAAAGATGAGCGACTTATGTTTCGATTCCTTATCTTACTGCCAAAAGCTTAAAAAGTTTATGCTTCTTGACTCAAAAGTATCATATTTCTTTTGCTCCTATCAGGATGCCGGTCGAAGAGCATTCTGGTCTATCAACGGACCAAGAATACTGCAACTGGGTTATGAAGACGAGGAAAATCCGAAAGTAATGGAGGCATATGAGAGAGTTGGATCCCTAGTAAGTAACATCCATTTTCACCGACGTGCCACTATCTCTAGATCTAGTATTTTCCCATCCCCTGCAAGAGAAAATTCATTCCATCTGTGTCATCCTTATATTAATTTTACTTGATTAACCTATCAGCTGGTACATAGTGGTGGCGACGAGGAATCACGCGATTGAGGAGACATTTGCAGATCATAGCTACTATGTGGTAGTTAATCTTATATACCTCTCTGGAACGAGATTCTTATGAAGCACTTTGCTATTTCCTCAATCTTCTGATGTGACGCCTTTCAAAGAAAGTATGCAATTCCTCGTGTACAAACAAAGGAGAAAGGGCACAGTGCTTTTAGTTTTGAGATCAATCTTGAGTCAATGTTACAGTATACATGTTCTGAGTGCTTATGCTATTTATTTATTTTTGGTTAAGGATGGAGTAGTATTTTTACATCTCTAATATAATTTTTGAAGCATAATCCAAAAAACAATTCTACCACCTTGTTGTTCTTTCTCAATTTCCTTTTCTATAGATCCACAAGGTAAGAGGGCAGATTTAATGCGAGTCTTAATGGTCATTAAATAGATTGGTTCCAAAATTGCAATTGAAAGCAATGTTCTGAAGTTGAATTTGAAAAATTGCATTCTGTGAATTGTTGAATTTTGACTGGCAACCCCCCCCCCCCCCGTTTTCTTCTTTTTTTTTTCTGTCCCTTCATTTCTTTCTGGTGCTCAAGTGGCAATTTCAGTGGTAGTGAGATTCAATTTTAGTTGTACTAGTTGGGTTGTCGGGTAAAAGAGTATTAGGATCCTTTTGGAATGACTTTCTAAGTGTTTTTAAGTGTAAAAAAATATGTTTTTAAACACTTAGAAAGTCATTTCAAACATACACTTAGCCTTCCGTAAGACAATGATCCATTGAAGACAATCATGAACTAATGATCTTCTTTATCTATATATAACCTAAGGTCTTCAATGATGTTTTCAAGAATGTCCTTTGTATTTCTTTGAGAGAACTATTTTCTCTCTATGTTACTTTCCCCCTTTTTTGCAGATTGGAAAGGAGGCGTTATTCAATGTAAATTTTGGAGAGTGAATATATTCTCTCTAGAAGCTCTTTGTTGTCTCGATAGCCAAGCAGTTGCGAAAATTGCAAGGATATGTTGAGAAGAATTTACTAAAATAGCTTCATTTTCTCAGAATTCAAATAAAATATATTTTATTAGTAAAAAATTATTAAAATATGCTTCCATCTTTTACTTGCATATAATGTAATTTTATCAAGTGTGGATATTTAAAACACCACTCCCCTTCCCCGTGGAGGGTTCTATCATCTCAAAAAGAATGAAATACATTCTCTTTCACCATCCTCAAAATTCATACAAGAAAATATGTGATGTGACGTTGATACGTTTTGATGAAATTAATCTCATTACAAATGGCTTGGGCAGTTCTTGTAAAAACAAATACCTCCTAAATACACACGACACAAGAAACCACTCAAGGGAAAAAAGAAATGACTAAATATCAGGTCTTTGGAAGAGGAAACTTGTTTTCAATCCAAAGTCGAACACACCAAAAATTTGATATTCAATTGAACTTGAACGTTTCTAAGAAACATACCACCCAAATTAGGATGTCACGTGCTCTCAATTTGAAGTAAGGAGAGAAACTCTACCCATTTCTATTTCACTAAAATGTATATCCTCTTCAAATTTTGCAAATAAATGTTTTAAATAGTCTCATGTGGTCGACCAATTAAAGTAACTAAAACTAACTAAAGAAAACCCTAAACTAACCTAGTGTTTTGTTACAAGTAAGAAGTTTCTAAAATAGTCAACTAAATACACTTGCTCCACTTTTGGGCTTAATAACTATTAAATAAATATAAATTATGGGTCAAAATGAGCATAACTCAATGAAAATTAGCATGTATCATCGACCAAAAGGTCAGAGATTCGAATCCTCCAAATGTTGTTGAACTAAAAAAAAAAAAAACAGAAATTATGCCAAATTTTCCATTTTGGAATCTATATTTCATAAGTGTCAATTTTTTTTTTTTTAAATTTTAAAAATTCAGTTTTAGATTGAATTGAGTTTCTACCATTTTTTCTTACAATTTTACCTCCACTCAATATTATTTCTCCATATTTTAATGCTTCATTTTGAATTTATTCTTTTCTAATATACATATTTTCATTTAGTGAAATTATTCTATACATTTATGATAGATATAATTTAAAAAATATATTATTTTAATGATTGTATACAATATTTCTTAATTATTATATCATTATGATTCTAAAAATAGACCATTTTTTTTGTTTTAATATATTTATTTTCATGTTGACATTCATATATAACTTCATGTAATAATCCAACATATATAATATGTTTTTCATCTTTATTGAGATATGTATTCTACCTATTATGGATTGCGTCATATACACTTGGATATATTTAGTCATTTTTTCAAATATATATTTAGTATATTTGGTATTTATCATTTACACAATTTTTTTAAAAGAAAGATATACCCCTACATTTAAGAAATTTATTTACACAATTTTTTTAAAAGAAAGATATACCCCTACATTTAAGAAATTTATAAGCATGTTATGAAACAACTATGTAAAGGTAACATACAAAATATAAACATGTATATATGTTGATGGTCATTTGTCGAAAAATGAGCTCGTTTCCAAAAAAAAAAAAAAGAAAAAAAGGAGCTAGTTCGCTAGAAACAATATATTTGTTTGTCATGAAGAAAACATACTGTCGATTGAAGGAAATATAATGTCGTTTAAAAGAAATATATTGTCATTGATCTTTATTATGAATCAAAACGTCATTGGTTGTTGTTTAGTGTTTGAAAAGGTTTGAACTTCAAAGATCTGAAACCAGAACAAAGTGGGTGTTCAGATTTTAGTTCAACAGATGTGTGAGTATTTGTTTGACCCAAATTCGAAGTCGATTGGATTCTGAGTATTTTGAGTTAAGCATCAAAACGTCCATTTAGGGCTGAACCTGTTGGGTTTTATGCCCTAAAACTCGTAGATAGTAAATGAAACAAATTAATTAACCTCAATAAAGTGTTATTTGAGTGATTCAGTAATTTGTTATTGAATATTAGAGTTTTGAATTAATTAACCCTAAATCCAATAAACAAAGATCCAAGGTTGCTTAAATGAAACTTGGGTGTATGTGGGGACATATGGGGATCAGTGTTCAAGTAACAACCTAAAAGGTCTATAGTATAGGGATAAGACTAGGTATCTTATCCTGGTGACACTATGTTATACAACCCGCTTTGTATTCGATATAGATGCACTGATCCAAAGCATCCATGTAGGAGACATATGAGTGGGGGTATCCTATGGAATGAGTTTGCATAAGATCGACCGCGGAATAGTAACCACTAGATGTAGCACCGTTGACTAGATAGGTTTCTATTTCAATAAGATGACCTAGGTAACTCAATTTAAATCTTGAGTGTGTTATAAACTCCTTTTCTTGAGGGATTGTCCTTAGATTTATATGGGTGAAGGCCAGTTCGCCGACTCAATAAGCTTACCATTTTAGGGGCAAGATCGAGTGGGGGCTAGGAACATAACATTACAATATGAATTCACTCTTTCCCCTATTGGGGCAAGTAGATGTGTGTTCCCTTAAGAGCTGATTCCGGGTCTTGAACAAAGGCGCGCCGTCCTCTCCTGACCCGAGAGGAACTTCTGTTTAGTGGTTGGACCCTAAACAACTTGTTCATTAGAGGGATCAGTGGTACTTAAGGATCCAGAGGTAACCTAGGGGTAAAACGATAATTTGACCCAACTGGCGTTATGAACACTCGTGAAGGATTGACTTACCCGTGTGGTCGATATCCGTGGACACAAAATTATTCTGCAATGAGAAGAGTGCAGTTGTGGGTATTTAGTGGAGTGACCCACAGTTAATGAATGTTGATTAACTTGGTCAATGAGTATAGCCAGTTAATCTCGTATAGTTGGAGCTTTTGATATGTAGGTCCATTAGGTCCACCTGCTAGCTTGTAAAAGGTTCTGAGATTGATTAGTCTTGAACAAGATTTTAAGTGTTCAAATTCGTTAAGGGAATTTTAGTTAATTGTATGTGATGCAATTAATATAATGTATAGAGATACATTATAATATAAGTTTAATTATTGAATTAAACTTTATAATATAAAATTAATTTTGGATGTGATTCAAAATTAATTATGTGATAGGATTAAATATTTGAAGGAGTTCAAATATTTAATATGAATTAGATTCATATAAATGTTATAGGTTAGATTTTATATGAATGAGATTTGTATTAAAACTATAGTATATGAGAGAATTATTTGAATATGATTCAAATGGAAAAATTAATTAAATATATGATATTTAATTAAATAATTAATTAATTAATTGATTTAATTTGATTAAATATGATTTAATTAAAGTAATACTATAGTTTAGTATTAATGTACATTTGATGCACATTAAAACTATAGATTAAAAGAGAAAGACACATTTGTATATGATTCAACTGTGAAATTAATTAAATATGCGATATTTAATTGATATTGGAAACAATTAATTATTGAATTAATTTGTTGGCATAGATTAATTCAATTAAATCAGATTTAGTTGAATTAAAACTATATGATATGGTTAATATAATTAAATCTTGATTTAATTAAATTCACTATATAACTTTATTTTTATTATTAAATTAATAATAAATTAATTAATATTATTAAAATAACTCCCCAGCAGTTGCTAAGGAGTTGGATGTCAGTTATCCCTATCATTAGATATAGGTTTTTCACTCTCTCTCTTGGATTATTCTGTATGTTTACACAATAGGGTGATCTCTCAAGATTTCCCAAGTTCTCTCAATCACATCTCTCTAAGAAGACTTTTTACAACAACCTTGCTGTAAAAGTAATTCCCTTCCAAGATTTTGACGATCCCACCATCAAAATCTCAGGACTCAGAGATGTTGGGATTATTTGCCAACAAGTACCTTTATTGAAGCTTACCTATTATTATTACTACTGACCTGTTCTTTGATGTTATTGAGTCAGGAGGTGATTAAGCAACTTTGAGCTGACCAGGATTCCACATATGTATAGTTGTTGTTAAGCGATTACCGCAAGTGCATGGGTCGTCACAAGTAATATAAAATGGTAGGTAATACCGAGTATCGAATCCTCAGGGATGCGAAGCGAAATTTAAGCAAACAAAGATTCTTTGAGCACTAAAAATACTTGGGCGAAATAATATTTAGGGACCGGATCATGCAATCAAAGAAATTAAAAAAAAAAATCAAAGCAATTAAAGAGAAAATTTGATCAGTCGAGAAAAATAAAATATGGAGAAAGAGTTTTTAATGGGAAGAGGGGTCTTGAAAATCAATTATTAGCTAAACATTTATTATAATTATCCTGCCTCATTACCCAACTAATTATAATCCTAGAATCTCCGTTAATCACATACGTTCTCCTGTCGGTTTTCCCTAATTGTAATTAATTCATTTTAACAACCTAAGTGTCCTTAGCGCCATTAAAATTCATTAATTATTACGCACTAACTCATTTTAGGAATCTAAGTTTAATCAACTAATCCCGTTGTCACGATGATGTGCAATTTGCTTACCGCAAGTGAACGGGTCAAGTAATAATATAGTGTTTTCGTGTAAAACGAGTGTCGTCCTCTGGATTGGTTTTCTAGCAAATTAAGTATCGCGAATACTTTTGTCCAATTTTATTTAGGGAGCAAAACTCAATGATAAAGATAAATCTAAAGACAAAAAACATAAAATAAAAGTGGAGACTCAAATGGAAAGGTTCTTAGGGAATTGATTTCATTGATTAAGATTGAGGATTAATTAATGGGATGAATTTAGCATGCAATTATTCTACCAAGTCTAGGAACCTTTTATCACAACTATCTCTCCCGAGCATAATTGATTCTCATGCATGCAACCAACTTGATATCCCTATCTAAGTTCATTAACATGCAAGGCTTTGAGTTTAGTTCTTCAAGCAACTTCTAAAGTTATTCCAAATCCCGTCACAAACTTAGAATTTCTACTTTAGTCATGCAATTAAATAAAGTAAGTCTTAGGCCAAATCCCCTCTCCCGAGCAAGATTCAACACTCAAATCATTCAACTAGTGATCAAGTAATTGAAAGCATTTAACCATAATTGCATAGGTAAAATAAATGCATATTCATACCACAAATCAATCCAACAAACTAAAACAACTACATCAATCCCTAAGACAAACAACTAGTAACTCATAGTCTTTAAACTACAAACACTAATGGAAAGAAAAGCCATAAAAACTACAAAAGGTAAGGGAAAGAGAAAGGAAAACTCGAATCCGTCGAAACTGACACGTCCCCGTCACAATCTCCACGTCTTCTCGCTTGATTCCCACTCCTTGGCCTTGCTTTACCTCCCACCAAAGGTCTCTAGTAGAAATTAGGGCTAAAATCTAACCAATTGGGCTCCCCAAATCCATAGCTGAAAAGAGGAATTTATAGAAAATCTGGCGACAACGTCGAGACGCTATGGACAGCGTCGCGACGCTGTCGCGATACCGCTTTTTTGGAAAATTTGTCGATAGCGTCGCGACGCTGGTCCTAGCGTCGCGACGCTTTTTTTTTTTTTTTTTTTTAATTAAGATTGGAAGCTCCATTTGACTCCAATGGCTGAATTAAGCTTCAAGCACATACTTCCTACAAATAAAACATAAAAATACATAAATTTGGGCAAATAATTGTAAAAGACTAGCTAATCAGAGAAAAATAGCTAGCTATGCTCGCTATCACACGACGGGGAATTAACTAGTTGCATGGATTATGATCTATTCTAACTTCTCTTCGTCGAGTTTCCATTAAGAATCGAATCATTACACAATTGGCCAGATTGCATAAAGCATTACGCACATCCATACAAATAATTAGGAAAAAGGGCAAGAGACAGGTAATTATAACAACATTTTGACAATAATTTCATTTCAAGACCCCAAATTGGGGTTTAGCTATACATAGCTAAAATATCCACAAAATTTACAATGGAAAGCATAATTAAGAGCATAATAAAAGGAAAGGAATTGACCGTCGAAAACCCCTTTGCTGAAGCTTGGAGTCCCTCCGAACACACCTTGAGCCTCCTAGGATGCTCCCCAAAATTCCCCAAAAGTTTCTTTAGTTGGAAAACTTTGGGGAATTTTGGGGAGCATCCTAGGAGGCTCAAGGAGTGTTCGGAGGGACTCCAAACGTCAGCGAAGGGGTTTTCGATGGTCAATTCTTTTCCTTTTATTATGCTCTCAATTATGCTTTCCATTGTAAATTTTGTGGATATTTTAGCTATGTATAGCTAAACCCCAATTTGGGGTCTTGAAATGAAATTGTAGTCAAAATGTTGTTATAATTACCTGTCTCTTGCCCTTTTTCCTAATTATTTTTATGGATGTGCTTAATGCTTTATGCAATCTGGCCAATTGTGTATTGATCTGTTTCTTAATGGAAACTCGACGAAGAGAAGTTAGGATAGATCGTAATCCATGCAACTAGTTTAATTGTCCGTCGTGACAACGAGATTAGTTGATTAAACTTAGATTCCTAAAATGAATCAGAGTGAAATAATTAATGATTTTTAATGGCGCTAAGGACATTTAGGTTGTTAAAATGAATTAATTACAATTAGGGGAGACCGACAGGAGAACCTATGTGATTAACGAAGATTCTAGGATTATAATTAGTTGGGCAATGAGATAGGATAATTATAATAAATGTTTAGCTACTAATTGATTTTCAAGATCCCACTTCCCATTAAAAAACTCTTTCTCCACATTTTATTTTTCTAGATTGATCAAATTATTTTCTTTAATTACTTTGATTTTAAATATTTTTTAATTGCATGATTTGGTCCCTAAATATTATTTCTCCCAATTATTTTTAGTGCTCAAGGGATTTTTGCTTTGCTTAATTTTCGCTTCGCCTCCCTGTGGATTTGATACTCGGTATTACCTACCGTTTTATATTACTTGTGACGACCCGTGCACTTTCGGTGTAAAATCGTCAATATGGACAAGTTTTTGGCACCGTTGCCGGGGAGGCTTGATTTTTAAGCAAATCAATTTTTCTTGACATTGAAAAGAAAGGGATAAATAATAATTTAGGTGTAAATATTTTTCCTTCAATAATTTGTGAATATTATTTTATTTTTGTTTTTTTTGGTTCTTTTGATTGATTGGGAGTATTGTATGTGAAGCAACAAGGTGGTTAATTTGTTTATGCTAGATCTTGAAATTGACAGGACTCTTAGAACCATTCGTAGAGAGAAAAGATTAGCAGAAGCAATGGCCTATCAAGATGAAGCTCCCAAGGCAATCAGAGACTTCTTACAACCAGTTCTTCCCACTGAGAATTCCAGAATTGTTTATGCTCCGATCCAAGCTACAAATTTTGAGTTAAAGACATGATTGATTCAAATGGCGCGCGATAACTCTTTCAAGGGACATCCTTCTGAGGACCCACACTCACATCTGCGATCATTCTTGGAAATATGTGGGACGGTGAAAATGAACGGAGTTCCAGCACGCTATAAGATTAAGGTTGTTCCTGTTTTCTCTACAAGACAAGGCAAATGATTGACTCGAATCAGTCGAGACAGGCAATATTAGTACATGGGACGAGCTTGCCCAGGCTTTTTTGAAAAAATGTTTCTTGTCTGCCAAGACTACGAAGCTCCAGACTGAGATCGAAACGTTTGACAGCTTGACGAGGAGCAGTTGTACGAGGCATGAGAAAGATACAAGGAAATGCTTAGGCGATGCCCCCAACATGGATATCCTGATTGGCTCCAGGTGAAGTTGTTTTACAATGGATTGAATCCCTCCACCAAGACAGTTCTAGACACATCAGCAGGAGGAAGTTTTCTTTCCAAGACAGTAACGGAAGCCAAAGATCTGTTAGAGGAAATGACAGCAACCAGTTATCAGTGGCCAACCGAGAGGGGAGCAATTTCTAAGAAGGCTGGAATTTATGAATTAGATGAGTCGAGTTCGTTGAAGGCACAAATGACTGATGTGCAAATTGCTAACCGCAAGTGTACGGGTCAAGTAATAATATAGTGATTATGCAATCGAATGTCGTCCTCTGGATTGGTGTCTAGCCAAGTTTTAATTATCGAAAATACTCTTGGCCAATTTTATTTAGGGAATCAAATAGAATGAGAATATGAATTAATCAACACAAAACTAAAGTAAAAGTGACAATCAAATGGGAATAATTGGTCTTAGGGAATTGATTTCACCAATTGGAGTTATGGATTAATAAACGGATTAACACATGCTATGATTCATAAATCTTGGCAACTAAAATCACACATATCTCTCCCGAGAATACATGATTCTCCCATATGCAATTGAACCCGATATCCCTATCTAAATCCAATAAACATACAAGGCAATAAGGCCCTTTATGACAATTTCTAGAATTAACCTTAATCTCCCGATTTTTAACTAAATTCTAGTTATACATATTGATTACTAATTTAAATCCTCTCTCCCGAGTTAGATTCAAATATAAACATCAATCAATTTATGGCCAGTAAATCGAAAGCATTAAACATACAACATATGCATAAATGACATCAATAGCATAAATACCGTAAATCAATCCAAAACTTGCCCAACGGCTACATCAATCCCTAAGAATTAAACTTAGCTACACATAATCCTCGTTACAATATAAACTAAGTCTAAATAAGCCATAAAAAGTGTCTAAAGTAAGGGAAAAGAGAAATAGACTCGTTGTAGGCCGAGACCGAACGTCCCCGTCACGATCCCCACGAACAATGGGTTGATTTCCAACCCTTTGCTTCAGCTCAATTCTGTCCTCTTTCTGCTCTAATGTCGGCTCCAAAAGTCCCCAATTCGAAGTCCCCAAAAACCTAGCCGAAAAGATGCTTAAATAGCAAAATTTCGTTGTAGCGTCGAGACGCTGCCGCGATCTGCAAATTTGGAAAATTTTCTATAGCGTCGTGACGCTATTTTTTTATTTTTTATTTTTATTTTTATTTTTAAAGATTGGAAGCTCCATTTGACTCCAATTGCTGAATTAAGCTTCAAGCACATACTTCCTACAAATAAAACATAAAAATGCATAAATTTGGGCAAATAATTGAAAAAGACTAGCTTAATTAATCAGAGAAAAATAGCTAGCTATGCTCGCTATCAAATACCCCCAAACTTAAGCTTTTGCTAGTCCTCGAGCAAACTAAAAATCAAGCATACAGTAGAAGAATGGATGCAATAATCATAACTCAATCCTCAAGGCTCAAAGGTCAATAGTCAAGCAAGCAAGAGACATGCACATAAGGACCAATGAGGGAGACAAATTAAAATTTTTCCAAAATTAACTTGCACAAGCGAGATCTAACTCAACAATATCAGACTCTACTAGCCCAGGATTGGATTATTAAACTCTCAACTCATCTTCCCTCTACACTGGCACTAAGGTTTCACTAATGAGTTAATGGATCAAATTAGTTTGTTTATCTCCATACTTAGGTGCTTATAATTAACAATTAAATTAAGCATGTATATGTGGCACTAGTTTTCACACACCCATTGCAGGGACCCTTAACCTGAGTTTTCTCTGGTTGGCCTAACTGATCACAACAGGGGTAGCTCTTTTTGCCTTAATCTTTATTAACCATTGCATATTGTGCACAAGCCATGACATTATTATCTTATTTCAACAGTAACAACAAGAATGATTTTTCTTTATGAGCATAAATAGCAGATATTCTTTTCTTTTCTCCTAAGCAAGATCAAACATGCTAATTTGCAAAAAATTAACTCTTTAGCTCTGCCCTACACCTATCGAGGTGACAACAAGCATATGAACCCAATAATTCGCTCCTAAGCATTCAAATCCAAATCTAGCTAAGACAAATACTCTACTCATGCAAGCCATCTCCTAGAAAATTTTTAAAAAGTCTCCCTTTTTGGGCACTTATGCTTACAACTCATCACAAGCTTGAAAATTGACAAGAAAGCCTATCCTAGGACATCATAATCATGCAAAAGTAGCATCTAGAAAATAACCATATGCATAATTCAAAGAAAGCTCAAAACTATAGCCCGAACTCAGATGCTCAAGGGCTCCACAAACATGCTCCTCAATGTATAACGAAAATAAAGCATAAACAAGCATGAGAACAATAAACGAATGAAAGGAGTGAACAATACTGCCCTGGAATGATGATGACTTCTTGACTGAATGCTTGGACTCTTCACAGCTTGAAAGCAAAGGAGAGAAAGAAAACAAGACCTACAAAACAGACATAAAAAATAAATAAAACTCAAAATAAAGAAATAACTAACTCACTTGGGTTGCCTCCCATAAGCGCTTGTTTAACGTCATTAGCTCGACGTGTTGACCAACTATGCATCAGGGTGGTCTCCTGTCAGATTTTCCATCACTGGTGCTCTTCCTAGCACCTCTCCTGTAGCCCACCATCATTGTATCTGATGTGTTCTTGGGGTCCTCAAAAGCTTTTAAAACTTCCTTCTCCTGTTGGACTCTTATGATTAGCTCCCTACTTTCAATATCAATTATAACCCTCCCTGTAGCAAGGAAAGGTCTCCCTAATATGATAGGCATAGCAGGATTCTCTTTAATATCTAACACAAAGAAATCAACAGGAAGGAAAAATCTGCCTACTTTAATCAGAATATTCTCAACAATCCCATATGGACTAACCAGAGACTGGTCAACCAACTGAAGTCTAACAGAGGTAGATTTTATTTCTCATATATTAAGCTTTTTGCACAGAGATAATGGAATAATATTTATGCTAGCCCCTAGATCACATAGTGCTCTACAAGAATAAGTACCAAAATTACAAGGAATAGTAAAACTCCCTGGGTCAGACAATTTCTCTGGTACTCCCTGTTGGACATGAGCACTGCACGTCGATGCAAGATATACAGTCTCCAACTGCTTTTCCTTTTTCTTCTTGTTGAGCCATTCCTTCATAAATTTTATGTAGTGAGGCATCTGCTCCAAGGCATCTGAAAAAGGAATATTAACATGCAAACCCATAAAAGCATCTAAAAATTTGTCAAACTCAACCTTAGAATTTTTCTTTTTCTTTGATTTAGGAACTAAAGCAGTAGGAGAAGGGATAGAAGGCTCAGGATTAAGCTTTTCAGCTTCGTTTGAGGTGGTGCCTTCTTCAACTCCTCCTGTGAGTTCCTCTGGTTCAGTTGTTTTATCCTCTTCAGCTAATTTAGTCTCTTCCTCATAATGCACAGATACGACCTTGCAGTACTCCAAAGAAGATTTCTCCTGTTCAACTGGGGCTTTACCTTTATTCATAGAGTTGACAACACTTACCAGTTGTCCCAGCTGAGTCTCTATATTCTTGATTGCTGCA
The DNA here is from genome assembly GCA_036850905.1 of Luffa acutangula. Classification (NCBI taxonomy): domain Eukaryota; kingdom Viridiplantae; phylum Streptophyta; class Magnoliopsida; order Cucurbitales; family Cucurbitaceae; genus Luffa; species Luffa acutangula. Next base: position 20,868,007 of record CM072092.1, on the reverse strand, counting down.
GAATGACCATTGACAGTAGTGTTTATTGCAATCACGGCCTCCTCAAGCTTATTTGACCTGTTACTTGATTCTGCAATAAAAGCTCCAACAATGTCTTCTAAAGATTTCTTATTTTCTTGACTTTGAGGAGTGAAGCCAGGAGGATTCAAAACATTCTTATTATTAGCATAGGAAAAATTCTCATGATTTCTATTGCTAGGGTGATAATGTGTAGGTGTGGAATTATTATTATACCCCCTAGAATTATAATTCGAAACATACTGAACCTGCTCGAGATTTTCCCCTTGAGTCTGGGATGCAAGGGCAGCTGCAGACTCAATTGATTGAGCATTCCCTGAACCTGAAAACTTAAAAAATGCATTAGCCAAGGAAGACATCTGAGCCTGAAGTGCACTTACGTTGTCAACCTCGAACACTCCAGCAACAATCTTTTTGGGTCCCGACCGCTCAGATGGCCACTGATAGCTGTTGGTGGCCATATCCTCTAGCAAAGTTCTAGCACTCTCAACAGTCTTGGACAACAGAGTCCCACCTGCAGCTGCATCAACAATAGTTTTCGTGCTAGGAGTTAATCCATTGTAAAATAATTGAACCTGTAGCCAGTCAGGGTATCCGTGCTGAGGGCACTTCCTTAGCAGCTCTTTAAATCTCTCCCAAGCCTCGAACAGCTGCTCATCGAATTGTTGCTGGAATGTCCCAATTTCGGTCCTCAGCTTGACCGTCTTGGCAGGAGGAAAGAACTTCTTTAAGAATGCCTGGACCAAAGCATCCCAAGTGGTAATGCTCCCAGGTGGAATAGATTGTAACCAGTCCCTCGCTTTGTCCTGCAACGAAAAAGGAAATAAACGTAAGCGAATGGCATCTTCAGAAACACCATTTAATTTTACCGTCCCACAGATGTCTAGGAAGGATTTCAGATGAGAATTTGGATCCTCCATGGGTGATCCTCTGTAAGCGCAATCTCGAGCCATCTGAATGAGACCTGTTTTCAGCTCAAAATTGTTAGCATTAATTGGGGCATAGACAATCCCCGACTGTTGCTCGTGAAAGATCGGTTGAAAATAGTCCCTGATGGGCTTAGGTTCTTCAGGATTAGGATTGGCCATTTGGATGTTTTCTTGATTTTCCCTTCGAAGTCTATTGAATGTTCTTTCTATTTCTGGATCTAAGGGAACTAAGGCCAATTCCCTAACCTTTCGCATACAACGACTACACTAACCTAAAAAGGCAAAGAAAAGGAAATAAAACAAATTAGGAAAGAAACAAGAAAAGGAAAATAACTAAATCTAAATAAGGAAAATATAATCTATAAAAGGAAGAAAATAAACTAATATGGAATGCAAAAATAGATAAGACAAAAAAAAAAAAAAAACAATAAGGAAACTAACAAATAAGGAAAAACTAATCTAAAAAGGAAAAAACTAAAAATCTATCAATGGAAAATTCAAACAAATATGGAAAAATCTAAATATGGAAAAATTTAAGAATGGAAAACAATAAAGGAAAAAAGCAATCTACCTAAAAACAAAAATAACAAAAATAGCAACAAAATAGAATACACCCTAAACTAAGACCGGACAATTTTTCTTCGATATTAAAATTGACTAAATATGCCAATCCCCGGCAACAGCGCCAAAAACTTGATGTGCAAATTGCTAACCGCAAGTGTACGGGTCAAGTAATAATATAGTGATTATGCAATCGAATGTCGTCCTCTGGATTGGTGTCTAGCCAAGTTTTAATTAGCGAAAATACTCTTGGCCAATTTTATTTAGGAAATCAAATAGAATGAGAATATGAATTAATCAACACAAAAATAAAGTAAAAAGTGACAATCAAATGAGAATAATTGGTCTCAGGGAATTGATTTCACCAATTGGAGTTATGGATTAATAAACGGATTAACACATGTTATGATTCATAAATCTTGGCAACTAAAATCACACATATCTCTCCCGAGCATACATGATTCTCCCATATGCAATTGAACCCGATATCCCTATCTAAATCCAATAAACATACAAGGCAATAAGGCCCTTTATGACAATTTCTAGAATTAACCTTAATCTCCCGATTTTTAGCTAAATTCTAGTTATGCATATTGATTACTAATTTAAATCCTCTCTCCCGAGTTAGATTCAAATATAAACATCAATCAATTTATGGCCAGTAAATCGAAAGCATTAAACATACAACATATGCATAAATGACATCAATAGCATAAATACCGTAAATCAATCCAAAACTTGCCCAACGGCTACATCAATCCCTAAGAATTAAACTTAGCTACACATAATCCTCGTTACAATATAAACTAAGTCTAAATAAGCCATAAAAAGTGTCTAAAGTAAGGGAAAAGAGAAATAGACTCGTTGTAGGCCGAGACCGAACGTCCCCGTCACGATCCCCACGAACAATGGGTTGATTTCCAACCCTTTGCTTCAGCTCAATTCTGTCCTCTTTCTGCTCTAATGTCGGCTCCAAAAGTCCCCAATTCGAAGTCCCCAAAAACCTAGCCGAAAAGATGCTTAAATAGCAAAATTTTGTTGTAGCGTCGAGACGCTGTCGCGATACCGCATTTTTGGAAAATTTGTCGATAGCGTCGCGACGCTATGAATTTTTTTTTTTTTTTTTATTTTTAAAGATTGGAAGCTCCATTTGACTCCAATTGCTGAATTAAGCTTCAAGCACATACTTCCTACAAATAAAACATAAAAATGCATAAATTTGGGCAAATAATTGAAAAAGACTAGCTTAATTAATCAGAGAAAAATAGCTAGCTATGCTCACTATCAATGACATCTTTGACCAACGCCCTGAACAAGCTGACTTCATTTGAGGTGGTTAAGTCCATTACCACCTTAGCTGAAGGGTATTCCAAGAAGGAAGGTCAAGATGTGGAAGAAGTCCAGTACGTGGGAAACAGACCATTTACTCAAGGAGTACTGAACTTCTACCACCCTAGTCTGCACAATCATGAGTGCCGAACTTCTACCACCCCAGTCCAGTACGTGAGAAATTAGGATAGATCGTAATCCATGCAACTAGTTTAATTGCCCGTCGTGACAACAAGATTAGTTGATTAAACTTAGATTCCTAAAATGAACCAGAGCGTAATAATTAATGATTTTTAATGGGGCTAAGGACACTTAGGTTGTTAAAATGAATTAATTACAATTAGGGGAGACCGACATGAGAACCTATGTGATTAACAAAGATTCTAGGATTATAATTAGTTGGGCAATGAGATAGGATAATTATAATAAATGTTTAGCTACTAATTGATTTTCAAGACCCCACTTCCCATTAAAAAACTCTTTCTCCACATTTTATTTTTCTCGATTGATCAAATTATTTTCTTTAATTGCTTTGTTTTTAAGTCATTTTAATTGCATGATCTGGTCCCTAAATATGATTTCTCCCAATTATATTTAGTGCTCAAGGGATTTTTGCTTTGCTTAATTTTCGCTTCGCCTTTCTATGGATTCGATACTCGGTATTAACTACCGTTTTATATTACTTGTGAAGACCCGTGCGCTTGCAGTGTAAAATTGTCTATACGAACAGGGTTCGCCTCCCTCTTCCCTTGCTCCTTCAACACTTTCTAATGCTCACTGGGCTAGCTCTTGCTTAGATTGTACCCAATGGGTGGAGTCACCTTATTGGTTGCATTTTATTGTGGGCATATGGCAATGCTGATGCAAGCATGGATCCAAACATCTTCTTTTCTTTGCACTCTATTAGTAAAAATCCCAACCTAGGGCATTTGTTTTATTACATTAGTGCCAAAAAGGGAATCATTGTCAATACCCCCACGTCCGTAAAAAACTGGAGGAATGGGTGGTTTTTTGTTAGCGAGAATTGGTTAGAACGAAACCCAGATGGTAGCCATTCTGCTGTTTCTACAATTTTTTCAAAATATGGTGAGTATTTGCGCACTTATTACTTTGACTGATTCCTCTAACTCACCTCTATATCTCTTTTTGCCCAGTTCCTCAGAAAGCTCGCTGCACCGCTGAAGCTCGCTTGTTTGCTGAAGTTGTACAACAGATCCCACTTTGTCATCGCTTTGGTCCCGACCTCGTCAACCAGGAAAATCTTGTGTTTCTCAGGCTCGCTCGCCCCCTTTCAAGTAAGTTTCTCTTTGTTGCCTTGCTGATGCTCGCCCCCTTTCAAGTAAGTTTCTCTTTGTTGCCTTGCTGATGCTTTTCCTTAGTTTCCCCAATTTCGCTGTGCCATTAACTTTGCCTCTTCTTTCCTTGTGCTCAACAATGCCTCCACGCCTAATCTTCAATGAAAGCCGCAGGTCTAAGAAAAACAAGGGCGTGGCTGGAACCTTCCAGCCGAACCTCACCGACCTACTGGCAAAGTTTGCAGTCCCACAAGCCTGAGGGAGAGCTAGGCTACGGCGATCCAGCAGAGAGCTTCCAGTCCGTCCATCGCCACCTTCGTGAGGTAGGTTATTCACCCTTACCCTTTACTTGGTTATCTCTCTTCTCTTGAAACAATTCATCACCAAGCCCCGATCCTTTTGCAGGCTTTTACCAAGGTCACTGTTTCTGCTATCAGCTTAACAAATAAAATAAATGAACTGCAGTCGAACAGTGTCCCGAGGCAAGAGTTAGTCCAAGCCCAAAACAGTCTTGACCACGCCAACCGAAGAGGTAAAGGCCGACCTTGAATTTCACAAGACGGGCTGGGATAAAACCAAAGCTCATCTGGCTGAAGCTCGGGCCCATCTCTCTGACGCCAAATACCTTGTTGAACTGTACCGAAAGACGAATGACTACATCCTTACCAACAATCAGATGTGGGAGGACGGGGCAAGGTGGGTTGTCTGGCACATGCGGAAACACTTTCTCGACCTTGATCGATCCGTCATGAAGACCGAGATCTCGGCTATGGTTGTCGATCCCAGTACTTATCCAACCTCAGAGAGCTCGTCAAACGGATGCGAGGACATGGACTTCTCTGGGGATGACCGCAACTAGATAACTCGGATGCTTCATTGATTTCTCTGATTTTGTGCATTTTCAATTATGCTTCCTCAAATTCTGTTTCTTTGATTTCTGCAATGCACCTTTTTTTTGCACTTGTACTTTCCCTTTTAATCAACGAGAAATCAAGCCTTCTATCTTTTAACAACTTCTTTGCCATGTTTCATGCAATTTCGGTATTATATGAGAATCTCCACCACCACCAGAGAGACCATATCCAGGCAGAAAGTTTTATCATAACTTATGGAGCAGTCTCATCTTAAATAAGCAAGGAAAAAGGAGCAAAGCCATGCAAAAAATCATGCAAGCAATCACCATATGAAAAGAAAATTGAGCGACGGGATGGAGTGGCCTTAGCCTATCCTGATTCCCAGCCCCCCACTCAAAATGTGCTTTCAACTTTCAAGAGTTGCTTTTTTTGAGTAAGAAAAACTAATCTCGTACCTGGTCTTTGAGGACAAAGTTCAGCCTCGGAGTTGGGACGGTCGACCTCGACCTTGGCATGAGGCCGAGCCATGCTCTTTACATTGCCTGCTCGTTTGCTTCATAGATGGACTTGTATGCAAATTCATTTCATGGTTGAGCACCTCATTTCTGCCTTTAATACTTTGGTCGTGGTAAAGAATCAGTCGAGCCTTATTGCGTGTCTAATGGTCGGCCTTGGAGTTGGAATGCTTTGCCTCGGCCTTTGCGTGAGGCCGAGCATTTTCCCTGTTTTGCCTGTCAATTTTCTCTGCCGTTTTTTTCCCGAGGGTGTGTACACTCCTCTGGGGAAAAGCTTGGGGAGGCATAGGAAGTCCTCGGGCCTCTCTTCAAGCATCGTGGTCGTCCCAAGGGTGCATACACTCTTCTGGGGAAAAAGCTTGGGGAGGCCTAGGAAGTCCCCGGGCCTCTCTTCAAGCATCGTAGTCATCCCTGGGGTGCGTACACTCTTCTGGGGAAAACTTGGGGAGGCCTAGGAAGTTCCCGGGCCTCTCTTTAAGTTGTTGTATTCATCCCAGGGGTGCGTACACTCTTCTGGGGAAAAAGCTTGGGGAGGCCTAAGAAGTCCTCGAGCCTCTCTTCAAGCATCGTAGTCATCCCAAGGGTGCGTACACTCCTCTAGGGAAAACTTGGGGAGGCCTAGGAAGTTCCCGAGCCTCTCTTCAAGTTGCTGTATTCATCCTAGGGGTGCGTACACTCTTCTGGGGAAAATGCTTGGGGAGGCCTAGGAAGTCCCCGGGCCTCTCTTCAAGCATCGTGGTCATCCCAGGGGTGCGTACATTCTTCTGGGGAAAACTTGGGGAGGCCTAGGAAGTTCCCGGGCCTCTCTTCAAGTTGCTGTATTCATCCCAGGGGTGCGTACACTCTTCTGAGGTAAAAGCTTGAGGAGGCCTAGAAAGTTCCCAGGTCTCTCTTCAAGCATCGTGGTCACCCCAGGGGTGCGTACACTCTTCTTGGAAAAACTTGGGGAGGCTTAGGAAGTTCTCTAGCCTCTCTTCAAGTGCTCTTCTGAAACGAAACTTCAAAGTACTTTATTTCAAATGAATCAATTGATTACATTCTGAATAATATGTTGCTGGAAATAATAAACAAATCGAACATGGCCTTAACAAATTTGAGACCGAAAAACATAATAGAAAGAAATCAATGTTCCATTGGAAGGGGATAGCTTGATCCCTCCTGTTGATGTTTCTGAGCGCCATAAAGTAGCATTCTCTTGAAATCTTCTGCTCACCATGCACCGCCCCTACACCGTCTTCAGTTGGAAACTTCAGGACTTGGTGGTAAGTCGAGGCTACAACTTTGAGCCCATGCAAGTCGGTCGCCCCAGAATGGCATTATACGCTGGGACGCAATCCACTACTAGAAAGTTGATCATCCTTGTAACTGTCTGCGATCCTTCCCCAAACGTTACTGGCAGTTCGATGCTTCCCCTAAGGCTTACTTTTTCTCCGCCAAACCCCACCAACGGTGCAAGGCTCGGCCTTAGGCGATCGCTTCCCAGCTTCATGGCATCAAACGCGACAGTCGAATCGGTGGAGCTTCCTCCATCAATTAAAATTCGATGCACTTTGACATTGGCGACTGTTAGGGTTACCACCAATGCATCATTGTGTGGGTGGTGTATTCCCGCAACCTCTTTCTCTGTAAACTCTAAGTTTGGTGAGATTTTATCGAGTAAGAGCGAGTACATACCTTGCTCTCCTGGCTCTATCAGTGCCTCTCGAATTGTAGCTTTTCGCTTCCTACTTGACACTCCCCCCCGAAGGTCCTCCGAGGATGGTTCGTATCTCTAACAGTGGGTTGTTGCCTCCCTTACTCTATTCTGTTGGAAAAGGTCTCTTTCCTCTGTCCTATCCTACGAATTCCTTGAGGTAACCCTCTCGAATTAGGGTTTCTATTTCATCCCTTAGCTGTATGCATTCTCGGGTTGTGTGGCCGTGGTCTCCATGGAACATGCAGTATTTGCTCCTGTTTCTCTTATCTGGGTCTGACTTCAGCCTTTCTGGACGTTTCAATAGATTGGTATCCTGTATTGCGGCTAAGACCTGTTCAAGTGAAGCTGTTAGCGGCGTACACCTGTCGAATTTGGCTTTCGGTTCTGCACGGCCTCGACTATTGGCCTCGACTATTGGCTGAGGAGTGCTCATGTCAGCTTTGTTACTAAATCTGTTAATATAATCCCTCAGACTTTCTCGGGGCCTCTGCTTTATTGTCAGTAGGTTGATCTTGTTGGGTTTTATGCCCTAAAACTCGTAGATAGTGAATGTAAACAAATTGTATACTTGTTTCAATAAAGTGTAATTGAGTTTCTACAATAAAGTGTTTTTGTTAAATATTGCACAATTTGACCCGAATCCAATAAACTAAGATCCAAGGTTGTTTACATGTGACTTGAACTAGTATGTGGGGACATACGGGGATTGGTGTTCAAGTAACAACCTAAAAGGTCTATAGTACAAGGATAAGGCTGGGTACCTTATCCTGGTAACACTATGTGATACGACCCGCTTTGTATTCGATACAGACGTATTAATCCAAGGCATCCATGTAGGAGACATGCGAGCGGGGGTATCCTATGCAATGAGTTTGCATAAGACCGTACCACAAAATAGTAAACCACTAGATGTAACACCGTTAACTAGTTAGGTTACTATTTCAATACGATGACCTAGGTAACTCAGTCTTAATCCTGAGTGTGTCATGAACTCCTTCTCACGAGGGATTGTCCTTTGATTAGTATGGGTGAGAGTGGCCTGCACGCCAACTCAATAAGCCTTCCTTCTTGGGGACAAGACCGAGTGTGGGGTTGGGGACATGACAACACAAGATGGAATTCACTCCTTCCCACTTCTAGGAGAAGTAGATGAGTGTTCCCTTAAGTGGTGACTCCAGGACTTGAACAAAGGGATCCCACCCTCTCACTGGCCCAAGAGGGACTTTCTGTTTAATGGTTGGACCATAAACAGGTTGTTCATTAGAGGAGCGCTGGTACTTAAGGAGACAGATGTAACACAGGGGTAAAACGGTAATTTGACCCAGTTGTGATTACGAACACTCGTGAAGGATTGACTTACCAGTAGAGGTCTATATCTGTGGACACAGAAATGCAATAATATTTTTGGATAAACAAAATTAACTACAAATCAGTCCCAATTATGCTTCCGCTTTAACGGAATTGGGGGATTCCAAATCCTTACAGATCTGAGGTTTCTGTCGGCTCCGTTCTCCCAAGAATTGCGTAACAAACGCTCATGCCAACTTTTTGAACGAGCCAATTGATTTCTTTGGTATGTTGCGAAACCATTGCCTTGCCAAAACTGTAAGTGTTAATGCGAATGCTCGGCACCTTGTTGCTTCATTTGCCCCATGAAAATCCATCCATGTCAGGTATGTGTCTAGATGCTCCTTCGAGTCTTTCTTTCCGTCATACTGTGGGAAGTTTGGTACCTTAAACTTATGCGGCACCTCCCCTCCCATTATCTCGTCAGTGAATGGTGGTTCCATCTGCCCAATCAACCCTTCTATATCCTCAATCTTAGTCCTCCTTTGGGAGTTGTGATGACTGTCTTCCTCCTTTAGCCATTTGGATAGCTCCCGCTCTCTCCCCTTTTGGCCCTGCTCGGCCTCGGACCTTGCCCGAGCCTCCAACTTTTTCTTGTCATTATTCCCTGTGTACATACCTGGCGTTGGCTTCAGCGGCAAATTTCTACGGGCCTTTTTGCGACTTGGTCGAGCTTTCTTCTGGGTCTGGTCATCCCCTGGATGGTGCATTCGGCTAGTACACTCTCCGAATCCCCTACCTCCTCGTCTGTTATTCCTTTACCCTTCTTGGGGTCTCTACGTAGATGCTCTTCCTCGTGCCTGACAGACTCGGGCTTCTTCAACAGACTAAGGATTTCAGTCAAGTTCTGCCCCATCTCGTTCATCCTCCCCTTAATATCTGTGATCTCGGTCTGTTGGGCTTGGAGTCGAACCAAGGAGCTCACCTCATCTGCTACCAGTTGATTTTCGTGTTCCATCGTTGTTGTGCTTACTTGCTGTACACAACGTTTGCTTTTCAGCGCCTTCCCCACAGACGGCGCCAACTGTTGATGCCAAAATTTGGCCAAGAGACTCACCTGACCTTCACGTGACATCAACGGTAAATTTATTTGAAGGGGAAAGACGTGTGCTTGCCACACCGACTCCGATGCTTAAGTCAGTTGGGAGATCATAAGTGAAACAAGTAAAGTAATAATATAGAGGAAGAAAATAGATACCGAATTGAGTCCCCCTACCTTGGGGTTAGGCTCTTCTATTTATAGTTGAAATTAATGTTTTTCCCTTCCTTTTAGGAGAGGGAATAGCCCTAGAGATTCATTCGGGCCCAATGGGCCTCCGTGGGCTTGTTTCTTCTCTAGGCTCTTATCATTCTGACTTTCTTAGAGCTAGGTCCAAATTCGCCCATAACAACAATAATCGGATACTAATGCCATAATACCAAGTGTATATAGTGCATAAGTGATCTGGAATTTATGAAACAACAATTTAATAAATGAAATTGATGTTAATATATATTTTTTTATTTGAAACAAAGTAAATTATTGTTTTACCTTGTTGGACAAAAGACGATCAAAGGTAATGCAATACAGAATCAATATATTTGTACTTTGTCCAGAAGTAGCCAAAACGTCGTTCCATCTACACATTATTATATACATTTTGTTCACACGAGATTTTGACAGGGAAATTTAATTCGTGGAAATGAACTTGGTTTTATTGAATTTGTATGTAGAAGTGTTATAGTCTCTAGTATTTATCCTCTGATGCTTTCTCTGAAAATGTAGAGTCTGATCTGAGGGTTTGCGAGCTTGATCTCAGATGGAAGGAGGTTGGATCTTCAACTTGTATCTTGATGAAGAGAAGATGGATTCTTTGGTGTCTTTTAGTCGTTGGATCTTCTTAGTCTCGAGTTGGCCGAATTCTGAATCTTGGATCTTCTGAATTCTCTAGACTCTATGACTTCTGACGATTCTGGACTTTGGGAGAATGCTCTACACTCTGCGTTTTCTGACTCTGTCTGAATGCCCAAAATGAATGGTGACCTTCTCTATTTATAGAGTTTGATGTGCAAACTCACTGAATACAAGAATTGATAACAACCTTTACTGTATTTTCTCACTTACTATACACGAGAATTTACACTGTATTTATACATGAGGTTAAGCCAAAACTACTACTTAACAAACTCTAACAGACTTATTACAGAGGGATTGATAAAATATAATTACTGAACTCTATTACTCCCCCTCAAACTGATGAAGGAACCTTTAGAAGTTTGCTGCAGAATTGCTGAAAAACAGCACCTCCAAGTGGTTTCGTAAATAAATCTGCCAACTGAGAAGCTGAAGGAGTAAAACAAACCTGTAAATCACCTCGAACAACTTTCTCCCGTAGAAAATGATAGTCTATCTCTATATGCTTAGTACGAGCATGAAAGACGGGATTGCGAGCTAAAGCCAATGCAGAAGCGTTATCACAAAACAATAAAGGAACTGTAGGAAGAAAAACACAAAGATCACACAGTAATTGTCTTATCCAATATAGTTCAGCAGCCGTTTGTGCAAGGGAGCGATATTCAGCCTCAGTTGAAGACCGAGACACCGTGCTTTGCTTTTTAGCAGACCAAGAAACCAGAATACCACAAAAAAAGACCACATATCCAGAAGTAGACCGTCGATCCAGGGAATCTCCTGCCCAGTCAGCATCACTATAGGCAGTGAGTTCAAATTTCCCTTTGGAAAACAGAATTCCACAATCTCGAGTGCCATTAAGATAGCGAAGAATACGCTTCACAGCAGAATAATGTATTTCAGTGGGTTTGTGCATAAACTGACTCACTTTACTTACAACATAGGTAATGTCGGGTCTAGTAAAGGTCAAGTATTGTAAGGAACCAACAATCTGTCTATAAAGCAAAGCATCAGAAAAAAGTGGAGAAACACCATGAAGCTCACACGTAGTAGACATGGGAGTTGAACATGTCTTTGAGTCTGCCATACCAGTCTTTTCCAGTAAATCAGTAAGATATTTCAACTGAGTTACATGAAAGCCATCAGAAAATCGAGTAATTTCGAGACCAAGAAAATAACGAAGAGAACCGAGATCAGTAAGTTGAAACTCCCGACCAAGAGTTGTCTTTAAAGCAGAGATATAACTTGGATCAGAACCAGTGATGATTATATCATCAACATACAAGAGTAAGTAGGTAAACGAATCATGCTCAGCTCGAACAAACAAAGAATTGTCAGCCGAAGAAGCAGCAAAACCAAGAGTAAGGAGGTGAGTGGTAAAACGCTCAAACCAAGCACGAGGTGCTTGTTTTAAACCATATAATGATTTGTGAAGTTTACACACGTGATTAGGATAATTCGAATCCCTAAAGCCGGGGGGCTGAACCATGTATACATCTTCCTTAAGATAGCCATGGAGAAAAACGTTCTTAACATCTAACTGATGTAAAGACCACCCATAATGAGCTGCCAAAGCAAGTATAACTCGCACAGTAGTTTTCTTGACTACAGGACTAAAGGTTTCATCGAAGTCAACACCCTCACGTTGATTGTAGCCTTTAGCAACCAAACGGGCTTTGTAACGAGCAACTGACCCATCTGGATTAAATTTAGTGCGAAAGACTCACTTACAACCAACAATATTCATGTCTTCTTGAGATGGAACAAGAGTCCAAGTATTCTGATTTGTTAGGGTAGTGTACTCATCCAACATAGCACGTTTCCACTCAAGGATTTTAGAAGCAGCTGTGAACGAAGTTGGTTCAGGTATAGACTTTGGAATAACAGCACTAAAAGCCTTCCGTTTGGAAATACCAGCTTTTGAGCGAGTAATCATAGGGTGACTATTGATTGTAACAGCTTCAGGTGGATCAGACTGATTGTTTGCTGATATAGCAGCAGACTGACTAGGACTACTGTTTGCTGATGCCACAGCAACAAGAGAATGAGAAGCTGAAGATGGTAAAACATCAGTAGTAGGCAAGACAGGTGATGGTTGAACATCACTTGTAGATGGTGTGTTAATTGGTGATAATAAAAAATCACCAGCACTAGAAGTATTCGGTAGTACACGAACAGCAGGACTTGATTGTGAAGACAACAACGAAGTTACAACAGCAGGATTTGGTTGTGGCTGTGAAGGGAGGGTGTGGCTGTGACTGTGAGACCGTGTGATAGGTCTAATCGCAAATGGAAACACATCTTCATGAAATACAACATGCCGAGAGACCAACATCTTCTTGGTTTCCATATTATAACATAGATACCCTTTGTATTCCAAAGTATAGCCCAAGAAAACATGCTGAGCAGTTTTTGGTTGTAACTTATGAGTGTTGTAAGGCTTTAACAGGGGATAACAGGCACAACCAAACACACGCAAATGAGATAAATCAGGCGCACAACCATATAACTTCTGAAACGGAGTCATAAAGCCAATAGCACTAGAAGGCAGACGATTCAACAAAAACACAGCAGTAGCAAAAGCATGATACCAAAATTCTAAAGGAACGGATGCATGATTCATAAGAGCAATAGCAGTGTCAACAATAGATCGATGCTTTTGCTCAGCAGCCCCATTCTGTTCAGGTGTATGAGGGCAACTCCTCTGATGAAGAACACCTTTGGATGAGAAGAACTCATACACAGAATGGTTAACGAACTCACCCCCTCCATCTGATCGAAATACTTGTAAAGTGCAAGACAACTGATTTTCAATAAAAGGAACAAACTTCTTTATAACAGAAGAAACATCAGATTTTCGTACTAAAGGAAATATCCAAGTAAACTTGCTGAAGTCATCAACAAAATTGACATAGTATCGAAAGCCCGAAACAGAGATTAAAGGTGATGGTCCCCACACATCACTATGCAACAGGGCAAGGGGCCTAGTAGTAATGGAAGTAGAGGATGCAAAAGGAAGCTTAGAAGTTTTCCCTTTGAGACAACTCACACAGTCTCGACAAGTATACTTAGTATCACAAGTAATAGAATTTGCAGACAACAACTTTTGCAAAACAGGAAAATAGGGATGTCCAAGACGTAAATGCCACAACACAGTACTAGGAACATGAGAAACAAAAACAGATGCACATATAGGAGATAAAGGTGCAGACGTATGCAAACCAGCCACTGTAGAGTTACTTCTTAAAGGAGAACCAGCCGAAGATATGGAAGATATGGGATATAACCCATCCTTACTCTTGCCCTTGTATAAAATTCGTCCCGAGGTTTTGTCCTGTATGGAAAACCAATCAGCATCGAAAACAAAGATGCAGTTGTTATCAAGGCAACATTGTGAAACAGATAACAAATTGGCTGAGAGATCAGGAACACAAAGAATTTTCGACATATTAAGGTCACTGTGGGAGGTGGAGAGTGTGCCAGAACCTGTTTGAGTAATAGGGACACCTTGCCCATTTGCAACCGTGATGGCATCCTCACCATTATAGTTTGAATTCAGAGCAAGAGTAGACAGATCAGGTGTAACATGAGAGTTACAACCACTATCAGCCAACCAAGTACAATTGTTGTTGCCACTATTATTAGACGACTGAGGATCATAGATAGAGGCCATTGCAGCAAGCTTTGATGGAGAATGTCTTCCCTGGAACGAAAGATTCAGACGATTGTAACAATCTAAAGCTCCATAGCCAGACCGATTGCAAATTTGACATATAACTCCACGTCCAGAACTCGAATTAGATCCAGAATTAGCACCACGTCCCTGATTTGGAGCAGACTGTCCCTGAGGAAAACCAGGGGATGGATTAGAGGAATTGAAACCACCACGACCTTGATTTGAATTCCCATAGTATCCCTGATTCGATCGTCCACCTCCGCGACCTGATCCGTAACTCGGATTTGAATTTCTGCCTCTACCGCGTCCTCGATTGGAATTGAACTGGCCTGAAGCAGACAAAAACATCGCAGTCGGAACAAGAGGAGTGGTAGTGATGGACTTGTTTTGCTGCTCGAGAATCTTGGCCTCTGACTTCAACAAGGCATGAAGTTCTTGTAATTTTAAAGTTCCTTCTCGAGTTCGAATAGAGGTACGAAATGAATTGTACTCCGACGGCAAACCATTTAAGGTGTACAACAACAGATCTTCATCATCAATTGTTACTGAGACAGTGGCGAGCTTATCTACTAATTCTTTCACTCGAAGCATGTATTCATCAATAGATTCAGTGGCAGATTTAGAGATTGTATGAAGCGATGACTTGAGTTCATGAACATGAGACCTCGTTAAAGAAGAAAATTGTTTTTCAAGAGAAAGCCATACCTCATTGGAGGATTTACATCCAATGACATATGAATAAGCAGTCTTCGATAGGGTAGCGTTAATCAACGTGATTAGAGCGCTATCTTGAGCAATCCACTGAGTATGTGCAGGGTTAACTTCAGTAGTCTTCCCACCGTCAGCATCAAGCAAAAACTCAGGCGGACACGACACAGATCCATCAACGATTCCAAACAGGGAATGAGCCTTGAGCATTGACTGAACTTGAAACTTCCAGAACAAGAAATTTGAGGAATCGAGGCGAACAGGGACGAGATTGCATATATTTGATAGAAGAAAAATTGACGAATTTGGCTGAGTACTACAGCCAGAAGAGTTATCAGAGACGCTAGATGAAGGAGAAGCCATTGACGCTTGTCAAGAGGGCTCCGATACCATGCAAACTCACTGAATACAAGAACTGATAACAACCTTTACTGTATTTTCTCACTTACTATACACGAGAATTTACACTGTATTTATACATGAGGTTAAGCCAAAACTACTACTTAACAAACTCTAACAGACTTATTACAGAGGGATTAATAAAATATAATTACTGAACTCTATTATGATGGACCCATATGGGCTTGGGCTTGGGTCCAACCTTTGGCCTTGGCTATATTTGGGCTTTAATCCAATCATTTTTTAATCACGTTGGATTATTTTAATTTAGCTCAATTTCTTCAATGACCTCGGATTACATTAGTCTCGGGTCCAATTGCCACGTGGCATATTTGATTGGACTTAACTTTTGTCATCTGATGGATCAATAATAGACAAATGGCATTGTTTGATTTGCCGAATTTTAATGTCTATTAATTTTAATTTAGGGACACATGTAAATTTGTAATTGGTCCCAAATTTATTTTATCATTAATTCAAATTAATGACGTGACAATTTGTGATTGACCGAAATTTCTCACTCAACAAATACACCCTTTTCGAAATTTATGCACCTATATTCGTGCATGGATTTTGAAAAGCATGATTTGTGAGAAAAATATATGACATTTAGTCATAATTTTAATTTGTGCCGATTGGTGAAACTAATCAGAATATTAAATTATAATTCCGAATAATTTCTTTTCTGCTACCAACATAACTTTTTTTTTTTTTTTTTTTGAAGTTGGAAACTTAATTTTAGCCAAAATTGTGACAATTCTTTTTTTCTCTACCTTAGACGTGAATTTGGAGGTAGATAGGTACTTTGAACAATGATTGGAGGTCTCTTGGCTTGCCAATTTTGTTAAGCCAAAATTTCTTTCTTGATTCATATAATTTGGAGGGTTTTTTTTTTTTTTTTTTTTTTTTTTTTTTTTTTTTTTTAAACCTTAATAGCAATAGTAGGAAACTCCTTGCCGTATTTGATTAGGCCAAAATTTCCTTTGCCAAAAAAATCAACTTTTCCTTATTTGTTTGACCTAATTTCTCCCTTATAAATTGGAGAAGTTGCATAGGCCAAGACACAAAGGCACTCAAGCAAGAAGTTCGAGTACGAAAAATTCTCCTCTTTAATTTCTCTTTTCTTTCTTTCATTTGACTTCAGATGCTCATGTATTTTTTTTTCTTTTGTGTAGGCCTTGAGTTCGAGCAAAATCTAACTTTGTGCCTCTTTGTCACATCGTCGGTAAATCAAAGAACAATCTTGAATTTATTTTTTCATGAGTGTCGTAGGTTGCTATAAAAATCAACATTTCTTTTTCTTTATATATATATATATAACTGCATATAAGGCGGCTGCATGTAGCAATCCTCTTTTTTTTTTCATCACCGGGCTGTTTTCACACACACACACATGAAATATATTTATGACATGATAGTCACTGTTGTGAGTTTCCAATATATATATATTTTTGATTTTATATATCTATATCTATAATATATTAAAAAGGAAGGATCTTGAAAAAACTTTTTTGGACTATTATACCCCTACTTCTATTTCTATATTTACAACCTTGCAATTGAATGTATTATTTAAATGTATTAAAAATTCAATTACTCTAATTAATTACAAATTTTTTAAATTAATATAATGAATTGTAAATATTATTTAATAAATAAATTATACTCCACGTATCTAAAAAAACGTTACATTTATTACATTTATTTTTTAATATTTTATTATTTAATTAATAATATAATATAATTATTATGAAATAACATTATTATTAAATTATTTATTAATTATCAATAATAATAACAATATGGAATATGAGAAGTTAGAATATAAAAAGTTTTTCATTAATTAAATATATTATCCTTTAATTATAATTAATGATAGAAGTTGATAGTTTTGGAATTCTAAAAGCTTTGTAACTTTCAATTATCTACCACTATAAAAAGAGGTTGTCTTCTACCACTTTTTTCATCAACATGCTTCCACCATTTTTCTATCAACGAGTTTCATCCTTTCTAAACTTTTAGTTTTTAGTTCCTTCAATTCATTTCTCTCGAAGTCTTTTCAAATCCTGCAAGCAATTCAATATATTACTTGATATATTTAAGTTGCAAGAGATACATGTGATGAATATGTACTTCGAATGCTGAGGTTGGAAACATTCAAAATACACTTTGATGAAGTCGAATGAAGATGTGTTCATCTAACACAATTATCAGGCGAGTAAATTAAATTTATTTTAAGGAATGTGTGTATAGGTACTCTCTTTTATTTTCTTTTCATTGTTTTATTTTTATATATTTTTATTGTTATTTGATAGGTGCATTTGTTTGTTATTAAAAATATTTATGCATATTTTGAATTTGTTAATTCAATTTCATGGAGGTAATTCATATTTCATACTAAACGTAGCGCACTATGACTTATGCACTTTCTCTTATTTTGTCATTGTATTATTCATTAATTTCAACTATGATATATAGTTAAAATATTATTCTAGGTCTATGACACAATTTTAAGATTAAGAACTTTTCATTCCATTTTCAAAAAGTTTAAAATTCAAGACGTTCAATTTAATTTAACAATTTACATTTGAAGTTGGAAAGAAGGATTCCAAATTAATTAAAATTATAAAATTTTCATTTTATTAAATAAATTAGAAAAATCTTTCTACTTTGATAAATTTCATAAAATTAAAAATTCAATATTAAAGTATTTGAATATAAATCAAATAAACTAATAATGTTAAAAATATATATGTCTTTGCATCTCGTAGAATATTGATATAAAATATAAATATTACAAACATGTCGTTGCATTTTCAAAATTTTGAAATTCAATATTTTCTATTTAATATAATATTTTAGGTTTGAAGTTCAAAAGACCGTTCTAACGTTTAATTAATATTAATTTATTTCGAACATAAAATTATTAAAAAAAATTTTTTTGAAAAATTATAAAACTTTTATTATAGTAAATAAATTAAAAACCCAATTTATTTGTAACAATCTAATTAATTTTTACACAATGTCCACTTATTTTTAGTACATAAAATTACTAATTTTAAAATTTTTAGAGTTAAATTTCTTTTTGATATAGTCAAAGTGCTTGAATATATATGGTAGTACTAAAAAAATAATAATGACAATTCAATAAATTAACAATTTTAAAAAACGAAAAAAAAACCCTTTATGTTATTTTTTTTAGTTAATGTGCTCGGTAATATTGATAAAATATTAAGATTATAAACATTTCCTTTCATTTATAAAACTTTGAAATTCAAAATTTTCAATATAATTTAACATTTAACCTTTGAAGTTTAAAAGAATGGTTCTAAAGTTTAATTAAAATTTTGTTTAAAAAAAAGTTTAATTAAAATTATAAAATTTTTAATCTATTAAAAAATTTAAAAATATATATTTGTAATGAACTAATTAATTACTATTTATTAATAATAATAATAATAATAATAATAATAATAATAATAATTACTCTTTTTATACTAATAATAATTCAAAGTTATTTTAAAAATAAAAAATACACGTGCAAATGCACGTGGTAATACACTAGTAGACATAAATGCACATACACAACACCTACCTCAAATATATATATATATATATATATATATATATATTCTTTTTCTTTCTTTTCTGTGTGAACTGTCGTAAATTCAACTTTTTTTTCAATTTTTTTTTTTACCGCCGCACTGTTGCATACATATATATATATGCATAAGGTTTGAGTTTAGCCACAAGATTTGTCCCTTTTTTTTCAATTTTTTGCCGCCGCACTATTGCTATGAAATTTAAATGTTGCAGTCGCATGAGGTGTTTTAATTTTTTTTTCTTCTTTGCCGAATAAACGGTCCTTCTGTCTTTTTTTTTTCGTCGTCAATTTTCAACTTTCTTCAATTTTTTTTTAATTGTCACCGCTCCATTTTTTTTTTTCTTTGTTGCTTTATTTTTAACTAACACCGCCACACCTTTCCTTTTTTCTTTTCTTCATTTTTTTTTTGTTTTTTTTTTAATTTTGCACTGCAACACGATTTTATTTTTATTTTTTTCTCTTTCCTTTTGAGTTGCATATTTCCTCTTTTTTTTTTTTAAACTCACTTTTTCGCCAGAATACTTGTAGCCCTTTTTTTTTGTCTTTTTTTTTTTTTTAATTCCACTACAGGCGTTTTTTTTTTTTGCTCACATATGTATGTGAGGTGTCTTTTTTTTTTTATTCGTGGCCATGTCCTTTTTTTTTTTTTAACTTACTATGTCGCCACATTGTTGTATACATCATATATGCAATTAGGTTATTTCAGTTGCAAACTGATCATCTTTTTTTTTTTTTTTTTTTTTTTTTTTTGTTGCACCCCTCTCTTTCTTTTTTCTTTTTGTAAAACACCTTTTTTTGGTTTTGTTTTTGCTAATTATATTCCTTTCTTTCATAGGAATTGAAATTAACAAATTTACTTGACGATCTCCTTAGACACAACATCAATCTTTGTCCACCATCTAAAAGGTATATACATATTTAATTCTTTTTTTTTTTTTCTGAATATGAATATATTCCATTGGTGTCCTTATTGATTGTGCACATTTGAACTGCTTTGTGTGCCATAGATTTTTTTTCCGCACATATATTATTGCAATTTGTTTCTTTCTTGCTTGAATGTGTAAGCATCGTGCAACAGTCATCACCAAATTCACTTGCAGTGATTTCACCTCCTGTCTAGACCGGTCACTTTGATGACTGTAGTATCCTGTAGGGGTGGTCACCAGACTCGCCTACAACGGTCGTCATCAGATTCATTTGCCACATTTCACCACCTGTCTAGACCTGTCACTTTGATGACTGTAGTATCCTGCAGGGGTGTGGTCACCAAACTCGCCTACAACGGTCGTCATCAAATTCACTTGTAGTGACTTCACCACCTGTCTAGACCAGTCACTTTGATGACTGTAGTTTCCTGTAGGGGTGGTCACCAGACTTGCCTACAACGGTCGTCATCAGATTCATTTGCAGTGATTTCACCACCTGTCTAGACCAATCACTTTAATGACTGTAGTATCTTGAAGAGGTGGTCATCAGACTCGCCTACAACGGTCGTCATCAGATTCACTTGCAGTGACTTTACCACTTGTCTAGACTAGTCACTTTGATGACTGTAGTTTCCTACAGGGGTGGTCACCAGACTCGCCTACAACGGTCGACATCAGATTCACTTGCAATGATTTCACCACATGTCTAGACCAGTCAATTTGATGACTGTAGTATCCTGTAGGGGTGGTCACCAGACTCGCCTACAACGGTCGCCATCAGATTCACTTGCAGTGATTTCACCACCTGTCTAGACCAGTCACTTTGATGACGGTAGTATCCTGCAAGGGTGGTCATTAGATTTGCCTACAATGGTCGTCATCAACTTAATTTGCAGTGATTTCACCACTTGTCTAGACCAGTCACTTTGATGACTGTAGTATCCTGCAGGGGTGGTCACTGGACTTGCCTACAATAATTTCGCTATGTCTAGACGAATCACTTTGACGAATGTAGTGTCTTACAGGGTTGATTACCCTTTTTTTATATGATTAATTATTTATGCATCATTTTCTTGCTTTCATAGCTTCTTGGACAAGATTGACATAATTTTTTTTTTGTGTAGAAAAACTTATCTCCATCATGGTGTATTTCACTGAGCATCCTGATCCTGAGAAAAACTGCTTGGTCATATTGAAGGATAAATATCAACCTGTTGAAAATGGCGTCATTGGCATCATTCTTCATGTAGGAAAGGCGGTGCATGGATGTTGGGTTTTATGCCCTAAAACTCGTTGATAGTGAATGTAACCATTGACCGGATATTAATGAAATAATATTGATATATTTTTCCATTAATTGTTATTAGTTATTTTATATATGTCTTTGCCTAATAATAACCCTAATCCAATAAACTAGACATCCAAGGCTGTAATATGAGTCTTGAACTATATGTAGCGACATATGGGATCATTGTTCAAGAAACAGCCTAAAGGGTCTATAGTATAGGGATAAGACTGGGTGCCTTATCCTGGTGACACTATGGATACGACCCACTTTGTATTTGATACAAACGTTGCGATCCAACGCGTTCGTGTAGGAGACATGCGAGTGGGGGTTGTTGAAGGAGAAATTTTGGCCAATCACAAATTGCCACGTCATTAATATAAATTAATGATAAAATAAATTTGGGACCAGTTACACATTTACATGTGTGCCTAAATTAAATTAATAGACATTAAAATTCGGCAAATCAAAGAATGCCACTTGTCTATTAGTGATCCATCAGATAACATCAGCCAAGTTCAATCAGATTATGCCACGTGGCAATTGGACCCAAGCCCAAGCCCATATGAGGTCCATCAAACTCTATAAATAGAGGAGGCCACCATTCATTCTGTGGGGATTCAGATTCGGAGATTCAGATCAGAGAACTCAGAGTCCAGAGAATTCTGCCAGAGTCCAGAGTCATCAGAAGTGAGAGTCTAGAGAATTCAGAAGATCCAAGATTCAGAATTCAACCAACTCAAGACTCAGAATGTTTGAAGACTAGAAGACTCTAAGAAGAGATCATCACGCCAACAGGCCGATCATCCAAGAAGATCAACAAACCAATAGGCCGATCCAAGAGATCATCAACCTAACAGACCGATCATCCAAGAAGGTCAACAAGCCAACAGGCCGATCATCCAAGAAGATCAACAAGTCACAACAGGCCGATCCAAGAGATCATTAAGCCAGTAGGCCGATCATCCAAGAAGATCATCAAGCCAACAGGCCGATCCAAGAGATCATCAACCTAGCAAGCCGATCATCCAAGAAGCTCAACAAACCAGCCCAAGAAGATCAAGAAGCTAGAGACCAAAGTTTATATATTTAAGAGAGAGAATCAGAGGATTAAAGTTAGAGATTGTACACTCACACGCATATTACATAAATACAAATATTTTGTTTATTCCACGTGTCTCCTTCATCTGAAAAAAAAATCCGAGAAGATCAATAAGTCAGCAGACCGATCATCCAAGAAGATCAACAAGCCAGCAGGCCGATCATCCAAGAAGATCAACAAGTTAGCAGACCGATCATCAAACCGATCATCCGAGAAGATCAATAAGTCAGCAGACCGATCATCCAAGAAGATCAACAAGCCAACAGGCCGATCATCCAAGAAGATCAACAAGTTAGCAGACCGATCATCAAACCGATCATCCGAGAAGATCAACAAGTCAGCAGACCGATCATCCAAGAAGATCAACAAGCCAACAGACCGATCATCCAAGAAGATCAACATGTCACAACAGGCCGATCCAAGAGATCATTAAGCCAGCAGGCCGATCATCCAAGAAGATCATCAAGCCAACAGGCCGATCCAAGAGATCATCAACCTAGCAAGCCGTTCATCCAAGAAGCTCAACAAACCAGCCCAAGAAGATCAAGAAGCTAGAGACCAAAGTTTATATATTTAAGAGAGAGAATCAGAGGATTAAAGTTAGAGATTGTACACCCACACGCATACAAACATCAATACAATATATTATTTATTCCACGTGTCTCCTTCATCTGAAGTTACGTGTGAACAGGGGTATCCTATGCAATGAGTTTGCATAAGACCGGACCGCGAAATAGTAACCACTGGTTATAACACCGTTAACTAGTTGGTTTTCTATTTCATTAGGACGACCTAGACAACTTAGTCTTAATCCTGAGTTGATTATGGACTCCTGCTCATGAGAGATTGTCCTTTGATTTGTATGGGTGAGAGTGGCCAATACGCCGACTCAATAAGCCTACCACTTGGGGACAAGACCGAATGGGGAGCTGGGAACATAATCGTACAAGATGGAATTCACCCCTTCCCGACTTTAGGGAAGCAGATGAGTGTTCCCTTAAGTGGTTACTCCGAGTCTTGAACAAAGGGCCCTACCCTCTCAATGGCACGAAAGAGTTTTCTGTTTGATGGTTGGACCACAAACAGGTTGTTCATTAGAGGAGAATTGGTACTTAAGGAAATAGAGGTAACCTAGGGGTAAAACGGTAATTTGACCCAGCTGGTGTTACAGACACTCATGAAGGACTAACTAGTCGATATTGGTCTAGATCCGTGGACACAGAAAATATGTCTGCAGTGAGAAGAGTGCAACTGTGAGTCTATAGTGGAATGTACACACAGTTAACTAATATTGATTAATGTGGTTAATGCGTTTGACCAATTAATCTCACATCGTTGGAGCTTCTGATCTGCAGGTCCATTAGGTCCCACTGGTAGCTCGTAAAGTAATTTGAGGCAACTAAGTAATAAAAGTAAATTGAAAATGTTCAATTTATTAAGGGAAACAAATATAATATATATTGATATATTATTATGAGAGAAATTAATATTTGAAAAGTTCAAATATAAATTTATGGAAGTTTGAAAGAGTTCAAAATAATGAATTAATTAATTTAAGGCCTAAAATGTGTTTGGGCAAATTAATTAATTCTAGGCCGGGAATTAAATATGTGATATTTAATTGGAGGTTAATTAATTAAAGAATTCATTAACCGGGAATTAATCAATTATGGAAATAATTAATCACTTAAGGAAGTGATTAATCATTTATGGAAATGATCTAATCACTTATGGAAGTAATTAGTCATTTGTGGAAAAGATTAATCAATTATGGAATTGATTGATCATGATTGATTAATTAAGGAATAAGATTGAATCAATTATGGAAAAGATTGATTTAATTGATTATTTTATTCATGGCCTCTCTTCTATAAATAGAACACTAGACCTAATTGGTCATGACACCTTTTGACACTTGACACTCTTGAAAGACAAGACATAGAATTCTCTCTAGCCTCCCTCTTAGAGAAAGACTCCCACAAGTCTTTTGCCTCCTAGACTTAGAGACATACCGGTGTAACCTCTGTGGTGATTGTGTCAATCAAAGAAGAAATTTCCAGCGAAGAAAAGCAAAGGCGGCTGCTGCGTTTTCGTTCGCGGAGCGTCGTTGGCGAAGAACGGTCAAGTCTTCAACGAAGGTTTGTAACGGTTCTTCCTCTTTTCTTTAGAAAAGTTTTAAAAATAAATTTAGATTTATTTTAGCATGTTTAAACCAATTTTACAGCGGCTTTAAAGGTTGTTTAAAGTTTTGTTTGAGTTATCGTAACGGTATTTTAATGTTAATTAATATACGGCATAAGGTCCAAACGATGCGCTTCCGCTGCGTGGGGACTTTTATTCCCTTCAATGGAAACTTTAAGACATTGCAACCTTCCTTAGATAGTTCTAGAGTCCTATCTAGATGGTCTAAGGGGAGGCCCTTGAATAAGAATCATCCCTGAAAGTGTGGTTTCTAGAATCTTCAATACATAATAAAACGTCGAGTCAAAATTCAGAATCGACGCTAGGTCGTCAAATTATTGAGGGTAAAGCTCGCTGGAGTCCGTCGTTTAAAATCTATGGAGAATTTAGTTACACTCGCCATTATTGGGAATGGTTGGAAATTGCAGTTGCTTGCAATGAGTCGACACTTAAGAAGGCTCGTTTGTTTGATGTTGTGATGACTTCCTTATACACCTATGATCGTAACACCGATATAATTCGAGCCTTTTGTGAAGCGTGGTGTCCTTCAACAAATACTCTTCATACGTCATCTGGAGAATTATCTATCTCCTTACGAGACATGTGGAGATTAGGGGGCCTTTCCATTAAAGGGAAGTTCTACGATGAAGTTATTCCTTGCTGCAAGGAATTATTTGTGTCATCTGATCAAAACAATGAAGGTCTCTCGAAAAGTTGTGAGTATCTTTTAGCTGCTTATTATCATATAGCCTTTCAGAATCGGGATCATTTCCAGATTTCCATTAGTTCATGGATTTCTTTTTGGTTTAAAAGAGATTTGAAGTATGAGAAGCCTCCAACCCGAAAAGTAAAGAAAGTCAGTAGTCCTCATTCGACTCATAATCTAGATGGAGTTCCTATCAAATGTTTTGACTAGTCTGAAAGAGAACTCGAGTTCTTTCGTGAGCTGGGAGTAGACGACGAATTGATAGAAAAGACTTACTTGGTTGCTTTTCTTTCTTGTTGGTTATGTGTATTTGTGTTTCCCAACAAGCAGATTTCTCTTCGTCCAGAGGTCTTCAAAGTTGCAAGCCTTATGACAGAAGGTTATGTTTTTAGTCTTGCTATTCTAGTTTTGGCTAATATCTATCATGGATTGGGCTAGATTTATAAAGTGTCTCCTTCGGCAAGACGTTCAGAGGCTTGTTTTCCAGTGCATTATGTTTACGCTCGGCTTGCTTATTATTTTAACACGCATTATGGATTTCCAGAAAAAGTTAAGGGCCCAATGATGGTTGAGTTTTCCGGAGAAGGTGAAAGTAAATACTTTGACGATTTTGAGGCTCGTGTACATATTCATAAAGGTAAATATGTATCGTGGTATGCAAATCTCCCTCCCCGCAATAATGGCATGGTTCTGACAGATGATGACAAGCTATCATTTTGGCATTCCTCATTCTTTATAAGTATTCGATGATGCTTCTTATCTTCACGATGTGGGTCTTCGTTTGTCATTGAATCTTATTATCATTGTCAATTTAGCCGATAATTTGGATTTTACCAAGACCTGCCAAACGATCTAAGTGAAGAAGTTCCTGAAGCCAACTTAGAAAATGTATTGCGCCTTTGGATGATATGTGTTCGAGCAAAAACATTGTCTCAAGTTTATCTCCCTGCACACGCGATGAAGCCACACATCCAAATTACCCAATGCTACCGGAGTTGGTGGTTGGCAAAAAATGGAAATTATCTTGAAGAAGGCATAGAAAAGTTGGTGGCTAGTGTTATTCCTCTTCCTCCCAAGCCGAAATTTCCCAAAAAGGTTGGTGATGACAACAGAGGCAAAAGGATTCGCATGTTTGAACCTGGTGAATTTCGTTCTAGGGATAATGATGGTAGTCAAAGCAGTAGCGGCGATCATCATTGGAAAAGGCCTAAAAAGTCCAATCAACCATCAGTATGTGAAGATGAATTTTTTGATGGAGTTCCAAGTGCATCACAATTTCCTGAACTCCTTGCACCATTGGTAAGTGTTTTCATTCCTTCTCCATTATAATATTTTACTATTATTATTATCATTATTACTTGCTTTTTTTTACAGTCACCTTTCAATGATCCCCTTATAGAAGCCGAGGGGAATCATAGTCCTCCTTTTTTGTGAGCCTAGATGTTTTGGATTTTGTAGCTGCGCGTGTGGAAAATTTCAAAGCGCCAATGCATAGAGTTGTGACTCAATCTTATCATCTTATAACTAATGAAATTCCTGGACAAATGAAGACAACAACCCATGCAGCTGCGATTGAGATCTCTTATTATTGTACTGACAATGTGATTTCCAACTATAGAAAACAGGCTGCCCTTGCCATGTGGAAGAGCATACAACAGAAGATCATACACACTACCTTCGACAAGATTCCTCGACTTGAACAAGAGACAGTCAAAATATTCCATGCAATTTCTAAGACTTGTGCATCCGACTTGGATCCTCTTAAAGAAATTGTAAGTGCGTATTTTAAGAAGGTAGAGAAGTATAACCAGCTGCAGTCACCATTTTCTTCTCAATTAACTTCAGAGAGTAAGAATCGTCAATTGGAAGAGACTAAGTTTAGTTTGGAGAAGATACTATACAGTGAAAGTGAACTACTCACAACGAAGGGTATATACTTCAGCAAAAACATCTGCAAGCATTGCGAGAAGAAGAAGAGTTGGAAGTTAGGCTTGAAGCCGTGAAAGCTAAGAGAGGTGAGATTTCTAAGTTGATTGCCGAGAAGGACCTTTTAAAAAACATCAACTCTAGGCTTCCAAACTACGAGGAACTATAAGTAGTATTGAAGATGCGCCTGTTCTTACTGATGCTGATGCTAAAACTCTAACGATACTTCGTGAAATGTTGGAAGATGCACAAGAATGAAAGTGTTAATATCTAAAATACGGAAGCAAATTTGGATCTTAGGCACATAACAAGCTCAATTTGATCATTCATTGCATGATGTTCATGAGAAGAAAAACAGAGACAGTTTACCAACCTTTTGTTAATAGAGAAATTGGTTGGATTCTCTTGTTGTTTTTCTTCACCAATCAATCATGAACCACCACTGGATCTTCCTTGCTATCCTCAAGCCTTTGGAACGGATTGTGAGATCCTCAAGTGATGGAGTTTAAAGAGAAAAGCTTGAAGAAAAGGCGTATGGAGGTGGGTATGTTGAGTTTCAAATTTGGTAGTAATTCATTATGGTTTTAGCTCTCTTATTTCAGCATTCTTCTTCCCTTTTATAGAGGGATCAATGAAGAAGAAAACCCCCAGAATGTGACACAAAATCAGCCATGAAAAAGGTGGGATTAGTTGTGGCTTTCATGAGGGGAGTGCATGGGTTTAGTCACCATACACTCCACCTCCAAAAATTCACAATTTTTTTTAAATTTAATTTTATTCAATAATTATGTTTAATTAATTAGATAATTATATAATTTAATAATCTGAAAAATTAAAATTGAATTTTCAATTTTTCAATTTTAAATTAATTAAAAACTAATTTAAAATAATTATTAATTAAATAATTAATTATTAATTTAATATCTAATATTAAATTAATATTTTGCCATCATTTCCGAACATTTCCGAAATGTTATTTTTCAATCATGAATCCCTATTCATATTCTCGACATTTAAATCATATTTAAATATTAAATATCACACAAACTCGTTTTCACAAAACCCGACGTATCGACAACGTCTATCACCTCTATCCATTTCTCTAAACATGAACATAAAGTAATTCATATTTTATCCATCATATTGTTCCAAAGTTTATTCTCGAGCTAGCAAGGGGACCTATGGACCTACAAATCATGGGCTCCAACGGTACGAGGTTTAACTGGCTAAACTCTTTTAACCTAGCTAACCAACATCCGTTAACTACCGGGACACTCCACTATAGCCTAGTAGTTGAACTCCCCTCATTGTAGATATATTTTCGTCCACTCGATATAACCATGATTAGTAAGTCAATCATTCACAAGTCGTTCGTTACTATAGCCAGCTCAAATGTCCGTTTTACCCCTATAGCACATCTTAGTTCCTTAAGTCCACTGGTCTTCTTATGAACAATCTGTTTATGGTCCAACCAATAAAAAAAGTCCCTCTCGGGCCAATGAGAGGGTGGGGCCCCTTGTTCAAGCCTTCGATTCAACACTTAAGGGAACAACCTCTCTACTATCCCTGAATTGGGTAGGAGTGAATTTCGTCTTGCTTTACTATGTCCCCAGCTATCCATCTAGTCTTATCCCCAAAATGGTAGGATTATTGAACGAAACTTTTAGACCACACTCACCCATGCAGATTAAAGGACAACCCTAAATGAACAGGAGTTCATAGCAAGCTCAGGATTAAGATCGAGTTACCTAGGTCCCCACGCAGCGGAAGCGCATCAATTGGACCTTACGCCGTATATTAATTAACATTAAAAAACCGTTACGAAAACTCAAACAAACCTTAAACAAACTTTAAAGCTGCTGTAAAATTGGTTTAAACATGCTTAAAAATAAATCTAAATTTATTTTCATGCTTTTCTAAAGAAAAGAGGAAGAACCGTTACAAACCTCCGTTGTAGACTTGACTGTTCTTCGCCAACGACACTCCACGAATGAAAACGCAGTAGCCGCCTTAGATTTTCTTCGTTGGAAATTCTTTCTTTGAATGACACAATAACCACAGAGGTTACACCGGTATGTCTCTAAGTCTAGGAGGCAAAAGACTTGTGGGAGTCTTTCTCTAAGAGGGAGGCTAGAGAGAATTCTAGGTCTTGTCTTTCAAGAGTGTCAAGTGTCATGACCAATTAGGTCTAGTGTTCTATTTATAGAAGAGAGGCCATGGATAAAATATTCAATTAAATCAATTTTTTCCAAAATTGATTCAATATTATTCCTTAATTAATCAATCATGATCAATCAATTCCATAATTGATTAATCTTTTCCACAAATGACTAATTACTTCCATAAGTGATTAGATCATTTCCATAAATGATTAATCACTTCCTTAAGTGATTAATTATTTCCATAATTGATTAATTCCTGGTTAATGAATTCTTTAATTAATTAACCACCAATTAAATATCCAATATTTAATTCCCGGCCTAGAATTAATTAATTTTCCCAAACACATTTTAGGCCTTAAATTAATTAATTCATTATTTGAACTCTTTCAAAACTTCCATAAATTTATATTTGAACTTTTCAAATATTAATTTCTCTCATAATAATATATCAATATATATTATATTTGTTTCCCTTAATAAATTGAACATTTTCAATTTACTTTTATTACTTAGTTGCCTCAAATTACTTTACGAGCTACCAGTGGGACCTAATGGACCTGCAGATCAGAAGCTCCAACAATGTGAGATTAATTGGTCAAACTCTTTAACCACATTAATAAATATTCGTTAACTGTGTGTACATTCCACTATAGACTCACAGTTGCACTCTTCTCACTGCAGACATATTTTCTGTGTCCACGGATCTAGACCAATATCGATTAGTTAGTCCTTCACGAGTGTCCGTAACACCAGCTGGGTGAAATTACCGTTTTACCCCTGGGTTACCTCTATTTCCTTAAGTACCAATTCTCCTCTAATGAACAACCTGTTTGTGGTCCAACCATTAAACAGAAAACCCTCTCGTGCCATTGAGAGGGTAGGGTCCTTTGTTCAAGACTCGGAGTAACCACTTAAGGGAACACTCATCTGCTTCCCTAAAGTCGGGAAAAAGTGAATTCCATCTTGTACGATTATGTTCACAGCTCCCTATTCGGTCTTGTCCCCAAAGTGGTAGGCTTATTGAGTCGGCGTATTGGCCACTCTCACCCATACAAATCAAAGGACAATCTCTCATGAGCAGGAGTCCATAATCAACTCAGGATTAAGACTAAGTTGTCTAGGTCGTCCTAATGAAATAGAAAACCAACTAGTTAACGGTGTTATAACCAGTGGTTACTATTTCGCGGTCCGGTCTTATGCAAACTCATTGCATAGGATACCCCCACTCGCATGTCTCCTACACGAGCGCGTTAGATCGCAGCGTTTGTATCAAATATAAAGTGGGTCGTATCCATAGTGTTACCAGGATAAGGCACCCAGTCTTATCCCTATACTATAGACCCTTTAGGTTGTTTCTTGAACAATGATCCCATATGTCGCTACATATAGTTCAAGACTCATATTACAGCCTTGGATGTCTAGTTTATTGGATTAAGGTTATTATTAGGCAAAGACAAATATAAAATAACTAATAACAATTAATGGAAAAATATATCAATATTATTTCATTAATATCCGGTCAACGGTTACATTCACTATCTTCGAGTTTTAGGGCATAAAACCCAACAAATTCCCACTTGAACTAAAACACTAGTTAGTGTGATGTAAATACAATAATCTAAAGCCGGAAATGTCATGTATATCAAAATAATACAATGAACTAGGGCATCCTTATACCCATTATACATTTCTCCCACTTGCCCTAGATTAGATGGCATACATATCTCGTAGACCTAGACCCTCTAGATGACCCTCAAACACTTTAGCCATGAGAGCCTTCGTAAATGGATCAGCGATGTTGTGCTCCGAGGCGATCTTAGTGACAATCACATCCCCTCGTTGCACAATCTCCCGTATCAGGTGATACTTCCTCTCGATGTGTTTACCCCGTTTGTGGCTTCGAGGTTCTTTTGAGTTGGCTACAGCCCCACTGTTGTCACAGTATAGTGTTATGGGCACGTTCATATTTGGAACCACTTCCAAATCAGTCAAGAACTTTCTAAGCCATACTGCCTCCTTAGCTGCTACGCAAGCTGCTACATACTCAGCCTCCATGGTTGAGTCTGCTATGCATCCTTGTTTGATGCTTCTCCACACTACTGCTTCTCCATTGAGGGTGAATACTGACCCTGATGTGGATTTCCTTGAATCCTTATCAGCTTGAAAGTTAGAGTCAGTGTATCCAGTAAGAATCAAATCCTTAGCTCCATACACAAGCATGTAGTCCCTTGGTCTCCGAAGATACTTGAGGATATTCTTAACCGCTCCCCGGTGGTCCAACCCTGGATTAGATTGATACCTACTGACTACTCCCACTGCATAACATATGTCAGGCCTAGTGCAGAGCATATCATACATTAAGCTGCCCACAGCTGAGGCGTAGGGAATGTGTCTCATGTTCTCAATTTCTTGAGGTGTCTTAGGAGACTGTTCCTTAGACAGGTGTACCCCATGTCTGAAGGGTAGTAGTCCCTGATAGCGAGCAGAAATGTCGCTATTTTAGTCTCAATTTATTAAGCTTTTCGGTGCTTTAAACGTGTTTTTTATGAATATATTTAATGAATTTTGATATTTGGTCTTTAGGAGCACAAATGGTGATTTTGGGAGAAAAAGTGCCAAAATTGAAGTAATTTTAGCCCAAATCAAAGCTTGAAGCAATTGGAGGCCCAAAGAAGTCAACCATGAAGAAATGACCAAAAGAAATGAAGAAGAAGGCCCAAAAATCAGCCAAAAGGAAGTTGAAAAATCTGGAATTTTGGGGCAGCGTCGAGACGCTAAGTAAGGCAGCGTTGCGACGCTACCCTTTCGTGTTGCCCAAGCCGCGTGCGCAGCAGCGTCGCGACGCTGAGCAAGGTAGCGTCGCGACGCTACCCCTATTTCAGGCCTATAAAAAGGCACCCTTGGGTGCCTCATTATTCATCAATCAAACCATCAATCAATCATCATTCCAATCCCTTCCTTTCTCTCTTCCTTAGGCTCCTTTGGAGCCCCTCTCAAGGCTTTTGAGCCTTTTTGAGAGGATTCTTTTAGTGGGAAAATTTTGGGAATTTTGGGGGAGCATCTTAGAGGCTCAAGGAGTAGTCAGTGGGGCTCCAAGCGACAGCGAGGGGTTTTTCGACGGTCAATTCCTTTCCTTTTATGCTCTTTATTATGCTTTCCTTTGTAACTATTATAGATATTCTAGCCATGTGTAGCTAAAACCCCAATTTGGGGTCTTGAAATGAAATGATAGTTCAAATATTGTTATAATTTCTTGTCTCTTGCCCATGTCCTAATTATTTGTATGGATGTGCTTAATGCTTTACTCAATCTGGCCAATTGTGTAATGATTCGATTCTTAATGGAAACTCGACGGAGAGAAATTAGGATAGATCATAATCCCTGCAACTAGTTTAATTGCCCGTTGTGACACCGGGATTAGTTGATTAAACTTAGATTCCTAAAATGAATCAGAGCGTAATAATTAATGATTTTTAATAGCGCTAAGGACACTTAGGTTGTTAAAATGAATTAATTACAATTAGGGGAAACCGACAGGAGAACCTATGTGATTAACGGAGATTCTAGGATTATAATTAGTTGGGCAATGAGATAGGATAATTATAACAACTATTTAGCTAATCATCGATTTTCAAGACCCCTCTTCCCATTTAAAGAAAACTCTTTCTCCACATTTTATCTTCGATTGATCAATTTATTTTCATTAATTGTCTTAAATTTGAATCCTTTTTATTGCATGAAGTGGTCCCTAAATATTATTTTGCCTAAGTATTTTTAGTGCTCAAGAGATTTCAATTATTTGCTTAAGTTTTGCTTCGCCTCCCTGTGGATTCGATACTCGGTATTACTACCGTTTTATATTGCTTGTCACGACCCGTGCGCTTGCGGATAATCGTACATTGCGAACAAGTTTTTGGCGCCGTTGCCGGGGAGGCTTGATTTTTAAGCAAAAAATTAATTTTTCTTGACATCGAAAAGAAAGGGTTAAATGGTAATTTAGGTGTAAATATTTTTCTTTCATCATTTTGTGAATATTATTTTATTTTTATTTTTGTTTGGTTCTTTTGGTTGTCTGGGAGCATTGTATGCGAAGAAACAAGGTGATTGATCTGTTTCCGCTAGATCTTGAGATTAACAGGACTCTTAAATCCATTAGAAGAGAAAAAAGATTAGCAGAAGCGATGGCCCACCAAGAAGAAGCTCCCAAGGCAATTAGAGATTTTCTGCAACCAGTTCTTCCCACCGAGAATTCTGGAATTGTCTACGCCCCAATCCAAGCTACAAATTTTGAGCTAAAAACAGGGTTGATTCAGATGGCACGCAATAACTCGTTCAAGGGACATCCTTCCGAGGACCCCCACTCACATCTGCGATCATTCCTAGAAATATGTGGGACGGTAAAGATGAACGGAGTTCCGGCAGACGCAATCAGATTGAGGTTGTTCCCATTTTCTCTATAGGATAAAGCAAAAGATTGGCTCGAATCAATCGAGACGGGCAGCATCAGTACTTGGGACGAGCTTGCCCAGGCTTTTCTGACAAAATTTTTTCCACCTGCTAAGACTACCAAGCTCCGGACTGAAATTGGAACGTTTAGGCAGCTTAACGAGGAGCAGTTATACGAAGCGTGGGAAAGATACAAGGAAATGCTTAGGCGATGCCCCCAACACGGATATCCTGATTGGCTTCAGGTACAATTATTTTATAATGGATTAAACCCCTCCACAAAGACAGTCCTAGACACATCAGCAGGAGGGAGTTTTCTTTCAAAAACAGTGACAGAAGCCAAAGATCTGCTTGAGGAAATGGCGGCAACCAGTTATCAATGGCCGACGGAGAGAGGAACAATTACAAAGAAGGCTGGATTAAATGAATTGGATGAGTCAAGTTCACTGAAAGCGCAACTGGCATCTCTGACCAATGCATTGAACAAATTAACTTCATCTGAGGTGGTTAAGTCCATTTCCACCTTAGCTGAAGGTCATTCAAAGAAGGAAGGTCAAGATGTGGAAGAAGTTCAATACATAGGAAATAGACCATATGCTCAAGGAGTACCAAACTTCTACCACCCCAGTCTGCGCAATCACGAGAACTTCTCTTATGCGAATACGAAGAATGTTTTGCAGCCACTCCGAGGTTTTGCATCATCTAGTGCTCCTGAAAAGAAAAATAATCTGGAGGAGATGGTGGCTTTATTCATCAAAGAACAAAGAATATTGAATGTGAGTCTCCAGACATCAATAAACAACCACGACGCAGCTCTAAAGAACATGGAAGTGCAGATAGGACAGATCGCTTCAGCGGTAAATGCCCTTCAAAAGGGAAAATTTCCAAGTGATACTGAGCCTAACCCGAAAGAGCAGTGTAAGATGGTGGTTCTGAGAAGTGGTAGAAGACTGGAGGACGGTTTAGAGAAGAAAAAGGAAGAAGAAAAGAGAAGGGATGAAGATGAAAGGACTGAGGCACAAAAAGCCTCCTTTGAAAGGTTCCAACATCCTCCCAACTCTATTGAATTAAAATGTGATTTTTCTAACAACTTTGCAGGTAGAAAAGAAGATGAGAGGCAGAATGACAATAAGAAGCTGACTGAGGAAGAAGTGGTTCCATGCAACCACCATGACAGAGGTTCGCATATTAGCCTGCCCAAGCGGAGGGGCGAATGTCCAACCTTTGATTTCAGGGAGTTACATTTTCCTCAAAGATTTAAAAATGTCAAATTAGATGAACAATTTCAAAAATTCTTAGAAATATTTAAAAAGTTGTCTGTGAATATTCCATTGGTAGAAGCTTTGTATAATATGCCGAATTATGGGAAATTCATGAAGGAAATGCTTTCTAAAAAGAAAAGTCTGAAAAAAGAAGTTTTTAATTTATCTGAGAGTAGCAGTACCATTATTTCTGGTAGGATACCTTCTAAGCAAAAAGATCCAGGGAGTTTTACTGTTCCCTGCACCATAGGAGAAGTATCCTTTGATAGGGTTTTATGTGACTTAGGAGCAAGTATAAATTTAATGCCCTACTCTGTTTACAGGAAGATTGGTTTATCAGGTATGACAGACACCGACGTCACTCTCCAGCTTGCTGACCGATCGATTATTCACCCGATGGGTGTTGTGGAGGACGTGTTGGTGAAAGTCTGAAGGTGTACATATTACACATGCGGAAGCAATAGAAGATCGAAAGCACTTAAGACATTCAATTTTACTCCTAAAGCATGCATGTTCTAAAAAAGACAGAATAGAGAGTTTAGAAAACACCAACCTTTGTAGCTCACTTATGTTGAACTCCTTGTGGTGTTTGCCTCTCCTATGCTCCTTGGACAACCTCTAGAGTCTTCCCTACTATACTCCGGGCCAAGAACGACTTGTGGGAGTCTATATAAGATAGGGAATGGGAAGGGAATGCTTGAAGCATCAAACAATGGAGAAGAATGAGAGATGAGAGAACTTTGAGTCCAAATTTCAGCAGCATAACATTAAGGAAATGGCTCTCTTATGTTTGAATATGATTCAAACTCCTTTTAAAGACATTCTCCATGCAAAGCCAAGCCTCAAGACACAAGACACATGGTGTATTTGCAAGCTCAAGTGGATTCTAGGTGTACATTACACAAGACATGCAACAATGCATGAGTGAGTTGTCTTTCCACTCTGAATGATCATGCATTAAGTGGATTTCCAACTAAATCCACTAAATTCAAATTGAAATCAAATTTCAAGCTTTCAAATTACCCCCAATTTAAATTCTAAATTGAAATTGATTGCTTGGTAATTAATTTGAAAATTTTCAAATTAATTTTGATATGATTAATCTAATTAATCTTTGTTATCTTGTGCAATTCCATATATATGATTCCTAATACATATATATAGTATTCAAAACACTTTTAAATACTTCATCTCCCATTTTCTAATTTAATTCATAATTAAATTATCGTGTCAAACACAATTTACGATAATACCATTTTTCCCGATTTTGAACGATTCAAAGCTTCCTATCTTTTGTTCTAGGCTTAATTCCGATATGAGCTAGTAGGGGGACCTAATGGACCTATAGATCATGGGCTCCAACGATTCGAGGCTAACCGACTAATCTCATTGTCCAAGCTAGCCAACATTCGTTAACTATCGGGACACTCCACTATAGCCCGATAGTTGCACTCCCCTCACTATAGATATATTTCCGTCCACTTGATTTAACCATGATTAGTAAGTCGATCCTTCACAGGTTGTTCGTAGCTATAGCTAGGTCAATAAGCCGTTTTACCCCTATAGTACTTCTAGTTCCTTAAGTCCCACTGATCCTCTAATGAACAATTGGTTTATGGTCCAACCAATAAACCGAGTCCCTCTCGGGCGAATGAGAGGGCGGGATCCCTTTGTTCAAGCCCCGGAGTCAGCACTTAAGGGAACAACCTCTCTACTATCCCTTATTCGGGTAGGAGTGAATTCCTTCTTGCACGACTATGTCCCCAGCTATGTACCCGTTCCTATCCCTGAAATGGGAGGCTGATTGAGTCGGCGATACTGAGCCACTCTCACCTATGCAGATCTAAGGATAAGCCCGAATAAACAGGAGTTCATAGTTATCTCAGGATTAAGATCGAGTTACCTAGGTCATCAGATGAAATAGTCAGTCTCGTCAGTAAACGGTGTTATAAAGCGAGAGCGACTTATTTCTCGGTCCTAGTCTTATGCAAACTCATTGCATAGGACACCCCCACTCACATGCTCTACATGGACGATTTAGGATCACATCGTCTATACCATCTATAAAGTGGGTCGCGTCTCATAGTGTCTCCAAAATAAGGTACCCAACCCTATTCCTATACTATAGACCATTTTGGCTATTACTCAAGCTTGATCCACTTTTATGTCTCTACATAAAGCTCAAGTGTTCATCATATAGCCATGGATCTTAGTTTATTAGATTTGGGTTATTATATGTGCAATTTAATTTATTCAGTAACGACTTTTACTGAATCAATCTCGATAACACCTTTATCGAATAAGTATATAATTCGTTTAACATTCACTATCTACGAGTTTTAGGGCACCAATCCCAACAATCTCCCACTTGAACTAAAACTCTAGTTTAGTGGGATGTACTATAATCTATAACAGCAGTGGATGAATAAATACTTGTATTAATAACGGAGTAAAAATACAATAAACTAGGGCATCTAAATACCCAGTATACTAAGGTATCGATATACCGGTTGCAATTCTCCCACTTGACCTAGATTATTTCTCGTACATTTCTCGCAGACCTAGACCTTCTAGATGACTCTCGAACACTTTAGCCGTGAGAGCCTTCGTGAATGGATCAGCAATGTTGTGCTCCGATGCTATCTTCGTGACGATCACGTCTCCTCGGTGCACAATCTTCCTAATGAGATGATATTTCCTTACGATGTGCTTGCCTCTCTTATGGCTGCGAGGTTCCTTTGAGTTTGCAACTGCGCCGCTATTATCACAATACAAGGTGATAGGCAGATGCATATTTGGAATGACTTCCAAGTCAGTTAGGAACTTCCTGAGCCATACTGCCTCTTTTGCTGCTTCGCAAGCGGCTACATATTCGGCCTCCATGGTCGAGTCTGCAATGCATCCTTGCTTGATGCTGTGCCATACCATTGCTCCTCCATTTAGAGTGAATACTGACCCCGATGTAGATTTCCTCGAATCTTTATCAGTTTGAAAGTCAGAATCAGTGTATCCTGTAAGGATCAAATCCTTCGAACCATACACGAGCATATAGTCCCTCGTTCTCCTTAGATATTTGAGGATACCTTTAACGGCTGTCCAGTGATCAAATCCTGGATTCGATTGATATCTACTGACAATCCCTACTGCATAACAAATGTCAGGCCTTGTACACAACATGGCATACATTAGGCTACCTACTGCAGAGGCATAGGGAAAACGTCTCATGTCCTCAACTTCTTGAGGTGTCTGAAGACACTGTTCCTTAGACAAGTTAATTCCGTGCCTGAAAGGTAATAGTCCTTTCTTGGAATTTTGCATTTTATATCTAACCAACAATTTGTTGATGCTTGAGACAGGGCTAGCGTTTTGTTCTTTCGGTTTCGAACAATTTGGATTCCTAGAACAAATTGTGCCTCACCCAAATCTTTCATTTGGAATTGAGTTGCTAGCCATAGTTTAATGTCAGTTAGATAACCTACATCATTCTCGATGAGTAGGATATCATCCACATACAATACTAAGAAAGCTATAGAGCTGTTGATGATCCTTTTGTAAACACAAGGCTCATCAACGTTTTGTTCAAAGCCATAAGATTTGATCGCAGTATCAAATCTCATATTCCAGGATCTAGACGCTTGTTTTAATCCATAAATGGATCGTTTAAGCTTGCAAACTTTTTGCTCTTGATCCTGAGCTATGAACCCCTCTGGCTGAGACATGTAGATACTTTCTTCAAGATTACCGTTCAGAAAGGCAGTCTTGACATCCATTTGCCATATTTCATAATCGTAGAACGTGGCAATGGATAAAAGTATCCGAATCGACTTTAACATGGCAACAGGGGAGAAGGTTTCTTCATAGTCAATCCCCTCCCGCTGGGTAAAACCCTTTGCCACAAGTCGTGCCTTAAAGGTCTGTACCTTTCCAGCAGCGTCTCGTTTTCTCTTGTAGATCCATTTGCACCCTATGGGTCTAACCCCTTCAGGTTGATCTACAAGATCCCATACTGAATTAAAATGCATGGACTCGATCTCTAAGTCCATGGCTTTAATCCACTCGTTCTTGTCAACGTCATCCATTGCATATTTAAAGGTTAATGGATCCTCGATCCCGTCATCAGGTATGACGACTGGAGTTTCAGTTAAACCCAAATAGCGATCAGGCTGTCTAACAACCCTCCCACTATGTCGAGGTTCTCTTATTTCTTGAGAAGGACGTGATTGACTCGAGGTGCCAGTATCATCAACAACTCTTGTTGATGTTTCTGTAGCTTCGTTAGATAGTTCACTTAAAACGACTTTACTACGTGGCTTGTGATCTCTGAGGTGGTCTTCTTCTAGGAATGTAGCATTTGTCGATACAAGTACTTTATTTTCCTCTAGATCGAAGAAGTATCCACCTCTCGTTTCTTTGGGATAGCCTATAAATAGGCAAAATCTAGAACGAGGCTCCAATTTCTTTGGGTTTGCTTCTAGCACGTATGCAGGACATCCCCAAATTCTGAAATGTCGTAAACTAGCTTTACGACCTTTCCAGAGCTCCAATGGTGTTTCAGAAACACTCTTTGAGGGAACTACGTTCAAGATATAAATTGCAGTCTCTACTGCATAACCCCAAAACGAGTTAGGCAACTGAGCATAACTCATCATCGAACGAACCATGTCAAACAAGGTTCTGTTTCTCCTTTCTGATACACCGTTTTGCTGAGGTGTACCAGGGGCTGAGAGTTGGGACGTAATTCCATGCTCTATCAAGTAGTCTTGAAAACTTAAGTCCATATACTCTCCACCACGATCGGATCAAAGTGTTTTTATCGTCTTACCTAATAGGTTCTCAACCTCGGCCTTATACTCCTTGAACATTTCAAAAGCTTCAGACTTATGATGCATCAGGTAGAGATAGCCATACCTCGAATAATCATCAATGAAACTGATGAAATATTCATACCCTCCTCGAGCTCTAATGTTCATTGGTCCACAGAGGTCCAAATGAATGAGCTCTAAGGGCTCTTTGGCACGATAACCTTTTCCGGTAAAAGGTCGTTTTGTCATCTTGCCCTCAAGGCATGATTCACAAGGAGGCAACGAGTCGTCTTCTAACTTGTTTAGAAGTCCACTCTTGACCAATCTCCCAATCCTATTGAGGTTGATATGGCCTAACCTCAAGTGCCAGAGATAGGTATCTCGAGAAACTCTTCGCTTTTTAGGTTGAGTCTCATCGGTTTTAAACATCTCGTGATTTAAAATAGCTTTAGACTCAATTGGTCTCAAAACATATAATTTATTCTTCAAGTTTGTAGAGCAAACATCAATACCTCTTTTAGTTATGAACGCTTCATTAACAGAAAAAGAAATTGAGTAACCTTGTTCTAATAAACAAGATAAAGAAATCAAATTTCTTTTAATCTTCGGAACTATGTACACATTATCTAATATCATGTAGCGTTCCTTGGTGAAGAATAATTTTATGTCTCCCACTGCAATAGCCGAGATGACTTCTCCTGTTCCATCTTTAAGAGTCATCTCTCCAGCTATTAGCTGTTGCCAGGAACTCATTCTTTGAAATGAAGAACATACGTGATTAGTGGCACCTGAATCAAGTATCCAGGCAAAATCGTCGTTTTCCACTAAACACGTTTCCAAGACTAATAAATCACATTTAGAGTCGTGGATCATGTTTTTCTTGGCTACGCAGTTAGTTTGAGGACATTCCTCAGTTGAGACCAAACCTAAATTCTTTGCCACGTGTTTAGCGTTTAAGCAAGTATTCTTAGTCGAATGTACTAAACCGTTTAATTTGGCATTTGACAAAGCACATACGTTTTTCGACATATTGCTGAAACAAACAAATTAATCTCTATTAGAAACATGCACTAAACCCATTAATCACATTTATCCAATCAGATTTAGCAAAAGCAATCATCGACCCATATATACAATTGATTTATTTTGCAACGATACTTCAGGGGTTTAGAATAACCGCTACCGTAGGGCAGTCAGCTACTCCTCCGAATCGAGACAATCTCGGCCAAATACTATTCCCAGAATAACTCTTACTCCAATAGTTATTAGCTAACGTTAATTTGGTCAAGACCATCTTGTAAGTGTTACCCATCATTTTCAGATTGCAGAGGGCAGCCCCAACAATGTCACCGTAGGGAAGAGCTAATGTTGGGAATGGCCCTAGGAAACCCTATCCATTTCTGGAGTTTGCGTTGTTCTGAATCCCATGCGCAAGCCCTCCGTAGGATGATCGCTCCCAGGGCGACTCGCAGGCAGCGCATAGGAATCTCACGGTGCAACCTAATGATGGAGACCGCAGGATACGTTTGACACGTTTCCTTCTCCCACTTACTATGAACACTTTCCCCATTCACCTTGATATTAACCCATGCAAACACCATCCATAGGGGGACGCTCCCAGGGCACATCGAGGCCAAGCATGGATCTCACGGTGTGAACTCAGGGGGACGTGAGAGTAGAAACTTAATATGAATATTTCGTTTCTATACTTTTCCTCCCACTAAAGTGTCGTAAAGTTTTAGGGTCTATTACTTAGGTAAATTCCGGCTAAATGAATCTATCTAAGTCTATGCCTTATTAAACAAGGTCTTTACACTAAATGTCTAGGTGAATTAAACTCTTTTAATAACCTAGTGACATTGCATGCTAGTAAGACTTTGGTTAATTCAACTCAGGTTCCGAACCATTTGCCGGGAGAGTTCCCTTATAACCAAGGTCTTATGTCCTACTTACTCAAATTTTAAAACTATTTAAAAAAAACTAAGTAAGACATATTTCTAATCCTATTAGAAAAGGCGATCTTAGATCTATTTCATTTTAAACCATTTAAAGAATGATAAGATCCTAAGATCCTATGTTAGCATGCAACTCTTTGTTATAGGTTTTATGGATTGTATTCATTAACTATTATAACTCTTATAACTTTTAATGAATTAACCCTATAACATGCTTTCTAATGGTGTTTAAAAGCATATAACAATCAATCATTCAAGTTATAAGAAAAGCACCATTTAGAAACAACCTATGTCTAGGTTTGTATAACGCTTTATACTACGATGTCTAGGTGATAACTCTTTAAAACCTCACACCGCTCACGCATGCTCATAAAACTCGAGTTAACTTAACTCAAGAACCGACTCGATGCCCAGGTAGGAGGTGTTCCGTAAACCATCAACTTAAATACCTCCAGCCTTAGACAGCATCTTGTCGGGTGAGTTCTCTCGTAACCATTGTTTTACAAGATATCGACCTAAACTATGCAAGTTGATCGAATCGTTGAAGGTTCATTAACCTAAGTGAGCATGCACTTAATCTTGTTATAGATTTTAGATTTCTATCTCTTTTTATAACAATTATAAAAACAATCAATAACAAGCCTAATTTGAGAATAACACTTATAATCAAACTAATGAAATTTCATGCTTCATGCTTGGTTAATTTTATCAAATAATAATTATAACTATTATAAGAATAATCAATTTTAATTAACCATTCAAGCATGAATCTCCCTAAATTAATACAACACTTATATTAATTAAACATGAAAATTCCCTCATGCATTTGAATTAATCAATAACACTTATTAAATTAAACAAATGCATGAACATGCTTTCCTATGGTGGGGTTTTAAAACTATATGGCATGCTCATAATGCACATACATCCATTTAATTAAATCATACATTCACAATGCATAAAGTAATTAAATCAAGCTAAAATGGAATAGTTTGGCAATTTAAAAAAAAAACACAAGCAATTTCACTAATTATTACAATAATAATTAATAAATAAACTTGCAACACGCCCGAGCTTCACAAACCATCCCGAACCGCTCATCCAAGCAATGAACCGGCCATGCAATGAGTGAAATGAGGCTGCAACAGACTGAGCCGGACCAAAAGGCAGCAGCTGAACCGGAATTAAAAAAAACTGCTGCTGGAATTAAAAAACAGCTTGCTGGAATTTTCATTTTCTGCTGCGTCTTCTCCAGTTTTTCTTCAATTTTACAGTCTATATGGACTCTAATGACTCTATAAAAATTACACACTATAGTACACACATTAACGCTCTTACATATCCGAGC
The DNA here is from genome assembly GCA_036850905.1 of Luffa acutangula. Classification (NCBI taxonomy): domain Eukaryota; kingdom Viridiplantae; phylum Streptophyta; class Magnoliopsida; order Cucurbitales; family Cucurbitaceae; genus Luffa; species Luffa acutangula. Next base: position 20,825,084 of record CM072092.1, on the reverse strand, counting down.
AATTACAATTTCATGAAGGTTTGAATGCTCAAAAAATTGCCAAACAAGCACACTTCCATTTTAGCACACAGAAAATTCAATTTCAAAATGGTACCCACCAAAGAAAAATTAAAACGAATTAAGTGCTCTAATCATGCTCTGATACCAATTGAAAGGTGTACATATTACACATGCGGAAGCAATTGAAGATCGAAAGCACTTAAGACATTCAATTTTACTCCTAAAGCATGCATGTTCTAGAAAAGACAAAATAGAGAGTTTAGAAAACACCAACCTTTGTAGCTCACTTATGTTGAACTCCTTGTGGTGTTTGCCTCTCCTATGCTCCTTGGACAACCTCTAGAGTCTTCCCTACTATACTCCGGGCCAAGAACGACTTGTGGGAGTCTATATAAGATAGGGAATGGGAAGGGAATGCTTGAAGCATCAAACAATGGAGGAGAATGAGAGATGAGAGAACTTTGAGTCCAAATTCCAGCAGCATAACATTAAGGAAATGGCTCTCTTATATTTGAATATGATTCAAACTCCTTTTAAAGACATTCTCCATGCAAAGCCAAGCCTCAAGACACAAGACACATGGTGTATATGCAAGCTCAAGTGGATTCTAGGTGTACATTACACAAGACATGCAACAATGCATGAGTGAGTTGTCTTTCCACTTTGAATGATCATGCATTAAGTGGATTTCCAACTAAATCCACTAAATTCAAATTGAAATCAAATTTCAAGCTTTCAAATTACCCCCAATTTCAATTCTAAATTGAAATTGATTGCTTGGTAATTAATTTGAAAATTTTCAAATTAATTTTGATATGATTAATCTAATTAATCTTTCTTATCTTGTGCAATTCCATATATATGATTCCTAATACATATATATAGTATTCAAAACACTTTTAAATACTTCATCTCTCATTTTCTAATTTGATTCATAATTAAATTATTGTGTCAAACACAATTTACGATAATACCATTTTTCCCAATTTTGAACGATTCAAAGCTTCCTATCTTTTGTTCTAGGCTTAATTCCGATATGAGCTAGTAGGGGGACCTAATGGACCTATAGATCATGGGCTCCAACGATTCGAGGCTAACCGACTAATCTCATTGTCCAAGCTAGCCAGCATTCGGTAACTATCGGGACACTCCACTATAGCCCGATAGTTGCACTCCCCTCACTATAGATATATTTCCGTCCACTTGATTTAATCATGATTAGTAAGTCGATCCTTCACAGGTTGTTCGTAGCTATAGCTAGGTCAATAAGCCGTTTTACCCCTATAGTACTTCTAGTTCCTTAAGTCCCACTGATCCTCTAATGAACAATTGGTTTATGGTCCAACCAATACACCGAGTCCCTCTCGGGCCAATGAGAGGGCGGGATCCCTTTGTTCAAGCCCCGGAGTCAGCACTTAAGGGAACAACCTCTCTACTATCCCTTATTCGGGTAGGAGTGAATTCCTTCTTGCATGACTATGTCCCCAGCTATCCACCCGTTCCTATCCCTGAAATGGGAGGCTGATTGAGTCGGCGATACTGAGCCACTCTCACCTATGCAGATCTAAGGATAAGCCCGAATAAACAGGAGTTCATAGTTATCTCAGGATTAAGATCGAGTTACCTAGGTCATCACATGAAATAGTCAGTCTCGTCAGTAAACGGTGTTATAAAGCGAGAGCGACTTATTTCTCGATCCTGGTCTTATGCAAACTCATTGCATAGGACGCCCCCACTCACATGCTCTACATGGACGATTTAGGATCACATCGTCTATACCATCTATAAAGTGGGTCGCGTCTCATAGTGTCTCCAAAATAAGGTACCCAACCCTATTCCTATACTATAGACCGTTTTGGCTATTACTCAAGCTTGATCCACTTTTATGTCTCTACATAAAGCTCAAGTGTTCATCATATAGCCATGGATCTTAGTTTATTGGATTTGGGTTATTATATGTGCAATTTAATTTATTCAGTAACGACTTTTACTGAATCAATCTCGATAACACCTTTATCGAATAAGTATATAATTCGTTTAACATTCACTATCTACGAGTTTTAGGGCACCAATCCCAACAAAGTCAACAAATTCATCTTCCCCGTAGATTTCGTGGTACTGGACATGAAGGAGGACAAAGAAGTGCCAATTATCTTAGGCAGACCTTTCCTAGCCACTGGTAAGGCTGAGATTAGCGTGCATACAGGTAAACTTACCTTGAACATTGATGATGAAAAAGTCGTGTTTAGTATTTTTGGCCAAGATGAATCTGTTTGTAGTTTGCACATATGTTTTTCTGTTGGGCCTGAATACTTGACTGATGATGATGAAGAGGTAGACTATAATCTTGGCCTAGGCTTAGGAGAAATGCTTATGGATAATGGGAATTTTGATCATGATGCATATATGGATAATCCTATGTTTGAAAATGATTTGGATCTGCCTGACTTTGAAAATGAATTAGACTTGCCTGCTTGTGAAAATGAAAGATCTGCAGTTGATGACTTACCTTCCTTTGAAAATGAATTAAATTTGCCTGAAATGGATAATTTTGATGATGATATTGAATTGCCTGACATTGAGCATGAACATAAAAGGCATAAAAAAGATTGCTCGATAGATTATTTTGAGTCTGACCATGATTACAGTGAATCTATTGAGTCTGATCTTGACATTCCTGAATGCATGAATCCTGACAATGTGAATACTTTTTTTTCATGTCCTGATGATGTGTATAACATAGAATATGACCTAGAAGAACTCGAATCTGTGCATAGTATAGAATCTGATCATGAAATTCTTGATTCTTTAATTCTTCTGATGATGAGTCAAATGACAGCTTAGTTGAATCATTTTTTAATTATGAGTCTGAAGGATCTGCTGAGCATGTAGATATTTTTTCTGATGAATGGACTGGCATGATTGATAGACCACCTCTAGATCCTAGACCAGTAGATATTATAACGCTTGATGACTCTGTTAACAATTGTTTTGAGAATAGCGATTTAGAAAAGAGATTTGATGCAGCTGATTATTTTCTGAAATGTTATTATGAGAATCTCTTTAGTGAAGATGGGCCAGGGGAAAGTTTTTTTTTTCTCCCCTGTTTGTAGTTTGCAATTCGGTGCGTGATTTCTTGCAGGGCCCGGAGGATGATGAAAATTTTTATTTTGAGCCTCCGTAAGCGTGCCGAGCCTAGTCTAGCTAAAGACGTTAAAGAAAGTGCTGCTTGGGAGGCAACCCAAGGATTAAAGTTTAGTTAGTTGTTTTTGCGGTAAATAATTTTCTTTGCTCCGTGATCCAATTTTGTTTTGCAGGATCACCTTAGCAAATCCCGAAATTCCACATTTCCCATTTTTCATGGATGCAAAGGAAGAGGATGAAGCGCTCCTAGCTCAGGGAAGTCTCAGTATCTCTCTTTATGCTTTACTGTTTTAAAACATTGGGGACAATGTTTAGTTTAAGTTTGGGGGGAGGCTTCCGCTGTGTTGAGCATATTTAAATTCTGTTGGATGCATGAATAGCTAGCCATGATAGCCAAGGATGTGATTTTTGAAATTTTGGGAGAAAATGGTTTATATGATTGTGGAATCTGGGAGCACGGCAGAAATTGTGAAATTTTAAAATTTTTTGATACTTAGTTTTGATGTCTAAAGCATGCAATAGTCTTATCTAATGACGTCTTTGAAAATCTAGATTCTTATTATGGTTTTCAAAGTTGTTGTCACCCCGATAGACTTAGTTTCTAATATTAGGAAGTTCATGCTTGATTGCTCTAAAGAACTAGGTAGAAAAAAATGCTATGCCTGCTGAGAGAAAAGCAAAAGCAACAAAAGAAAATGTGAGAAAAAGAAAATCTGTTGAAGAATAATATATATATATTTTTTTGCTTGCACAAAAGAAAAAGCCTAGGGGTAAAAAGAGCTACCTGCGGTGTGATCAGTTAGGGCTGTACAAAGTATTAGGGAAAATTATATCTTATTCACATAGGAGAATAACACATATATATAGGAATACAAGAAAAACCTAACTTAAGGAATGTACAATTACGATAAAGGACATAGAAACCAAATAACATATATCATAACACTCCCCCTCAAGTTGGAGCAAATATGTCAATCATGCCCAACTTGTTGCAGAGATAAGTAATCCTTGCTCCATTTAATGCTTTGGTAAGAATATCTCCCAATTGTTCTCCTGTCTTCACATATCCTGTGGACACCAGCCCTTGCTGTATTTTCTCACGAATGAAGTGACAATCCACTTCAATATGTTTAGTCCTCTCATGAAACACTGGATTAGATGCAATGTGAAGTGCAGCTTGATTATCACACCACAATTTAGCTGGCATAGTAACACTGAACCCTATCTCCGACAACAGTTGATGTATCCATACTATTTCACATACAGATTGTGCCATAGCTCTATATTCTGATTCAGCGCTCGAACGTGAAACCACATTCTGCTTCTTACTCTTCCATGAAACCAAATTGCCTCCTACGAAGACACAATATCCAGAAGTTGATCTTCTATCTTCTTTAGATCCAGCCCAATCAGCATCTGAAAAGCATTCAACTTTTGTATGACCATGATCTTTATATAAGATTCCACGCCCTGGAGCAGCTTTTAAGTAGCATAAAATTTGTTCTACTGCAGCCCAATGATCTACTGTAGGTGATGACATATATTGACTTACAATACTCACTGAATAAGCAATGTCTGGTCGTGTCACTGTTAGATAATTCAACTTCCCAACTAATCTTCTGTATCTTTCTGGGTCTTTAAATAATTCTCCTTCTTTGGTGAGTTGCAAATTTGGTATCATCGGAGTACTACATGGTTTAACTCCTAGTTTTCCTGTCTCAGATAACAAATCAAGTACATACTTTCGTTGTGACAAAAAGATACCTTTCTTGCTTCTCATCACTTCAATACCCAAAAAATACTTTAGTGTTCCCAGATCCTTAGTATGAAATTGACCCTGAAGGAAAGTTTTGAGAGAGGCTATACCTGATGTATCATTACCAGTGATAACAATATCATCAACATACACAACAAGCAAAGTAATACCATTCTCAGATCGTCGATAGAAAACATAATGATCAGACGTACTCTTCTTCATTCCAAATTGCTCAAGTGCCTGACTAAACTTACCAAACCATGCACGTGGACTCTGTTTCAATCCATTCAATGATTTTCTAAGGCGACAAACTTTATCACTCTCCCCCTGAGCAACAAATCCAGGTGGTTGCTCAATATAAACTTCCTCCTGAAGATCGCCATGTAAAAAGGCGTTTTTGATGTCTAGCTTATGTAAAGACCAACCCTGAGTAGCTGCCATAGAAAGAAACAGTCGAATAGACGTTAGTTTAGCAACTGGAGAGAATGTATCAGAATAATCAATCCCATAAACTTGAGCATATCTTTTAGCAACAAGACGTGCTTTCAAACGAGCAACGGATCCGTCAGGATTGACCTTGATGGCAAACACCCATTTACACCCAATGGCCTTCTTGCCTGCAGGACGAGATACTAAATCCCAAGAACCATTAGCATCTAAAGCATTCATCTCCTCAATCATTGCATTGCGCCAACCAGAATGAGATAACGCTTCATGAACAGAGTTAGGGATAGAGATAGAATCAAGGGATGTGATAAACGAATATGTGGGTGATGACAACTGATTATAAGACACAAAGGAAGAAATAGGATAAGTACATGTGCGCTTACCTTTACGAAGGGCAATGGGAAGATCATCACTTGGTCCAAGATCAGATGTCGAAGAATCTTGTGGCGTAGGACATGTGCCTGAAGGTTCCTGTGGTGGCCTCCTGGAGTATACCTGAGTAATGGGTGGATGAGGAGAGATAGAAACTGATGGGGAAGGATCATGAGATGATGATGGAGAGATAATCTCATAGATAAAGAGATCATCATCCTCCCCCTCACTCGGGCTCGACAATGACGAACTAAAAGGAGTATCTTCGAAAAAGGTAACATATGGAGAAATAAGATATTTGTTAAGACTAGGACAATAGCAACGATATCCCTTTTGAACACGAGAGTAACCGAGGAAGATGCACTTCAAGGATTTAGGATCTAACTTGGTACGATGAGGATGAACATCTCGAACAAAACAAGTGCAACCAAAGATTTTTGGTTCAATAGGAAACAAAGGTTTGGTGGGAAAGAGTACACGATAAGGAATCTCACCATTAAGGACGGACGAAGGCATTCTATTAATTAAGAAACACGCTGTGGAAACTGCATCGGCCCAGTAAGGCTTTGGTACATGCATTTGAAAGGATAATGCTCTCGCGGTCTCAAGTAAATGCCTATTTTTCCGTTCAGCGACCCCGTTTTGGGATGGAGTGTCAGCACATGAAGATTGATGAACAATTCCATTTTTACACAAATAAGAACCAAGCATGTGAGAAAAATATTCACCGGCATTATCAGTGCGCAAAGTTTTCAAAGACACATTAAACTGAGTTTGGATTTCAGCATGGAAAACACAAAAGTGAGAAAGTAACTCATAACGATTCTTCATTAAATATAACCAAGTTAGATGAGAGTAGTCGTCAACAAAAGTAACAAAATAACGAAATCCAGTTTTGGACAATACTGGACACGGACCCCAAACATCAGAATGAACTAATTCAAAGGGAGCACTAGCTCGTTTATTGACTCTAGGACTCGAACTAAGACGATGAAATTTAGCAAACTGACAAGACTCACAATTTAAAGACGACAAAGACTGAAAAGCGGGATAAAGCTTCTTCAACACAGACAAAGAAGGATGACCCAAACGACAATGAATTTCAAATGGGGAGGCAACTCCAGAACATGCCACAGCTTTCGGTAGTTGGTGATCAAAGATGTAAAGACCTCCAGACTCATATCCTTTACCAATAATCTTCTTCGTCATACGATCCTGAAACAAGCAATAGCGAGGAAAAAAAGAGATAAAACAATCAAGGTCACGAGTGAGTTTACTTACAGAAATCAAGTTAAAAGAAAGTTTAGGCAAATGTAAAACAGAAGACAAATGAAGAGAAGGCGTGAGATCAATGGTGCCATAACCAAGAACAGATGATGTTGATCCGTCTGCCAAAGTGACAGTTGGAGAAAGTGCAGGTGACAAAGAGGTAGAAAATAGGCTAGAATTACCTGTCATATGGGCTGTGGCACCAGAGTCTATGACCCATTTGGTAGAGGATGTAAGAAGACAGTGATTTTGATTACCTGAGGTTGACGCAGCAATAGTAGCAATAAGATTCGAGGAAGATGATGCTTGCAATGATTCCTGATACAACTGGAATCTAGCAAACTCATCTGCAGAGATGGAAACTGACTTCTCAGGTGTATCACTGGTGGAAGCAATCTGAGCAAACTGAGGCCTATATCCTCTACTTAACAACTTTCTACACTCACGTTTTATATGGCCAGGCTTCCGACAATAGTTGCATACAATCTCCTGTCGTCGATTATCATAACTAGTTCTCTGAGTATTAGTGTTCGTTCCTTGATTAACCTTAGAGTCATTATTTCTACTAATCAAAGCACTGTTAGATTGAGGGACAGACGAACTGATTTGAGGGCTTTCAATACGGAGAACTCTACTGAAGACTTCATCCAAAGTAGGAATTTCAGAACCAGAGAGAATTTGTGATTTCGTCATCCCAAATTCAGGTTGAAGTCCATTAAAAAATATCATGACGACCATCTTTTCTCGCTGAGCTTGTTGAACCTTTATATCAGTGGTAAATGGGAATAACGTACCAAGCTCTGCACATGTCTTCTTAAACTGCATGAAGTAATTCGTCACAGATTGTTCTTTCTGAGCTGCATGAAAGAAGGCCATGGAAACATCATACATTCTGTTAACTTGCTCTTTACCTGAGTATAAAAACTCTGTGAATGCTAGTAGTTCTTTCACCGAATCACAATGATTAAACAAACCAAGTATCTCGTTTTCTATAGAATTCTTTATTCCCAAGTACAAGTGAGCATCATCTCTAAGCCAAATCTTCTTCTTTGTGTCATCCTCTGGCGGATCCTCAGTGATATGGTCATCCATCTCAGTGCTTCGTAGATAAAACCGTATTGTACGACTCCATTCATAGTAATTGGAGCCATTTAGCTTATGTTCTGTGAACTTTGAAGAAAGAGGAACTCCATTAGATATGACCAAAGGTTTCAGCTCAGCCATTGGTAGCTTAAAACCGCTGAAAAACCTCAATAAACCACAAAAACAGAACTGAATCGCAAAAAAAACAGCTTGATACTGAAGAAAACTACACAACCCGAGACCAAAAAATGTGATATTCTGAAATCTAATCACATAGGCTGGCCGGAAATAACGAGGCGAGATGAACCCAGGCGGCGGAAACAGAAACGGACGGCTCACGCGCCGGCGCGTGGCGACGGACGCAGACTCCTTCGGCGGCGCGTGTGACTCACGCGCGGCGTTTTTCGACGATTGGCGACGGCGCTTCCACTCTCCTGACGGCGGCGCTCCTTCCTAGGTAGGTGGTGACGACAAACGGTCACTCAAACGAGGTGACCCAAACTACAAACCCTAACCCTAGAGGAAAACCCTAGCCGCCAAAGAGAGAATTCTAAAACCCTAAACTTGTCTCTGATACCATGTACAAAGTATTAGGGAAAATTATATCTTATTCACATAGGAGAATAACACATATATATAGGAATACAAGAAAACCCTAACTTAAGGAATGTACAATTACGATAAAGGAAATAGAAACCAAATAACATATATCATAACAAGGCCAACCAGAGAATAAAATTCGGGTTAAGGGTCCCTGCACCATAGTGTGAAAGTTTGGGGGAGTAGCAAAAAAAAAAAAAAAAAAAAAGAAAGAAAAGAAAAAGAAAAATCATTTGTGAGTTTTGCTCCCCCATGAAAAAGAAAATGATGACAGGCACCCTAGTTTCTTTTTTTTGCATGATAGAAGGACTCCGACGTATTAGGGGCTCTTAGCCAGCGTAGGGGGAAAACAAATGGAGAAAGCCATAAGACTAATCTAGGTTAGTAAAAGAATCAATAGATAAGTCTTGAGCATGCTATTCATTAATCTTAAGTTCAAACTAGTTTAAGATTTTTTTTCAAGAGTATGCGGTGCTTGCTTGTTCCACTTGCATGTTTTCCATTTGATCCTAAGAATTCCAAAATCATTAAGGGTTGAGCGATTCTATTTCATGCATCTTTAAAATTTATTTTGCTCGGGACTAGCAAAAGCTTAAGTTTGGGGGTGTGATAGCGAGCAGAAATGTCGCTATTTTAGTCTCAATTTATTAAGCTTTCCGGTGCTTTAAACGTGTTTTTTATGAATATATTTAATGAATTTTGATATTTGGTCTTTAGGAGCACAAATGGTGATTTCGGGAGAAAAAGTGCCTAAATTGAAGTAATTTTAGCCCAAATCAAAGCTTGAAGCAATTGGAGGCCCAAAGAAGTCAACCATGAAGAAATGACCAAAGGAAATGAAGAAGAAGGCCAAAAAATCAGCCCAAAAGGAAGCTGAAAAATCTGGAATTTTGGGGCAGCGTCGAGACGCTAAGTAAGGCAGCATCGCGACGCTACCCTTTCGTGTTGCCCAAGCCGCGTGCGCAGCAGCGTCGCGACGCTGAGCAAGGTAGCGTCGCGACGCTACCCCTATTCCAGGCCTATAAAAAGGCACCCTTTGGTGCCTCATTATTCATCAATCAAACCATCAATCAATCATCATTCCAATCCCTTCCTTTCTCTCTTCCTTAGGCTCCTTTGGAGCCCCTCTCAAGGCTTTTGAGCCTTTTTGAGAGGATTCTTTTAGTGGGAAAATTTTGGGAATTTTGGGGGAGCATCTTAGAGGCTCAAGGAGTAGTCAGCGGGGCTCCAAGCGTCAGCGAGGGGTTTTTCGACGGTCAATTCCTTTCCTTTTATGCTCTTTATTATGCTTTCCTTTGTAATTATTATAGATATTCTAGCCATGTGTAGCTAAACCCCCAATTTGGGGTCTTGAAATGAAATGATAGTTCAAATATTGTTATAATTTCTTGTCTCTTGCCCATGTCCTAATTATTTGTATGGATGTGCTTAATGCTTTACTCAATCTGGCCAATTGTGTAATGATTCGATTCTTAATGGAAACTCGACGGAGAGAAATTAGGATAGATCATAATCCCTGCAACTAGTTTAATTGCCCGTTGTGACACCGAGATTAGTTGATTAAACTTAGATTCCTAAAATGAATCAGAGCGTAATAATTAATGATTTTTAATAGCGTTAAGGACACTTAGGTTGTTAAAATGAATTAATTACAATTAGGGGAAACCGACAGGAGAACCTATGTGATTAACGGAGATTCTAGGATTATAATTAGTTGAGCAATGAGATAGGATAATTATAACAACTATTTAGCTAATCATCGATTTTCAAGACCCCTCTTCCCATTTAAAGAAAACTCTTTCTCCGCATTTTATCTTCGATTGATCAATTTATTTTCATTAATTGTCTTAAATTTGAATCCTTTTTATTGCATGAAGTGGTCCCTAAATAATATTTCGCCTAAGTATTTTTAGTGCTCAAGAGATTTCAATTATTTGCTTAAGTTTCGCTTCGCCTCCCTGTGGATTCGATACTCGGTATTACTACCGTTTTATATTACTTGTCACGACCCGTGCGCTTGCAGAAAGGCAGTATTGACGTCCATTTGCCATAATTCATAGTCATAATATGTGGCTATGGATAAGAGAATTCTTATGGACTTTAACATGGCTATAGGAGAAAAGGTTTCCTCATAGTCAACCCCTTCCTTTTGGGTATAACCCTTTGCCACTAGTCTAGCTTTGAAGGTCTGTACCTTTCCGGCTGCATCTCTTTTTCTCTTATAGATCCATTTGCACCCTATGGGTTTTACCCCATTTGGTAGATCTGTAAGTTCCCATACAGAATTGGAGTACATTGACTCCATTTCCAGGTTCATGGCTTTGACCCATTCATTCTTATCTTCGTCATTCATTGCCTGTCGATAGGACAATGGATCCTCAATGCCATCATTAGGTATGACAACCTGAGTTTCAGTTAAACCCAAGTAGCGGTCAGGTTGTAATACAACCCTCCCACTGTGTCGAGGCATTCCCAACGTTTGAGATGGACGGGATGGATCTGAAGACCTAGTTCCTTCATCAACCCTTGTTGAAGGTCCAACTTCATCAACAACTCTTGATGATTCTTCAGTAGCTTCTCCTAATATTATTTTGCTGCGTGGTTTATGATCTCTCATGTGGTCTTCCTCTAAGAAAGTGGCGTTTGTCGATACAATAACCTTATTTTCTTGTGGGTCGTAGAAATAACCACCTCTCGTTTCTTTAGGGTAACCAACAAATTGACACAGTTTTGAACGAGGTTCCAGTTTCTTAGGATTTTTCACAAGCACGTGTGCTGGACAACCCCAGATGCGAAAGTGATGCAAACTAGGTTTACGCCCCTTCCATAATTCGAAAGGTGTTTCAGAAACACTTTTCGAGGGAACATTGTTCAAGATGTATACTGCAGTCTCTACTGCATATCCCAAAAACGAGCTAGGCAATTGAGCATAGCTCATCATTGATCGAACCATGTCCAACAAGATTCTATTTCTCCTTTCTGACACACCATTCTGTTGAGGTGTACCAGGGGCTGAGAGTTGAGATTGGATTCCATGTTCTATCATATAATCCTGGAATCTTTGATCCATATACTCCCCTCCTCGATCAGATCGAAGTACTTTAATTGATTTACCTAATAGGTTTTCAACTTCAGCCTTAAACTCCTTAAACTTTTCAAAGGGTTCAGACTTATGTCCCATTAGGTACAAGTAACCATATCTTGAATAATCATCTATAAATGAGATGAAATATTCGTACCCTCCTCGAGCTTTTACATTCATTGGACCACATAGATCCGAATGTATTAACTCTAAGGGTTCTTTGGCTCTGTAACCTTTTCCAGTAAAGAGTCTCTTGGTCATTTTTCCCTCGAGACAAGATTCACAAGGTGGTAGTGAATCATCTTCTAACTTGCTTAGAAGTCCATTCTTTACCAAACGACCGATCCTATCGATGTTTATATGACCAAGTCTGAGATGCCAAAGATGAGTATTGTTACTTGATGGAGAAATCTTTTGCCTTTTACTTTGAGTTTCAACAGTTTTAAATAATTCGTGATTTAAAAGTGCTTTGTTTTCGGTTGGTCTTAAAACATACAAGTTATTTTCCAATTTGGCTGAACAAATAAGTACACCATTTTTATAAATGAACGCTTCATTCATATCAAAAGTAACTGTATACGATTGTTCAATCAAACATGAAATAGAAATTAAGTTCCTCTTAATCTTGGGAACGATTAACAAACTTTCTAAAAGTAAGAATCTATTTCTAAAAAATAACTTCGCAACTCCCACTGCTTTAGCTGAAATGACTTCTCCAGTTCCGACCCTGAGTGTCATTTCACCATCGTTCAACTACCGAAAGGAACTATTTTCCTTCCTTTTCCTTCTTTTTCTCAGCAAGGTACTTTGGGCAGTTTCTCTTCCAATGTCCATCTACATTGCAGTGGAAACACTTGCCCTTATCTGCCATAGCTTTGGCTTTTCCCTTGCTTTTAGCAGCAGTACTGGGAGCTTTCCCCTTGTTTCCTTTCTTCTTCTGAGTTTTCTTTGAAGAAGTGGCTACAAATTTAATTCCGGAGGATGAACCCTTCTCGAACTTTCTTTTAGAGTGAACAACGTTTGCCTCTCCTTCTATCTGTCCCTTGTTCTTAAGAAGAGACTTATAGAGTTGTAGCTCATTCAGGAGGCTAGTCAGGTTGAATGTTATTTTATTCATCATTACATTGCTTCGAAACTGCAGAAAACTCTTCGAAAGAGATTCTAAGATGAATGCAACCTGACTATGCTCATCTATGACCGCCCCGTTTGCTTCTGCCACGTTGAATTGGACCATCATATCCAGGACATGCTCCCGAACAGATGTGCCCTCTTTCATGCGACAGCTATAAACGTATCTGAGAGCGTCATGGTGGAGTTGGTAGGACGATTGTCCAAACATCTCCCAAAGAGAGTTCATAATCTCCCTCGCTGTTACCATGCCCTCATGCCTTTTAGCCAAAACTTCAGATAAGTTGGCTAGGATATAGACGCGAGTCTTATCATTGGCCTTTGTCCAGCGGTCATAAGCATCCTTAACTGCTTGGGATGCATTACGAGCAGGGGCTGGAGGACAATCCTCCGTTAAGACGAACCGCAGATCATCGACAACAAGAATCGTATTCAGGTTCGACTTCCACGTAGCATAATTTTCGCCGGTTAATTTCTCATTTTTAAGCAGAGAGACAATTGAGGAAGACATTGCTGAAATTTAAACAAACAATGATCGTATTAGTTATCTTTGCCTTAACCCATCATACAAGCAATCAATTGTACACAATCCAATCAATTTAGCAAAACAGACAATCACAGAACCCTAAAACTATCGATTTAGTTTTGCAACGATGTTTCAAAGGTTTAGAATATCAGCCACCAAAGGGTGATCAGGCACTCCTCCTTTGAAATGAGACACCTCTTAGCTAATTCTAATTCCAGAATAACTCATATTCCTATAGACATTAGCCACCGTTGTTCGGTCAAGGAATTGTTAACACTTTTAACTCATCCTCGTAAGTGTAACCCTCCCACTTTCAGATCTCAGAGGCGCGCACGAACAGGCTACCGAAGGGAAAGACAACTGTTGGTGACTAGCCTAAGAGCTCCTATCCTTTTCAGGAGTTCACGATGTTCCGAATCCTATGACCAGGCCCTCCGAAGGGATGGTTGCGCCAGGACAACCTGCAGGCGGATCATAGGACTCTCACGGTGTGAACTATGGGCGGAGACCGAGGGATACGTTGACACGTGTCCCGCTCCCACTTACTCTAGACATTTTTCCCATTCACCTTGATATTGATTCATGCAAACCTTTTCTGAAGGGAGGCCGCTCCTAAGGCGACTCGAAGCCGAGCATGAATCTCACGTTGTGAATATAGGGACGTAGGAGCAAAACTTTGATTTAAATCTCGTTTTGTAATTTTCCTCCCACTGAAAATGTCATACGGTTAATTTAGGGTTATTTAACTTAGATAGTATTCGGCTAAGTCAATCTATCTAAGTCTGATCCTATTATAACAATTATGGAAAGGATTCAACTGCAATCTTTTGGGTGAATTAAACTTCTTTTAATAAACCCAACATTGCAAGTCAACATTACTATGGTTAATTCAACTCAATGTTCGGGTCAGTTCCCAGGTAGGAGGTGTTCCGTAAATCGTCAACTTAAATACCCCCAACCTTAGACAGAACTTTACCGAGAGAGTTCCCTTATAACCTCAGTAATGTAGGGTCTTTACTCTAAAGATCTAGGTGCATTAAACACTTTTAATAAACCTAGTGACATTGCATGCTAACATTTAACTATGATTAATTCAACTTCGGTATTCCAGGTCAGTTCCCAGGTAGGAGGTGTTCCGTAAACCGTCAACTTAAATACCCCCGGCCTTAGACAGATTATTACTGGTGGAGTTCCTTTATAATCATAGCAATGTTTTTCCTACTTAGTCAATTAGAACTATTTTTAATTCTAAGTAAGAAAAGATTCTAATCCTATTAGAAAACGATCTAGGTCTAATTAATTTTAAACAATTTAAAATTAATCCAATTTATCCTATGATCTTATGTTTGCATGCAAATCTTGATTATAGATTTACGGTTTCTAATCATTAATATTAAAGAACTATTTCAAATTTTAATGATTAATCCTATAATCAAGAATCTAGGGTTTAATTCATTCAACAATCTCATTCAAATTAAATAATTAAACCATACTAATTGCATGAATAATATAACAATTATATTATTAACTATGGATGTTTCATGCTTCATGCAATTTTGATTTTCTTTTATTATAACAATTATAAGCCAATCAAGAAAATCAATCAAGCATGCTTCATTCATCACATTAAACATAACTATTTATATTTAATTTAAGTAATGACATGCTTCATGCTTTCCAATTTTTCATATAATTAATATACACTTATATTAAAAAATATGAAAACAAATCCATGCATTTAAACATACATTATAACATTTTATAATATATAAAAATGCATAAGCATGTTTATAACCTAAGGTGGGATTAAATATTCTATATGACATCCATAAAGCATATAAATAGCAATTGAACCGGTTAATTTTGGCCCCTAGGATAAAATAAAGCATTAAATTACATTAATTTAGCTAAATTCTATCCTAAAAAATCCTTGTACAGCTCCGAAATTGGTCTAGACAGCACGAAACGCCCCGAACCACCTCGAACCGGCCTCCAAAATCACGAACCATGCCAAAAATTGGCTGAACCGGACCAAAAAGGTCCCAGCCCAGCCAAACCGGTCTGAACCGGACCGGCCACGCCTTGAACCGCGCCTTTTGAAACCCTAATGCGCGCCTCCATCGTGACAGCGTCTCGACGCTGTGTTGATAGCGTCTCGACGCTGTGCGCTTTCTATGTCTGGCGCTTGCGGTATTGAGACAGCGTCGAGACGCTTTTGAGGTAGCGTCCCAACGCTGTGCGCTTTCCTTACCGAGAGCCTGCGAATTGGGACAGCGTCGATACGCTGTTGGAGTAGCGTCCCGACGCTGTTGCGTCTGGAATCAATTTCTCGGCAAAAAACAGCAACTTTTCTTCGGTTTTGGCCTCGATTTCAGCGGCGATTGCTTCGATTTTCATCTCATAAAAACCTATTCTAGACCCGGACTTACATAGGACTCGATTTTAAATAAAATACCCGAAACACCGGGCCTTACATGATCAAAATCACATAAAAATAAAATCTATGGCCATAAAATTAACCAAAACAGTTCAACGCAAATCGAACATACATTATGCATAAATCCCACCTATTAGAGCCTATCGCAACTCTTAAAATTAATTAATAGGGACAACGATGGCTCTGATACCGATTGAAGGGAATAAAATTCCCCACGCAGAGGAAGCGCATCGATTGGACCTTACGATGTATATTAATTAACATTAAAAAACCGTTACGAAAACTCAAACAAACCTTAAACAAACTTTAAAGCTGCTGTAAAATTGGTTTAAACATGCTTAAAAATAAATCTAAATTTATTTTCATGCTTTTCTAAAGAAAAGAGGAAGAAGCGTTACAAACCTCCGTTGTAGACTTGACCGTTCTTCGCCAACGACGCTCCACGAACGAAAACGCAGCAGCTGCCTTAGATTTTATTTGCTGGAAATTCTTTCTTTGAATGACACAATAACCACAGAGGTTACACCGATATGTCTCTAAGCCTAGGAGGCAAAAGACTTGTGGGAGTCTTTCTCTAAGAGGGAGGCTAGAGAGAATTCTAGGTCTTGTCTTTCAAGAGTGTCAAGTGTCATGACCAATTAGGTCTAGTGTTCTATTTATAGAAGAGAGGCCATGAATAAAATATTCAATTAAATCAATCTTTTCCAAAATTGAATCAATCTTATTCCTTAATTAATCAATCATGATCAATCAATTTCATAATTGATTAATCTTTTCCACAAATGACTAATTACTTCCATAAGTGATTAGATCATTTCCATAAATGATTAATCACTTCCTTAAGTGATTAATTATTTCCATAATTGATTAATTCTCGGTTAATGAATTCTTTAATTAATTAACCACCAATTAAATATCACATATTTAATTCCCGACCTAGAATTAATTAATTTTCCCAAACACATTTTAGGCCTTAAATTAATTAATTCATTATTTGAACTCTTTCAAAACTTCCATAAATTTATATTTGAACTTTTCAAATATTAATTTCTCTCATAATAATATATCAATATATATTATATTTGTTTCCCTTAATAAATTGAACATTTTCAATTTACTTTTATTACTTAGTTGCCTCAAATTACTTTACGAGCTACCAGTGGGACCTAATGGACCTACAGATCAGAAGCTCCAACGATGTGAGATTAATTGGTCAAACTCTTTAACCACATTAATCAATATTCGTTAACTGTGTGTACATTCCACTATAGACTCACAGTTGCACTCTTCTCACTACAGACATATTTTCTGTGTCCACTGATCTAGACCAATATCGACTAGTTACTTCACGAGTGTCCGTAACACCAGCTGGGTCAAATTACCGTTTTACCCCTGGGTTACCTCTATTTCCTTAAGTACCAATTCTCCTCTAATGAACAAACTGTTTGTGGTCCAACCATCAAACAGAAAACCCTCTCGTGCCATTGAGAGGGTATGGCCCTTTGTTTAAGACTCGGAGTAACCACTTAAGGGAACACTCATCTGCTTCCCTAAAGTCGGGAAGGAGTGAATTCCATCTTGCACGATTATGTTCCCAGTTCCCCATTTGGTCTTGTCCCCAAAGCGGTAGGCTTATTGAGTCGGCGTATTGGCCACTCTCACCCATACAAATCAAAGGACAATCTCTCATGAGCAGGAGTCCATAATCAACTCAGGATTAAGACTAAGTTGTCTAGGTCGTCCTAGTGAAATAGAAAACCAACTAGTTAATGGTGTTATTGAAGGGAATAAAAGTCCCCACGCAGCAGAAGCGCATCGATTGGACCTTACGCTGTATATTAATTAACATTAAAATACTGTTACGATAACTCAAAAAAAACTTTAAACAACCTTTAAAGTCGCTGTACAATTGGTTTAAACATGCTAAAATAAATCTAAATTTATGTCTAATACTTTTCTAAAGAAAAGAGGAAGAACCGTTACAAACCTTCGTTGAAGACTTGACCGTTCTTCGCCAACGACGCTCCACGAACGAAAACGCAGCAACCGCCTTTGTTTTTCTTCGCTGGAAATTTCTTCTTTGATTGACACAATCACCACAGAGGTTACACCGGTATGTCTCTAAGTCTAGGAGTTAAAAGACTTGTGGGAGTCTTTCTCTAAGAGGGAGGCTAGAGAGAATTCTAGGTCTTGTCTTTCAAGAGTGTCAAGTGTCATGACCAATTAGGTCTAGTGTTCTATTTATAGAAGAGAGGCCATGAATAAAATATTCAATTAAATCAATCTTTTCCATAATTGATTCAATCTTATTCCTTAATTAATCAATCATGATCAATCAATTCCATAATTGATTAATCTTTTCCACAAATGACTAATTACTTCCATAAGTGATTAGATCATTTCCATAAATGATTAATCATTTCCTTAAGTGATTAATTATTTCCATAATTGATTAATTCCCGGTTAATGAATTCTTTAATTAATTAACCACCAATTAAATATCACATATTTAATTCCCGGCCTAGAATTTATTAATTTGCCCAAACACATTTTAGGCCTTAAATTAATTAATTCATTATTTTGAACTCTTTCAAACTTCCATAAATTTATATTTGAACTTTTCAAATATTAATTTCTCTCATAATAATATATCAATATATATTATATTTGTTTCCCTTAATAAATTGAACATTTTCAATTTACTTTTATTACTTAGTTGCCTCAAATTACTTTACGAGCTACCAGTGGGACCTAATGGACCTGCAGATTAGAAGCTCCAACGATGTGAGATTAATTGGTCAAACACATTAACCACATTAATCAATATTCGTTAACTGTGTGTACATTCCACTATAGACTCACAGTTGCACTCTTCTCACTGCAGACATATTTTCTTTGTCCACGGATCTAGACCAATATCGACTAGTTAGTCCTTCACGAGTGTCCGTAACACCAGCTGGGTCAAATTACTGTTTTACCCCTGGGTTACCTCTATTTCCTTAAGTACCAATTCTCCTCTAATGAACAACCTGTTTGTGGTCCAACCATCAAACAGAAAACCCTCTTGTGCCATTGAGAGGGTAGGGCCCTTTGTTCAAGACTCGGAGTAACCACTTAAGGGAACACTCATCTGCTTCCCTAAAGTCGGGAAGGAGTGAATTCCATCTTGTACGATTATGTTCCCAGCTCCCCATTCGGTCTTGTCCCCAAAGTGGTAGGCTTATTGAGTCGGCGTATTGGCCACTCTCACCCATACAAATCAAAGGACAGTCTCTCATGAGCAGGAGTCCATAATCAACTCAGGATTAAGACTAAGTTGTCTAGGTCGTCCTAGTGAAATAGAAAACCAACTAGTTAACGGTGTTATAACCAGTGGTTACTATTTCGCGGTCCGGTCTTATGCAAACTCATTGTATAGGATACCCCCACTCGCATGTCTCCTACACGAACGCGTTGGATCGTAGCGTTTGTATCAAATACAAAGTGTGCTGTATCCATAGTGTCACCAGGATAAGGCACCCAGTCTTATCCCTATACTATAGACTCTTTAGGCTGTTTCTTGAACAATGATCCCATATGTCACTACATATAGTTCAAGACTCATATTACAGCCTTGGATGTCTAGTTTATTTGATTAGGGTTATTATTAGGCAAAGACAAATATAAAATAACTAATAACAATTAATGGAAAAATATATCAATATTATTTCATTAATATCCGGTCAACGGTTACATTCACTATCTACGAGTTTTAGGGCATAAAACCCAACAAACTCCCACTTGAACTAAAACACTAGTTAGTGGGATGTAAATGCAATAATCTAAAGCTGGGAATGTCATGTATATTAATACAATGAACTAGGGCATCCTTATACCCATTATATATTTCTCCCACTTGCCCTAGATTAGATGGCATACATATCTCGTAGACCTAGACCCTCTAGATGACCCTCAAACACTTTAGCCGTGAGAGCCTTCGTAAATGGATCAACGATGTTGTGTTCTGAGGCGATCTTAGTGACGAACACATCTCCTCTTTGCACAATCTCCCGTATCAGGTGATACTTCCTCTCGATGTGTTTACTCCGTTTGTGGCGTCGATGTTCTTTTGAGTTGGCTACAGCCCCACTGTTGTCACAGTATAGTGTTATGGGCACGTTCATATTCGGAACCACTTCCAAATTAGTCAAGAACTTTCTGAGCCATACTGCCTCCTTAGCTGCTTCGCAAGCTGCTACATACTCAGCCTCCATGGTTAAGTCTGCTATGCATCCTTGTTTGATGCTTCTCCACACTACTGCTCCTCCAT
This sequence comes from Luffa acutangula, assembly GCA_036850905.1. NCBI lineage: Eukaryota > Viridiplantae > Streptophyta > Magnoliopsida > Cucurbitales > Cucurbitaceae > Luffa > Luffa acutangula. The sequence goes on along the minus strand of CM072092.1, from coordinate 20,804,931 downwards.
TGAGGGTGAATACTGACCCTGATGTGGATTTCCTTGAATCCTTATCAGCTTGAAAGTCAGAGTAAGTGTATCCAGTAAGAATCAAATCCTTAGCTCCATACACAAGCATGTAGTCCCTCATTCTCCGAAGATACTTGAGGATATTCTTAACCGCTCCCCAGTGGTCCAACCCTGGATTAGACTGATACCTACTGACTACTCCCACGGCATGACATATGTCAGGCCTAGCGCAGAGCATAACATACATTAAGCTGCCCACAGCTGAGGCGTAGGGAATGTGTCTCATGTTCTCAATTTCTTGAGGTGTCTTAGGAGACTGTTCCTTAGACAGGTGTACCCCATGTATGAAGGGTAGTAGTCCCTTCTTGGAGTTTTGCATCGAATATCGAGACAACATCTTGTCAATATACGTTGCTTGAGACAGAGCTAGCGTTTTGTCCTTACGATCCCTAATGATTTGGATTCCCAGAACATATTGAGCCTCTCCCAGATCTTTCATTTGGAATTGGGCTGCTAGCCATTTCTTAATGTCAGTGAGGTATCCTACATCATTCCCAATGAGTAGGATATCGTCTACATAAAGTATTAGAAAAGCTACTTTCATTTTGTTGACTTTCTTGTACACACAAGGCTCATCAACGTTTTGGTCAAAGCCAAAAGATTTTATTGCAGTATCAAATCTAATGTTCCATGATCTGGACGCTTGTTTCAATCCATAAATGGATCGATTGAGCTTACAAACCTTTTGTTCCTGACCTTGGGCTATGAACCCTTCGGGTTGAGACATGAAGATATTCTCTTCAAGATTACCATTCAGAAAGGCAGTCTTGACGTCCATTTGCCATATTTCATAGTCATAATATGTGGCTATGGATAAGAGAATTCTTATGGACTTTAACATGGCTACAGGAGAAAAGGTTTCCTCATAGTCAACCCCTTCCTTTTGGGTATAACCCTTTGCCACTAGTCTAGCTTTGAAGGTTTGTACCTTTCCAGCTGCATCTCTTTTTCTCTTATAGATCCATTTGCACCCTATGGGTTTTACCCCATTTGGTAGATCTGTAAGTTCCCATACAGAATTGGAGTACATTGACTCCATTTCCAGGTTCATGGCTTTGACCCATTCATCCTTATCTTCGTCATTCATTGCCTGTCGATAGGATAATGGATCATCAATGCCATCATTAGGTATGACAACATGAGTTTCAGTTAAACCCAAGTAGCGGTCAGGTTGTAATACAACCCTCCCACTGCGTCGACGCATTCCCAACGATTGAGATGGACGGGATGGATCTGAAGAACTAGTTCCTTCATCAACCCTTGTTGAAGGTCCAACTTCATCAACAACTCTTGATGATTCTTCAGTAGCTTCTCCTAATATTATTTTGCTGCGTGGTTTATGATCTCTCATGTGGTCTTCCTCTAAGAAAGTGGCGTTTGTCGATACAATCACCTTATTTTCTTGTGGGTCGTAGAAATAACCACCTCTCGTTTCTTTAGGGTAACCAACAAATTGGCACAGTTTTGAACGAGGTTTCAGTTTCTTAGGATTTGTCACAAGCACGTGTGCTGGACAACCCCAGATGCGAAAGTGATGCAAACTAGGTTTACGCCCCTTCCATAATTCGAAAGGTGTTTCAGAAACACTTTTCGAGGGAACATTGTTCAAGATGTATACTGCAGTCTCTACTGCATATCCCCAAAACGAGCTAGGCAATTGAGCATAGCTCATCATTGATCGAATCATGTCCAACAAGGTTCTATTTCTCCTTTCTGACAGACCATTCTGTTGAGGTGTACCAGGGGCTGAGAGTTGAGATTGGATTCCATGTTCTATCATATAATCCTGGAATCTTTGATCCATATACTCCCCTCCTCGATCAGATCGAAGTACTTTAATAGATTTACCTAATAGGTTTTCAACTTCAGCCTTAAACTCCTTAAACTTTTCAAGGGCTTCAGACTTATGTCCCATTAGGTACAAGTAACCATATCTTGAATAATCATCTATAAAAGAGATGAAATATTCGTACCCTCCTCGAGCTTTTACATTCATTGGACCACACAGATCCGAATGTATTAACTCTAAGGGTTCTTTGGCTCTGTAACCTTTTCCAGTAAAGGGTCTCTTGGTCATTTTTCCCTCGAGACAAGATTCACAAGGTGGTAGTGAATCATCTTCTAACTTGCTTAGAAGTCCATTCTTTACCAAACGGCCGATCCTATCGATGTTTATATGACCAAGTCTGAGATGCCAAAGATGAGTATTGTTACTTGATGGAGAAATCTTTTGCCTTTTACTTTGAGTTTCAGCAGTTTTAAATAATTCGTGATTTAAAAGTGCTTTATTTTCGGTTGGTCTTAAAACATACAAGTTATTTTCCAATTTGGCTGAACAAATAAGTACACCATTTTTATAAATGAACGCTTCATTCATATCAAAAGTAACTATATACGATTGTTCAATCAAACATGAAATAGAAATTAAGTTCCTCTTAATCTTGGGAACGATTAACAAACTTTCTAAAAGTAAGAATCTATTTCTAAAAAATAACTTCGCAGCTCCCACTGCTTTAGCTGAAATGACTTCTCCAGTTCCGACCCTGAGTGTCATTTCCCCATCGTTCAACTGCCGAAAGGAACTATTTTCCTGAAAAGAAGAGCAAGCATGATTAGTTGCTCCTGAATCAAGTATCCAGGTAAACTCATCATGTTCTACCAGGCATGTTTCTAAAACAAGTAAATCAAATTTACCTTCCTTTTCCTTCGTTTTCTCAGCAAGGTACTTTGGGCAGTTTCTCTTCCAATGTCCATCTACATTGCAGTGAAAACACTTGCCCTTATCTGCCATAGCTTTGGCTTTTCCCTTGCTTTTAGCAGCAGTACTGGGAGCTTTCCCCTTGTTTCCTTTCTTCTTCTGAGTTTTCTTTGAAGAAGTGGCTACAGATTTAGTTCCCGAGGATGAACCCTTCTCGAACTTTCTTTTAGAGTGAACAACGTTTGCCTCTCCTTCTATCTGTCCCTTGTTCTTAAGAAGAGACTGATAGAGTTGTAGCTCATTCAAGAGGCTAGTCAGGTTGAATGTTATTTTATTCATCATTGCATTGCTTCGAAACTGTAGAAAACTCTTCGGAAGAGATTCTAAGATGAATGCAACCTGACTACGCTCATCTATGACCGCCCCGTTTGCCTCTGCCACGTTGAATGGACCATCATATCTAGGACATGCTCCCGAACAGACGTGCCCTCTTTCATGCGACAACTATAAACGTATTTGAGAGCGTCATGGTGGAGTTGGTAGGACGGTTGTCCAAACATCTCCTGGAGAGAGTTCATAATCTCCCTCGCTGTTAGCATGCTCTCATGCCTTTTAGCCAAAACTTCAGATAAGCTGGCTAGGATATAGACGCGAGTCTTATCATTGGCCTTTGTCCAGCGGTTTTTAAGCAGAGAGACAATTGAGGAAGACATTGCTGAAGTTTAAACAAACAATAACCGTATTAGTTATCTTTGCCTTAACCCATTATACAAGCAAGCAATTGCACACAATCCAATCAATTTAGCAAAACAGACAATCACAAAACCCTAAAACTATCGATTTAGTTTTGCAACGATGTTTCAGAGGTTTAGAATGTCAGCCACCGAAGGGTGATCAGACACTCCTCCTTTGAAATGAGACACCTCTCAGCTAATTCTAATTCCAGAATAACTCATATTCCTATAGACATTAGCCACCGTTGTTCGGTCAAGGATTTGTTAACACTTTTAACTCATCCTCGTAAGTGTAACCCTCCCACTTTCAGATCTCAGAGGCACGCACCAACAGGCTACCGAAGGGAAAGACAACTGTTGGTGATTAGCCTAAGAGCTCCTATCCTTTTCAGGAGTTCACGATGTTCCGAATCCTATGACCAGGCCCTCCGAAGGGATGGTTGCGCCAGGACAACCTGCAGGTGGATCATAGGACTCTCACGGTGTGAACTATGGGCGGAGACTGAGGGATACGTTGACACGTGTCCCGCTCCCACTTACTCTAGACATTTTTCCCATTCACCTTGATATTGATTCATGCAAACACTTTCCGAAGGGAGGCCGCTCCTAAGGCGACTCGAAGCCGAGCATGAATCTCACGTTGTGAATAGAGGGACATAGGAGCAAAACTTGATTTAAATCTCGTTTTGTAACTTTCCTCCCACTGAAAATGTCCTAAGGTTAATATAGGGTTATTTAACTTAGATAGTATTCGGCTAAGTCAATCTATCTAAGTCTGATCCTATTATAACAATTATGGAAAGGATTCAACTGCAATCTTTTGGGTGAATTAAACTTCTTTTAATAAACCCAACATTGCAAGTCAACATTACTATGGTTAATTCAACTCAATGTTCGGGTCAGTTCCCAGGTAGGAGGTGTTCCGTAAACCGTCAACTTAAATACCCCCAGCCTTAGACAGAACTTTACCGAGAGAGTTCCCTTATAACCTCAGTAATGTAAGGTCTTTACTCTAAAGATCTAGGTGCATTAAACACTTTTAATTAACCTAGTGACATTGCATGCTAACATTTAACTATGATTAATTCAACTCCGGTGTCCGGGTCAGTTCCCAGGTAGGAGGTGTTCTGTAAACCGTCAACTTAAATACCCCCAGCCTTAGACAGAACATTACCGGTGGAGTTCCCTAATAATCATAGCAATGTTTCTCCTACTTAGTCAATTAAAACTATTTTAAATACTAAGTAAGAAGATTCTAATCCTATTAGAAACTGATCTAGGTCTAATTAATTTTAAACAATTTAAAAATAATCCAATTCATCCTATGATCTTATGTTTGCATGCAAATCTTGATTATAGATTGACGGTTTCTAATCATTAATATTAAAGAACTATTTCAAATTTTAATGATTAATCCTATAATCAAGAATCTAGGGTTTAATTCATTCAACAATCTCATTCAAACTAAATAATTAAACCACACTAATTGCATGAATAATATAACAATTATATTATTAACTATGGTTGTTTCATGCTTCATGCAATATTGATTTTCTTTTAATATAACAATTATAAGCCAATCAAGAAAATCAATCAAGCATGCTTCATTCATCACATTAAACATAACTATTTATATTTAATTTAAGTAATGACATGCTTCATGCTTTCCAATTTTTCATATAATTAATATACACTTATATTAAAAAAATATGAAAACAAATCCATGCATTTAAACATACATTATAACAATTTATAATATATAAAAAATGCATGAGCATGTTTATAACCTAAGGTGGGATTAAATTTTCTATATGACATCCATAAAACACATAAATAGCAATTGAACCGGTTAATTTTGGCCCCTAGGATAAAATAAAGCATTAAATTACATTAATTTAGCTAAATTCTATCCTAAAAAATCCATGTACAGCTCCAGAATTGGTCTAGACAGCATGAACCACCCCGAACCACCTCGAACCGACCTCCAAAATCACGAACCATGCCAAAAATTGGCTGAACCGGACCAAATAGGTCCTAGCCCAGCCGAACCGGTCCGAACGGGACCGGCCACACCTTGAACTGCGCCTGTTGAAACCCTAATGCGCGCCTCCATCGTGACAGCGTCGAGACGCTGTGTTGATAGCGTCCCGACGCTGTGCGTTTTCCATATCTGGCGCCTGCGGTATCGAGACAGCGTCGAGACGTTGTTGAGGTAGCGTCCCGTCGCTGTTGCGTCTGGAGGTAGAATCTGGGCGGCAGCAGCATCGATTCTCCGATTTTGGCCTCGATTTTAGCGGCGATTGCTTCGATTTTCATCTCATAAAAACCTATTCTAGACCCGGACTTACATAGGACTCGATTTTACATAAAATACCCGAAACACTGGGCCTTACATGATCAAAATCACATAAAAATAAAATCTATGGCCATAAAATTAACCCAATGCAAACCGAACATACATTATGCACAAATCCCACCTATTAGAGCCTATCGCAACTTTTAAAATTAATTAATAGGGACAGCGATGACTCTGATGCCGATTGAAGGGAATAAAAGTCCCCACGCAGCGGAAGCGCATCGATTGGACCTTATGCCGTATATTAATTAACATTAAAATACCGTTACGATAACTCAAACAAAAGTTTAAACAACCTTTAAAGCCGCTGTAAAATTGGTTTAAACATGCTAAAATAAATCAAAATTTATTTTTAATACTTTTCTAAAGAAAAGAGGAAGAACCGTTACAAACCTTCGTTGAAGACTTAACCGTTCTTCGCCAACGACGCTCCACGAACGAAAACTCAGCAACCGCCTTTGTTTTTCTTCGCTGGAAATTTCTTCTTTGATTGACACAATCACCACAGAGGTTACACCGGTATGTCTCTAAGTCTAGGAGGCAAAAGACTTGTGGGAGTCTTTCTCTAAGAGGGAGGCTAGAGAGAATTCTAGGTCTTGTCTTTCAAGAGTGTCAAGTGTCATGACCAATTAGGTCTAGTGTTCTATTTATAGAAGAGAGGCCATGAATAAAATATTCAATTAAATCAATCTTTTCCATAATTGATTCAATCTTATTCCTTAATTAATCAATCATGATCAATCAATTCCATAATTGATTAATCTTTTCCACAAATGACTAATTACTTCCATAAGTGATTAGATCATTTCCATAAATGATTAATCACTTCCTTAAGTGATTAATTATTTCCATAATTGATTAATTCTCAGTTAATGAATTCTTTAATTAATTAACCACCAATTAAATATCACATATTTAATTCCCGGCCTAGAATTAATTAATTTGCCCAAACACATTTTAGGCCTTAAATTAATTAATTCATTATTTTGAACTCTTTCAAACTTCCATAAATTTATATTTGAACTTTTCAAATATTAATTTCTCTCATAATAATATATCAATATATATTATATTTGTTTCCCTTAATAAATTGAACATTTTCAATTTACTTTTATTACTTAGTTGCCTCAAATTACTTTACGAGCTACCAGTGGGACCTAATGGACCTGCAGATCAGAAGCTCCAACGATGTGAGATTAATTGGTCAAACTCATTAACCACATTAATCAATATTCGTTAACTGTGTGTACATTCCACTATAGACTCACAGTTGCACTCTTCTCACTGCAGACATATTTTCTTTGTCCACGGATCTAGACAAATATCGACTAGTTAGTCCTTCACGAGTGTCCGTAACACCAGCTGGGTCAAATTACCGTTTTACCCCTGGGTTACCTCTATTTCCTTAAGTACCAATTCTCCTCTAATGAACAACCTATTTGTGGTCCAACCATCAAACAGAAAACCCTCTCGTGCCATTGAGAGGGTAGGGCCCTTTGTTCAAGATTCGAAGTAACCACTTAAGGGAACACTCATCTGCTTCCCTAAAGTCGGGAAGGAATGAATTCCATCTTGTACGATTATGTTCCCAGCTCCTCATTCGGTCTTGTCCCCAAAGTGGTAGGCTTATTGAGACGGTGTATTGGCCACTCTCACCCATACAAATCAAAGGACAATCTCTCATGAGCAGGAGTCCATAATCAACTCAGGATTAAGACTAAGTTGTCTAGGTCGTCCTAGTGAAATAGAAAACCAACTAGTTAACGATGTTATAACCAGTGGTTACTATTTCGCGGTCCGGTCTTATGCAAACTCATTGCATATGATACCCCCACTCGCATGTCTCCTACACGAACGCGTTGGATCGCAGCGTTTGTATCAAATACAAAGTGGGCCGTATCCATAGTGTCACCAGGATAAGGCACCCAGTCTTATCCCTATACTATAGACCCTTTAGGCTGTTTCTTGAACAATGATCCCATATGTCACTACATATAGTTCAAGACTCATATTACAGCCTTGGATGTCTAGTTTATTGGATTAGGGTTATTATTAGGCAAAGACAAATATAAAATAACTAATAACAATTAATGGAAAAATATATCAATATTATTTCATTAATATCCGGTCAACGGTTACATTCACTATCTACGAGTTTTAGGGCATAAAACCCAACAGTTATAACCAGTGGTTACTATTTCGCGGTCCGGTCTTATGCAAACTCATTGCATAGGATACCCCCACTCGCATGTCTCCTACACGAACGCGTTGGATCGTAGCGTTTGTATCAAATACAAAGTGAGCCGTATCCATAGTGTTACCAGAATAAGGCACCCAGTCTTATCCCTATACTATAGACCCTTTAGGCTGTTTCTTGAACAATGATCCCATATGTCGCTACATATAGTTCAAGACTCATATTACAGCCTTGGATGTCTAGTTTATTGGATTAGGATTATTATTAGGCAAAGACAAATATAAAATAACTAATAACAATTAATGGAAAAATATATCAATATTATTTCATTGATATCCGGTTAACGATTACATTCACTATCTACGAGTTTTTGGGCATAAAACCCAGCATTGCCTACGTACCCATTAATATTAATAAACGGGATCAAGTCATAACGTAGTTCAGAGTACAAATTTGATTTGTTTTTGGGTGGCTCACATTTTTAACTTGCGCGGGCCAAGATTATCACGCAGTTTGGGCTCTTGCGATATGGGACATTACATTTTAAGCATAATATTTCTTGAGAAACTTGTCGTTGATTGGGCCAATTTTGAGCCTGTCTTTATCAACTATCTTGTATGCTCCATTCGTGTAAACTTCTTTCACAACGTAGGGTCCGTCCCATTTTTGTGTAAACTTATGTCCTGTATGTCGAGTTGTGATGATAGGTCTTCGAACTGCGAGCACGAGCTCACCAACTTGAAATGAACGAGGTCATACCTTTTTGTTGAAAGCTTTAGACATGCACGCTTGGTAACATTCCAAAGCTTGTTGAGCATCCAACCTTTTCTCATCTAATGCTTCTAATTCTTGAAGACGTAACTTAGCATTGTCTTCCACAGTCAAACCTTCTTGCACCGCCATTTGCAACGATGGGATCTCTCTTTCTAGAGGGAGAACAACTTCTACTCCATAGACAAGAGAGTAAGGTGTGGCTCCTGTTGGAGTATGATAAGTGATCTGTTACGCCCATAACCCTTCACCAATTCTTTCTTGCTAGTCTCCGTCTTGGAGACTACTTTCTTCAACAAGTTGCATAATGTCTTGTTGAATGCTTCAGCCAAACCATTCGCAGCAGCATTGTACATAAACAAATTATATTGTTTGAAACCAAACTTTTCACATAACTTGCCCATCAAACTGTTAGAGAACTGTCTTCTATTATCTGTCACCATACGATGATGAATGCCATATCGATAAATGAGATGATTACGAACAAAATCTGCTATATTTTCTTTCTTTGCTTCTTTTAATGCAACAATTTCAGCCCATCTTGAGAAATAATTAGTCTCTGCAAGGATATAAGAGTGTCCTACCGATGATTTGAGTGTTATAAGACCAACAAGGTTAAATCCCCAAGCTTTAAACGACCATGAAGCTACATTTGGGTGAAATGGCTCTGGAGACTAATGTATGAAGTTGACATGAAATTGACAAGCTTCACATTTCTTTGCGTATTGCATCAAATCCTGAACCATTGTAGGCCAGTTGTAGCCCATTCTCTTTAGTTTGAAATGAAGCTTTGGCCCGGATTGATGAGCTGTTGGGTTTTATGCCCTAAAACTCGTAGATAGTAAATGTAACATTTTACCGAACATTAATAAAATAGTTTATTTTGTTTGTATTTAGAAGATCTTGTCTTATTAACCATAATCCAATAAACTAAACATCCTAGGCTGATAATATGTAGGGACATACGGGGATCAATGTTCAAGATTCTAACTAAAGGGTCTATAGTATAAGGATAAGACTGGTGATAACGAGCATAGCTAGCTATTTTTCTCTGATTAATTAAGCTAGTCTTTTACAATTATTTGCCCAAATTTATGAATTTTTATGTTTTATATGTAGGAAGTATGTGTTTGAAGCTTAATTCAGCAATTGGAGTCAAATGGAGTTTTCAATCTAAAAAAAAAAAAAAAAAAAATTCATAGCATCGCGACGCTGTCTGTAGTGTCTCGACGCTATCGGCAGATTTTCTATATAATCTTCTTTTCATGCTACGGCCAAGGGGAGTCCAATTGGTGAGATTTTAGCCCTAATTTCGACTAGAGACCTTTGGTGGGAGCTAAAGCAAGGCCAAGGAGAGGGAATCAAGCGAGAAGACATGGAGATCGTGACGGGGACGTGCCGGTTTCGACAGATTCGAGTTTTCCTTTCTCTTTCCCTTACCTTTTGTAGTTTTTATGGCTTTTCTTTCAATTAGTGTTTGTAGTTTAAAGACTATGAATTGCTAGTTGTTTGTCTTAGGGATTGATGTAGTTATTTTAGTTTGTTGGATTGATTTGTGGTATGAATATGCATTTATTTTACCTATGCAATTATGGTTAAATGCTTTCAATTACTTGATCACTAGTTGAATGATTTGAGTGTTGAATCTTGCTCGGGACAGGGGATTTGGCCTAAGACTTACTTTTTTTAATTGCATGACTAAAGTAGAAATTCTAAGTTTGTGACGGGATTTGGAATAACTTTAGAAGTTGCTTGAAGAACTAAACTCAAAGCCTTGCATGTGAATAAACTTAGATAGGGATATCAAGTTGATTGCATGCATGAGAATCAATTATGCTCGAGAGAGATAATTGTGATAAAAGGTTCCTAGACTTGGTAGAATAATTGCATGTTAAATTCATCCCATTAATTTATCCTCAATCTCAACAATGAAATCAATTCTCTAAGAGTCTTTCCATTTGAGTCTCCACTTTTATTTTTATGCTTTGTGTCTTTAAATTTATCTTTTTCATTAAGTTTTGCTCCCTAAATAAAATTGAACAAAAGTATTCACGATACTTAATTTGCTAGAAAACAAATCCAGAGGACGACACTCATTTTACACGAAAACACTATATTATTACTTGACCCGTACACTTGCGGTAAGCAAATTGCACATGAACTGGGTACCTTATCCTGATGACACTATGGATACGACCCGCTTTGTATTATGATACAAACGCAATGATCCAACGCGTTCATGTAGTTGACATGCGAGTGGGGGTATCCTATGCAATGAGTTTGCATAAGATCAGACCGCAAAATAGTTAACCACTAACTGTAACACCATTAGTTGGCTTGGTTTCTATTTTACTAGGATGACCTAAACAACTCAGTCTCAATCCTGAGTGGATTATGGACTCCTGTTCACGAGGGGTTGTCCTTCGATTTGTATGGGTGAGAGTGGCCAGCACGCCGGCTCAATAAGCCTACCATTTTGGGGACAATACCGAGTGGGGAGCTGGGAACATAATCACACAAGATGGAATTCACTCATTCCCGACTCTGATAGCGAGCAGAAATGTAGCTATTTTAGTCCCAATTTATTAAGCTTTTTTGTGCTTTAATCGTGTTTTTAATGAAAATATTTAATGAATTCTGTTATTTGGTCCTTAGGAGCAAAGTTGGTGATTTTGGGAGAAAAAGTGCCAAAAATGAAGCAAATGAAGCTCAAATCCAAGCTTGGATAAAAAAGGGATCCAAAAAGGTCAATCATGATGAAAATGCCCAAAAGAAATGAAGAAAAGGCCCAAAAATCAGTCCAAAATCGAAGTTGGAAATTCTGGAAATTGGGTTAGCGTCGAGACTCGGTGTAGATAGTGTCGCGACGCTACCCATTTCTTGGGCAACAAGATGCGTGCATCGCAGCGTCGCGACGCTGTGCAATATAGCGTAGCGACGCTGCCCCCATTCCAGGCCTATAAAAGGCACCTCTTGGTGCCTCATTTTGTTGGGTTTTATGCCCTAAAACTCGTAGATAGTGAATGGTGACAAATTGTTCACTTGTCTCAATACGTTGCTATTGAGGTTTGTACAATAAAGAGTTATTGTTACTAGAATTGCACAATTTGACCCAAATCCAATAAACTAAGATCCTAGGTTGTTTAGATGAAACTTGAACTAGTATGTGGGGACATACGGGGATCAGTGTTCAAGTAACAACCTAAATGGTCTATAGTATAGGGATAAGGCTGGGTACCTTATCCTGGTAACACTATGTGATACGACCCACTTTGTATTCAATACAGATGCAATGATCCAAAGCATCCATGTAGGAGACATGCGAGTGGGGGTATCCTGTGCAATGAGTTTGCATAAGACCGGACCGCGAAATAGTAACCACTAGATGTAACACCGTTAACTAGTTTAGGTTTCTATTTCAATAGGATGACCTAGGTAACTCAAGCTCAATCCTGAGTCTGTTATGAACTCCTTTTCAGGAGGGATTGTCCTTAGATCTGTATGGGTGAGAGTGGCCAGTTCGCCGACTCAATAATCCTACCATTTCAGGGGCAAGACCGAATGGGGGCTGGGAACATAACAGTACAAGATGGAATTCACTCCTTCCCCTATTGGGGCAAGTAGATGTGTGTTCCCTTAAGGGCTGATTCCGGGTCTTGAATAAGGGCGCCCATCCTCTCCTGGCCTGAGAGGAACAGCATAATCTGCACAAAATAATTTCCAATGCTTCCATTCTTCCAAATGGGTTAAAACATGTAATATCTATCCAAAACCAACCCTAATAAGCATAAAGGACACACAAATCCCTATATAATTAAGGCCTAAATAACTACCTTTTGGGCAGTTATCAGTTCCCGATATAAAAAGGAACTTAATTTCTATCTCTTGTTTGATTGAACATGAATACCAAGTATCTTTTGAATTTAATGAAGTGTTTGTTAACAAAAGAGGTATGCATATATGTTCTGCAAAACTTGAAAGCAACTTATACGTGTTAAGGCCAATTCAAGTAGCAGAAACTCAAAACAAAAGGCGAAAAGTTTCTCCTAATACCTATCTTTGGCACTTGAGATTAGGCCACATAAATCGCAATAGGATTGATAGATTGGTAAAGAGTGGACTACTAAACCAGTTAGAAGATGACTCGTTGACACCATGTGAGTCCTGCCTCGAGGGAAAATGACCAAACGACCTTTTTCTGTCAAACGACCTTTTTCGGAAAAAGGTTATAGGGCCAAAGAACCTTTAGAACTCGTGCATTCAGATCTTTGTGGTCCTATGAATGTCAAAGCACGAGGAGGGTATGAATATTTCGTCAGCTTCATTGATGATTATTCAAGGTATGGCTACCTTTACCTAATGCATCACAAGTCTGAAGCCCTTGAAAAGTTCAAAGAGTACAAGACCGAGGTTAAGAACCACTTAGGTAAAACGATTAAAACACTACGATCAATCGAGGTGAAGAATATATGGACCTACAATTCCAAGATATTTGATAGAACATGGAATTACGTCCCAGCTCTCAACCCTTGCTACACCACAACAAAATGGTGTATCAAAGAGGAGAAACTGAACTTTTTTAGACATGGTTCGATCAATGATGAGCTATGCTCAGTTGCCTGATTCTTTCTGGGGATATGCAGTTGAGACTGTCGTATACATTTTGAACATGGTTCCCTCTAAAAGTGTTTCGCTGAAACACCCTATGAGCTATGGAAAGGGCGTAAAGGTAGTTTATGTCACTTCAGAATTTGGGGATGCCCGACACATGTGTTGGTGCAAAACCCAAAGAAATTGGAACGACGTTCAAAGTTGTGCCTATTTGTAAGATATCCTAAAGAAACGAAAAGTGGTCTATTTTACGATCCTCAGGATAATAAAGTGATTGTATCGACAAACGCTACTTTCCTTGAGGAAGATCACATAAAAGATCATCGGCCTCGCAGTAAACTAGTATTAGATGAGATTTCAAGAAAAACTACAAAAGAATCTACAAAAGATGTAGATCAAGCTGGTCCATCAAAAATTGTTGATCAAACACATCCATCTCAAATAGTGAGAGAGCCTCAACATAGTTGGAGGGTTATAATACAACCCATCCGCTACATGGGTTTAACAGAAACCCAGACCATCATATCTGATGATGGTATAGAGGATTCATTGTCCTTTAATTAGACAATGAATGATGTTCATAAGGACCAGTGGATCAAAGCCATGGATCTCGAAATGGAGTCAATGTACTTCAATTCGGTCTGGGATCTTGTAGAGCAGCCGGATGAGGTAAAACCTATTGGTTGCAAATGGATCTACAAAAGAAAACGAGACCAAGCCGGTAAGGTTCAAACCTTTAAGGCTCGACTTGTGGCAAAGGGTTTTACCCAACGGGAAGGAGTGGATTTTGAAGAAACTTTTTCCCCTGTTGCCATGCTTAAGTCGATTAGAATACTCTTATCCATTGTCACATATTATGATTATGAATGCCAAATGGATGTCAAGACAGCCTTTTTGAACGACAATCTTGAAGAGACTATCTATATGGCTCAACTAGAGGGATTCATAGTCTAGGGTGATGAGCAAAAGGTTTGCAAACTTAAACGATCCATTTATGGATTAAAACAAACATCAAGATCCTCGAATATACATTTTGACACTGCGATCAAAACGTATGGCTTTGAGCAGAATGTTGACGAACCTTGTGTTTACAAGAAAATCGTCAAATCCACTATAGCTTTTCTAGTTCTATACGTAGATGATATCCTACTTATTGGGAATAATGTAGGATTCGTGACCGACGTAAAACAATGGCTAGCGACTCAATTTCAAATGAAAGATTTGGGTGAGGCTCAATTTGTTCTAGGCATTCAAATCATTAGAAATAGAAAGAACAAAACGCTAGCACTGTCTCAAGCATCATATATCGACAAAATGTTGTACGATATTCGATGCAGAACTCCAAGAAAGGGTTATTACCTTTTAGGCACGGGGTTCACCTGTCAAAGGAACAAAGTTCTAAGACACCTCAAGAAGTTGAGAAAATGAGACGTATTCCCTATGCATCAGCAGTTGGTAGTTTGATGTATGCAATGCTATGTACTAGACCCGACATATGCTATGCCGTAGGAATTGTCAGCAGATATCAGTCTAATCCTGGACATGTTCATTGGACTGTCGTTAAAAACATCCTTAAGTATCTAAGGAGAATTATGGATTATACGCTCGTGTATGGAGCTAAGGATTTGATCCTTACAGGATACACTGACTCAGATTTTCAGACCGATATAGATTCAAGAAAATCAACATCAGGATCTGTGTTTACTCTAAATGGAGGAGCAATAGTATGAAGAAGTATTAAGCAAGGTTGCATTACTGACTCTACCATGGAAGCAGAGTACGTAGCCGCCTGTGAAGCAACAAAAGAGGCAGTATGGCTAAGAAAATTCCTAACAGAGTTGGAAATTGTTCCAAATATGCAACTGCCTATCACCCTCTATTGTGATAACAGTGGAGTAGTTGAAAACACTAAGGAACCTCGAAGTCACAAGCGAGGAAAGCATACTGAGCGCAAATACCATCTCATCAGAGAGATCGTGCAACGAGGAGATGTGATCGTCACACAGATTGCTTCGGAGCACAACATAGCTGATTCGTTTACAAAACCCCTCACGGCTAAAGTTTTTTAGGGAGAAATGTAAGGGTATGGATGATGCCCTAGTTTATTGTCTTTATACTTCTCTCACACCTAACTTCATGTACCCCACTAGAGTTTCTAGTCCAAGTGGGAGTTGGTATTAAAGGTGTTCATATAACACATGCGGAAGCTATTGAAGATCGAAAGCACTTAACTCATTCAATTTTACTCCTAAAGCATGCATGTTCTAGAAAGGACAGAATAGAGAGTTAGAGAACACCAACCTTTGTAGCTCACTAATGTGAAACTCCTTGTGGTGTTTTCCTCTCCTATGCTCCTTGGACTACCTCTAGAGTCTTCCCTACTATTCTCTTGGGCCAATGACTTGTGGGAGTCTATAGTGATAGGGAAAGGGAAGGGAATGCTAGAAGGTACAAGCTCTTGAGAGATCTATGGAGGTCTATGTGTTTGAGAGTAAATTCCAGCAGCATAACATTAGGTAAATCACTCTCTTGGCTTGTGAATCAGATTGAAGCACTTAAATAGACTTCTTCCATGCAAAGACAAGCTTCATGACACTAGACACATGGTGAAAATGAAACTCAAAGTGGATTCTAGGTGTTTAACTTACAACACATGCAACTAGTGCATGGTTGTGTTGTTTTCCACTATGCATCAACATGTAATAGTTGGATTGCCACTAAATCCACTAAATTGAATCTTGATTCTGAATTTTTCAACTTTCAATTTACCCTAATTCAATTCTATATTGAATTTGATTTCTAGGTAATTAATTGGGACATTTCCAAGTAATTTGTCATGATTAATCTAATTAATCATTGTCATCTAGTGCCATTAATTATATATGATTCCTAATACATATATATGGTATTTAAAACATACCTTATCTCTCAATTCCTAATTTAATTCATAATTAAATAATTGTGTCGAACACTTTTAACGATAAAACCCTATTTCCCATTTTTGAATAATTCAAAGATTCCTATCAATATATTCTAGGCTTTAATCTGATATGAGCTAGTAGGGGGACCTAATGGACCTATAGATCATGGGCTCCAACGAATCGAGGCTAACCGACTAATCTCATTATCTAAGCTAGCCAACATTCGTTAACTACCGGGACAATCCACTATAGCCCGATAGTTGCAGTCCCCTCACTATAGATATATTTCCGTCCACTTGATTTAACCATGTTTAGTAAGTCATTCCTTCACAGGTTGTTCGTAGCTATAGCTAGGTCAAATAACTGTTTCACCCCTATAGTACTTCTTGTTCCTTAAGTTCCACTAATCCTCAAATGAACAATCGGTTTGTGGTCCAACCATCAAACCTAAGTCCCTCTCGATCCAACGAGAGGGTGGGGCCCCTTGTTCAAGTCCTGGAGTTAGTACTTAAGAGAACAGCCTCTCTGTTATCCCTGAAATGGGTAGGATTGAATTCCGTCTTGCGAAACTATGTCCCCAGCTATCTATTCGATCTTATCCCCAAAATGGTAGGCTTGTTGAGTCGGCGATGTTGGCCACTCTCACCCATGCAGATCAAAGGATAGTCTCGTATAAACAGGAGTTCATAGTTAGCTCAGGAGTAAGAACGAGTTACCTAGGTCATCTATGAGAAATAGTCAGTTTCTTCAGTAAACGGTGTTATAAAGAGAAAGTGACTTATTTCGTGGTCCTGTCTTATGCAAACTCATTGCATAGGACGCCCCCACTCGCATGTCTCCACATGAACGACTTAGGATCTCATCGTTTGTACTTATCACTAAAGTGGGCCGTGTCCGTAGTGTCCCCAGGATAAGGCACCCAACCGTATCCTTATACTATAGACAATTTTGACTATAAACTTGAACTTGATCCTACGATATGTCTCTACATATAGTTCGAGTATTCATTTTATAGCCAAGGATCATAGTTTATTGGATTTAGGTTAATCATTTGCAATTTACATATTCAATAACATCTTTTACTGAATAACCTCAATAACGACTTTATTGGAAATAGAAATATGTTTAACGATTTACAAACTACGAGTTTATAGGACATTAAACCCAACAGAAATGTCATTTGGCTCAAATTGTTGTGCAAAAATGAAATAATAAAACTTCAAAAATTATTAAATGAAAATTTGAACGAAATATTAGACCAAATCCAAAATACTCTAAGAAAATTTCATTCACAACGAAATGAAAATTCCTAATTCTTCTCCCTTGGGTTGCAACTGTGAAATGCATCTTCAAATGCCCCAACATTGTCTGTGTTTTCACCATCTTGGACTAAACTTGTGTTTTCTTGCCGAAAGACCTCTGAAATAACTTCGTTACTTACAAGTGAATCATATCTTCCTTGCAACTGTCAGTATCTTTGTTGAAATGTCCAAACATTTCTGGATTCGATGCTCCAAATTCTCAAGACTCCATTGCAATGTAATATTGCACCTTGTCTGTTTAACTTGCATGTCAATTGTTGTGTTCAACTCCAAAACGAGTTGTTAAAAAGAAGAAATCTAACTTTCCAAGCTGACAATTTGTGCATTCTTCTCTATCAGAACCTTATGCAAGTCACAATTCCTTTCTTTGGATTTTCTGACAATTTTTATGGATGCATTTAGTCTAACTCTTGATTCTCTTTTCCAAGCTTTATTTGATTCTTTAACAGCTTTCTTATCTTAATCAACTCCTTTTCTGCTTCTACCCTTGTCGCTTCAACTGACTCATTTCTTGAAGTAACTTCTGTTTCTCTTAGTGGAGTAATAGATTTTCTGCCTCCTTTCTAGTACGTCCATCAGCGAGCTCCTTCTGCCTCCTTGCTAGTACATCCACCACCATTGTTTTTTTTTAATGGTTTGTTTTTAGTGTCAATTGTAGAATTAGGTCGTGCTAAAGCATTCCCATGCAAACTAGAGAGTTTGAGTGCGAAAGTTCATATTATTTCAAATTTTATTGATAACAAACCAAATAAACAAAAGTGCAGTACCATTATCCCAATCAATGACAAATGGGTGCCAAAATGAAGTTATAAGTCACCTATTCGAAAGTTCATATCATTTTCTGATGAACAATCTGAACACAAAAAGTGATCCAACTTCTTTGCTTCTTCAATGGTCATTCTCATGCATGATGGATGAAACCTGCAAAACATGAACAGAGTGCCTATTAGTATTGTCAAATTTCCAAGAAAAACCATCTACCCCATAAATAGCCTATGTACATAAAAGAACAATGCACAGAAATAGAATTAGCCTGCAAAGGGTGGACCACACTATCTCCAAACACAAGCCACATAAATGAAATCTTTCCTTTCCTTATTTGAAGTTCCACACATAAGAACTAGTTCAAAAAAGCAAATCTAAATTTTGAGATGTACTCCACCCCCACATTAGAAAACCTTCAAACAAAAGCATAACAAGTGAACTAGAAGAGCTACCCTCACATGCTCAAAACCTTTAACAAGTGAAATAGAGAAGCTAAAAAATTCAAAGCTTTAGAAAAACAACTTCAACACTTATACAACGCACATAAACGACCAACTTTTTGCTAAGTAACCTAAAGTTAAGAAACATGAACTCAAAATACTTCGAAGTAACTAATCCCTCAACTTCCAAAGGCTATATAATAAGCAAGCAAATGAATTAAATCTTCCTTTCCATACACAAAGTTTCAATAAAAAGAACTACTTCATATTTTAACATAAAAGCAACCCACCCCCCATGCTCATAAACCTTCAAACAAAACCAATTAAACAACGAAATGAACCGTCAACGAAATCAAAAGAAGCATGTGCCATCAAAACGAACACTGAAAAATGATCTAACATATGAGCTAGCTACTTAGAAAAGCAACTCATCCCTCAAGTTTCAAAGGTTAAACAATAAACAGGCATGCATAACCGAACAACTAATAGACATACATGAATCGTCAAACTCTAACTAGCTCAACATGCAAAACTAATGAAACCCAAACTCTAACTACTTAGAAAAGTAACTAAACAAGCAAAGGAACTAAAACAATCAAGTGCAACACGAAATTTATAACCGACATACGTAAGAAGTAACAAACTATTAAGTAAATCATCCATCAACTAACAAAACCAAACAATGTAACTAGTGGACATGTGTATAACGAAACTAAACAAGAACGACTTCATATTTGAACATAAAAGCAACCCACCCCCATGCTCATAAAAACAAAACCAAATAAACAACAAAATGAATCATCAAACTCTAACTAGCTCAACATGCAAAACTAATGAAACTCAAACTCTAACTACTTAGAAAAGCAACTCATCCCTCAAGTTTGAAAAGTTAAACACTAAACAGGCAAAGGAACTAGAACAATCAAAGATAGGGAAGCTAACAAAATCAACACTTATACAACCCACTTATACAGCGCACATAAACGACCAAAATCAAAGATTTAAAAGAACAACATCAACACTTATACAGCGCACATAAACGACCAACTTTAAAAAAAAAAACCAACGAACATCAACACTTATACAACCCACATCTAGAAAACCTTAAAAAAAGTTACACTCACATGTTCAAAAGCTTTAACAAGTGAACTAGGGAAGCTAACAAAATCAAAGCTTTAAAAGAACAACATATCTAACGAAACTCACCCCTTATATGCTCATACACCTTCAAATAAAACCAAAAAACAAAACAATCACTACTCAACGGCTACCATAACTACAGGATAACCATATACAACTTATTACCTATAAATAGTTACTTACATAATAGCTCAAAGACCTAGTTCAAAGCTTTAAAAGAATAACTTCAACAAGTATGCAACGAACATAAACGACGAATAACTTAAAAGACCTATTGGACTCAAAGTGAATGCTATGAAAAGTTGAGAAATCTATTACACTTTTTAAAATTTAATAACCTATTTGATACAAATCTTAGAGTTCATAAACTAAATTTATAATTTAGCCAAGATTTAACCTTCAATCAAAATTAAACTGGAGTTGACATTATGTCGATGTCTGATAGCGAGCAGAAATGTCGCTATTTTAGTCCCAATTTATTAGGTTTTTTAGTGATTTAATTGTGTTTTTATTGAAAATATTTAATGTATTTTGTTATTTGGTCTTTAGGAGCAAAGTTGTGGATTTTGTGGAAAAAGTGCCCAAAAGGAAGCCATTCAAGCCCAATTTCCATGCTTGGGTCAAAGGGGAGTTAAAAGAAGTCAACCATGAAGATAAAATCCGAAAAGAATTGAAGTTGGTCCAAGAAAAGAAGCCCAATCCGCAGCTGAAAGTTCTGGAAATTGCCTAGCGTCGAGACGTTGTAAGGACAGCGTCGCGACGCTGTCCATTTCTTGGGTGCCAAGCCGATGACGTCACAGCGTCGCGACGCTGTGCCAAATAGCACTGTGACGCTACCCCCTTTCCAAGCCTATATAAGGCGTCTCTTGGTGCCTCATTTTACGATTAATCATCATATTCTTCCATTCCTTTCTTGCTTTCTTGGCTCCTTTGGGAGCCTCTCTCAAGGCTTTCAAGCCTTTTTGAGAGTTTCTTTAGTGGGAAAATTTTGGGGAATTTTGGGGAGCATTCTAGGAGGCTCAAGGAGTGTTCAGAGGGACTCCAAGCGTCAGCGAAGGGGTCTTCAACGGTCAATTCCTTCCCTTTTATTATGCTCTTTATTATGCTTTCCATTGTAAATTTGGTGGATATTTTAGCTATGTATAGCTAAACCCCAATTTGGGGTCTTGAAATGAAATTATAGTCAAAATGTTGTTATAATTACCTGTCTCTTGCCCTTTTTCCTAATTATTTGTATGGTTGTGCTCAATGCTTTATGCAATCTGGCCAATTGTGTATTGATCTGGTTCTTAATGGAAACTCGACGGAGATAAATTAGGATAGATCGTAATCCATGCAACTAGTTTAATTGTCCGTCGTGACGACAAGATTAGTTGATTAAACTTAGATTCCTAAACTGAATCAGAGCGTAATAATTAATGATTTTTAATGGCGCTAAGGACACTTAGGTTGTTAAAATGAATTAATTACAATTAGGGGAGACCGACAGGAGAACCTATGTGATTAACGGATATTCTAGGATTATAATTAGTTGGGCAATGAGATAGGATAATTATAAGAAATGTTTAGCTACTAATTGATTTTCAAGACCCCACTTCCCATTAAAAAAACTCTTTCTCCACATTTTATTTTTCTCGATTGATCAAATTGTTTTATGTAATTGCTTTGATTTTTAAATCCTTTTTAATTGCATGATCTGGTCCCTAAATATTATTTCTCCCAATTATTTTTAGTTCTCAAGGGATTTTTGTTTTGCTTAATTTTCACTTCGCCTCCCTGTGAATTCAATACTCGGTATTACCTACTATTTTATATTACTTGTGACGACCCGTGCGCTTGCGGTGTAAAATCGTCCTATGAACAATGTCACTACAGTAAAACATAAGTCTGTATATCACATCAATTTTGACTATTCCAAGGGGAGCTAAAAGTAAGACTAAAGAGTCAAAGGATTTCTTGAATTCTAAGGATGATTTTCTACTAACTTTCAAATAAGTCTATCGTATGAGTGACACTCACTTGGGCAACAACAGTACTCAAGGGCAAGGAATCCAATTCAATTCACAAAAGACATAAGCCTAGACCATTCTCTATCTGTGGCTGATATCATGTTTTCCATTAAACAACTAGTTAGCACCCAAGAAAATTCGTTGGTCCTGAATCATTCTCATTCTACAAGCTTCTCCACTAATTAACATTCACCAAGTATGAATAATTATCATTAATCATGTACTTTTCAAAAGAACGAATAACATTAAAGCAGATGATGGATCAATTAGCATACATAGCACAAATGAGATTACTAAAAAAATTACGAAAATGGATCAATTACCATTAATCAAGATTCAAGCCCACCCTTCAACTGTGATCAATTAGCATACAAAGCACAAATGAGAGAATTACAACATAAATTACAAAAACTAAAAGTCTTCATGCTTTTATGTTCAAATGATCTCTGTCTCTTGTGAGAGGAAGAAGAAATTGCGGGCTTGCTGAACGGAAGAGAGAAAATGAGAGAGGAAGACTTACGGAGCGGTGGGAGTCGTGGTTCACGCGCGTGGATGTCGCTGGAGACAATGCTGAGACCCACGCTTGACTGAGGCCGACAGAAACACGGGAGAGAAAACGAGCTGCCGGCGACGAAAGGGAAGAAGAAGAAACGATGGAGAAGACAAACGAGGGGCTAGCGGCTTTTGGCGATGGAGAAGACAAACGAAAGTGGGCGGCGACTTGGGCGTACACGAAAACGAGAGAGGTAAAGAAAGAGTAGGGTTTTTTTTTTTCTATGTCGACGCAGCGTGCATCGGCGTTTAGGTTCAAATTGTGTCAGCGTAAACGTATAACACATGCGTTTTTATCCCTATATATGCTGACACGTTGTGTGTCGGCGAAGACCCTGTACAGTCGTGGAATTTTCATTCCCCATATACGCCGACGCGTCGCATCGGCGTAGACCTTTATATGCCGACGTAAGCCGTTGCGTCGGCGTAGACCATGTCGGCGTAGACAAAAATTCTTGTAGTGTAACTTAGTCTTATTTTCCTTATACACAAATATGAGAGTTTAAACCTCTTCAGAAAAAGTGAAGTCCTTGTCTGAAAAAGAAAAAAAAAAAAGCAAAGCAAAAAAAAGCAAAAAAAAAAAGAGAAAAAAAAGGAAAAATTGTGAATGTCATCATGAGCCTTTGATCAACCATACAAGATTTTATCAAGCCCTCTTTTGGTTACAAGATCTCCAACTTGACCACATTTTCTCCATAGTATCATTAAACTCACATCTCATCACTCAATCCAACACCCAATGTCTTCGACCTACCTTTCTTCCTAGACCTAACACCATATTTTCATCTCATGCAGACTTGAGCTTTGAGTTAAACAAAGACCTTATTGGCCTACACCATAACATTACAATGTGGGAATTATTTATTTTTCTCTTGGTCTATACCGTAATGCTGCTGTTGTGGAGCAATTTATTGTTTTTCTTATCATTACCCATATATTTATCAACATCGCAAAGTTTACGCTCATATATTATACGATGACTTTAAAAGTAACAAATAGTATTTATCTCTTATTGGGACTATTTCAAGTCATGATGAGAATTGCAATTTGGTCTATTATTCTTACACCCTTCTTTGTCATACCATCAAAAAATTCACAAACGATTCATTTGAATGTGTTTTCATAGTCAAATATTACCTTTTGCTTAATCTTATCCTCTTGATTAAAGGCAGTCCACCTTATTAAAGTGAGTTGATCTTATGCTTCATATTTCATTGATTAGATCAGTTGAGTCAATCCTATTTTTCATCTTCCCTTGAGTTGATCCTATTCTTCATCTTTCCTTGATTAGAGTTGAGTCAATGATATTCTTCATCTTTCCTTAATTAAAGTTGAGTCAATCCTATTTTTAATCTTTCCTTGATTAAAGTGAGTCAATCTTATGTTTCATCTTTCCTTGATTAAAGTGATTCAATCCAATTTTTCATCTTCACTTTAATTAAGGTGAATCAATCCTATTTTTCATCTTCTATTGATCAAAGTGAGTCAAATCTATTTTGCATCCTGCGGTTATGTCAATCATTTCTTTTATCCTCCCTAGATTAAAGTGAGTCATTTTCTGAAAACAATAAATCTAAGGCATGGTGTGTTGGCAACCTTAGAGTAAATCTCATTAAAGAGCTAAGTTCAAGTACCTAATGCAAGCAGATAATAAATTAATGATCGATTTGGGACTGTCTTTGGAGCTAGAAGCTTTTGTTTAAGCAAAGTACTGCAAAGTAGGGTAAGCATAATGGAAGCAAGGAAGAAAAGAAAGGGTGATTGCATCTTTTGAACCCTCAATAATACACTTTGACAAATGAGCATTCCATATCTTAAGCAGTGAAGTTATATTGAAGAGATCAAAAATTAGAAAGAACATACGTCAAAGATTCAAGTCAATACATCCTAATTTTGTGACCGTAATGATAAGCTGTGAAATTCTCATTTTGTGTTTTTCTCTCTCGAAGTATGTGCAGTTCCAGGTATTGATTCTCAAGGCAAGTGAGATAGAAAATAGTCCTTGAAAAAAAAAAGAAAAACAAAAAAACAAAAAACAAAAAATAAAAAAAATGCAAGGACTAGTGAGTTCGATGGTGATATTTTTGGATTTGGCCATTATGCTTCTTTAATATTGAAACAAAGATATCTCAAATGACGTGCATATAGTTGATGCATCATTTCTTATTTAGAAATTTCAAAGTAAGCTTGACGCGGATGCTGGGGCAATCGCAACATATGGGGCTATTATGGCAAATGTAAAAAATATGAAACAAATGTCAGGTGACAAAATCATCATGTTACACATCTTTTACTCAATTTTGGCAACGTGCAAGACTCTTCTCTTCAAATAGTGAGTAAAAAGACATTGGAGTTCTCTTCGGAGTTATCCAAATTGACATAAGAAGAGCGATACCCTTACATGACTATAGACTGTTTGAAGTACTTAATTGAAGAATAGAGATGTCTACGCAAAAAGTCATATGATCAATTGTAGCAATAGTCATTTCATCAGCTCCATGACCTTAACTGAGGCAATAAAGTGTTTTAGATGAAAAAAAGTTTTTCTCAATAAGGATCGAAGCTAGGTGATTGTTGACAGATTACACAGACATGTCATTCCTAATCAGTTTCTCAAGAAGTCATTTAAGAAGAAAGACAACATTGACAAAGCAAAGATGGCTCATTCTTTGAAGAAAATTATCATTTGCTGGAAGAAATATATGATTAGAACGTTGTAAGTGGCCTGAGGAGTTTATTACATGGAACTTGAGCCAGTGATCATTTGCTTGCCAACACATTTGATCAATCTATCGCAACACATGAGATAAATCTTGGGAAGCTAAGCATCAAGTTTTAGAGGAGTTGTTTAAGGAATGATTTCACTTTCATCTCCCTTTCGGTTATATCCTCATTCTCCCACATTTATACTTCTTAGTCCCCATTTGTCAACTTTTTCGTGTCTCATGCTTCTTTCATCCAAATACTACTTTGAGAAACTATAGTTCCTCGTTCTCATCATCCACGTCTTTGTTTGTCTGTCCTTCTTAGGTCTTGAATTTGAAAGTCACTCATTCAACTTATTATCTTTTGAGATCATGTCATTCCCATCATATGCTTGATATTTCCAAATTGAGATTGTGCTATAAGTTACCTTTATAAGTAATTCAAATAGTATATGAGACCATTTTATCTCATCATATCCCATCATGTTTATTGTAAATGGTCAAACCTATCCATTGGAGCATCGTAGTAACAACAAAAAGAGTTGCAACAATATCAAAATGAGGGCATTCACACAAAAAAAAGAAAAAAAAAAAGAGAGAGAAAAAAAGAAATTTTTAGACAAGGATAAAGCTATTTTCTCACGATTTAATATCACTTGATAGTCTATAAAGGAGTATGAGACTAAGTAAAATTAGCCACCTTCCTTTTTTTTTCCTAAAATAAAAAACACACACACGTAATTTTCTTCTTTGTAAATAAAGCATTGTAAAAAAAAAATCTTGCAAAATACAGGGGCAAATTGCAGATAAGAATGTCTATTAGAAGACATTTATCAAAAGAACCCCTTCATGATTTGATTCATGTTTTAAAAGGATAAAACTTCTTTAAAAAATTACTTTTCTTGAAACTATGTTTTAAACTTCATGCATAAACACTAGGGGAAATTTCTGGATGAGAGTCCGTATCACAAAGTGTTTTATCATGAAAAACTCGTGCATTCATAAGCATTGTAAGTTAAAATTTTGTTCGTTGAAGTTTTCCTCACCATATTACTGCATCATCGGGTGCTTGTTTACCCCTAGCCCGATACCTTTATCATGGAGGTGCTTGTTTACCCCTGGCCTCCAACTCCTTTAATACTTCATCGGGTGCTTGTTTACCCCTTGCCCGATACCTTTATCATGGAGGTTCTTGTTTACCCCTGTCCTCCAGCTCCTTTAATACATCATCGGGTGCTTGTTTACTCCTGGCCCGATACCTTTATCATGGAGGTGCTTGTTTACCCCTGGTCCGATACCTTTGTTGATGGTCGATTTTGGCCAGAGGAACTCACCTGACCTTCACATGCCACCAACGGTAAATTTGTAGTTGAAGGGGGAAGACGTGGCCTGCAAGATAGTAAACCTGCACACCGGTGTGGTGCTCGCCACACCGGCTCCGATGCTTAAGTCAGAAAGCAGAACAGAGGGGCGTGGAAAAGTAAGAGCAAGAGCAGAAAGTAGGGAGTCAATAGTAGAGTTTAGGGATAGAATTCGGGATCCCCTCTTCAGTGGCGAAGAGGGATATAAATACTTGTTCATCCTCCTAGCCTTTTTAGGGTTTCGGAGGCGTTTTAGGTCAAACCAGGCGAAACCGGGGCATCCAGAGGCGGTGGGGACCAGACGGGACCAAGCGAGCTCGGCCCGCACGAGCGGGCCGAGGGTCGGCCTCGGCCCATGGCCGAGGCCGAGCATGGGGTCGGGTCAAAAACCCGACCCCTTCGGCCTTGGCCCGTCCCGCTTACCGGCTCCGCCTCCTCTGCCCGGTTTCCAGCCCGATTTCCCCCCGATTGTCCTCGTCAGCTCCTCGTACATCGGGGTGGTCCAAAATTGCCTATAACATTATAAAAGGGGTGCAACACGAGGACTTCCCAAGTGGTCACCCAACTTAGTACTACTCTCGCCCAAGCACGCTTAACTGCGGAGTTCTGATAGGATCCGGTGCATTAGTGCTGGTATGATCGCACCCACGACATATTACTGCATCATCGGGTGCTTGTTTACCCCTGGCCCGATACCTTTATCATGGAGGTGCTTGTTTACCCCTGGCCTTCAACTCCTTTAATACTTCATCGGGTGCTTGTTTACCCCTTGCCCGATACCTTTATCATGGAGGTGCTTGTTTACCCCTGTCCTCCAGCTCCTTTAATACATCATCGGGTGCTTGTTTACTCCTGGCCCGATACCTTTATCATGGAGGTGCTTGTTTACCCCTGGTCCGATACCTTTATCATGGAGGTGTTTGTTTACCCCTGGCCTTCAACTCCTTTAATATATCATCGGGTGTTTGTTTACTCCTGGCCCGATACCTTTATCATGGAGGTGCTTATTGAAGGATTTGGAATTCCCCAATTCCGTTAAAGCGAAAGAGTAATTGGGATCGATTCGTAGTTAATTTTGTTTATCCAAAAAGACTATTACATTGGCAAAAAACATAGAACAAAATCTATACAAACTTAAGGCTAAGCATACAAAAATTATTAGATCTAAATCTAAAAGGGAGAAGCAAACATATTGTCGTTGTCGTCTCTGAAATATCAAGAACGCCTTTCTTGATTTCATAGGCACCAAACGTCAACAATTGGGACACCACCAATTGATTTTCCCCACTATGACTCTGAGATTAGGAATGTAGTTGTGGGACTACCTAATCTTGAATGGTAAAAACCCTAGAGAGAAAATTCTCCTTAGAGTTCTTGGGTTGAGAGAATATGAGAGGGAGGCTAGAGAGAATGCAAGAGTGCATTCTTGTGGCCTTATGTTATGGTACCTAAACCCTAGGGTTAGTGTTCTATTTATAGGAGAAAGACCATGAATAAAATATTCATTTAAAATCAATTATTTCCATAACTGATTTAATTTTTTCCATAATTAATCAATTCCATAACCAACCAATTCCATAATTGATTAATCTTTTCCATAAATGATTGATCACTTCCATAAGTGATTAAATCATTTCCATAAATGATTAATTACTTCCATAAGTGATTAATCATTTCCATAATTGATTAATTTTCAATTAATTAATTCATTAAATTAATTAATCACCAATTAAATATCATATATTTAATTTCAGACCTTCTATTAGTTAATTAATTAATTACCCAATTAAATATCATATATTTAATTTTAGGTCTTCAATTAATTAATTCTATAATGTGAATCAAATTCATATTAAAATTGGAACTCCTTCCAATTCTCTTATATCCTATAAATTTAATATGAATCAAATTCATATTAATATTTGAACTCCTTCAAATATTTATTTCTCTCATAATAATAAAGTTTAATTTCAAATTAGACTTTACATCATAATGTATCATTATACATTATATTAATTTGTATCTCATACAAATAACTTAATTCGCAATATGAATTTGAACTATTTAAATTCTCTCAAGATATAATTGTTCCTAATTACTCTTTACGAGCTAGTAGGGGGGCCTAATGGACCTACAGATCAAAAGCTCCAATGATATGAGGTTACCCGATTAAACTCATTAATCAGGTTAACCAATATTCATTAACTGTGGGTCATTCCACTAAAGACCCACAGCTGAACTCTTCTCACTGTAGAACATTTCTGTGTCCACGGATATAGACCTATACCGGTAAGTCAATCCTTCACGAGTGTCTGTAATTACAGCTGAGTCAAATTACCGTTTTACCGATGTGTTACATCTGTCTCCTTAAGTACCAGTGCTCCTCTAATGAACAACCTGTTTATGGTCCAACCAATAAACAGAAAGTCCCTCTTGGGCCAGTGAGAGGGCGAGATCCCTTTATTCAAGTCCCGTAGTCACCACTTAAGGGAACACTCATCTACTTCTCCTAGAAGTGGGAAGGAGTGATTCCTTCTTGTGTTGTCATGTCCCCAGTCTCCCACTCAGTCTTGTCCCCAAAAAGGAAGGCATATTGAGTCGGCGTATTGGCCCCTCTCACCCATGCTAATCAAAGGACAATCCCTCATGAGAAGGAGTTCATGACACACTCAGGATTAAGACTGAGTTATCTACGTCATCCTATTGAAACAGTAACCTAACTAGTTAATGGTGTTATATCTAGTGGTTTACCATTTCATGGTCCGATCTTATGCAAACTCATTGCATAGTATACCCCCGCTCGCATCTCTAATACATGGACACCTTGGATCAATACGTCTGTATCAAATACAAAGCGGGTCGTATCACATAGTGTTACCAGGATAAGGTACCCAACCTTATCCTTGTACTATAGACCTTTTAGGTTGTTACTTGAACATCGATCCTCGTATGTCCCCACATACTAGTTCAAGTTGCATACAAACAACCTTGGATCTTAGTTTATTGGATTTGGGTCAAATTGTGTAATATTTAACAATAACACTTTATTGTAGAAACTCAATAACACTTTATTGAAATAAGTATATAAGTTGTTTACATTCACTATCTACGAGTTTTAGGGCATAAAACCCAACACTTGTTTACCCCTGGCCTCCATCTCTTTTAACACATCATCGGGTGCTTGTTTACCCCTAGCCCGATACCTTTATCATGGAGGTACTTGTTTACCCCTGACCTCCAGCTCCTTTAATACATCATCGAGTGTTTGTTTACCCTTGGCCTCCAGCTCTTTTAATACATTATCAGGAGTTTGTCAATCCCTAACCCTTGATACAGTTATTACGGTTTAGTGTTTACCCCTGGCCGTCCTAAAATTCGACAGTTTAGCGTTTACCCCTGGCTGTCCCAAAAATTACGGTTTAGTGTACCCCTGGCTGTCCCAAAAAATTACGGTTTAGTGTTTACCACATGCCGTCCCAAAAATTTACAGTTTAGCGTTTGCCCCTTGCCGTCCCAAAATTTGACAGTTTAGCATTTACCCCTGTCTGTCCCAAAATTTAATGGTTTAGTGTTTACCCCTGGTCTGTCCCAAAATTCTTTCCAAATTAAAAAAAAATTAAAAAAATGGGCTTAAAGTTTACCATTGTTTGTCTATTTATTTGCAAAGTATAAAATTTCGAACAAATAAGGTCTACACCTTTGTCCATCCATTTTATCCTATAAGAATGAACAAAGGGAGGCAAATTGTAGACCCCTAAATTTGTCTGGTATTTTATTCTTTTAATTGATTTTGTCTTTTAAAAAAATAATAAATAAAAGAAAAAAAAAGTGTTCTAGAACTTTTAAATAACTCAATCATATTTATTAATTTTGGTGGGAATAATTAGGTCAAATATTTTATTTTGATTAATTAATTTACCAAATCAAATATTAGGTTTATTTGGCAAGGTTAATTAGACAAAATATTTTGTTTCCTTGGATGATTGATTGTCAAATAATATTTTGTAAATTTGGAAGGTAGAGTTTGTGTATTTATTTATTTCCCTTTTCATTTTTAAATTTATTGGATTTTCCTAATATGTGGTGGTTGAAATTGGCTATAAAAATGAGCTCTCTCACATCTTGAATTCACGATTTTTTTAGCCCGGGAAGACGTCCTACACGTTTTTTTGGTGGCTAAAATTAGACTCCTCAAATCTCTCTCTTTGAAAACCCTAGATACAATTTTCTCTCCTCCCCTCCCCTTTCTCGTTTTTTGCCCAATAAAAAAGATCCTAACCACATCTTTGTATCTCATTCTCTCTCACTCTCCCATATTTTTCTCCCTTTTAATACAAGAAAACAAACATCATCATTGTAGCCTTCTCCCTCAACCAAGAGGTTTCCTCCCACCTTTAGGCATGCATTCATCCCATTCTCCATCCTAGGTATTTCTTTCTTTCTTTCTTTTCGTTTTTTTTTTCCTCAATCAAAATTTATTTTCGATATTTTATTTCATCTTTAAATTTGCATCTAGCATGTTATCTTAGAATATTGACTAGTAGTTATGCACAAACTTTTTATATATCACATGTCTCTTTGGTGGTTTTATTTTATTTTTCATCATATCATATTTTGTTATCCTTTTATTATTTAAAATGTTGTGTAAAAAAAAGGGTGTTCTAGAGTCTACTTTTTCTAATTAGCAATCTTTAATAATTTTGAATATTCTTTTTTATTATTTCTCCTTGTATCCTATTGATTCTTGTAAATATACCTTTTCTAAAACCATGGTTTCTTTGTTATTCATCTTCAAAAAATACAAAACTCCAACAACGGAATCTCAATTTTTGGAATGCCAATGTTGAGTTTTCTTGAGGTGAGAAATCAATGTCTTGGAATGTCGAGATTTGATTTCAATATGTTTTCTTTAAAACAAATGAATGTAATGAACTTTTCATTCTTGAACATGATAGTTTCTTCCCTTTTAAGCAATTTCTCTCAATTACATATTGCTGAATTTTTTTTTATATTTTATTTCACTATGCTATGGTATTGTATTCAATCTATATTCCTCTATATTTCTTTTTGTAATTAAATATTTCCAAAAAAATATCTTCCAACGATGGAATCTTGAATTTTCGGGATGCCGATATTTGAGTTTCTTGGGAAAAACATAAAATCTCGGGATGCCGGGATTTGATTTTAATATTTCCTTCCTTATGAGGCTTAAATTAAAATTCTTCATATTTTTCTCTTAAAACTATTTTTTTTAAAGAGACATATTTCATAAATGACATTTTCTTTAAAAGGAATGTGTTTAAAGCTTTCGCTAAAATTGATTTCATAAACCTTATTTTCAAAATAATAAATCAATTCAAAACTATTTTCCATAGAAATGTCACTTGCTTTAAAAATAAAATTAATCAAGAGTTTTCTCTTAAAAAATATTCTTTGTTCACACATTTTTCCAAAACTAATAAACCAAATGTTAAAAAAAAAAACTTTCCTATGACAGAAATTAGGAAATCAAGATATTGACTTTCCTAATATTCTTGAGGTATAATAAATTTAAATTTGAGATGTCAAATTAAATTCATACAAATTTTGAATGGTTTTATGTCACCCATTATTTATTTATGGAATAATGAGAATTAAAATGTGGGACATTTAAAAATAAAAAAAAAAAAATATTCTTTAGTATTTACCATAGCCAGTTTTCTTAAATAACACAAGAAAAATAAAATTTCGTTTCTTTGAACGAGTGTTGTGGGGTGTTAATACCTTCCTCATACACAAAAGACCCCCGAACCTTAAATCTTTTATTTGCAGACCATTTTAGCATATTTTGGGTGCCCAGTCACACCTTTTAAATTAAGACTAGTGGCAACTCCATTTTCCTCCTCTTGGGAACAAAGTCGGCGCTCCGCGTCGCAAGCCTGTAGCGACAACACATCTTCTCGATGGGTGAATAATTTAGCTCTGCCCCATTCAAAGTTCTACTTAGATAATTGATAAGGGTAAAAAATATACCTATTTTACAATTATGTTTATCTCATTATCTTGTAAAAATTGCATGTTTTAGATCAAATTTACCATTCCCGAGCTCTAAAATTGCTAAAGTTGATGAATTAGGGAGTTGAGAGTCACATATGTAAAATTTTGCTTAAAAGTGCTAAAAAGACCTATTTTGATATGAATTTGACTTAATTTGGTGTTATGCAGAAAAACAGAGGAAAGCTGAAATTTGGTCGCATTTCTGGGAAGGAAAGATCTAAATGCGACCGCATTTCTGGACAGACAGAAGCAGTTCCGAGTCCGTTGCAGGTCATTTTGAACGAGAGTTTTGCGCAACTAACCGGCTGTTTTGACCCCGAAACTGACTGGGCTACCTACCAGCACCTATTTCCTAGCTCCTCAACTACTCCCCGCACTATATAAGCCTTTGATTCGAAGGGAAATCCAAGCAGAACTCACTGGGAAGAAGAGGGTGGTGACAGAACCCTAGTAGACGCCCATGAGTAGGGATGCCCGTGGTCCTTCTTAGATGACTGAATTCTAACCTTTAGTTAGACATCAAACCTTAGTGTTTGTAGAGATTTTCACTCTATTCCCACTTGTAAAGGAGAGTAGAGTGTCAAGCAAACTCTAGAAGGATTGGATAAAAGAAAAAAAAAACCCTAGTTTTAGCTACTGCACCTTATTTCCAGCAATTGTTCTTTTCATTATTTTTGTATTCTTACATTCATTATGTCAACGAAAAGTTATTATTTTGCATCTTATCCCATCATGCATAGCTAAATCCCTCCCATTGAGGGGTTCAATATAGTGAATTCCCTTATGGTTAATTTAGCTTGAAAGTGTTTATTTGCTTAAGTTCTATTCAATGCATGTCACTCTTTATTGAATATCATTTTGAATCTTATTGAGTTTAACTTGATCACTTAGACTTTGCATGTTATGTGAGTTTGATCTCGAAATGGACGAATAATATCGGTTTTCATAAAGGTGATATAGGAGAAATGGCTCGAAAGAGTGTATCCGGTGGTATAGGGTGAGGCTGCCTAAGGCACCCTATAACAACTATAGGGTTATAGATTTGATAGCGAGCATAGCTAGCTACTTTTACTTATTTAATTTAGCTAGTCTTTTATGATGTTTGGGCCATTTTATTGTGCTTTATTGTTTATTTTGTAGGAAATGGTTGATTGGAGCTATAATGCCATATTAGAGTTAATCGGGTGCTCGGGGCGTGAAAAGATGCAAAGGAATGAAAAGAGTAAAAGTGGAAAAAAAGTCAAATCTCGGTCAGCAGCAAGCTAGCGTCGAGACGCCAGCTCTTGAGCATCTCGACGCTCACATTCCATATCAGATTAGGCGCGTAAAGCTCACAGCGTCGAGACGCTATGATAGGAAGCGTCCCGACGCTACCGTTTTTCCTTATTCAGAACGCGCGTATAAGAGGCAGCGTCTCGACGCTAAGACGAAAAATCAGAATAAAAGCTTATTTTCGGCTAGGTTTTAGGGGAGTTCGATTGGGGACCTTGGACAGCCGTAAACAGGGCAGAACAGAGCACTTTGAGGCTGAAAACAAAGGGAGAGACTTGGAAATCAACCCATTGTTCGTGGGGATCGTGACGGGGACGTCGGGACTCGGCCTACATTGAGTTTTCTTTTCCCTTTTCTTCCTTTAGTTAGATTTATGGCTTTCACATGTTTAGTTGAGCTTGTATTTACATTCATGAGTAGCTAAACTTGTAGCTTAGGGATTGATGTAGTTGATTAAGTTTATGGATTGATTTATGGTTTAAGTTGTGCAATGTTATTGTGTTTGTAATCTTGATTTAATGCTTTCAATTAATTGGCCATTAGTTGGATGATTTAAGTTTCGAATCTAGCTCGGGAGAGGGGATTTGATCTAGACTTGCTCAAGATTGCATGAATAAAGTTTACTTTCTAATTCTTGACGGTTTTAGATTAACTTTAGAATTGGTTAAAAGATCTCATTGCCTTGCTTATTAATAAACTTAGATAGGGATATCAAGTTGGTTAATTTGCATGAGAATCAATTATACTCGGGAGAGGTAGTTGTGATTAAAGGGTCTTTGGCTCATAATTTCATTGTGCATAATAACTTATTCTTTAAAATCAATCCTAAGCGAAATCGGCGAAATCAATTCCCTAAGTAGTTTTCCCAATTGAATTTCCATTCGTTTTACTTGCTTTGATTTAGTTTTATTATCATTCAATCATCACTTTTTAATCCCTAGATAAAATTGAGCGAGATTATTCATAGTACTCGATTTGCTTAAAAATCCAATCCAGAGGACGACATTCGAATTTACTATTCACTATATTATTACTTGACCCGTGCGCTTGCGGTAGGAAAAGTCCACATCAAGTTTTTGGCGTCGTTGCTGGGGATTGGCACATTTAGTTAAATTGATATTGTGAAAAAATTGCTTGATCTTAATTTAGGGTGTATTGTTACTTTTTTAGGTTTGTTGCATTTTTTTTTTATTTGTCTTTCTTTCCATATTTGATTTTCTATGTTAGTTTTCTTTTAGTTGAGTAATCTTTTCTTTATTTGTTCTTGTTTTTCCTTTCTAGTTTAGTTTCCTTATTTGCATTTTGCCATATTTATTTTTGCATTCCATATTAGGTTACTTTGTTTCTTTTTCTAGATTATACTTTCCATTTTTAAATTAGTTGTTTTCTTTTCTTTATTTATTTTCGTATGTGTTTTTCTTTTCTTGTTAAGGTATTTTAATTTTGCATGCGTAGTAGTAGAGAAGTGATACCATTTGACCCCGAGATAGAAAGAACAATTCTTAGGCTTCGAAGGGAAAATAGAGAAATTATTCAAATGGCAGATCAAAATCCACCTGAGGAGCCTAGGCCTATTAGAGATTATTTTCAGCCTGTGTTTCAGGGACAGCAATCGGGAATTGTCTATGCGCCGATTAATGCCAACAACTTTGAGCTAAAGACTTGTCTCATTCAGATGGCTCGAGACTGTGCATACAGAGGATCGCCCACTGAGGATCCAAATTCTCATCTTAAATCATTCTTGGATATTTGTGGGACAGTAAAGATTAATGGTGTCTCTGAGGATGCTATTCGCTTACGATTATTTCCTTTTTCTTTCCAGGATAAAGCACGAGATTGGTTGCGGTCTATTACTCCTGGGAGCATCACCACCTGGGATGCTTTGGTCCAGGCCTTTTTAAAGAAATTTTTCCCTCCTGCAAAGACGGTCAAGCTGAGGACCGAGATTGGGACATTCCAACAACAATATGATGAGCAGCTGTTCGAAGCTTGGGAGCGATTCAAAGAGCTACTGAGGAAGTGTCCTCAACATGGTTACCCCGATTGACTTCAGGTACAGTTGTTTTATAATGGTTTAACTCCTAGTACAAAAACGATTGTTGATGCAGCTGCAGGTGGGACTCTGTTGTCCAAGACTGTGGAAAATGCTCGCATACTTCTAGAGGATATGGCCACCAACAGCTATCAGTGGCCATCTGAGCGGTCTACACCTAAAACGATTGCTGCTGGAGTGTTTGAGGTTGATAACGTAAGTGCACTCCAGGCCCAGATGACTTCCCTCGCTAATGCTTTTATGAAATTTTCAGGTACAGGGAGTGCACAGTCAATTGAATCAGCTGCTGTTTTAGCATCTAGACCTCAGGAGGAGACTATTGAGCAGGTTCAGTATGTATCAAATTTTAATTCTAGGGGATATAATAATAGTTCTACACCTACACATTATCACCCTAACAATAGGAACCATGAAAATTTCTCTTATGCTAATACTAAGAATGTTCTTAATCCTCCTGGTTTTGCCCCTCAAACTCAAGATAATAAAAAGTTGGAAGATCTTGTTGGAGCTTTCATTGCAGAGTCTAGTAACAGGACAACTGTTGTTGGTTGTACTAAACGATTATCCGCAAGCGCACGGGTCGTCACAAGTTATATAAAACGGAAAGTATTCCGAGTATCGAATCCTCAGGGAGGCGAAGCGAAACTTAAGCAAATAATTAAAATTCTCTTGAGCACTGAAAATACTTAGGTGAAATAATATTTAGGGACCACGTTCATGCGATAGAAAGAACTTGAATTCAAAATGACTAATGAAAACAAATTGATCAATCAGAAATAAAATGTGGAGAAAGAGTTTTCTTTAAGTGGGAAGAGGGGTCTTGAAAATCAATGATTAGCTAAATAATTGCTATAATTATCCTATATCATTTCCCAACTAATTATAAACCTAGAATCTCCGTTAATCACATAGGTTCTCCTGTCGGTTTCCCCTAATTGTAATTAATTCATTTTAACAACCTAAGTGTCCTTAGCGCTATTAAAAATCATTAATTATTACACTCTGATTCATTTTAGGAATCTAAGTTTAATCAACTAATCTTGGTGTCACAACGGGCAATTAAACTAGTTGTATGGATTATGATCTATCCTAATTTCTCTCCGTCGAGTTTCCATTAAGAATCGAATCATTACACAATTGGCCAGATTGAGTAAAGCATTAAGCACATCCATACAAATAATTAGGACATGGGCAAGAGACAAGAAATTATAACAATATTTCCACTATCATTTCATTTCAAGACCCCAAATTGGGGTTTAGCTACACATAATATCCACAATAATTACAAGAGAAAGCATATTAAAAAGCATAAAAGGAAAGGAATTGACCGTCGAAAAACCCCTTGCTGACGCTTGGAGCCCCCGCTGACTACTCCTCGAGCCTCTAGGATTACTTCCCAAAATTCCCAAAATTTCCCCACTAGAAGAACCCTCTCAAAAAGGCTCAAAAGCCTTGAGAGGGGCTCCAAAAAAGGAGCCTTAAGAAAGGAAAGAAAGGGTTGATTGATGGCTTGGTTGATTGATGAGAAATGAGGCACCAAGGGCGCCTATTTATAGGCCTGGAATAGCAGCAGCGTCGCGACGCTGCCTTGCTAAGCGTCGTGACGCTGCTGCGCACGCGGCTTGGGCAACAAGAAAGGGCAGCGTCGCGACGCTGCCTTGCTAAGCGTCTCGACGCTGTCCTGATTTTCCAGATTTTTCAACTTCCTTTTGGGCTGATTTTTGGGCCTTCTTCTTCATTTCTCTTGGTCTTTTCTTCATGAATGTCTTCTTTGGGCCTTCAATTGCATCAAGCTAGGATTTGGGCTAGAATTACTTCAATTTTGGCTCTTTTTCTCCCAAAATCACCAACTTAGCTCCTAAGGACCAAATAACAAAATTCATTAAATATATTCATTAAAAACACGATTAAAGCACCAAAAAGCTTAATAAATTGAGACTAAAATAGTGACATTTCTGCTCGCTATCACACCCCCAAACTTAAGCTTTTGCTAGTCCCGAGCAAAATAAATTCTAAAGATGCATGAAATAGAATCGCTCAACCCTCAATGATTTTGGAATTCTTAGGTTTGAATGGAAAACATGCAAGTGGAATAAGCAAGCACCGCATACTCTTGAAGAAATCTTAAACTAGTTTGAACTTAAGATTAATGAATAGCATGCTCAAGACTTATCTATTGATTCTTTTACTAACCTAGATTAGTCTTATGGCTTTCTCCATTTGTTTTCCCCCTACACTGGCTAAGAGCCCCTAATACTTCGGAGTCCTTCTATCATGCAAAAAAAAGTAACTAGGGTGCCTGTCATCTTTTTCTTTTTTTTCATGGGGGAGCAGAATTCTCACATGATTTTTCTTTTTCTCTTCTTTTTCTTTTCTTTTTCTTTTGCTCCTCCCCCAAACTTGCATTTTGATATCTAATGGTACTAGCTTTCACACTACGGTGCAGGGACCCTTAACCCGAATTTTATTCTCTGGTTGGCCTAACTGATCACACCGCAGGTAGCTCTTTTTACCCCTAGGCTTTTTTTTTTTTTTTTGAGCAAGCAAAAATTCTTTTTCAACAGATTTTCTTTTTCTCACATTTTCTTTTTGTTGCTTTTACTTTTCTCTCAGCAGGCATAGCATTTTTTTCCTACCTAGTTCTTTAGAGCAATCCAGCATGAACTTCCTGATATTAGAAACTAAGCCTATCGGGGTGACAACAACTTTTGAAAACCATAATAAGAATCTAGATTTTCAAAGACGTCATTAGATAAGACTATTGCATGCTTTAGACATCAAAACTAAGTATCAAAAAATTTTAAAATTTCACAATTTCTGCCGTGCTCCCAGATTCCACAACATATAAACCATTTTCTCCCAAAATTTCAAAAATCACATCCTTGGCTATCATGGCTATCTATTCATGCATCCAACAGAATTTAAATATGCTCAACACAGCGGAAGCCTCCCCCCCAAACTTAAACTAAACATTGTCCCCAATGTTTTAAAACAGAAAAGCATAAAGAGAGATACTGAGAATTCCCTGAGCTAGGAGCGCATCATCCTTTTCCTTTGGATCCATGAAAAATGGGAAATGCGGAATTTTGGGATTTGCTAAGGTGATCCTGCAAAACAAAATTGGATCACGGAGCAAAGAAAATTATTTACCGCAAAAACAACTAACTACTTTAATCCTTGGGTTGCCTCCCAAGCAGCGCTTTCTTTAACGTCTTTAGCTAGACTAGGCTCGGCACACTTACGGAGGCTCAAAATAAAAATTTTCATCATCCTCCGGGCCCTGCAAGAAATCACGCACCGAATTGCATACTACAAACAGGGGAGAAAAAAAACTTTCCCCTGGCCCATCTTCACTAAAGAGATTCTTATAATAACATTTTAGAAAATAATCAGCCGCATCAAATCTCTTTTCTAAATCTCTATTTTCAAAACAGTTGTTAACAGAGTCATCAAGCGGTATAATATCTACTGGTCTAGGATCTAGAGATAGCCTATCAATCATGTCAGTCCATTCATCAGAAAAAATATCTACATGCTCAGTAGATCCTTCAGACTCAGAATTAAAAAATGATTCAACTAAGCTATCACATGACTCATCATCAGAAGAATTAAAGAATTCAAGAATTTCAGGATCAAATTCTATACTATGCACAGATTCAAGTTCTTCTGGGTCAGATTCTATGCTATACACATCATCAGGACATGAAAAGAAAGTATTCACATTGTCAGGATTCATGCATTCCGGAATGTCAAGATCAGACTCAATAGATTCACTGTAATCATGGTCAGACTCAAAATTATCTATCGAGCAATCTTTTTTATGCCTTTTATGTTCATGCTCAATGTCAGGCA
The DNA here is from genome assembly GCA_036850905.1 of Luffa acutangula. NCBI lineage: Eukaryota > Viridiplantae > Streptophyta > Magnoliopsida > Cucurbitales > Cucurbitaceae > Luffa > Luffa acutangula. Next base: position 20,765,076 of record CM072092.1, on the reverse strand, counting down.
ATTCAATATCATCATCAAAATTATTCATTTCAGGCAAATTTAATTCATTTTCAAAGGAAGGTAAATCATCAACTGCGGATCTTTCATTATCACAAGCAGGCAAGTCTAATTCATTTTCAAAGTCAGGCAGATCCAAATCATTTTCAAACAGAGGATTATCCATACATGCATCATGATCAAAATTCACATTATCAATAAGCATTTCTCCTAAGCCTAGGCCAAGGTTATAGTCTACCTCTTCATCGTCATCAGTCAAGTATTCAGGCCCAACAGAAAAACATGTATGCAAACTACAAACAGATTCATCTTGGCCAAAAATACTAAACACGACTTTTTCATCATCAATGTTCAAGGTAAGCTTACCTGTATGCACGCTAATCTCGGCCTTACCAGTGGCTAGGAAAGGTCTGCCTAAGATAATTGGCACCTCTTTGTCCTCCTTCATGTCCAGTACCACGAAATCTACAGGGAAGATGAATTTGTTGACTTTCACCAACACGTCATCCACCACAACCATCGGGTGGGTAATTGATCTGTCAGCAAGCTGGAGAGTGACGTCAGTGTCTGTCATACCTGATAAACCAATCTTCCTGTATACAGAGTAGGGCATCAAATTTATACTTGCTCCTAAATCACATAAGGCCCTATCGAAGGATACTTCTCCTATGGTACAGGGAATAGTAAAACTCCCTGGGTCTTTCTGCTTAGAGGGTATCCTACCAGAAATAATGGTACTGCTACTCTCAGATAAATTAAAAACTTCTTTTTTCAGACTTTTCTTTTTAGAAAGCATTTCCTTCATGAATTTTCCATAATTTGGCATATTATACAAAGCTTCTACTAATGGAATATTCACAGACAACTTTTTAAACATTTCTAAAAATTTTTGAAATTGTTCATCTAATTTGACATTTTTAAATCTTTGAGGAAAAGGTAACTCCCTGAAATCAAAGGTTGGACATTCGCCCCTCCGCTTAGGTGGGCTAATATGCGAGCCTCTGTCATGGTGGTTGCATGGAACCACTTCTTCCTCAGTCAGCTTCTTATTGTCATTCTGCCTCTCATCTTCTGTTCTTCCTGCAAAGCTGTTAGAAAAATCACATTTTAATTCAATAGAGTTGGGAGGATGTTGGAACCTTTCAGAGGAGGCTTTTTGTGCCTCAGCCCCTTCATCTTCATCCCTTCTCTTTTCTTCTTCCTTTTTCTTCTCTGAACTGTCCTCCAGTCTTCTGCCACTTCTCAGAACCACCATCTTACACTGCTCTTTCGGGTTAGGCTCAGTATCGCTTGGAAATTTTCCCTTCTGCAGGGCATTTACTGCTGAAGCAATCTGACCTATCTGCACTTCCATATTCTTTAGAGCTGCGTCGTGGTTGTTTACTGATGTCTGGAGATTCACATTCAATATTCTTTGTTCCTTGATGAATAAAGCCACCATCTCCTCCAGATTATTTTTCTTCTCAGGAGTACTCGTTGATGCAAAACCTGGGGGTGGCTGCAAAACATTCTTCGTATTTGCATATGAGAAATTCTCGTGATTGCGTAGACTGGGGTGGTAGAAGTTTGGTACTCCTTGAGCATATGGTCTATTTCCTATGTATTGAACTTCTTCCACATCTTGACCTTCTTTCTTTGAATGACCTTCAGCTAAGGTGGAATGGACTTAACCACCTCAGATGACGTCAATTTGTTTAGTGCATTGGTCAGAGATGCCAGTTGCGCTTTCAGTGAACATGACTCATCCAATTCATATAATCCAGCCTTTTTTGTAACTGTTCCTCTCTCCGTCAGCCATTGATAACTTGTTGCCGCCATTTCCTCAAGCAGGTCTTTGGCTTCTGTCACCATTTTTGAAAGAAAACTCCCTCCTGGTGATGTGTCAAGGACTGTCTTTGTGGAGGGGTTTAATCCATTATAGAATAACTGTACCTGAAGCCAATCAGGATATCCGTGTTGGGGGCATCGCCTAAGCATTTCCTTATATCTTTCGCACGCTTCGTATAATTGCTCCTCGTCAAGCTGTCTGAATGTTCCAATTTCAGTCCGCAGCTTGGTAGTCTTAGCTGGTGGAAAAAATTTTGTCAGAAAAGCCTGGGAAAGCTCGTCCCAAGTACTGATGCTGCCCGTCTCGACAGATTCGAGCCAATCTTTTGCTTTATCCTGTAGGGAAAATGGAAACAGCCTTAATCTGATCGCGTCGGCCGGAACTCCGTTCATCTTTACCGTCCCGCATATTTCTAGGAATGATCGCAGATGAGAGTGGGGGTCCTCGGAAGGATGTCCCTTGAACGAGTTATCGCGTGCCATCTGAATCAACCCTGTTTTTAGCTCAAAATTTGTAATTGCCTTGGGAGCTTCTTCTTGGTGGGCCATCGTTTCTGCTAATCTTTTTTCTCTTCTAATGAATTTAAGAGTCCTGTTAATCTCAAGATCTAACGGAAACAGATCAACCACCTTGTTTCTTCGCATACAATGCTCCCAGACGACAAAAAAACCCAAACAAAAAATGAAAATAAAAATAGTATTCACAAAATGATGAAAGAAAAATAAATATATACACCTAAATTACCATTTACCCTTTTCTTTTCGATGTCAAGAAAAATTAATTATTGCTTAAAAATCAAGCCTCCCCGGCAACGGCGCCAAAAACTTGTTGTTGGTTGTACTAAACGATTATCCGCAAGCGCACGGGTCGTCACAAGTTATATAAAACGGAAAGTATTCCGAGTATCGAATCCTCAGGGAGGCGAAGCGAAACTTAAGCAAATAATTAAAATTCTCTTGAGCACTGAAAATACTTAGGTGAAATAATATTTAGGAACCACGTTCATGCGATAGAAAGAACTTGAATTCAAAATGACTAATGAAAACAAATTGATCAATCAGAAATAAAATATGGAGAAAGAGTTTTCTTTAAGTGGGAAGAGGGGTCTTGAAAATCAATGATTAGCTAAATAATTGCTATAATTATCCTATCTCATTGCCCAACTAATTATAAACCTAGAATCTCCGTTAATCACATAGGTTCTCCTGTCGGTTTCTCACTTAGGCATTAATGGATCAATTAACCAAAGTTAGCGCTACAAGACTCTTATAAACGCATGAGGTTGCAACCGCAAAAGCCTTGATACTTCTCGCATTAAGAATTCTCCCTTAGCTTTCATTACTTATTTTCTTTCATAAAATTAATTACTATACCAATCCTCTTTTTATTCCCTGAAATTAATGTTGCATGCTTTGAAATTAAATCAGTAAACATTGTTGAATACTTTTGTATCATTTCCCTGTGGATTCGACCCTGGACTCACCAGGTATTACTTGATTTAGTCAGTTTATACTTGGATTGATTAAAATCTGCGACTATTAAACCACCCACTCTGATAGCCAATCAACATATCAAGCAGTTCTTGAGAATTTGTAGTTCTTTTAAAGTTATAGGAGTACGTAAAGATACGTTGAAACTAAAGTTTTTTCCTTTTTCATTACAGGGAGATGCTGAAGCCTGGTTGGACTCATTCCCTCCAAACTCAAACACATCCTAGAATGACTTGGCTGAAAAGTTTTTAGAGAAGTTTTTCCCTTCTAATAAAAATGCTAAGTATAGAGTTGAGATTATTTCTTTTAGACAATCTTATAATGAACCTTTAGATGCAGCTTGGGAGAGATTCCAAAGGCTGGTCAGGAAGTGTCCTCGTCATGGATTGCCTGCATGTATCATCATATAACATTTTTACAGTGAATTGGATCAAGCTTCGAAAGCTCTAGTCAACGCATCTGCCACTAGATCCTTCTTAAAGGAATCTGCAAATGAAGCACATGCCATATTGGATACAATTGCCACAAATAATAGACACTAGGGAGAAACAGAGCCAACAATTTTAAACAATCCAGTTAAAGCAGTAGGTGGTGGACTGCTATCTTTGGATCGAGTCCTGGCATCTCTTTGTACGACCAAGCGAAGAAATCTTTATATGTAACGAGAAAATTTAAGTATTCATGTTCCTCTTCAACACTAAGTGACACACTAATGAATTTCGGGCGTGGTTCTTCTGTCGTACCCAGGTTTACTTTTTTGAGTTCATCAATTGTTGATTGGCTGCCATCATCTAATGATGTTGGTGCTTGATAACTGTCCAAAAGGTAGTTATTTAAGCCTCATTTCTATAGGGATTTGTGTGTCTTTTGTGCTTAATAGGGTTGGTTTTAGATATATATTATATGTTTTTACCATTTGGAAGAATGGAAGCTTTGGAAGTTATTTTATGCAGAATGTTTTGCTGAGCGACTGGAGGGAGCAAATTCTGTGCTGCAGCAAAACTACCACGCCACAGCTCGTTAGCCAAGTTGAAAAACCGAATTTTGTTGAGTTATTCTCGGGATAGAGGAGCAAGGAGAGCCATCCACGTGTCTAGGTCAACATAATTCAAGCCTCCTATCCTTCTATAAAAGGAGATAGTCGCCCAAGTCAAAGGCATTCCACTTTTGGGAGAAAACATTCCATTCTTGGAAAGTTACTTCCACCTTTAGGAGTCGAATAGAGGAGAGAGATTGGAGACCATCTAGAAGACCATCATTGAAAGCTGGCCAAGGAGATTAATATTTCCTTTTGTTATCTTGAGATTATGGATAGGCTTACTCAGATTGTAACTTGTGTTTCCATGCATCTTATGAACTAAGTAGCTTTAGGTGTTGGTTAAGAACAATGTGATTGTCGTGCTTAATTTCTAGTAATAAAAATTGATTAATGCATCTTGATTAATTGTTGTGCTCATTTATATTTTGTGCTCGCCTGGCCAGCCGGTATGAATACCTCTCTCTAGTTTCAGGGATGATTTAGGGAGTGTGTGGCGATTAATCACACTAGATCATTGTGTATTGGTGAACGCCAGTGACTGAGCTAGGGATAGCCAGTTGCCTAGTGCTTGATCGGTAGTACTTCATTGGAGTTGAAACACATTCCAAATGATCCAGAGTTCCGGGAGGAATCTGCTAACAAGACTGTGAGAGTTTTTCATGATCAATAATATTGCTAGAGCATCTTTTAAAACACTTACTAAATCCTGACCAGCGCCTATTCTAATCTGTCTGCATATTTTTTTACTTGTTGTTATGTCATTTCTTTTTCTTCAGCATCTTATCAAAAACCATTCATTTTTACCACTTTTGAAACCATTGAAAAACTAAACAAAATAGATAAAGTGAAAGCTAGTTCAGACCTTAGATTCAATAATACTTATTACTTGCTACGGACTGTGTATACTTGCACAGAGCCTAGAGTCAATTTACATCTTATTTTTAGTCACTCTAGGAGCCCAACAGGTTTTTGGCACCGTTGCTGGGGACTGAATAAGTTTTTATCTTATCTGTTTTGTGTATGTGTTTTTGTGGTTTGGTGCTAGAACTTTTTTATTGTTACTTTTGTTTTTGCAGGCGTGAGTTTGGTGCACGAGCGATCCGCCTGGGGTAAGGTTCAAGCTTGATCCAGAAACCAAGAGGACATTCAGGAGAAGAAGGAGGGAGCAGCGCAGAAACCATAATCAAATGGATAACGTGTTGCGTCTTCCGCAGGGTCCTGAAGATCCAGCGAACCCCCAACATAATCGTTTGCTGCAGCAAAACCAGCCGCGGGAGCAAAATGAGCAACAAAATAATCAGGTTGAGAACCCTATCTTGGTAGCGAACGATAGGGCCAGAGCCATTCTAGCGTATGCTTTTCCAATGTTTGATGAGCTAAATCTAGGGATTGCACGTCCTCAAATTCAAGCAGCAAATTTTGAAATGAAACTGGTAATGTTTCAAATGTTGCTAATCGTGGGTCAATTCCATGGTTTGTCATCTGAAGACCCTCATTTGCATCTTTTTTAATTCAAGGAGTGTCTAGAGATGCCCTTAGATTAACTTTGTTCACGTATTCTCTTAGAGATGGAGCAAAGGTGTGGTTAAATTCTTTTGCTCCAAGATCAATTAGGACATGGAATGAGTTAGCTGAAAAAATTTTGAGTAAATATTTTCCACCAAACAGGAATGCTAAATTAAGGAGTGAAATAGTAGGGTTTAGGCAACTTGAAGATGAGACTTTTAGTGAGGCTTGGGAGAGGTTTAAGGAGCTTTAGCGAAAGTGTCCCCACCATGGTTTACCACATTGTATCCAAATGGAAACATTTTACAATGGGTTAAACGGAGCAACCCAAGGTACTAATAGTTGTCAGTGGTCGGATGTTAGAGGCACAAATAAAAAGGTTAAGAGTGTGTTAGAGGTTGATGGTGTGTCCACCATTAGGGCTGATCTTGCAATGATTGCTAACGCTCTTAAGAATGTGATAGTGATTAGTCATCAGCAGCCACCAGCTGTGGAGCCTGCTGCCTTGGTGAACCAAGTCGTAGAGGAAACATGTGTCTATTGTGGTGAAGATCACAACTACGAGTTCTGCCCCAGCAATCCAGCTTCTGTGTTTTTTGTAGGTAATCAAAAGAATAACCCTTATTCTAACTTTTATAATCCAGGTTGGTGGAACCACCCCAACTTTTCATGGGGAGGACAAGGAAGTAATGTGCAAACACAGCAAAAGGTGAACCAGTCGAGATTTGCTAAAACACAGGTATTACCCCAGCAAAATAAGCAGGCTTTGCCCCAGCAAAATTCAGAGAGTTCTCTTGAGGCAATGATGAAAGAATATATGGCTCGTATAGATGTCGTCATTCAAAGTAATCAAGCTTCAATGAGAGCCATGGAAATGGAAGTGAGTCAGCTAGCTAATGAGTTGAAGGCAAGGCCTCAAGGGAAACTTCCTTCAGATATTGAACACCCTAGAAGGGAAGGTAAGGAGCAGGTAAATGCGGTGACTCTTAGGAGTGGTAAGCCACTAGAAGAAAGAACAGAGCCTAGTAAAACTCAAGCTGTAGGAAATAATTGTGATAAAAATGTTGTTGTTGAAAAAGAGTTGGAGACTGGTCAGGGTGCTGGAGGCAGCAATAAAGATGCTGGAGCATCTGGTTCTGTTTCAGATGTGGAACCACCTTATGTGCCGCCCCCACCTATTGTACCACCTCTACCTTTTCCACAAAGGCAAAGGCCTAAGAATCAGGATGGTCAATTTAAAAAGTTTTTAGAGATTCTTAAGCAGTTGCATATAAATTATATCCCTTTAGTAGAAGCTATTGAGAAAATGACTAATTATGCTAAATTTCTTAAGGATATTTTAACTAAAAAGAAGAGGTTAGGTGAGTTTGAAATTGTATCTCTTACTGAGGAATGTAGTGTTATTCTTAAGAATGGGCTATCAACCAAGGCTAAGGATCCAGGATCATATACCATACATGTGTCATAGGTGGAAAAGAGTTAGGTAGAGCACTCTGCGATTTAGGTGCAAGCATTAACCTTATGCCTCTTTCGATCTATCGAAAGCTAGGTATTGGTGAAGCTAGACCTACCACAGTCACACTCCAATTAGCTGATAGGTCTATCACATATCCAGAGGGTAAAATTGAGGATGTCTTAGTAAAAGTAGATAAATTCATGTTTCCTGTTGATTTTATTATTTTAGACTATGAGGCTGATAAAGATGTCCCAATTATTCTAGGTCGTCCATTTTTTGCCACTGGTAGGGCATTAATAGATGTTCAAAAAGGGGAATTAACAATGAGAGTCTGTAATGATGATGTGAAATTTAATGTGTTTAAGGCCATGAAGTATCTAGACGAAATGGAAGATTGCTCTTTCATTAGGATTCTGGAGAACACAATTGTTGAGACAGCAATACAGGATTCGGCTGACAAGCATTTGGAAGATCATGGAGAGGTTAGTATAGAGGACTTAGAAGTTTATTCTTTAGAAAGAAAAAAATGAAAAAGAGTTGTTTAGGTGTGAGGATGTTTTTAAGTCTTTAGATTTAGATTAAAGGAAGGCTCCTCCTATTAAGCCATCCCTAATTGAGGCACCCACTTTAGATTTGAAGCCCTTGCCGGATCATCTAAAGTATGTGTATCTTGGGGAAGGTGAGACGTTGCCCAATATTGTTGCATCAGATTTAATACCGGAGCATGAAGAGACCTTAATTAAATTGTTGCAGTAATACCGCAAAACTATCGGTTGGACATTGGCTGACATTCAGGGAATTAGCCCATCTTTCTGTATGCACAAAACCACTCTGGAGGAGGGATCCTTTAGGAGTATTGAGCAACAAAGAAGGCTTAACCCTGCAATGAAAAAGGTTGTTAAAAAGGAGGTGATTAAATGGTTGGATGTTGGGATCATTTATCCAATTGCAGATATCAATTGGGTAAGCTCAGTCCAATGTGTTCCTAAGAAAGGAGGTGTCACTGTGGTGAGCAATAAAGACAACGAGTTGATCCCAACTAGGATAGTAACTGGTTGGAGGGTTTGCATGGATTACAGGAGGCTTAATAAAGCTACCCGTAAGGACCGTTTCCCTCTACCATTTATTGACCAGATGTTGGGCAAATTGGCTGGTCAGGCCTTCTACTGTTTCTTAGATGGTTATTCTGGGTATAACCAGATTACTATTGCTCCTGAGGATCAGGAAAAAACCACTTTCACCTGCCCTTATGGGACGTTTGCTTTTAGGCGAATGTCTTTTGGCCTTTGCAATGCTCCAGCAACATTTCAGCGGTGTATGTTAGCGATTTTTTCTGATATGATTAAGTCCACTGTTGAGGTATTTATGGATGATTTTTCAGTTTTTGGAGGGTCTTTTTAGAGTTGCTTAGATAATTTAGGTAAGGTGTTAAAAATATGTGAGGATACTCATCTAGTCTTTAATTGGGAGAAATGTCACTTCATGGTGAAGGAGGGCATAGTGTTAGGCCATAGGATTTCTAAGAATGGTCTAGAAGTTGATAGAGCAAAAATTGAGGTTATTGAAAGATTAGAACCGCCAAATTCAGTGAAAGGGATTTGGAGTTTTCTAGGTCATGCTGGATTTTGTAGGAGGTTCATAAAGGATTTTTCAAAAATCAGTAAATCTCTTTGTAACTTATTGTGTACTGATCATGTTTTTTACTTTAATGCGGATTGTAGGAAGGCTTTTGAAACTTTAAAGGCTGCTTTAATCTCAGCACCCATTCTTTGTGCACCTAATTGGAATTTACCATTTGTGGTAATGTGTGATGCGAGTGATGTTGCGATAGGTGCTATGCTAGGGCAAAAACAGGGCAAATTTATCCATCCTATATATTATGCAAGCAGGGTTTTAAATAAGGCACAAGTCAATACAAGTACTGAAAAGGAGCTGTTAGCTGTGGTGTTTGCTTTTGAGAAATTTCGGTCGTATTTGGTTGGATCCAAAGTCACAGTGTTCACGGATCATGCAGCAATAAGGTATTTAATGTCTAAGAAAGATGCGAAGCCTAGACTAATTCGTTGGGTTTTATTATTGCAAGAATTCGACTTGGAGATAAAGGATAAGAAGGGATCAGAGAATGTCATTGTAGATCATTTGTCTCGTCTTGATCCATCATCATCTTTGTTGAAGCAATCTGCCATTTCAGATTCTTTTCTAGATGAACAGCTTTTTGCTGTTGAGGTAAAGGTAGTCAGGGATGTCCCTTGGTATGTTGATATTGCCAATTTTTTGGTCAAGGGAGTCACTCCTATTGACATGGATTGGAGGCAGAAGAAAAAGTTTAAGCATGATGCAAAGTTTTACTATTGGGATGAGCCATTTATGTATAAGCAATGCTCTGATGGTATTATTCGTAGGTGTGTTTCAGGTGATGAAGCAAAGGAAATCCTGGAGCAATGTCACTCTTCGCCGTGTATGGAGGTCATTTCAGTGGTCAGAGGACAGCTATGAGGATTTTGCATTATGGATTCTTCTGGCCTACTGATGACATGCAAAAATGTCATCATTTTCCTATTAATTTCCGCTAGTTTTGTTCATGAATTGTGAGTTTTAATGTATTTTTATGTTGATTTTACAGAAAACCGAGTTTGAGCAGCAAAACTGAGATTTTAAGAGAATTTGGATGAATTTGAAGACTTTTTGGACAATTTGAACAATAATCATTGAAGATCCAAGCCTTAAGGTCCAAGAAGAGAAGATAATTAAAGTGGGAGGCCCAAAAACCCCACAAGTTTGAAGAAATGAGGCAAAAATCTACAAATAAGGCTTCTAGAAGGCCTAGCGTCGAGACGCTAGGTGATCAGCAAAGCGCACTCCAAAATCGCGATAGCGTCGCGACGCTGCGACGACTTCTGCCCCAAGACAACATGACGTCACAGCGTCGAGACGCTGTGACGTAGCGTCGAGACGCTGTCAACTTGTTCAGCAAGAAATTTCCAACCCCTTTCACTATAAAAAGGCCCCTTCCCTTTGGTTCAAATCATCCCATTTTTGGGGAGCTCTCCCCTAGCTCAATAGAGAGGAAAAAAAGTGAGAAGAATTGTGAGGAAAATGAGGAATTGAGCGAGATTCCAAGGCTCGGGATTCGAGATGCTCGTGACGGGAGCTTGGGATCAACTTATCGGTTATTTCTTTCTTACTTCTTTGTAATTTCTTATTTTAATTTGAGTTAGGCCTATGGATCAAGATCATTTTGGCAAAATTATTTCCATTTGTGAGTAGATCTTGAGACCTAAGGTCGTTATTCTAGTTAATTGGATATTGTAGCACAATTACTTGGATTATGTAATGAGATTCTTCATATTTCATCTATGCAATTCTTGCTTAATGCTTTTAATCTCTTGATCATGGATTAATTGATTTGTTGGTCTAAATTGATACTCGACAGAGAGAAATTAGATTAGATCCAAATTGCATGGCTAACGATTGCTTGGAGCACGAGAGTGAAAGAGAATTGTTAGAAATTGATTATGGAGTTGCTTAATGTCATATTATGATTAACTAAGGAGATGGACACATGAATTAGTTATGTTAGTATGAGATGTGGAGGAGCTTGAAAGAGAAATCCGCTTAAAATTACTTCTAGATTTATGGAATTGATGATTATTAGTTACATGCATCCATGTAATTGAGCTACAAATCCAAGAAAACTAAATAACACCCTAGGTCAAGTTCCCTTAATTGGATATTTCCGTTTTGTTATTGCATGTTTATTTTTATTAATTCCTTTAAATTTTCGCTTCATCAATCGAGTTGATCTTCTAAATAAAATTAAAACATGATGGTTCTTGGTACTTAATGGAATTAATTCAACTTCCATGAGGATTCGATACTCGGTAATACTTACCGTTTTATATTACTTGTGACGACCCGTGCGCTTGCGGTAATCGCCCAACACCTACCTTATTCAAGGATGCCCATTGGTTCTACAAGCAATGTGATGCTTGCCAAAGGAGAGGAAATTTGGGGCCCAAAGATGAAATGCCTCTTACTTACATTTTAGAAGTTGAATTATTCGATGTATGGGGTATTGACTTTATGGGGTCATTTCCCCCTTCTAATCGAAATGTTTTTATCTTATTGGTAGTTGATTACATGTCCAACTAGGTGGAAGCCATCGCAAGCCATCAGACTGATGCCAAGACAGTAGCAAGGTTTCTTCAATCCCACATATTTGAGTGGATTGGGACACCTAGAGCTCTAGTGCGTGATGAGGGTACACATTTTGTTAATAATATCTTAACTAAGTTGTTAGCTAAGTATGGGATTAAGCATAGGATAGCTACCCCTTATCACCCACAACCAAATGGTCAAGCTGAAATTAGTAATAAGGAAGTTAAATCTATTCTAGAGAAGGTAGTCCATCAATCTAGAAAGGATTGGTCTTTTAGGTTGGATGAGGCTCTTTGGGCTAATAGGACAGCCTATAAGACTCCCCTAGGTATGTCTCCTTATAGGTTAGTATATGGGAAAGCTTGCCATTTACCATTAGAGCTAGAGCATAAAACGTTTTGGGCTTTGAAAAAATTGAATTTTGATCTAAGTCATGCAGGACCAATAAGAATGCTGCAACTTGATGAATTGGAGGAATTTCGCCAATTTTCTTATGAAAATGCGAAAATGTATAAAGAAAAGACTAAGTTGTGGTATGACAAGAAAATTAAATCTAAAGAGTTTGTCAAGGGTTAGAAAGTGTTACTTTATAATTCTAGATTGAAATTATTTCCTGGGAAGCTAAAATCTAAATGGTCAGGGCCATTTATTGTGATTGAAGTTTTCCCCCATGGAGGATTTACTTTGCAGGATGAAAAAGATGGGAGAGTGTTCAAAGTGAATGGACAGCGTGTGAAACATTATTGGGAAGAGGAGTTCCAGACGAAATATCCTTCCCTAAAGTTGGTTGATGATTGAAAAAGCAAGTTTTTTGCGGGAGCATTTCACAGAGTAATATTTTGAGCTCCCAGTGTTTGTTTTTATTTTCTCGCTAATATGATTTAATTTTTTTGGATTTGGTTAGATTTGGTTTGTTTAGATTCTGCGTGATTAATTTTAAGTTCGTTGTTATTTTTAATTCAGTAGATTTTATTTTAATTATTTTATTATATTTGGTAGTTTAGATTTTATTCTGATTAGATTTAATTGGATTTTTAATTAGATTTTATTTTCGGTTCATTTATTTTTCTGTGTTTAATATTTAATCTGTTAGATTATATTTTAATTCAATTTTTATTCAGTTATTCTAAATCCTGTTTAGTTTAGATTTAATTAGGATTTTTCTCTAATTTATTCAGCTTCAGATATTAAAAATAAAAAAAATAAAAAACAAAATAAAAACAAAAAGGTAAGATTTGATTTGATCGGCTAAATTTAAATTTAAATTTGAATTCTGTAACCAAGATTCGTTTTGCTCAGAGGGTTGTTACGGCAATTTTATGGCTGAAGCAAATCGTCCGAATAGGAAGGGTTTTGTTAAGAGTTAATTACTTTTTACCGTTTGGATTTTTGAATTTTCTGTTGGCAGGTAAATTTGCCGATGGAGCCACGTGTCCCACAGGAAGGATCTAAGGGCTTTGTTGTTGGACAACACATGAATATTTACCAAGGGCGATTGGAATCCACGATTTTATCGTTGATGGTTTTAGATTTTCAGATTGCATGCGTTTAAAAATAAACGGTAATATTCTGTAATGCAGAGCAAATCCTTTCGGTTGAGATTTCAATTTGCTGGAGCCTTATTTATTCGCAGACTTTGGTAAGTTTCTTTTCACTTCGTCTTCTTGTTTCAATCTTGTTGTTTGCATTCCTCTGTCTTTGTTGCTATTTTCTGTAAACCCCTTAAGTCCCTAAATGGCGAAAACAAGAGAGAGAAAAGAGAGGGAAAATGAGGAGGAAGAGGTACCTATTACCCCTGAAGTACAGAAAGGGAAAGCACAGAAGAAAAGACACCGGAGGAGAAAGAAGCCAAAAGAAGAAGAAGACAACAGAGGGCTGCAGAACAAGAAGAGGTCCATGAGGCAACAGAGGATGTTACTGTCACAGCAGAAGAAGAGAATCCGAAAGAAACTGACGTACAGAACCCAGAAGAGGTCGAACCAATAGTCGCAGATACTGAAAGAATTCAAGAAGAGAATACTGGGGAGATTCAAGAAAAACAGGCTGACGAGGTGCAAGAAGAACAAGCGGAGGTTGCGCCTGAGGAAGGTGATAGGCAGGAGCAAGAGGCTCGTGTTAAGGTCATCATGCCAGAAGTACCGAAACGACGCCGCATAAAGCGAAAGGCTGGGCGCGTTCAGGTAATTCAAACTGACACCCTATCACCACCGTCGTTGGATTCTGAGAAAGAAAAGGCAGAGCGAGAAGAACGTGAGAAGAAGGAGGCCAAGGAAAAAGTAAGAGAAGAAACAGAGAAGAAGGCAGAGGAAGAGCAGTTGCTCAAGCGAAGGGCAGAAAATGGCAAAAATGTTGCTGAGGCATCGGAAGAACATGATGAAATAGAAGAGCCACAATTACCGTATGATAGCTTCGTCAACAATTTTGCCAGAGCAAAATATGTTGAGCTTCTGAAAAAAGATTTCTTATTTGAGAGAGGATTCAGCAGTGATCTTCTGCATTTTCTGAGGACCGACATTACAGACCACGGCTGGGAATTGTTTTGTGCAAAGCCTGAGTCTGTAAACGCATAGGTGGTGGCGAATTTTATGCTAATATTGACAAAGAAGATGGTTTCCAAGTGATTGTTCGAGGAGTCGAAGTAGACTGGAGTCCTAGTGATATTAATGCACTATATAACCTTCAGAATTCCCCCCACGCAGCGTATAATGAGATGGTTGTAGCGCCATCTAATGAGCAGCTGAGTGATGTTGTGCGGGAGGTAGGTATTGAAGGGGCACGGTGGAAGCTGTCAAAGACAGAGAAAATGACGTTTCAGTCAGCTTATCTGAAGAGGGAAGCGAACACATGGATCGGGTTTATCATACAGAAGATGCTTCCAACGACTCATGACTCGACGGTCTCGAGGGAACGGGTTCTTCTAGCTTTCGCGATTTTGCGATCTCTCAGCATTGATGTAGGAAAGATTATTGTTAATGAAATTTGTGGTTGTTGGAAGAAGAAGGTGGGGAAGCTGTTTTTTTCCAAATACTATTACCATGCTTTGTAAGAGAGCAGGGGTTCTAAAGAATGAAGGGGATGTCATTTTTGTTTGACAAGGAAATCATCGACACGCCTAACTTGGCACGGCTTCAGCGTATGCAAGAGGTACGTCAGGGTGGGCTTGTCTACGGCATCAACACGATTTTTGAACAACTGGCACTTTCGGCCAGTAGGCAAGAGTTTGTCGAGAGGCAAGCTTTGACCTTCTGGAACCATGTTAAAAATCGTGATGCACATCTGAAGAAGGCGCTGCAAGAGAATTTTTCCAAACCGTATCCAGCCCTTCCAGCATTCCCTGAAGATTTATTGAACCCCTGGATTCCACCACCACCAATGGAGAGAGGAGAAGAGTGTTGGGTTTTATGCCCTAGAACTCGTAGATAGTGAACGTAATGGATATTCATGAAATAATATTGATATATTTTTCCATTAAATGTTATTAGTTATTGCCTAAAAATAACCCTAACCAATAAACTAGACATCCTAGGCTGTAATATGAGTCTTGAACTATATGTAGCGACGACATATGGGATCATTGTTCAAGAAACAGCCTAAAGGGTCTATAGTATAGGGATAAGACTGGGTGTCTTATCATGGCAACACTATGGATACGACTCACTTTGTATTTCATACAAACGCTATGATCCAACGTGTTCATGTAGGAGACATGCGAGTGTGGGTATCCTATGCAATGAGTTTGCATAAGACCGGACCGCGAAATAGTAACCACTGGTTATAACACTGTTAACTAGTTGGTTTTCTATTTCACTAGGACGACCTAGACAACTTCGTCTTAATTCTGAGTTGATTATGGACTCCTGCTCATGAGAGATTGTCCTTTGATTTGCATGGGTGAGAGTGGTCAATACGCCGACTCAAGAAGCCTACCATTTTGGGGACAAGACCGAATGGGGAGCTGGGAACATAATCATACAAGATGGAATTCACTTCTTCCCGACTTTAGGGAAGCAGATGAGTGTTCCCTTAAGTGGTTACTCCGAGTCTTGAACAAAGGGCCCTACCCTCTCAATGGCACCAGAGGGTTTTTTGTTTGATGGTTGGACCACAAACAGGTTGTTCATTAGAGGAGAACTGGTACTTAAGGAAATAGAAGTAACCCAGGGGTAAAACGGTAATTTGACCCAGCTGGTGTTACGAACACTCGTGAAGGAATAACTAGTCGATATTGGTCTAGATCCGTGGACACAGAAAATATGTCTGCAGTGAGAAGAGTGCAACTGTGAGTCTAGAGTGGAATGTACACACAGTTAACGAATATTGATTAATGTGGTTAATGAGTTTGACGAATTAATCTCACATCGTTTGAGCTTCTGATCTGCAGGTCCATTAGGTCCCACTGGTAGCTCATAAAGTAATTTGAGGCAACTAAGTAATAAATGTAAATTGAAAATGTTCAATTTACTAAGGGAAACAAATATAATATATATTGATATATTATTATGAGAGAAATTAATATTTGAAGAAGTTCAAATATTAATATAAATTTATGGAAGTTTGAAAGAGTTCAAATAATGAATTAATTAATTTAAGGCCTAAAATCTATTTGGACAAATTAATTAATTCAAGGCCAGTGATATTTAATTGGTGGTTAATTAATTAAAGAATTCATTAACCGGGAATTAATCAATTATAGAAATAATTAATCACTTAAGGAAGTGATTAATCATTTATGAAAATGATCTAATCACTCATGGAAGTAATTAGTCATTTGTGGAAAAGATTAATCACTTATGGAATTGATTGATCATGGATTGATTAAATAAGGAATAAGATTGAATCAATTTTGGAAAAGATTGATTTAATTGAATATTTTATTCATGACCTCTCTTCTATAAATAGAACACTATACCTAATTGGTCTAAGACACTCTGCTCTTGCTCTTAGACTCTCAAGACAAGACCTAGAATTCTCTCTAGCTTCCCTCTTAGAGAAAGACTCCCACAAGTCTTTTGCCTCCTAGACTTAGAGACATATCGGTGTAACCTCTGTGGTTATTGTTTCATTCAAGAAGAAATTTCCAGCGATTAGAAGACAAGAGGGCTGCTGCGTTTTTGTCTGTTGGAACGTCGTTGGCGAAGAACGGTCAAGTCTACAACAAGGGTTTGTAACGGTTCTTTCTCTTTTCTTTAGAAAAGCATGCAAATAAATTTAGATTTATTTTTCAGCATGTTTAAACCAATTTTCAGCAACTTTAAAGTGTGTTTAAAGTTTATCGTAACGGTATTTTGATGTTAATTAATATACGGCGTAAGGTCCAATCGATGCGTTTCCGCTGCGTGGGGACTTTTATTCCCTTCAAAGAGGATGATGAAAATGAGCAAGGCCAAGAGGACTGACGGATGAAGTGGCCCTGCGCGAGCATGATATTTGTTCTAACTTTTTGTTTGCTCGCGCATTTTCTAATCTCTTTTTCTATTGATATGATGTTTGCTTCTTTTTAATTTTTTTTTCTGCTTCTGAAAAAAAATATCTGCTTATGTAATTTCTTTTTATGTTTAAATGAAATTTCCAAGTAGTTTCTGTTTTATGAGCACTGAGTAACTCTAACTTAACTAATTTTCTTCTGAATTTTGTAAGCTTGGACTGGTTAAGCTTAATTAGATCAAAGTATTCTGATCTCCAGAAACCTTTTGCTTGAGCATTTCTTCTAGTCTGGTCGTTGTTGCGGCAAAGAAGATTTTGAGGTAGTGTTGATTTATATGATCCACTTTACGCTTAGTTCTAGTCTCACGCTCAGTTTAAAATTCAGATAGAAAATTTTAAGTTTGGGGGTAAAATTTTGAAAATTAATTATTCATTGGGGACAATGAATAATTTAAGTTTGGGGGACTTTTTTGCTTCTCCAATTGTTTTGCTCGAGCATTCATCTCCTTCGGTTAAAAATTTCATAGGTTATTGAGTAACCGGGGACATTTGTGATACCCACAGTTTGTCTTCGCATCATAAGATGACCTAGGAAATGTTGGAAAAATGGAGAAAATATTTGCTGAAAAAAATTGATTGTTGAAAATTTAGCTGAGCAAAAGTTTTGAAGGATGAATGTTAATCCATCAGTTTTTCCGTCTCCCAGAACTTAGGTGAGCTTCATCATAAAATGTTATCATTCTAGGGGGCAAGAGATGGAATGACTAAGGATTTTTTAGCTTTACAAAGAGTATTTAGCTTAGTTGGTGATGAGTTTGAAGCAAGGGTATACTGGACCATAAAGTGGGTCATCCCATGCTTAAGAACTTATGACTGTAGGGTTGTTTAAGTCTGAAAAACAAAAAATATAAACCCCTTAAAAATGTGTTTTAAATGTCTGATAATAGGGCTAGGTTGTGGCAAGTTCTTAGAATTGGGTTAAAAGTGGTGATTATTTGTCCATGCCGGAAAAATTGTTTTGCTACAGCAGAGCTTGGTTTTGCACCGTGCTCAGGTAAAGGTTGAAGGTAGTGTTGGACCGTCTGGTTTGATTAAGCTATTCTTTGTCTACCGTTTTGAATTCTTAAGGGAAGGTTGGTTAGTATTGCTCGGGACGAGCAATAGTTCAAGTTTGGGGGTGTGATAACTGTCCAAAATGTAGTTACTTAAGCCTTAATTCTATAGGAATTTGTGTGTCTTTTGTGCTTAATAGGGTTGGTTTTAGATATATATTATATGTTTTAACCCATTTGGAAGAATGGAAGCTTTGGAAGTTATTTTATGCAGAATGTATTCCTGAGCGACTGGAGGGAGCAAATTCTGTGCTGCAGCAAAACTAGGAGCAAAACTGCCACGTCACTGCTCGTTAGCCAAGTTGACAAACCGAATTCTGTTGAGTTATTCTCGGGATAGAGGAGCAAGGAGATCCATCCACGTGTCTAGGTCAACCTAATTCAAGTCTCCTATCCTTCTATAAAAGGAGAAAGTCGCCCAAGTCAAAGGCATTCCACTTTTGGGAGAAAACATTCCATTCTTGGAAAGTTACTTCCACCTTTAGGAGCCGAATAAAGGAGAGAGATTGGAGACCATCTAGAAGACCATCATTGCAAGCTGACCAAGGAGATTAATATTTCCTTTTGTTATCTTGAGATTATGGATAGGCTTACTCAGATTGTAACTTGTGTTTCCATGCATCTTATGAACTAAGTAGCTTTAGGCATTGGTTAGGAACAATGTGATTGTCGTGCTTAATTTCTAGTAATAAAAATTGATTAATGCATCTTGATTAATTGTTGTGCTCATTTATATTTTGTGCCCGCCTGGCCAGCCGGTATGAATACCTCTCTAGTTTCAGGGATGATTTAGGGAGTGTGTGGCGATTAATCACACTAGATCATTGTGTGTTGGTGAACGCCAGTGACTGAGCTAGGGATAGCCAGTTGCCTAGTGCTTGATCGGTAGTACTTCATTGGAGTTGAAACACATTCCAAATGATCCAGAGTTCCGGGAGGAATCTGCTAACAAGACTGTGAGAGTTTTGCATGATCAATAATATTGCTAGAGCATCTTTTAAAACACTTACTAAGTCCTGACCAGCGCCTGTTTCTAATCTGTCTGCCTATTTGTTTACTTGTTGTTATGTCATTTCTTTTTCTTCAACATCTTATAAAAAACCATTCATTTTTACCACTTTTGAAACCATTGAAAAACTAAACAAAATAGATAAAGTGAAATCTAGTTCAGACCTTGGATTCGATAATACTTATTACTTGCTGCGGACTGTGTATACTTGCACAGAGTCTAGAGTCAATTTACATCTTATTTTTACTCACTCTAGGAGCCCAACAGTGCTTCTTCAACGTCTTCTTCTGAAATTTCAGAATCGAACATTTCTTCGAAAGAAATGTGGCAACAATTGGTCTGTTCTTCTTCATGCTCTTGGTTCATCTTCGAATGGTTAGTTAGAATGACTAATTGTCGCTTTACTTTAAAAGACCTTTCGTATTTATGAGAACAAAAGGTTTTCTCTTCATCCGTGAAGGAACAGTATTGGAAAACTGTTGTTGTCATTCATCTCATCGAATTTTTCTATTTCAATACTTTTCAACTTTCCCTTTCATTGACCATTTGTTGCTTGAAGGCGATCGAACACTGATCTCGAAGGTTCATTTATTTTCTTTGATGTAGACACACTCAAACGGCTAAACACTGAAAGTCGAGTAGGAGCAAAAATTTTGCTCTGACCTTCATTCTTTGATGATAAATATTTCAACCGCTGATGAACTAAAAGACGAGTAGTCGTAGCTTTAATGCGATCAAAGACAGATTTTCTGGTTATCACTCTTCTTCTTGTCTTTTGGATCACTCACCTCTTCTATTGTTTTGTGATGTTGATAACTACCCAAAAGGTAGTTATTTAGGCCTCAATTATATAGGGATTTGTGTGTCCTTTATGCTTATTAGAGTTGGTTTTGGATAGATAGTACATGTTTTAACAAATTTGGAAGAATGGAAGCATTGGAAATTATTTTGTGCAGATTATGCTGCTGAGCGACTGGAGGGAGCAAATTCTATGCTGCACCAAAACTGGGAGGAAAAACTGCCACATCACAACTCGTTAGCCAACTTCATGAACCGACTTCTGTTGAGTAATTTTCGTGATAAAGAAGCAAGGAGAGCCCTACACGTGTCCAAGTTAACCTAATTCAAGTCTCCACTCCTTCTATAAAAGGAAGTAGTCGTCCAAGTCAAACTCAAGCTGATTAGGAAGTTTACTTTCTTTATTAACTTGTGGTTATGGACATGCATACTCAGATTGTAATTCGTATTCCTATGCCTATTATGAACTAAGTAGCTTAAGGTGTTGGTTAGGAATAATGTGATTACTGTGCTTCATCTCTAGTAATAAATTGACTATCGCATTTTGGTTAATTGTTGTGTTTAATCTCATTTTATGCCCGCCTGGTCAGCCAGTATGGATAGCTCTCTCTAGTTTCAGGGATGATTTAGAGGGTGTGTGGCAATTATCCACACTATGATCATTGTGTATTGGTGAACGCCAGTGACTGAGCTAGGGATAGCCAGTTGCCTAGTGTTTGATCGGTCACTCTTCATTGGGTTTGAAACATATCCCAAAAGATCCGGAGTTCCGGGAGGAATCCGCTAATAATACTGCGAGAAATGCATGATCAATAATATTGCTAGAGCATATCTTAGAACAATCACTAAAGCCTAACCAGGGCCTGTCTTTAATCTGTCTATCTATTTGTTTACCCGTTCGTTGTTCTGTCATTTATTTTGCTTTAGCATAATTTCGATAAAACCAAATCATTTTACTATTCTCGAAACCATTAGGAAGTTACACAAAATAGATAAAGTGGAAGCTCATTCAGACCTTGGATTGATAATATTACTTGCTGCAGACTGTGTATACTTGCACAGGAATTCTAGAGTCTTTTATATCATATTTTCACTCACTCTAGGAGCCCCAACAGATGTGCATCTGCAACTTTCCATTTTCTGGTTATACGAACTGGCTCTAAGGGATTGTACCTCAGTCCGGCTCTCGAGGATGGTATGGCGTAACCTTCTTTTTGGAGCTTCTTCTGTGTCGGAGAAAGCTCAGATCTCCCATCGAAGATTTTTAGACTTTTAAACTCAGTATGAGTTGAAAAGTCGTATCCTGCCTTTTCTAGGAGTTTGTATGCATTTGGGTCGAATCCAGCCTTTGTTCGTGTTTCCGACAAAGCCACTTTGGTACGATAAATCTTTGATTCCTGAATCTCTTGCTTGGTAATTGTTGTAAGAGGTGTGATGAAATTTTCTTTTAGAATCTCCACATCACTAACTTTCAAAATTCTTGAACATTCTGTGAATGGTAATTCCCCTTTCTTGCACTGATATAAAGGAACATAGTGCAGTATAGGGACGTTTCACGCCGTCTCTTCCTTTGGAGCCTTCAATTTTGCAGGGTGAACGAATGCTTCCTTTGATTGAACTTCACAAGCATCTACTTCTTCGATCAACTCTTTCTTCACATTCTTTTGATGCTCTATTTTGTGATTTTCAATTAGAGGAATCTCGGTTGGTACAATCTCTCCTGATTTATCATTTGGCATATAAAATTTCGCATCTGCAAAGTGGGATTTTGCCTTTGAGAATGAATTCGTATCGGCTTCAACTTTCTTCACACCGTCTTGATAGAACTTGAAACACTGGTGAACTCCATTTCCATGAATCCAAGGACGACCTAACAGCAACTTGTAAGTGGTCTTGGAATCTATGATATGGAATAAAGTGTTGGCCTTCAAATTTCCAATAACAAGCTCCAAACAGATCATGCCAATTGCTCGTTGGCCGCCTTGGTTGAAGCCTTGAATAACCAACCTACTGTTTGATAGTTCATCCATTGAAATTCATATCTGTGTCATGGTTGACTTAAGCATTATATTCACTGTAGATCCATTTTCGATAAGAATTCGGCCAACTTTTTACTCTCAAATATATCCTGAGACAAATAAAGGCCTATTATGAGTCTTCTATCCCAACATTCAAGTCTTCATTTGTGAAGCTAATGGACATATTGTTGGGTTTTATGCCCTAAAACTTGTAGATAGTAAATGTAAACAAATTGTATACTTGTTTCAATAAAGTGTTATTGTTAAATATTGCACAATTTGACCCAAATCCTATAAACTAAGATCCAAGGTTGTTTACATGTGACTTGAACTAGTATGTGGGGACATACGGGGATCGGTGTACAAGTAACAACCTAAAAGGTCTATAGTACAAGGATAAGGTTGGGTACCTTATCCAGATAACACTATGTGATACGATCCGCTTTGTATTCGATACAGACGTATTGATCCAAGGCGTCCATGTAGGAGACATGCGAGCGGGGGCATCCTATGCAATGAGTTTGCATAAGACCGGACCACGAAATACGCGACTATCTCAGGGATATCCTCATGATCGTCATTAAGAAAGTTCTTTGGGAAGAAATCTTTAAGGGTTACTGGATGTCGAGACAGAACAAAATCTTGATTCTCTTCGACTGCTAGTTTAGGTTTTCTTCAACCTTTTATCTTTCTCTTCTGCTTTTGTGACATATTCTTTCTTCTGTAGTTTCGGAACATGTGAGGCTCTCTTTGAATGGAATGTATCTTTTGCTACTGATAATTGTCCAAAAGGTAGTTATTTAGGTCTCATTTCTATAGGGATTTGTGTGTCTTTTGTGCTTAATAGGGTTGGTTTTAGATATATATTATATGTTTTAACCCATTCTGAAGAATGGAAGCTTTGGAAGTTATTTTGTGCAGAATGCATTGCTGAGCAACTGGAGGGAGCAAATTCTGTGTTGCAGCAAAGCTGGGAGCAAAACTGTCACATCACAGCTTGTTAGCCAAGTTGACAAACCGAATTCTGTTGAGTTATTCTCGGGATAAAGGAGCAAGGAGAGCCATCCACGTGTCTAGGTCAACCTAATTCAAGCTTTCCTCCACTTTATAAAAGGAGATAGCCGCCCAAGTCAAAAGCATTCCACCTTGGGGAGGAACATTCCACCTTGGGGAGGAACATTCCACTTTTGGGAGAAAATATTTCATTCCTGGAAAGTTACTTCCACCTTTGCGAGCCGAATAGAGGAGAGAGATTGGAGACCATCTAGAAGACCATCATTGCAAACTGACCGAGGAGATTAATATTTCCTTTTGTTATCTTGTGATTATGGATATGCTTACTCAGATTGTAACTTGTGTTTCCATGCAACTTATGAACTAAGTAGCTTAGGCGTTGGTTAGGAACAATGTGATTGTCGTGCTTCATTTCTAGTAATAAATATTTGCTTCTATGCATCTTGATTAACTGTTGTGCTCATTTATATTTTGTGTCCGCCTGGCCAGTCGGTATGAATACCTCTCTCTAGTTTCAGGGATGATTTAGGAAGTGTGTGGCGATTAATCACACTAGATCATTGTGTATTGGTGAACGACAGTGACTGAGCTAGGGATAACCTGTTGCCTAGTGCTTGATCGGTAGTACTTCATTGGAGTTGAAACACATTCCAAAAGATCTGGAGTTCCGGGAGGAATCTACTAATAAGACTGCGAGAGTTTTGCATGATCAATAATATTGCTAGAGCATCTTTTAAAACAATTACTAAATCCTGACCAGCGCCTGTTTCTAATCTGTCTGCCTATTTAATTATATTATGTTCTGTCATTTCTTTTGCTTCAGCATTATTCTTATAAAAACCAATCATTTTTACCATCTTTGAAACCATTAAAGAGTTATATAAAATAGATAAAGTGGAAGCTAGTTCAGGCCTTGGATTGATAATACTTATTACTTACTGCGGACTGTGTATACTTGCACAGAGTTCTAGAGTTTTTACATTTTATTTTTACTCACTCTAGGAACCCAACAGCTACTTTCGACGAGTTACCAAAGTCCATCCTTCGTCTTCATTTTCAACAGACTCAAGTTGGTCTTGGAAGATGTCACTTGAAGATTCTTGTTAAAGCCAAATAACAATCTACTCTAATGTCCCAAACTGGATCAGACTTGCTACTGAATCATGAATCGGGCTTGGAGCCACTCTGTTTTTCAGATTTGTTGCTATCGTCACATGATTTGATTGAGCTACCTCATCAAGATCTAACTCAATCTTCTTTTCTTTAGCTAACTTCAAAATTAGCTCCTTCAGAACGAATCACTTTTCCCATCTTGATTCACTTGAAGATTCTTGGTGGCTGATGACTCGGTGATACTTGCAGAAGTTGGGATCATTAACTCTCACCAGCTTCGAAAGGAAAAGAAAAGAAGATGGAAAAACAACAAGAGGGAGGCGAGAGACGCCACCTGACCCTGAAAGAAACTTGAAAGAAGCTGCATTGACTACCATTGACTCTTTGGTAGTGCTTTTGGTAGTTTTCTCAGTATTCTTAACCTCTTTCTTTTCTTTCCTACTGTCGGGACAAAAGGATCTTTGTTCCCTCTAGTAGGAATGTTTAATTCCATATCATGAGAGCGAGTTGTCAATTCCTCAAAAGTACAGGGATTTATTCCTTGCAGGATATAGAGGAGCCCCCAATGCATGCCTTGGATGCACATCTCGATAGCAGATACTTCAATTAGTCGGTCCTTGCAATCTAGGCTCAAATCTCTCCAACGATTGATGTAGTCAACAACTGGTTCACCTTTCCGTTGTTTAGCTCAAGTTGTTCACAACTACCAATAGTCTCAGGCTCAAGGTCGGTATACCAGTCGAAAGCATTTTCCTTCAGTGTTCGTTCGAACTGCTTGACCAGTAGGTCTCCTCTAGTACCAGCATTTTCACATGTCTCAAAGAAATGAGCAACGTGCTGCTTGGGATTGTCCTTCCGTCGAATTGTTGAAACTTCGGTGGCTGGTATCCATTAGGCATTCTCAGGTTGTCGATTTTCTTGGTATATGGCTTGGAATACAAGAGAGAGTTCTGAGTCGGTCCACCATATTGAGCTCCGATGGAATTCATGATCATATCCTGGAGTTGCTGAACAGACAGTGAAGCAATAGAAATGGAATGTTGTGACTGATCTTGTGCAATAATCTTTCCCTTGTCTTTGATGGCAGGGGTTTGACTCGATTCAGCAACATCCCGACTTTCCATCTGGTTCTTGAGAGAGGCGATTTCTTGGTCTTTCTCTTCGACCATCTTCAGTAACATGCTGATTTTCTTCTCAACTTCAGTCATTTGTTCTTCACTAGTTCTTGCATCAATCATCATAACAGACATCACATCAGGACTGGATGTTTCATTTGGTTGCTGAGAAGGAGAAATGAATTAGCCAAGCATCAGATTTTCTACAGTGGCGATTTCAAGTTGAGCATATTCTGCCATGCGTCTCAGTATTTTGTTTGCAATGACAGGAGTTTGACTGTCTTCGTCTTGGGTTTCCTTGGAGCGACTGCGAGTAATTGGCTCTGAAGGGAATAAAAGTCCCCACACAGCGGAAGCGCATCGATTGGACCTTACGCCGTATATTAATTAACATTAAAATACCGTTACGATAACTCAAACAAAACTTTAAACGAACTTTAAAGTCGCTGTAAAATCGGTTTAAACATGCTAAAATAAATCTAAATTTATTTTTAAAACTTTTCTAAAGAAAAGAGGAAGAACCGTTACAAACCTCCGTTGTAGACTTGATCGTTCTTCGCCAACGATGCTCCACGAACGAAAACGCAGCAGCCGCTTTAAGGTTTTCTTCGCTGAAAATTCTTCTTTGATTGACACAATCACCACAGAGGTTACACCGGTATGTCTCTGAGTCTAGGAGGCAAAAGACTTGTGGGAGTCTTTCTCTAAGAGGGAGGCTAGAGAGAATTCTAGGTCTTGTCTTTCAAGAGTGTCAAGTGTCATGACCAATTAGGTCTAATGTTCTATTTATAGAAGAGAGACCATGAATAAAATATTCAATTAAATCAATCTTTTCTATAATTGATTCAATCTTATTCCTTAATTAATCAATCATGATCAATCAATTCCATAATTGATTAATCTTTTCCACAAATGACTAATTACTTCCATAAGTGATTAGATCATTTCCATAAATGATTAATCACTTCCTTAAGTGATTAATTATTTCCATAATTGATTAATTCCCGGTTAATGAATTCTTTAATTAATTAACCATCAATTAAATATCACATATTTAATTCCCGGCCTAGAATTAATTAATTTGTCCAAACACATTTTAGGCCTTAAATTAATTAATTCATTATT
This sequence comes from Luffa acutangula, assembly GCA_036850905.1. NCBI lineage: Eukaryota > Viridiplantae > Streptophyta > Magnoliopsida > Cucurbitales > Cucurbitaceae > Luffa > Luffa acutangula. The sequence goes on along the minus strand of CM072092.1, from coordinate 20,738,874 downwards.
TTGAACTCTTTCAAACTTCCATAAATTTATATTTGAACTTTTCAAATATTAATTTCTCTCATAATAATATATCAATATATATTATATTTGTTTCCCTTAATAAATTGAACATTTTCAATTTACTTTTATTACTTAGTTGCCTCAAATTACTTTAGAGCTACCAGTGGGACCTAATGGACCTGCAGATCAGAAGCTCCAACGATGTGAGATTAATTGGTCAAACTCATTAACCACATTAATCAATATTCGTTAACTGTGTGTACATTCCACTATAGACTCACAGTTGCACTCTTCTCACTGCAGACATATTTTCTGTGTCCACGGATCTAGACCAATATCGACTAGTTAGTCCTTCACGAGTGTCCGTAACACCAGCTGGGTCAAATTACCGTTTGACCCCTAGGTTACCTCTATTTCCTTAAGTACCAATTCTCCTCTAATGAACAACCTGTTTGTGGTCCAACCATCAAACAGAAAACCCTCTCGTGTCATTGAGAGGGTAGGGCCCTTTGTTCAAGACTCGGAGTAACCACTTAAGGGAACACTCATCTGCTTCCCTAAAGTCGGGAAGGAGTGAATTCCATCTTGTACGATTATGTTCCCAGCTCCCCATTCGGTCTTGTCCCCAAAGTGGTAGGCTTGTTGAGTCGGCGTATTGGTCACTCTCACCCATACAAATCAAAGGACAATCTCACATGAGCAGAAGTCCATAATCAACTCAGGATTAAGACTAAGTTGTCTAGGTCGTCCTAGTGAAATAGAAAACCAACTAGTTAACGGTGTTATAACCAGTGGTTACTATTTCACGGTCCGGTCTTATGCAAACTCATTGCATAGGATACCCCCACTCGCATGTCTCCTACACGAACGCGTTGGATCGCAACGTTTGTATCAAATACAAAGTGGGTCGTATCCATAGTGTCACCAGGATAAGGCACCCAGTCTTATCCCTATACTATAGACCCTTTAGGCTGTATCTTGAACAATGATCCATATGTCACTACATATAGTTCAAGACTCATATTACAGCCTTGGATGTCTAGTTTATTGGATTAGGGTTATTATTAGGCAAAGACAAATATAAAATAACTAATAACAATTAATGGAAAAATATATTAATATTATTTCATTAATATCCGGTCAACGGTTACATTCACTATCTACGAGTTTTAGGGCATAAAACCCAACAGGCTCCACATAGGAGTGGCTTGAAGCAGTAATCTTTGAAGAAGCTTCTTCGGAAGTCATGATTTCTTTTGCGAGAAAAAGAGATGAGAGGTAGAGACTGTCCCACTGAGCGTACCAATTTGTTCACACGAGATTTCGACAGGGAAACTTAATTCGTGGAAATGAACTTGATTTTATTGAATTTGTATGTAGAAGTGTTACAGTCTCTAATATTTATCCTCTGATGCTTTCTCTCCAAATGTAGAGTCTGGTCTGAGGGCTTGCGAGCTTGATCTCAGATAGGGGGAGGTTGAATCTTCAACTTGTATCTTGATGAAGAGACGGTGGATTCTTTGGAGTCTTCTAGTCGTTGGATCTTCTAAGTCTCGAGTTGGCCAAATTCTGAATCTTGGATCTTCTGAATTCTCTAGACTCTCTGACTTTTGACGATTCAGGACTTTGGGAGAATGCTCTGGACTCTGCGTTCTCTGACTCTATCTGAATGCCCAAAATGAATGGTGGTCTCCTCTATTTATAGAGTTTGATGGACTTCATATGGGCTTGGGCCCAACCTTTGGGTTTGGCTATATTTGGGCTTTAGTCCTTTTTTTAATAAGGTTTGATTATTTTAATTTAGCCCAATTTCTTCAATGACCTCAGGTTACATTAGTCTCGGGTCCAATTGCCACGTGGCATAATTTGATTGGATTTGACTTATGTCATCTGATGGATCAATAATAGACAAATGACATTGTTTGATTTGTCGAATTTTAATGCCTATTAATTTTAATTTAGGGACACATGTAAATTTGTAATTGGTCTCAAATTTATCTTATCATTAATTCAAATTAATGACGTGGCAATTTGTGATTTTCCGAAATTTCTCACTCAACACATTTATGTTAAATTATATGTAAATTTAACATACCAAGCACTAAGTGAATGTCCAACATAATGATTAGGGGCCAAACTCATATTGTGATGTGACAATAGAAAGTAGATCAAATGCCCATACTTGTAGGAGTATTAACGAACCTGCTATTTCTGAGGCACTAACACTACTAGCTTGACACAATTCCCTATACAACTAGGTGGCATACACTACACCATGAATATTGTCTAATTGTCTCAAAATGTCCTAATAAAGCAAGAAATATGAGATGAACAAGGGTGTTGGACTTGTTGGCAAATAGAAGCTTTCCACTCAGTCGCATAATATAAACTCTTGCATATCTTTGTACTATGAAGTCATCAGCATCAGAGAGTAACTCTATAAACTATGTTGCCAACTACGGAATGCTTAATCTAGACTCATTCAATTCAGTGGGTCGAACTCCAAGAAAATCCTCACATACATGTCCTCAATTATACTGTAATGTTATGATATGACAGCCCGAGCCAATTGGATCTAAAAACCCCTATGGTTATGCAAATCCCCAGATCTCAAATGCTAAAACCCCCAAATCAAGATGATTTCATCCCAAGGAAGAAGATAGAAAGGATTTACCTTGAGGATCAAGACCAAGAGTAGAGAAAACTCATTTCTAAACTCGAGATTCGAATCACTCCACAAGTAGTTTGATCAACACTACTTGAATGATCCTAGCATGCAAATCTAAACACAAGATATGCAAAGTTGCTCATGGCTTTTAGGCTCAAAAGACTTAGTTTTCATTGAAATTCCATCAAAACAAATATTAATTCAAAGAAACAACATAGATGGTTATTTATATCCTTCAAACACAACTTATGGTAATATGAAGGGTTGTAACTTTCATCTCCATCAATGTCATAATGACCATTAGCTTAAAAGTAACTTAATACATTAAAAAAACAAGTTTAAAACTGAAAATTACAATAAAAGCTCCTTATATCCGAGATTTATCTTCCAATAAGCTAACTCTAAAGTTTGTAACCATCTTGGGTTCTTGTAGCTTGATTAAGATACCTCGGTTCGTATCATGTTCCAATTACAAGTTCTCCATCTATAAGTAATCCAAACTAGACTACAACATTGTACTCACAAAAAAAAAAAAAAAAAAACAAAACAAAAAAAAAAAACTAGACTACAACATCTTGAAGTGTAATAGTACTCTCCACCAGGCATATGGAATGTATGTGTTTTAGGCCTCCATTGCTCAACTAATGCAGTAATGTCAATCCAGTTGCATGAATCCAATTTGTGTAGCCCTCCAAAATTCGACCTGTTGTAATAAGGCACGATGTGTTGATATATACTAATATTTTGATTTACTATTGTCTCCTTTCTTTGACATTGTAAGATAACAGCAGATTGATTATCTCATACTGATTCTGAACGATGCATACATTGTAAATATAATTGAGATCTAAGGTCCAAAAATCCATTACAGATAACAAGTCAATTACAAATACAAATGAAATTTGTCAAAGTCCACTGGAACTACATATGTTTATGGGATAACCACACAAATAGCCAATTTAAATAGTACGTTTTGATAAATGACTAAACTTTTTCCGTATTACAAATATGGTCATTCACATATAGATAGAACATTTAATTATTTTCATAGGACTAAAATACCCCTAAACAAAATCTAATAAAACTATAATATTTCATAATTCAAAATTCAAAAGTAGTATCCTAACTAAATCTAGAAAAAAAAAAAAAGGAACATTTAAAATAGATAGTATTCTAACTAAAATCTTGAAAAAAAATGAGTAATTAAAAGTGAGGCTATCATACTGGTAGAGAATCACCCTAAAATCTAGATTGGCTATATTTAAAATTCATGGATGGTTTAGTTATTTTTCAAAACTTCCATCAAAATATGGACATTCAATATAATTTTCCATGATTTTATACATAACTTATGAGCCTTTCTTGGACTTATGTATATGTTTGGAAAAAGTACATAGATAGCCCAAAAATGGGCCCTATATTTTACAAATGTCCGAGTTTCCTATTTTTTTTTCATAAAAGGCCTTCAGGCCCTAATATTTTACACAATAGTTGGAGGTCTTTTACGGTTAAGCCCTTCTTATTTTACCTAATATTGAAGCAATTTTTTTTTAAAAAAAAAACTAATAAAAAAGGAAAGAAACCAAACGGTTTCTTATTTTCAAAAACTTCTTTTCGACAGAAGCTATCGAAAAAGGAAAACACGCGGGCGAGGGTTTTTTTCTCCGACGAAAAGGGAACGAAAAGGCGAAGAGCAAAGACGTTTTGCATCCTTCTGTTTACTCCTGCAACCTTGCGAAGAAGTTCCAACGAAAACAATAGAAAGTTCGCGCGAAAGAGACGAAGAGACCTCGAACTTCCGACGACTTGTATATTTCGAACTTCAGTAGTTTTTCTTCTTCTTTGTCACATGATGTACATTTTAGGGCTTCGTAGTGAATATTCGGTACATGCATGACATCTATCTCATGTTTAAGATTCATAAACCAAAATCAAGGAACCAATATGTTCGAACAACAAACATTCACTGTATGACTGAGTAATATACCCTATATTAGGGAGTAGTCATTCACCGTATATATTAGGTATATTAGGAAGTTATTGAACTAAAAATCTTGACTGTTCAACCCCCCCCCTCCTCAGCTTTTTGTCTGAACATATTGGTTCCTTGATTTTGATTTGTGAATCTTAAACATGATATAGTGTATAATATAGGGTATATTACTCAGTTATTTCTATATGTTCCCATGTTAATGTCGGTTTGTTTCATATAAACATGAGATATTGTACAATATAAGGTATTCATATATGAAATGTACCTTTGTTATGGTCCATGTAAGTATCTTTGATATGTCATCGAGAATGCTGATTAAAGGAAACAATTTAGTGTGTCCATGTCAGTGACGTGTCAAAGTATGTTTCAGATCTTAGTCATATATGTTTATGGTTATTGACTGATTGGTTGGAATATATAACATGTCATGGTACTAACTTTGGGCATATATTTCGAATATACAAAAAAAAAAAAAAGTAATAGCTTATGGATAGACGAAGGAGTCAAAGGATATTGAATATGGGTTGCTGAAAAGCAACTCATAAAGCAACTGAAAATCAGGTTATCGCAATAGATTCTGAGGTATGTTCGGTTATAAATACATTTGAATCTAACATCCTTATTTCATTTGACTTTATATTCATATTTACTCGTAGGAAAATACCTCTGATTCAATAGCCACAACGATGGACTGCAGAATCCCACATGAAGATGTTGAATATGCAAGCGAACATCGCCAGCCAATCTATACAAATGTGGAAGAACACAACGAAGAGATTCCCAGGACCCAGATGGTCCCGTACGGTTATTGTTTTGATGTAAGTATATTAAACAAACTAATATGATGTGAGTATATTCAAAGTAATCTTATGAAACTCAATGAACATATAGGATGTGCTTCCGGAGGCTACAGAAGAAATAGAGAATACATCGGATGAAGATGAAGTTTTACAGCAGGTATATATGAGTAAAAAATTTACACAGGATATACATATGCATGTCCACTGTAACACTCATTTTGAATGTGATAATGCAGGAAACAGTGGATGACGAAACTGATGTTGTCTATGAGGTAACATAATATTCCAATTATTGTTGTTATATATAGCCTATATATGTATGAATATGTCTATATATATTATAATGGAAACTATATATATAATATACCTATTATTTTTTCATATATTTTGCATGCAATACCAGGATGATACTCACATGGAGGCTGATAAAGACATGAGCCCACTAGGAGGTGGGGAGAAGCGAAAACAGCCACACGACCAACCAAAGGTACATATGTTCAACCAAATAAATTTTTAAATTCTTTCCATAATCTCATAATTGTCTACAATTTTGAGTTTTGAAAACAGGAGAAAACACAAAAAAGAAAGTGAACCGAGCAACATACAACTACTTGTAGAAGGGAAACCCGCCAATCGGCTTCTTCCAAAACCGTGAAGCAAACAAGCGCTCCTTCAAAACCTAAAGGAAATAAATATGGCAAAAAGGCAAGCACTTCTTGCAAAACAGCCAACAAGAGGAAGGTATCATATATAAGTTAATGTATGACTACTACCAAAATGATCGGTCTAGTTAAATTTTAATTGTAATTACTATTTCATTCTGTATTAGAAAACTGTTGTGATGAAAGAGAATCCAAAGACTGAAAATTATAGTCGGGGGTCGATATGGGGGGCATCAAGGGAAGATCTGTATAAGGTATATATGATATATTGGTTGAATGAATTATGTATTCGCTTTAATTTAAATTGTATTATTTAGGGTTTATTTTTGTTCGTTCAGGCTGCACCTTTCCTATTGCCAAGAGAAAAATGGTCGAACGTTCAAAAACTCAATATCTACCCTAGATTTGATGTTCTGAAGAATATACGTGAAAAATTAGGCAGAAAACACCTAGCTAGATTCTTGGATAGCCCCTTTAGACAGTTTTTAGACCTTAAAATATCTAAGTTCCCCAACCAACTCATTTATCACCTAATTAGGAGGCAATGCACCCCCACTAAGGGGGATGAATTGTGGTTCAATTTTGAGGGCAAGGAAGTCAAATTTGGCATAAAGGAATTTGAAAAAATCATAGGTCTTAATTGTGGAGAACTTCCACCAATAGATATGATGAAGTTGAAAGGGAAAAATACTTCAACAGAGAAACCCATCAAAAGGTCAATAGTGAGTGAACTATTCACTTCAATGGAGGGGTCAAGAAGAAGGATAGCGTTAGGTTGGCAAAATTGTATTTTCTATCAAATTTTCTTTTAGGAAAACAAATTAACACCTGAATAGAAATAGATTTCATCACTTTACTTGATGATGAGCAACAATTTGACAACTATCCTTGGGGACGAATCGTATATACCACTACCATTGACTCTATCAAGAAATCGATTAAAAATTCTAAAGCTTTAATGGTAGGAATTGTAGGATTCTCATATGTCTTGCTTGTTTGGGCATATGAGTGCATTCCCCTTCTATCTGACCCTTCAATGATTTGTGTTCAAAGAGTATCTTCTCGAATGTCGAACATGAACAATTGGGTAGCTGACAGCCACCCTGAATGTTAAGATCTTGTTATCAAATGCTTTAAGAATGAAAATTTAAGTTCAAATTATGCAGTAGGTTAGTATATATACCATATACAATATTTGATTCATACTATCTTTCTGTTATATACATTTGTTTCAGTTTGAGTTTTTTAAGATGATGGATGAAGAGAATGAGTCGATGTTCCATGAAGGGTACTAAAAAGGATGCAGGAAACCATTTCCAAGGGGAAACATCTAAAGGAAAGAAAAGGTCACAGATGACAGACAAAGGCATCCTTTTGAAGGGGAAAACATACCTCTTATGGTAGAAGATATCCCCCGGATATAAGAAGCTTAGTGATTGACTGCTTTGAAGTGTTGAACGAAAAAATGGACAGGCTTTTTGGAGAAATGGAGAATCTGGAAAAAAATGATGAAGATGGACCAATGGGGGAACTGGAGAAAAAAGACAAAGAAGATGACAATGATAAAGAGGACGAAGGAGAAAATCAGGATGAATGTGACAAAAATGATGAGAACGATAACAAGCAAATACATGAAGATGATGTTGGAGACAACTCAACTGGAAAGGTATGTTTGGTATAAATATTTTTTAATTGAAATTGAATCTTCCTCATTACAACTCTTGATTCTTAAATTTAGGAAATAAATATGTCAACTCAGGATGATGTCGTCAGCACATCTTTCTTGAGGTATAAATATGTTCTGAATATACCTTAAGTAACTTAGTCTCCTCAATTTTGTCAACTTACCTCAAGAAAGATGTGCTGACGACATCATCATGAGTTGACATATTTATTTCATACATAAGAATCAAGAGTTGTAATGAGGAAGATTGAATTTCAATTAAAAAATATTTATACCAAACATATCTTTCCTGTTGAGTTGTCTCCAACATCATCTTCATGTATTTGCTCGTTATCATTCTCATCATTTTTGTCACCTTCATCATGATTTTCTCCTTCGTCCTCTTTATCATTGTCATCTTCTTTGTCTTTTTTTCTCCAGTCCCCCCATTTGTTCAGTGTCCATTTTCATCATTTTTTTCAAATTCTCCATTTCTCCAAAAAAAATTGTCCATTTTTTCGTTCAGCACTTCTAAGCAGTCAATCACTAAGCTCCTTATATCTTGGGGGATATTTTCTACCATAGGAGGTATGTTTTCTCCTTCAAAATGATGTCTTTCTCTGTCCTCTGTGGCCTTTCTTTTCCTTTCGATGTTTCCCCTTGGAAACGGTTTCCTGCATTCTTTTCAGTGTTCCCTTCATGGAACATTGACTCATTCTCTTCATCCATCATCTCAAAAAAACTCAAACTGAAACAAATGTATATAACAGAAAGATAGTATGAATCAAATATTCTATATGGTATATATATTAAACTACTGCAGAATTTGAACTTACATTTTCATTCTCAAAGCATTTGATAGCAAGATCTTAACATTCAGGGTGGTTGTCAGCTACCCAATTGTTCATCTTCGGCATTCAGGAAAATACTCTTTGAGCACATATCATTGAAGGGTCGGATAGAAAGGGAATGCACTCATATGCCCAAACAAGCAAGGCATATGGGAATCCTGCAATTCCTACCACTAGAGCTTCAGGATTTTTAATCGATTTCTTGATAGTTTCAATGGTAGTGGTATATGTGATTCATCCCCAAGGGTAGTTGTCGAATTGTTGCTCATCATCAAGCAAAGTTATGAAATATATTTCTATTCCGATGCTAATTTGTTTTCCTAAAAGAAAATTCGATAGGAAATACAATTTTGCCAACCTAACCCTATCCTTCTTCTTGACCCCCCCCCCCCCATTGAAGTGAATAGTTCACTCACTATTGACCTTTTGATGGGTTTCTCTAAGTCGAAGTATTTGTGGAAGAACCTCCCTTTCAACTTCACCATATTTATTGGTGGAAGTTCTCCACAATTAAGACCTGTGATTTTTTCAAATTCCTTTATGCAAATTTTACTATCTTCCCCTCAAAATTGAACAACAATTCATCCCCATTAGTGAGGGTGCATTGCCTCCTAATTAGGTGATAAAGGAGTTGGTTGGGAAATTTATATATTTTAAGGTTTAAAAACTGTCCAAATGGGCTATCAAAGAATCTGGTTAGGTGTTTTCTGCCTAATTTTTCATGTATATTCTTCAAAACATCAAGCCCCAAACCGACGCCGAACCGACCATGTCGGTTTCCAAAAGCTGGACACCGACTTTTTTTTCGCTTAAGTTTTGTCGACCGATCGATCATCAGTTGGTCGGTTTGATCGGTTTAAACTGATGGTTGTGAATAGAAGGGAGCGAAGGAGACTGAAACGACGGGAACGACACAGCTAAAGCAGCGGCACGACGAATCAAAGCTTCTCAGGTTTGGCTTGGACTGTGTGAGGGAGAAGAGAGAAATCGAACGATGGAAGGAGCGGCGGCGTCAACGAAGGGAGCGGCGGCGTCAAAGGAGGGAGCGACGACGTCAACAGAGGGAGCACGGTGTGGGTTGGACTTTGATCATGTAAGAGAGAAGAGAAAAATGGAGATGGAGGGATGCTCGGGAAAGAAGATGAATTGCATAGGTTAAAGAAAAGAGAAAGAATATTAAAAAAAATAATGATTACCTATATATATAGGTAATAATTTAATATTTTCTTTCTTATTAAATGTCTACATGGGAAATCGATGTAGCAGCTGGCTTTTCAGCTTTTTCTTTTCTTTTTTTTTTTAATTAAGGCCCAAACCGACCGATCGACTGGTCGATTTTTCTTAGGAAAAAACAGATTCCGACCGAAATTGTTAGAAAACCAACCGACCGACGTCGGTTCGAACGGTTTTGGTCGGTCGGATCGATTCTTCGGTTTGTGATGCTCACCCCTAACAGCCTGAATGAACAAAAATAAACCCTAAATAGTACAATTTTAAATTAAAGCGAATACATAATTTATTCAACCAATATATCATATATACCTCATATAGACCTTCCCTTGATGCCCTCATATCGACCCCCGACTATAATTTTCAGTCTTTGGATTCTGTTTCATCGTAGCAGTTTTCTAACACGGAATGAAACAGTAATTACAGTTAAAATTTAACTAGACTAATCATTTTGGCAGTAGTCATACATTAACATATATATGATACCTTCCTCTTGTTGGCTGTTTTGCAAGAAGTGCTTGCCTTTTTGCCAGATTTGTTTCCTTTAGGGCCCGTTTGGTTTAAGGTTTTATAGATGCCTGGGAATACATGATGCCTGGGAATACTATGCCTGGGAATAACATTGCTGGGAATCAAAGATAACTGTGTTTGGTTGTGTATGGGAATGTCATCAGGATTTTATGAGAACAAATTATGTCTGTATTTATTTTTTAGAATTAATCTGGTAAACTTTATGTAATTTTAATAAATTAATCAATAAAATAATCAAAATTAGTTCAAACTATTAATAAAAATTAATGAAATAATAATCATGAAATAATTTTAATGGGATAAACTATGTTAATTTAACAACTTAAAATTATTTTTTTAATAAATATTTTTAACTACAATAATTTAATATATTGTATCCATAAAAATTAATTAGATAACTTTTCAAAAAAAAAATTAATTAGATAAATATTTAATAATAATATAATTATATATTTATTATAAGGAAATCCAAAAAAAGTAATTAATGGATTATAAATAATCGATAAGTAATTAATTATAATTATTGAAAAATTAATTTAAATGATTTTAATTCAATAATTAAATATATTTTCGATAATATTAACTAATTAATTATAATTTTAGTAATATGTAATTATCATCCCTACAATAAACTTGGACTAAGTATTTGTTTAAAAGTCCTAAAAAAAGCATTTACTTAAAAAAATTAAAATTCTTGACAAACTATTATTTAATCTAATTAAATAATATATTATATTATTTTTAATTTAGTATCCATTAGTTAATTAATTAACTATATTCAAAATAAAATTGCATATAAAAATAACAAAGAAGAGATGGGAAAAGAGAAAACCCATGCTTTTGCAAGGGCATAGAAAACCCTTGGTTATGGGCATAAATGATGCCTGGGAATGAGTTATTTCCTGGGCCCACCACAGAAATCTTGAAACAAACAAGGGTATTATAAACCCTTGCCCATTCCCATCTCCAGAAACCTTGTACCAAACGGGCCCTTAGGCTTTGAAGGAGCGCTTGTTTGCTTCACGATTTTGGAAGAAGCCGATTGGCAGTTTTCCCTCCTACAAGTAGTTATATTTTGCTCGATTCGCTTCCTTTTTGGTGTTTTCTCCCGTTTTCAAAACTCAAAATTGTAGACAATTATGAGATTATGGAAAGAATTTAAAATTTTATTTGGTTGAACATATGTCCCTTTGGTTGGTCGTGTGGTTGTTTCTGCTTCTCCCCACCTCCCAGTGGGCTCGTGTCTTTATCAACCTCCATGTGAGTATCATCCTGGTATTGCATGCAAAATATATGAAAAAATAAATAGGTATATTATATATATAGTTTCCATTATATTATATATACACATATTCATATATATATAGGATATATATGACAACAATAATTGGAATATTATGTTACCTCATAGACAACCTCGGTTTCGTCATTCGCTCATTCAAAATGAGTGTTACAGTGGATATACATATGTATATTCTGTGTAAATATTTTACTCATATATACCTGCTGTAAAACTTCATCTTCATCCGATGTATTCTCTATTTCTTCTGTAGCCTTCAGAAGCACATCCTATATGTCCATTGAGTTTCATAAGATTACTTTGAGCATGCATCATATTAGTTTGTTTAATATACTTACATCAAAACAATAACCGTACGGGACTATCTGGGTCCCAGGAACCTTTTCGTTGTGTTCTTCTTCCACATTTGTATTGATTGGCTGGCAATGTTCGTTTGCATATTTGACATCTTCATGTGGGATTCTGCTGTCCATCGTTGTGGTTATTGAATCAGAGGTATTTTCCTACAAGTAAATATGAATATAAAGTCAAATAAAATAAGGATGTTAGATTCAAATGTATTTATAACCGAACATACCTCAGAATCTATTGTGATAACCTGATTTTCAGTTGCTTTATGAGTTGCTTTTCGACAACCCATATTCAATATCCTTTGACTCCTTCGTCTATCCATAAGCTATTACTTTTTTTTTAATATTTGGAATATATGCCCAAAGTTAGTACCATGACATGTTATATATTCCAACCCATCAGTCAATAAAAATTGTATCCATGGACCACGAACCCATGTACACGATTTATATTTACTAATTTTGGAAAGAATTTCGAAACTCCTCTAAATTTGTTTTTTTTAACTATATTATTTATAAAAAAATCTCATCTTTTCCATTCACTCTTGTCCTCTTCCTTTTCCCCTTCTCCATTTCTTATTTTCTCCCTCTTCAATCTCTCTCCTCCTCTCTCTTTTGTCTTTCTCCATTTCTTTTTTCTTTTTTTCTCCTCCCTTTTTCCCTTTCTCCAATTCTTTCTTCTTTTCTTTTTCTTTCTCCTCCCTTTCTTCTTTCATATCTTCTCCGTTTTTTTCTTCTCTCCCTTTTTCACCATTTCCTCTTTTAGTTTGTTAGTCACAAAATCGATAAAAACTAACTAACCGTCCGTGTAGTTGGTCGATCAGTATCACAATCTTCTCCAAAACTGATCAAAACCAACCATTGATAACTACATGTCGGTGGTCGATGTTGGTTTGAGCTTAAAACCGATGCGGACCAATCAATGGTCACCCCCAGTTGTGACAAGTTTGGTATCACACACAATTACAAATACTCTTAAGTAGTATCACTGTTAGCAAGATTAAAATTGTTTTATTGACATTCATTCCGTCACCACTATTGGACATTGGTAAATTTTATTAATTACGGCTTAGATAACTAATCTATTCTATCCATTACAAAAATTATGCGGGTAATATTCAACGTCACTCAAGCATAAATTTCAAATTCTGGAGGCTACCCACCAGAATGTTGCCTATCAATGAACAACAAAGACCCAAATAAAAGGAAAGAGTTCAGAAGAACCCAGTCAGATTCATATTCCATAGGGAGAAGTGAACTACAACATCAGCTGCCTAGAAGCTCGAATCTCAGACAATGATTCGGTTTTGAACGTCCTGGAAGGTTGTCACATCACTTCCCCATAGCCTGCGTATACAAATTGATGCACATTCATTTCCATGAGGGGAAAAGAGGGAATTACAAGAATTGTACTTCATGTTTTTTCTACTTCATGAGCATACAGCTTACTTTATTGCCGTCCAAATGAAACCTTTGGGAGTCTTGTTGAGTTTTGCACTCTTTCTTATCAATGAAAATCAATCATAACCAAAGTGTCATGGAAGAAAATCAATGCACTTACCAGCAAGCTATTCCAACAGCGTTTGCTCCCTCCTTATCTGCCTTCTCATCATCTCCAACATGTACTGCTTTGTCCGATGCGACTCCAATTTGATCTATAACAAATAATCCAAGGTCATTTTTCTAGAAAAGAAACTATACCCAACTGAAACTGAGCTAGTTTCAGAGCCTTAATTCCTAATTTGGTTCATTTGTCCATGTGTGATTTCAGTTTCGGTTGTATACAACAGAAAAATGGTGTGCCACATGCAAAAGGTATATTGGTTTTTATGGACAGGAGAGATCTTCATCCATGAAACTTGGAAACAAATCAACTCAATTAAAATTTTATCAACTTGGTTGGTCCGCAAGGATAAAATTGGTGATACTAATGTGTACCTAACGCAGCTTCAAATATTTTTCCATCTGGTTTTTCGTATCCAACTTCTGCTGATATTATAACAGCGTCAAACCTGCAAAACAAATTCCTAACCTCCACATAAATAACTACACGGCGTGAGATAAGTTGCTCATTTTGTTTCCTACATAGAACTCATAGCTATATCTATTTTACTTTTTAATTCCTTGGCAAATGATAAAGGAAACATATCTTATTTCATCACAAAGGAAGAAACTTGTTGTGTCATCGGGGAAGGTATATGATGAATATTCTAGGTATAAAAGAGAGATGAAATCATTAGTCAGACATAAAGAAGTAAAGAGGAACATGCTCACATATCTAAAACATTTAGATCCTTCAACAGCTTCCTTAAGCGAGTGTCAAAGTTGGACACAACAGCCACCTTAACTGCGCAAAAATATCCCATAGTAATAAAAATACAAAGTATGGACAAAGTCCTGCCTCCATCAAATATTATTAATTGAAGTGAAGGAAAAACTTTGAATTTATTAACCTCCAGCCTCTTTCAAAACAGTCAGGGTTGCATAAGCTCCCTGAGGAAGATGCCATGCATCACCATTTGCATAGTACTGCAGATATAAATAAAGGAAACTTTTAAATGATGAAAAACATAAAGCTAGAAGAGATTTTAAAAAAAAATCATCTTTCATTGAGAAAAAGTGAAAGAATACAAAGACATATAAAAAAGAAGCCCACAGAATGGAAGGGACTCCAATCCAATAAAATAAGACCTAAAGGATAATTACAAAATGATTTTGTAACCGAAGCCCAAAGGGAAGCATGGAATCTCGATAAGGACTATACATCGTCCAGACTTCTAACTATCCCTCTAAACACCCTATTATTTCTTTTCCCCCATAAGTTCCATAAAAGCGCACACATGCCGGCTTGCCACAAAAATCTGCCTCTTTCTGGGAAAGTCGAATTGAGGAGGAACTCACTGATCAACATCCTCAGCTATGGATAGTTAGTCCTATGTTGCCCAAACGAATAAAAAAAAAAAAGGTCCCAACTATCACTGGCAAAATCACAACTCCAAAGGATATAATCCAAATCTTCCTCTGCCTTCCAATAAAGAATGCAACAAAAGGACCAAACAAAGGGGAATTCTTTCTCCAAAGCCTATCAAACGTATTAACTCTACCCTGGAAAACTTGTCAAATAAAAAACCTAACATTCTTCAACACTTTCACCTTCCACAGGAGAGAGAAGATAGACTCACTATGGGGAGAGGGATTCAGCAACGAAGCAAAGTAGGATTTACACGAGAACCCCTCAGAAGGATTAGGGCTTCAACAACGAATATCTCTCCTCCCCAACCTAAACTCGAACTTCTCAATCATGGAAAAAATGGTCATGACATCTGTCGTTTCCCTATTCGACAAAACACGACGGAACCCAAATGAAGACAATAGGGACATATTTCTACAACACTGCAACCAAGTAATCATATTTCTTCAAGTTAAGGACATATTTTCTTTGATTAACAAAGATACCTGTTGGAATTTTTAGTCTTTACAATTGTGTAAATGTTATGTCAATATTTAGTCATTATTGTTTTATTCTTTCCTTATATTGTAATGAGTCTCTTTCCTATATAAGAGACCTAGGTTGCACATGTTTGAATAACAATAATTATTCTCCTAAATTCAAGATGGTATCAGAAAGGTTAAACCCTAGAGTCTCTAAAACCCTAAAAACCCTAGCCACCATACTTTTTTGAAACCTTAGTCGTCGTTGCCGTCGAAACCCTAGCCACCATTCTTGATTGGTGCATCCCGGTGTCGGTGGCCTTGTGTTTTGCCTTGACCCTTACACCTCCGTTGCCACACCTAACCCTAGCTTCCACAGCTTTCGTGCTTTCGTTGCCGCCGACATCCATCGTCGTTGTTTGTCTGACCAAGCTCCACGTCGACCCGCGATCACGAGCTTTCTGTTGTCTGTGACCAAATCGACCCGTGACCATTCGACCCGCGAACCTGCACTGTGATCAGAACACTCGAGTCACCTCTGCAAGTCGTCATCGTCTGTCAAGTTCGCGTCGACAGGTCAGCAACTCCGTTCGTTCGTTGTCATTGGCAACTTTGTCCAGTAGTTCGAGGTCAGCAACTCCGTCCATCGCATACGAGACCTTGAGTCCGTGAGTTTCTTTCTGCATACACATTAAACCCTCGTTGCCGACCAACTGATCAGAACCCTCATCACCGACCAGAACACTCATCGCCGACTTCAAACGACACACCCTTCTTCCAGTCTGAGTATTTGTGTTCAGAGGTGAAGGAGTTTCGAGGGTTTGTGCTAGCTTTCATGATAGGATCAATCTAGTTGGTTCATTGGTTGGTTCACAATACATTTTTGGAGTTGGTTATTTGGGTTGGTTCAGTTCTGGTGTCTTTGGTCTGATTTGTATTTTATTATTTCCCATTTACTCATTTTTTGATTTCATGTCCAAGGAGCAAGTTCAACAAATCTTAAAATTGTTACCAACCAATTTATCATCTAATAATTTTTGTGTTTCATTGGCACAAACAGGTAATTATCCTCAACCTTTCACATGTGGCACTTCTCCGTGGATTATCGATTTCGGAGCTTCTTACCATATGACTAGTACCTCTCACTTTTTTAACTCATACTCTCCTTCCTATTCTAGTGAAAAAAATCGAATTGCAAATGACATTTTTTTTCTATTGCAGAAAAATGAACTATTAAATTTACTGAAAATATTTCTTTACAATATGTCTTACATGTTCCAAAATAAGCCTGTAATCTTTTACCTATCAGCAAACTTTCTAGAGATTCTAATTGTCGTGTATATTCTTTGAATCTCATTGTATTCTTCAAGATCAGGAATTGGAGAAGATGATTGGGAATGCTAGGATGCTAGATGGCCTTTACTTGATGAAAGTTCTTTTAGTAATAAAATAACTCAGGGTTTCAGTAGTATTAGTTCTCTTTCTGGTAAAGAACAAATTATGTTTTGGCATCTTAGGCTAGGACATCCTAGTTTTCCTTATCTCAAGCATTTATTTCCAAGTTTATTTAAGGGATTTGATTGCTCCTATTTGATTGTGAAAGTTGCATTTTAGCAAAAAATCATCGTTCCACGTATTTACCTAAACCTTACAAAGCTTCCAAACTATTTTATTTAATTCATAGTGATGTTTGGGATACTTCTAAAATTAGGACTCGGAGTGGGAAAAGATGGTTTGTTACTTTTAATGACAACCATACTCGTCTATCTTGGGTGTACTTAATGGAAAAGAAATCTGGGGTGAAAGATATTTTTAGAAATTTTTACAATATGATCAAAACCCAATTTCAAACCAAAATTTGCATTTTACACTATGATAATGGAACTGAATATTTTAATGAATCTCTTGGTGAGTTTTTAAAAGATAAAGGTATTATTCACCAAACTATTTGCTGAGATACTCCTCAACAGAATGGTGTTGCTGAAAGAAAAAATAGGCATTTACTTGAAGTAGCTCGTGCTATAATGTTTTCCATGAATGTTCCGAAACATTTATGGGGCGAAGTAATTCTCACAACTACTTATCTCATAAATAGAATGCCTAGTAAGATTTTGAATTTTAAAACTCTCATTGATTGCTTTAAAAATATTTTTCCATAATCTATATTTTGATTTACCTCTCAAATTTTTTGGATGTACTACTTATGTTTGCATCCCTAGTCACTTTCAATCAAAACTTGATCATAGAGCCGTTAAATGCTTGTTTGGGTTACTCTTCAAATCAAAAAAGGTATAAATGTTTTCTGAGCATGGATGTGTCTTTTTTAGAAAATCAACCATATTCTACCCAAAGTTCTCTTCAGGGGGAGAAACCAAATTTGGAAGATAACTTTTGGGATGTAAACTCCTCTTCCTATCCTTATTTGTCCTGATGTTACTAGTCCTTTGGTGCCAAGTATAGAAAGATAAGAAACCAGTGGGTTGTAAATGAGTGTTCACCATAAAATGCAATGCAGATGGTAGCATTGAGAGGTATAAGGCCAGACTAGTAGCTAAAGACTTCACCCAAACATATGGGATTGATTATCAGGAAACATTCGCTCCAATTGCTAAAATTAACTCTATTCGAGTACTTTTGTCTCTTGCAGCTAATTCAGAATGGTCTCTCTACCAACTTGATGTGAAAAATGTTTTTCTCAATGGTAACCTTAAGGGAGAAGTTTTTATGCATTTACCACTAGGTTCTGAAAAGGAACTTGGAAGTAATAAATCTCTATATGGCCCTAAACAGTCTCCAAGAGCTTGGTTCGAACAGTTTGGAAAAGTTGTGTCTAGTTATGGATTTCTTCAAAGTCAAGCTGACCATATTATATTTTATAAACACCTTGAGAATAATAAAATCTCTATTCTGATTGTCTATGTAGATGATATTATTCTCACAAGTGATGATGAAGTAGGTCTAGTTGATCTCAAGAAAAACCTTGCAACTAAGTTTCAAATCAAGGACTTGGAAACGTTAAAATATTTCCTTGGGATGGAATTTGCAAGATCAAGGAAAGGTATCTTTGTAAATCAAAGAAAATATGTCCTTGACTTACTTGAAAAACAAGATTACTTAGATGCAGAGTTGCTGAAACTCCTATTGAGCCCAATTTGAAATTAGAAGCAGCAAAAGAAGAAGAAATAAAGGATAATGAGATAAAAGACTTATAGGGAGACTAATTTATTTGTCTCATACACGCTCGGACATTGTGTTTGTTGTAAGGATGGTAAGTCAGTTTATGCATGCACCTGGACCAACTCATTTTGAAGCTGCCTATAAGATTTTAAGATATTTAAAAGGAGCTCCAGGTAAAGGTATTTTATTCAAAAAGAATAATCACTTCAAGGTAGAAGTCTATACAAATGCAAACTGGGCTGGAAGTACTACTGATAAAAGATCTACCTCAGGCTAATGTTCCTTTGTTGGAAGGAATCTAGTTACATGACGAAGCAAAAGGCAGAATGTAGTGGCTAGGAGTAGTGCTGAAGCAGAGTTTAGAGTCTTAGCCCATGGAATTTGAAGGCATATGGATCAAAAGAATACTTGAAGAATTTAAGTTTCCTCAGACTAAGCCTATTCGAATTTATTGTGACAATAAGGTTATCATATCTATAGTTCACAATCCAATTCTACATGATAGAACGAAACACATTGAGGTTGACGAACATTTTATCAAAGAAAAGATTGATACTAGTGCAATATGTATCCCTTATCTTCTGACGACAGAGCAAATTGTTGATGTGCTAACTAAGGGACTTCCAAAGAAGCAATTCGATAAACTAATTGACAAGCTGACTATGGAAGACATCTTTAAACCAGCTTGAGGGGGAGTGTTGGAATTTTTAGTCTTTACAATTGTGTAAATATTATTTGTGAATATTTAGTCATTATTGTCTTTATTCTTTCCTTATATTGTAATGGGTCTTTCTCCTATATAAGAAGACCTAGGTTGCACATGCTTGAATAACAATAATTATTCTCCTAAATTCAAGAATACCTTTCTTTGATCTAGTAAATTCCATCCCAAAGAAATATTTTAATGTTTCCAAGCCCTTGATTTGTTGAAATTCTCTTGCAAGATTTTTCTTGAGATCAACTAAACCTTCTTCACCATCACCTGTGAGAATAATATCATCTACATAGACAATCAAAAATGAGATTTTATTATTCTCATGGTGTTTATAAAATATTGTATGGTCAACTTGACTCAAAACAAATCCATAACTAGACACAATTTTTCTAAATCGTTCGAGTTAAGCTCTTGAAGACTGTTTGAGGCCATAGAGAGATTTCTTTAATCTGCCGATATTATTACACTCGAATTCCTTTTCAAAACCTAGTGGTAAATTGTTAGGCCCCCAATTAGTAAAGTATATACTAGGAGGGGCAAAAAGGGGAAATAAGTAGTTGGTTAATGGTCTGGGAGTTATGGGAGGAAGTTATGTAAGGGTAAGGGTAGTTTATAAGTGTATGGGGGGAGGTAGTTTCGTTTTATGCTTTGTTTTAGTGTGAAGTCTCTGTAAGAGAAGGAGAGATTCTAGCACTCTTGAATTTGTTGGGTTTGTAAAGCCTTTTGGTTGTTATAATACATCTACATACTATCATCTTGTAAGGAGATACCTTACAAATTGGTATCAGAGCCATCAAACCTGGGTAGGTGGTCGAAGATGACGCAGAAAAAGATGGAGGAACGGCTAGAGGCCAATGAGCGTGAGATGTTTGAGTTAAAGACCGGCATTGAAGAAGGGATGCAGGACGTGCGGAAGGCCATTGCTACACTTGCGGCGGAAGTGGCCAACCTTCGTCGACCTGAGCCTTCCGGCATCACTGATGGCGCAAGTCTCCGTCACAAGGAGCCGATAGAGGCAGGGGAGCACTCGGGCGCAAGCAACGATGGGGCGGGTAAGCTTCAGCCCGATCCTGTGGTGGATGCCATGAGCGATCGTCACAAGTTTAAGAAAGTAGAAATGCCTGTTTTTGGTGGTGATGACCCGGACAACTGGATGTTTCGGGCCGATCGGTACTTTCAAATACATAACCTATCCGATATTGAGAAGTTAACAGTGTCAGTTATTAGTTTTGAGGGCGTCGCGTTGAATTGGTATCGTGCGAAAGAGGAACGGGAGCCATTCAAGGATTGTATGGATCTGAAACTCCGATTGCTCAAGCGATTCCGGAAGAAGAGAACTGGTACGGTTTGTGGACAGTTCTTGGCGGTTAAACAGACATCTACCGTCCTGAAATATTGTGCCGAGTTTGAAGCGTTGGTGGCGCCTTTGCCTCATTTGACCAATGAAGTGTTAGAGAATACGTTTATGAATGGCTTGTCGTCGGTGATGCAGGCCGAGGTACGTTGTTTTCGCCCAGTGGGTCTTGATGATATGATGGAGAAAGCCCAGTTGGTGGAAGATCGCGAGACTACTCGTGTGGAGGAAGAGGGCCCGCGTTCCTCTCGGTCCAGGGGGCACTGGGAGTCCAAACCTGATTACGGACCCAAGAGGTTCAAGGCCCACCAGACTCGCACCGTTACTTTAGCCCATAATCCACCTGCACATCCTCGACAAGATGGGGGTACCAGAAGGATAACGGACGCGGAGTTCCAGGCACGGCGAGATAAGGGCATTTGCTTTAAATGTGAGGAGAAATATACAGTCGGCCATCGATGTAAGGCTAAGGAATTGCGAATGTTGGTAGTGCAGGCTAACGGTGAAGAGTTGGAAGTTTGTGAAGACGACTATATTCCTAAACAGGCCGAGGCGGAAACGACTGAGGAGATGGATGATGCCGTTGAACTATCTCTCAACTCGGTTGTTGGTTTTACTGGACCTGGTACGATCAAAATGCGGGGCAAGATTGATATGGAGGAAGTAACGGTCTTGATCGACAGTGGGGCTACCCACAATTTCATTACCCAACGGTTGGTCGACGACCTGAAACTTCCTCTAACCGAAACGGCGCATTATGGGATCCTTATGGGCGCGGGACCACCAATCAAGGGTCGAGGCGTATGCAAAGGTGTGGTCTTGTCTCTTGGGGATCTTACAGTCGTTGAGAATTTCCTTCCATTGGATTTGGTGGGCGTTGATGTGGTCTTGGGTATGCATTGGCTCCATACTTTGGGAGAAACAAGGGTGAATTGGACCACTTTGACGATCTCTATTGAACGAGATGAGGGTGATGTGGTCCTTAAAGGCGATCCTAGTTTGACTAAGACCCATGTGTCTTTAAAACGGATGATGAAAGCATGGGACGAGAATGACCAGGGTTACTTGGTTGAGTTCAAATCCCTGGAGGCATTGGTCGATTATGCTGAGTTTGTTGCTCTTACTCCAACCGAGCCTGTCCCTATCTCTACTCAGCAACTCCTCGACGAGTATGTCGATATATTCCAGATGCTTGACGGATTACCACCACAGCGAGGCATTGATCATCAGATACACATGAAAGAGGGAGCTCAGCCGGTAAATGTCCGCCCATATCGTTATTCGTAGGTTCAGAAGAATGAGATCGAACGCTTAGTACCCGAGATGCTTCTTGCTGGGGTCATTCAGCCTAGTGTCAGTCCTTTTTCCAGCCCCGTCCTCCTCGTTAAGAAAAAGGATGGCAGTTAGAGGTTTTGTGTTGATTACCGAGCTTTGAACAATGTCACTGTGCCGGACAAGTTCCCTATCCCGGTGGTGGAAGAGTTGTTGGATGAGCTACATGGGTCCAAGGTCTACTCCAAGATTGATTTACGGGCCGGATATCATCAAATTCGCGTCCATCCTGATGATATTAAGAAAACAGCCTTCCGAACTCACGAGGGCCATTATGAATTCTTAGTTATGCCTTTTGGACTCAGGAACGCTCCTTCAACTTTTCAAGCTTTGATGAACAACATTTTTCAAGCCGTATCTCCGTAAGTTTATCTTGGTTTTCTTTGATGACATACTAATCTATAGTTTGACGTATGAGGACCACTTGCGACATTTAACCGTGGTGTTTGATGTCCTGCGGAGCAACCAGCTGAAGGCCAACATGTCTAAATGTCAGTTTGTGCAGGAGAGAATTGAATATCTGGGGCACGTTATTTCGGCCCGTGGTGTGGAGGCAGATCCAGAGAAAATTCGTGCCATGATGGAGTGGCCTGCGCCACGGAATTTGCGGGAGTTGCAGGGTTTCTTGGGGTTAACTGGATATTACAGACGTTTTGTGTGCAATTATGGGAAAATCGCTGCTCCATTGACACAGTTGCTCAAGGTTGGGGCGTTCGAATGGGGGGCGACAACCACGGAGGCTTTTGAGCAACTAAAGCAGGCAATGGTCACATTACCTGTCTTAGCTTTACCAGATTTTTCCCAGGCTTTTGTTGTAGAAACCGATGCTTCTGGAACCGGTCTTGGGGCAGTTTTGACTCAGAATAGGAGGCCAATTGCATATTTTAGTCACACGTTATCAGCCCGTGCCCAGCTTAAATCTGTTTATGAAAGAGAACTCATGGCTATTGTCTTGGCTGTGCAACGATGGAGGCCATACCTGTTGGGTCAAAGATTTGTTGTCAAAACGGATCAAAAAGCCTTGAAATATCTTTTGGATCAGCGGGTGGTTCAACCGCAATATCAAAAGTGGTTAGCAAAGTTGCTCGGCTACGATTTCGAGGTTCATTATCGACCGGGACCAGAGAATAGGGTGGCAGATGGATTGTCTCGCGTGTTGCCTGCAGTTCACATCACTCAGTTGGTGGCACCAGCCATCTTGGATGTGGGAATAGTGGGGAGAGAGGTGGCTCAAGACAGTAAACTGATGAGCACCATCCGAAAGCTGCAGGATGATCCTGATAGTGTCCCTAAGTTCGAGTGGAGTAAAGGGAAGTTACTATACAAGAAGCGGTTAGTCCTCTCTAAAACTTCTTCACTCATTCCGTCAATCTTACATACCTTTCATGCTTCCGTATTGGGTGGTCACTCGGGTTTTCTGCGAACTTATAAGCGTTTGACGGGAGAATTGTATTGGGAAGGAATGAAAAGTGATGTGAAGCGGTATGTGGCTGAGTGTTTAGTTTGTCAACAAAACAAAACCATGGCCGCATCTCCAGCAGGTCTGCTGCAGCCTCTTGAGGTCCCCGATCGCATTTGGGAGGAGATTTCCATGGATTTCGTGGAAGGGTTGTCGAGATCAAAAGGGATGGATACGATCCTAGTGGTTGTGGATAAACTGAGTAAGGCAGCGCACTTTCTATGTTTGAAACACCCATTTACTGCCAAGTCCGTGGCTGAGATGTTTATCAACGAAGTGGTTCGCCTTCATGGATTTCCCAAATCCATAGTTTCGGACAGGGATCGGATATTTCTTAGCAATTTCTGGTCTGAGCTCTTTCGTTTGCAGGGTACTAAATTATGTCGAAGCACAGCTTATCATCCACAATCGGACGGGCAAACAGAGGTGGTGAACAAAGCTGTGGAGCTCTATTTGCGATGCTTTTGCAGCGAGCAGCCTCAGAAATGGAGTCAATGGATTTGTTGGGCGGAGTATTGGTACAACACTACATATAATAGTTCCATTGGAATGACCCCATTCCAGGCCGTGTATGGTCGTCCACCACCACCTTTATTGACTTATGGTGATATGAAGACAACAAATGCGAACCTTGATCAGCCTCAAGGATCATCTTCAGAAGGCACAAGAGAGAATGAAGAAGTTTGCTGATCGGAAGCGACGGGAAGTGAGTTTTGAGGAGGGGGACTGGGTATTCCTTAAGGTTCGTCCCTATCGTCAAGCATCAATTGCCAAGAAAAGGAACGAAAAGCTGTCTCCTAAGTTTTTTGGGCCTTACCGAATTTCCTCAAAGGTAGGATCCGTGGCTTACCGGTTGGAATTGCCCCCAGACTCGATGATTCATCCCGTGTTTCATGTCTCCCAGTTGAAGAAAGCTTTGGGGGATCATCAATCTGTCCACAATGGGCCTCCGGTTTTGACAGATGCATTTGAGTGGCTCGCTTATCCGGAGGATGTCTATGCCGCTAACCATGAGTTTACAGAGGTTTTAATTGGGTGGCGAGGTTTGCCCGAGCATGAGGCCACTTGGGAAAAGTGGAGCGACATTCAGCAGCAGTTCCCTGACTTCAACCTTGAGGACAAGGTTTTTAATCGCGCCGGGAGTAATGTTAGGCCCCCAATTACTAAAGTATATACTAGGAGGGGCAAAAAGGGGAAATAAGTAGTTGGTTAATGGTCTGGGAGTTATGGGAGGAAGTTATGTAAGGGTAAGGGTAGTTTATAAGTGTATGGGGGGAGGTAGTTTCGTTTTATGCTTTGTTTTAGTGTGAAGTCTCTATAAGAGAAGGAGAGATTCCAGCACTCTTGAATTTGCTGGGTTTGTAAAGCCTTTTGGCTGTTATAATACATCTACATACTATCATCTTGTAAGGAGATACCTTACATAAATACATAAAAACTTCTTCCTTAAGATCGCCATTGAGAAAAGCATTTTTCACATCAAGTTGGTTGAGAGGCCACTCTGAATTAGCTGTGGGAGACAAAAGGACTCCAATAGAATTAATTTTGCAGAAAAACAATTTGCTTCTTGATAATCGATTCCATAGGTCTACGTGAAGCCTTTAGCAACTAATCTAGCCTTGTATCTCTCAATACTACCCTCTGCTTTACATTTTACGGTGAACACCCATTTACATCCCACTAATTTCTTATCTTTTGGTAACTCTACTAATTCCCACGTACTATTTTGCGTTAGAGCATTCATCTCCTCCGTAGTTTCTAGTTTCCAATTTGGATCTTCTAAGGCTTCATGTATATTTCTTGGAACAAAAAAATCCATTATCCTAGATGTGAAAGCTCGGTGACTATTTAACAAATTTTGATATGAAATGTAGTTTGCAATAGGATATTTGGTACAACTTCAAATACCTTTTCTAACGATTACGGGAACATCGAGATTAGACACAACTAGTAAAATGGTTTGAATAGTGGAAGAAGTAGGAATAAGAGAAGGGCTACTAAACTTTTTAGTTTCAGTTTCCGAAGTCTCAAATTGACTATTTGGTCTTTGTTCATTTGACTGAATTTCCTCCTAGTATAAAATCTAAACTCGGGAACTTGATTAATAGAATCATTCTATAGTATTTATGTCCATGATTGAGAATTTTCTACTTGGCATCAAAGGACTTAGTAAAATCAGAATAAATAGGACTAGGAAGAGGAACAAAAATATCTCAAAAATTATCTTCCAAATTCTTTTGCTCCCCTAAGAGAGATTTTTTGGTAAAATATGGCTGATTTTTTAAAAATGATATATCCATACTCACAATTTTTTTTTTTTTTTTTTTTTTTTTTTGAGGATCAAAACATTTATAATCCTTTTGACTTGAAGAATAACCCAAAAAAAAAATACATTTAACAGTTTTATGATCAAGTTTTGATCAAAAGTGACTAGATATGTGAATGTAAGTGGTACACCCAAAAACTTTGATAGGTAAAATTAGAATATATGTATGAGGTTGGAAAAACATTTTTAAAACATTCAATGAGAGTTTTTACATTCAAGACCTTACTAGGCATCTTATTTATTAATTAGGTAGGCAGCTATAAGAACTACTTTCCCCCATAAATACTCGAAACATGCATGGAAAACATTGTAGCACGAACTACTTCAAGTAAATGTCTGTTTTTTTCTTTCAACGATCTCATTCTACTGAGGAGTACCTCAACAAGTAGACTGATGGTTTTTTCAAGAAATCACCAAAAAATTCATTGAAATACTCCGTTCTATTATCAGAATATAAAATGCAAATTTTAGTTTGAAATTGGGTCTCAATCATCATTGTAAAACTGTTTGAAAATGTCTTTCAGCTCATTTTTTTTTGTCATTAAATAAACCTAAGATAAACAATTATAGTCAAAAGAAACAAACCATCTTTTTTCCACTGTGAGTACTAATTTTAGAAGCATTCCAAATGTCACTATGAATTAAATAAAATGATTTAGAAGCTTTGTAAGTGTTTGGAGAATATGTGGAATGATGATTTTTTGCTAAAATGCAACTTTCACAATCAAAGGAGGAACAATCAATTCTTTTAAATAAGTTTAGGAACAATTATTTGAGATAGGAAAAACTTGGATATCCTAGCCTAAGATGTCAAAGCATAATTGGTTCTTTAATTGAAAGAGAACTAACACTACTAAGATCCAGAGTTACTTTATTACTAAAGGTACCTTCATCAAAGTGAATTCTAATTTCTGAAAAATCCAGTGAGTTAAGAAAGTAAATCGATAATTAGAATCTCTAGAAAGTTTGCCGACAAATAAAAGATTACAGACTAATTTTGGAACAGGAAGAACAGATTAAGGCAATTGTGGAGTTTGAGTCACAATAATTTTCAACCAACATTATGTTTTCCATTGTAGAGAAGGAATAAACAATATTGAAAAAATGACACCCAAACCAAACCAAACCGAACCAATGATAAACTAAACCGAACAGGAATAAAACAAACCAAACCGACGCCTAAACCTAATCGAATCAGATCCTAAACCAAACCAAACCTGAATAAATAAACCAACTGAAATCTGATTTTAACATGACGCGAATGGTCACCCATACAATCCAGCAAACAATACAATTCATTGAACTACAAAGACAAGCAAACGAACACCATAACACTGTCGTAGAACTACAGTCCCCTCCGATGAAGACGTTTACAAAGTACGAACGGACAAAACAAAGGGTGAAGCAAACAATAATCTTTCAGCAAACACTAACACGAATGTCTAATAAGTCAAAGATGGGCTATGGTTGAAGACGAACACGAAGGCCGAACAAGTCGATGTTAGGCCACAATTGAAGGCTAACACGAAGACCTCTGGCTATGGTTGAAACATGGCAACACAAGCGTATTAATCAAGGAAAAACAAAGCCACCGACACTAGAAGTAGGATGAACCAATCATAATCAAGAATAGCAACTAGGAATCTGCTAGCGACGGCTAGGGTTTCAAAAATGGTGGTTAGGGTTTTTACTGTTGTGGCTAGGGTTTTAAGTGTTTTAGAGATCGCTAGGATATACCCGCTCTAAAACCATCTTAAATTTGGGAGAATAATAGTATGTTATTCAAATATGTGCAACCTAGGTATTCTTATATAGAAGAAAGACTCACTCAAACAAGGATCATAAAGACGCTAATGACTAAAAATATTGACAACTAATGTTGACACAATTCTAAAGACTAGAGATTCCAACATTTATTTAGATAGATCGACCCCTAGATAGAAATAAAACTTGACAAGCAAACATATATGTTCCCATAACTATTGCTATTAAAATGCACGCAAATCATTTTCTATGAGATAAAGATTGGCCATGTAAATAATACTAAAAAGATTGTTCATAAAACATCACCTGATAGACTTCTTCAAAGTAACCATCATCAGCACAACCAGTGGCTTCTGAAACGACAAGTTTCCAAAACGGCCTTCCGTCTCCCTGTCAATATGTAGTACAGCCAACAAAGGGGTAGCGTTTCCACGATAAATAAAACATCTAAAATAGCTTGATGAAATTATTATGGAAGATAAAAACAACAAACTGTTATTTATAGTACTTATGTCTGAAAAATAGGGAGGATAAAAAATAATAGCACAATGCTACAATCATAAAGGTTATAGCAAGAATGAAGAATACAGTGGAAGAAGAAACAGTTTGATAAATCTTAAATCCTGAGTAAACCTTGATTGGCCGAGTCAGATATGGTGACCGAGAAAGAGGAGGGACTTCGAAGGTTGACGCAAGCTTTTTCTTCATTGTTGGTTTATATTAGTAGTAAATATATTAATTAGGTATTCATTAATAGTTGTATTTACTATTCTTATTTTTATTCTTCTTTCATTTCTTATGTTGGGTCTTCCTCCATAAGAGAGTTATATATCTTACCATTTGATTATTGAAATATAATAATATATACCATTCAAAGTAATATGATATCAGAGCTAGGAAAATAAAAACCCAAACTTTTTAGTCAGAATCAAACCCTAACCGCTGCCACAGCAAACATACTTCCAATCACAAGCCGTCATTTGCAGGTTCGAGTCGAGGCCGTTTGCAAGTTGTTCGCAAATTCAAAGTTGCAAGCCATCGTCAACAACTTCACCGCTACTGCTCTGTCACACTACTATCCCTTCACTGCACGTTGTCAATCGCATGCCTCCACCACGTCGTCAATCACACACTTCTATTGTTAATCGCAAATTTAGCTAAGTGTCTCCAGCTTCTGTGATTCGCTGGAGAAGGTTAGCCTGAGGAGCAGCTTTGCCACCATCAATTCGCAAGCAAGGATAAGGAGGAACCTAGGTTAATTTGGATTTTAACTTGGTTTAAGAACCCAATTCAGTTTGGTTCGAGAAACCTAGTTTGATCTGGTTTGAGGAAATTGGTTCGGACTGGTTTGAGAAACCCGGTTCGATTTGGATCCATTGAACTAAGGAAATCTCTTGTCCATCAATAAACTTTCTAAAGATTTCAAATACCATGTTTTCTTTGAATCTCATTGTATTTTGGGAAAAATACACTTTTGGTCCCTGAGGTTTGAGTTAGGTATCATTTTGGTTCCTGAGTTTTCAAACTCAACAATTTAGCCCCTAAGGTTTGGTTTTAGTTTCAATTTAGTCCCTTCATCCATTTTTCCGTTAAAAACTAATGGTTTTCTGACGTGGCACCTATTTTTTATTTTAAAAATATATTTTTTTAATTTTTAAAATTAATAATATATTAAATATTTTTTTTTATTTTCCTTTTCTTTTTCTTTTTTCTTCATCTTCTTTCTCCTCATCTTCTTCCTCAACTTTAGTTCAAGCTCCGCCGCCGACCGCCTCCGCTGCCGTCGGAAACCACCATTTTCCAATTTTTTTCCTCTTTTTTCTCCTATTTTCTTCTTCCTCTCTCTCCTTTTCTTCTTCTTCTTCCCTCCTCCTCCCTTCCCTTTCTTCAATGTTTTTTCAACAAAACAAAGGGTTTTTTTAAAAAAAAAAAAAAAAGAAAAGAAAACGAATGGGACAAAACCCATGAGTTTCGTTTCAATCTGGAACGAAACCCATGAGTTTCGTTTCAGATCTGGAACGAAACCCATGAGAGTTTCGTTTCAGATCTGGTTCAGATCGAGGAAGGCTGACCATGACTCGTCCAAGCCGGCATCTTCTTCGTTAGGCCACCCAATCGCATGCAGCAGCCATTGCCAAGACAGATCTAAGCTACCCAATCCCACGCAGTAGCCCTGACAGATCTAAGCCACCCAATCGTTCGGCGTCTTCTTCTTCGTTTGGCCACCCAGTCCCACGCTGCTCAACGTCTTCGTCTTCTTCTTTCGGTGTCGTCGACGCCAGTAGGGGGAGCTCATCCTCCCTCTCCCTCCTTTCTATTAAAAAAAAAAAAGAAAATGAATAGAAAGGTTAAAGAAAAAGAAAGGAGAAGAAAATGAAAAAAAAAAAAAAAAAAAAAAAAAAGTTGTTGTCGCCAGCAAGCGGCGGTGCTATGGCGGCCAGCACTGGTGGTGGTGGTGGTGGTTTTGTTGAAAAGAAGATGGAATAGAAGAAGAGAGAGAAGAAAAGAAATAAATAAATATATATATAGAAATAATATTTTTTTTGTTTTAATATTTTTTATTTTAAAAATTAAAAAAATATATATTTTTTAAATAAAAATAGATGCCACATCAGAAAACCGTTAGTTTTTAATGGAAAAATGGATGGAGGGACTAAAATGAAACTAAAACCAAACCTTAGGGGCTAAATTGTTGAGTTTGAAAACTCAGGGACCAAAATGAAACCTAACCCAAACCTCAGGGACCAAAAATGTATTTTTACCTTGTATTTTTCGAGACCAAACCTCAGGGAGGACGCACTAGAACATGCACTTTGCACTCGATAAGGGTGGTAATTTAGACGATGTAAAGACATAAAATCCTTAACCTCCATTTTGATCAAGCCCCTCGTTGTTGCAATAAAACATAGCATTCTAAGAGAATACTCCATCCATTCGAAGCAAACTGGGCAAGAGCTAAATTGACATGCGTCCGAAAATATTGGGGCAGTAGATGAAGAGAGAGTCGGACCCCAAATTGAAACACGGGAAGATAAAGTGCAACTCCATCAGCCAGAGGATTGTCAGCACCTCTTCGATTTCACATGGATCGACCACAAACCAAGAGGCCAAGGGCCAAGAAGGGTCTTGGCCAAATCCTAGATGGTCGAAGGGTCTTGGCCAAATCCTAGATGGTCGAGCCCATGGGAGTTGACCAAAGGCCAAAAGGCCAAGGCCCATTGGACCTTGGCCACGACTAATAAAGCCAGTGTGAATAGAGAGTTTGTTCTTAGTTTCAAAAGCATAGTCACAGAGAGTTTGTTCTTAGTTTCAAAAGCATAGTCACAGATTGCACTACCACTGAAGATATCATAGAACCCAAACCCAATCTGGCAACACTCCATTATTCCTTTGGACCAGACACAATAGTCTCCTCATGTAACTACAAAGTATTAGAGAAAATACTCATCTATTCACATTAGATAATAACACATATATATAGGAATACAAGAAAACCCTAACTTAAGGAATGTACAATTACGATACGATAAAAGACAACTATACAAAATAACATATATCAATGAATATGAATGAATGAAAATATTTGTTTCTTGTTTCACAAAATAACATATATCATAACACTCCCCCTCCAGTTGGAGCAAATATGTCAACCATGTCCAGCTTGTTGCAGAGATAAGTTATTCTGGCTCCTTTTAATGCTTTGGTAAGAATATCTCCCAATTGTTCTCCTGTCTTCACATATCTCGTGGACACCAACCCTTTTTGTACTTTCTCACAAATAAAATGACAACTCACTTTAATATGTTTAGTCCTCTCATGAGACACTGGATCAGATGCAATGTGAAGTGCAACTTGATTATTACACCATAATTAAGCTTGCATAGTAATATTGAACCTTATCTCCATCAACGGTTGATGTATCCATACTTTCTCACACAAATTGTGTCATAGCTCTATATTTTGCGTGAAACCACATTCTGCTTCTTACTCTTTCATGAAACCACATTGTCTCCTACAAAGACACAATATCCAGAAGTTGATCTTTTATCTTCTTTAGATCCAGCCCAAACAGCATCTGAAAACATTCAACTTTTGTATGACCATGATCTTTATATAAGATTCCACACCTTGAAGCAACTTTTAAGTAGGCATAGAATTTGTTCTACTGCAGCCAAATGATCTACAGTAGGTGATAACATATACTAACTTACAATACTTACTGAATAAGCGATGTTTGGTTGTGTCGCTATTAGATAATTCAAAACCAATTCTTTCAAGATCTTTAAATAATTCTCCTTTGGTTAGTTGCAAACTTGATATCATTGGAGTACTAGGAGGTGGTTTAACTCCTAGTTTTCCTATCTCAGATAACAAAGTACATATTTTCGTTGTGACAAAAAGATACCCTTCTTGCTTCTCATCACTTCAATACCCAGAAAGTACTTTAGTGTTCCCAGATCCTTAGTATGAAACTGGCCCTCAAAGAAAGTTCTGAGAGAGGCTATTGATAACTTGCAAAAAGCAAGTTATTTATCATCCAAATCTAACGGCTACTTATTAATAGAATGCCTAGTAAGATCTTAAATTTTAAAACTCCCATTGATTCCTTTAAAAATGTTTTTCCAAAATCTCGCCTATATTTTGATTTACCTCTCAAAGTTTTTGGGTGTACTACTTATATTCACATCCCTAGTCAGTTTTGGTCAAAACTTGATCATAGTGACACTCTCCCTTAAGTTGGTGAATGAATGTTTTTTTTCTTTCCTTTTATTTTCTAGGGTAATTTGATATTTAGACTAGCTCTGTATTCATCTTTTCCATACAAGGAAGAATATTTTTTTTTCCTCCTTTGCATTGACAAGTGAGAATGAAAACAAGTTAGTTTGTGATGAAAAGCATGTCATTCCTAATTCTATAACTAGCAAAGCATTTCATCCATGTGAGATCACTACTCTTGCACCACTCATGCATAAAGAACCATGTTTTGATGTTTGCAAATTGAATGAACATGCTAACATCAAGATCAAGGAAATTGATTCACTTGGAGACGCATGTCTTATTGAAGCCATCTTGCATAAAAAATCATTTGTAGGTATTTGTGAGCCAGAAGTGAATGACAAAGTGTTAGGGACCAAGGCAGTATGGAATGCCTTTTGTCCCACATTGGAAAGATATGGACTCCTAATGGGGTATATAAGTGATTGGTTCTCCCTCCCCAATCGTCTAGCTTTTCGAGTGTGGCTCTCCAACTACTTAGATACTTAACAATTGGTATCAGAGCTAATGGTCGACGGCACCGGAGAGGAGTTGCAGCGGAGGGGCTGACCGAAACCAGCTGAGTGAAGCGTCGCCGTGCATAGCCGCTGAGACGTCGACTTTCCGGGGAGGGGCAATTGTTAGGGACCAAGGTAGTATGGGATGCCTTTGTTCCACATTGGAAAGATATGGGCTCCTAATGGGGTATATAAGTGGTTGGTTTTCCCTCCCCAATTGTTTGGCTTTTGGAGTGTGGCTTTTGGTCGTTAGGCATCTAAGTAGTTGGAGAGCCACACCCCAAAAGCCAGGTGATTGGGGAGGGAGAACCAACCACTTATATACCCCATTAGGAGCCCATATCTTTCCAATGTGAGACAAAGGCATCTCATGGTGCCTTGGTCCCTAACACAAAGACAATAACAATGAACTTGGCGTATGAGAATTAGGCCAAGTGAAAAGAGTTGTGAGGTTAGTTCTCTTTTCTGTTGTGCTTACAAAGCATAACATACTTGCGACCCATTAGTCTTATTTCTTGTGCTTACAAGATCATTGCTCGTGTTTTATCTAATCGTTTAAAGAAAGTCCTCCCTTACACCATTGCTGAAAATCATATGGTTTTCGTATCTAATCGACAAATTTTGGATGCTTCATTGATTGCGAATGAATTGATTGATGACGGGAAATTCTCTAATAAGAGAGGTGTGGTTATTAAGTTGGATTTCAAAAAGGCATTTGATAAAGTTGATTGGGATTTTCTGGATGTTGTCCTTCAAGCTAAAGGCTTTGGTTGTGTTTGGTGTAAGTGGATTAGGGGTTGTATCTCTAGTGCAAATTTTTCAATCATTATCAATGGGCGACCTAGAGGTAAAATCATTCCAACGAGGGGAATTCGACAAGGGGATCCCCTATCTCCTTTCCTCTTTATATTAGTCTCTGATTGTTTAAGTCGATTATTGACCTACAGTGCACAAATGGGGAAGATTATGACTCATCCTGTTGGCAATTCTTCCCTAAATGTGAGTCACTTACAGTTTGCAGATGATACTTTGTTATTCTCTACCATTGATTCTTTCCATGGACAATCTTTTTTATATCATTAAAGTATTTGAACTTGCATCTGGTTTGAATATTAACTTTGGCAAAAGTGAACTATTGGGGATTAATGTTGGTGATTCAGAATTAGAAGTTTTAACTTCAAAGTTTGGCTTCAAAAAAGGAGATTGGCCAACAACCTATCTTGGTCTTCCCTTAGGTGGAAATCCTAAGTTAACATCATTTTGGCAGCCAGTAATGGAGAGAATTCAACGCAAGCTTCACAATTGGAAGTATTCGTACATTTCAAAAGGTGGTCGTGGTAGGTACACTCTTATTCATGCGACTCTCTCGAGCATGCCTATTTATTACCTATCTTTGTTTAAAATGTCATCTAAGGTAGCCAAATCTTTAGACAAGCTCATTCGAGACTTCTTTTGGGAAGGTTCCACAGGTGATGGGGGTACACAACATTAATTGGTCGAAAACCCAACTCCCTCATATTATGGGAGGCCTTGGCATTGGTATTTTTCAACTTAGAAATTCTACGCTTTTATCAAAATGGATTTGGAGATTTTTGCATGAGCATGATAGTCTCTGGCAAAAATTCATTTCTGCTAAGTATTATAATGTGGCTGGTTGTGGCGGGTGGCCAAAGCAAATTGTGGGAGGATCAACAAAATCCCTTTGGAAGTTTATTTGTTCTACCATTGATGTTGTTGGTAGTCATATAAAAAAACGGCTTGAAAACGGGATGCATACATCTTTTTGGAATAATACATGGCTAGGCATCGTTCTTCTTAAATTATCATATCCTCGACTTCATCGGTTATCAACTAGACTTACAGATTCAGTTGCTCAAGTTTGGAATTCAGAATCTAAAGCATGGGATTTGGGCCTCCGTCGAAATTTAAATGAGGAGATTATGGAATGGGCCAATCTCTCAGATCTCCTATCTGCAGTCATCATTAGAAATGTTCAAGATTCTTGGTTATGGCCTCTTGACTCTTCTAATGCTTTTACCGTCAAATCTCTGATGGAAGATTTAGTCCATTCAAATGGGTCATCTCGGAACAACCTATTCTCGATAATTTGGAAGGACCAATACCCAAAGAAGATCAAAATTTTCTTATGGGAGCTTAGTCATGGTGGAACCAACACTGCTGATAGATTACAAAGAAGAATGCTAATTATTTTCTCTCCCCATCTTGGTGTGTTATGTGCTGCTTAAATGAGGAATGCCAAAGTTCACC
Organism: Luffa acutangula; assembly: GCA_036850905.1. Classification (NCBI taxonomy): domain Eukaryota; kingdom Viridiplantae; phylum Streptophyta; class Magnoliopsida; order Cucurbitales; family Cucurbitaceae; genus Luffa; species Luffa acutangula. Next base: position 20,703,726 of record CM072092.1, on the reverse strand, counting down.
TCTTTGTTCACTGTTCCTTTGCTTCTCAGTATTGGTCTATTATGTTGGAAGCTTTTGGTTGGAATATGGTCTTGCCAGGAAATATTTTTGATTTGCTAGCTTTAGTTTTTTTAGGCCATCCTTTTCATGGTACTAAGAAGACTATTTGGCTCGCAATCAACCGAGCTTTTTTCTGGTATCTTTGGTGTGAATGAAATGGCAGAATTTTCAGGGACGTTTCTTTACACTTTAAAGCTTTTATGGATCTAGTTTTATTTAACGCAATGTATTGGTGTAAATTAAAGCACCCTTTTAGTGCCTATAGTCTATCTTCTTTGATCTAAAACTGGACTTCTTTCATGTAATGATTCCTTATGGGAATTTTATTTCCCATTATTTCATTTATCAATGAAATGTTTGTTTCTCTTCTAAAAAAAACAAAGCATAACATACTTGAACTTTTTCACATTAAAGAAAACTCTCATGGATGAACTCAAGTCTTGTTTGCCTAGTTTCTCTGGGGAGTTTTTGCATGTACTTAAAGCACTAGTCTTGAAGCAAGATTCAAAGGAGATTAGCGACGACAAAGGTAAGACACCAAGACAAGAATAAATCCACCCATCATCTTAAAAAGAGAAGCTACGCCTCCAAACTTATTCACGGTCGAGAGTGCAAGGTAATGAATTGGAGGACTGAAATGCTAAAGTTCAAAAGGTCTAAGCATAAAATCAACAACTCAAATGGATGGGTCATGGGTATGGAAACACTTTTGGAAGGAAAGTATAACCTCCACAGGAGATTGTGAAGGGGGGATGCAAGCTAGACAAATGTCTTCACAAAACTTCAAAGTTGCATTGCAAGGTGAGAATGATCATAGCACAAACTTTGAAGTTATTAATTTAATTCTTTTGGTGGTAAGTGATGAGTTGGATTGAAGGTCGAATCATTTTCAAGTGGAAGGGGATGATATGCTTCAAGCAAGGCACTGAGACCTCCAATCGTGCAAAATTACTCAAGGAGGGGTAAACTGGGGAAAGAAGGGAATTATGGTTAGAGGGAGGACCATGGTGAGTATGGGAGTGAGCTGTGGAGACCATGGAACTACGTGAGGGGTTTTGTAGAGGTTTAGCTGCTGGAGTATTGGGTATGGTATTTTTGTGGTAAAAACTTATGTCAGCAAGGAGAGAACCAACTCTCTCGAATGGTTGGGTGGTGCATCTCTTGTTCTTGTGTTTATCAACATTATTGACTACAATAACCCACTATTCATTGAAAAACTCTTAATTGAATAGTGTGGATTTATCTCTATTTTTTGTGTTGTGTGTATTACTGTATTTTTGTAGGTTATTTGGGTTTGGATGCCTAACAAGCTCATCATGCCACGAGAAATATTTTAAAAGGCTATTGAGGCTTACACCTTGAGGCTTGCATCGAGGCGAAGCTCTAACTTTTAGCCTCGAGATTTACACCTTCTTTGGACCATAAGAGGCTTAGGCCTCTCACAAGAGAGGCTTACGCCTTTATAAAAATGCACTTAGGCTTAAAAGTCCCCACGCCTCATATAATGGTTAGAAGAATAGTATTAATTTCCCCATTCTTTAAAAATACAAAGGTTTGAGTTGTTACCATTTGAAATATTACTACTTTTACCACTTAAGCTTTAAAAACATTTAAAATAAAAATTTATAGAATAAGTAAATCGTATAAGTGATAATAGTATAGTAGTGATGTTAAAGATATACTTGTAGAATTTTTGTTCAAGTAGCAATTCAAGGGGGTGACTTTTTCTATACTTTTATATAAGTATTATGTTTAACATTATTTGTTCACACAAATTTAGGATTTACATAACGTTTTTAATTAAAATCGAGGTTATGCCTCACACCGCCTCGAGGCTTGCGTCTCGCCTCTTCAAGAGGAAAAGCCTTGAGGCCACCTTTAGCCTTTTAAAACATTGAACGAGGACCAACGATGAAGAAGGGGATCTCCACTTCAATATCTAGAGTATCAAGCTTTCTTAGGAAGGAGAATGAGTGGAGAAAGAAGTTCCAAAGCATCACAAAAACACCAAACCTGAGAGCATTAATTTAATGATTATTTAGGATTTGATCCTTAAAGTTGTGTTTTCATGTAATTTTTATTGCAATCTTCTTTTAGACTTTAATTTTGATATATATATTGTAAGCCCAAGACCCATTTTGAAAAACCATGCACATTGGTTAGATTCTTTTAGTTGCAACTTAACTTATATTGTTTTAAACATTATTCAAGTCAGGTTAGTGAGCATGGATGTGCCTTTTTTAGAAAATCAACCATATTTTACCCAAAGTTCTCTTCAGGGGGAGAAACCAAATTTGGAAGATAACTTTTGGGATGTTTCTACTCCTCTTCCTAACCTTATTTGTCTTGATGTTACTAGTCCTTTGGTGCCAAGTATAGAAACTTCTCAATCAGGGGGAGAAATACTACATAATGATCCTACTGATCAAGTTCCTGAGTTTAAGTTTTATACTAGAAGAAAATTCAATCAGAGGAACCAAGACCAGATAGTTGATCCTTCACAGAACCAATCTGAGACTCCGACAATTGAAACTGGAAAATCGGGTAATCCTTCTTCCATTCCTACTTCAACTATTCAAAATACTTTGCCAGTTGTGTCTGATCTTGATATGCCCATAGCCATTAGAAAAGGTACTCGAAGTTGTACCAAACATCCTATTGCAAACTACATGTCATATCAAAATTTGTCAACTAGTCATAAAATCTTCACCTCTAGGATAAATGATTTGTTTGTTCTAAAGAATATACATGAGGCTTTAAAAGATCCAAGTTGGAAAGTAGCAGTTATGGAGGAGATGAATGCTTTAAAACAAAATGAGACTTGGGAAATAGTACAGTTGCCAAAAGATAAGAAACTAGTGGGTTGTAAATGGGTGTTCACCATAAAATGCAATGCAGATGGTAGTATTGAGAGATATAAGGCCAGACTAGTGGCTAAAGGCTTCACCCAAACATATGGGATTGATTATCACGAAACATTTGCCCCAGTTGCTAAAATTAACTCTATTCGAGTATTGTTCTTTCTTGCAGTTAATTCAGATTGGTCACTTTACCAACTTAAGATGCCAAAGCATAATTTTTTCTTTACCAGAAAGAGAACTCATACTACTGAAACCTTGAGTTATTTTATTACAACCAGAGCCTTCATCAAAGTAGTAAAGACCATCAAGCATCCTAGCACTCCCAATCATCTTCTCCAATTCCTGATCCTGAAGAATACAGTGAGATTCAAAGAATATAACACGATAATTAGAATCTCTAGAAAGTTTGCTGACAGATAAAAGATTACAGGCTAATTTTGGAACATGTAAGACAAATTGTAGAAATATTTTTAGTCAATTTAATAGTTCCTTTTCCTGCCACAGAAGAAAAATTGTTATCTGCCATTCGAATTTTTTCATTTGAAGAGGAAGGAGAGTATGAGTTAAAAAAGTGAGAGGTACTAGTCATATGGTCAGAAGCTCCGGAATCGATAATCCACGGAGAAAAAGTGCCACAAGAGAAGGCTTGAGGATAATTACCTGTTTGTGCCAATGAAACACAAGAATTATTAGATGAGACATTGGTTGGTAGCAATTTTAGAGTTTGATGAACTTGCTCCATACCAATGAATGAGTAAATGGGAAATAACAAAATCTAAACCAAACCAAACAAAACTGAACCAAACCAAGTAAATAGCCACTGAACCAAACCAGCTAATCAAACCAGTGAACCAGCTCAACTGAACCGTGAACCCTAGATTTCAGATCTTGAGACAATCGTGAAATACACCTGACGTAATGTGAACCAGACGGCAAGGATTCCGATTAGCTGCCTCTAGGGTTTTTCCTTCATATCAGTCTCTGCGATTCAGGCAGCCCAAGGTGTAGGAAACCCACGCAAATTCGCTGCAGGCCGCGAGCTACAGGTGCAGAAATCACTGTAATCCTCCACGAATCGGAGAAGGCACCGTCGATCCAAAGCTTCGCCGGAGGGAAGGAAGACGACGCCAGAGAGAGAACGTTGCAAGGTCTTCTAGGAATAACCTTGCTCACGGCTGCGGCTGAAAACCCACGAAGGAGAACGTGCTGCCGGCTGAAACAAAAAGGAGAACGTGGCTGGAGGCTCACGACTGAAAGTCACGAAGGATTTTGGAGGCTCACGACTGAAAACCCACGAACTAAAAAATAATGAAGCAATGAAAATGTATGGATGAAGGCAAACGCAACACCATCAACGTCAGAAGTAGGATGCACCACAGCTAGGGTTCCGATGACGGTGGCGGCTAGGGTTTCGAAAAGTATGGTGTTTGGGGTTTTAGGGACGGCTAGGGTTTAACCTGCTCTGATACCATCTTGAATTTGAGAGTTTAAGAATTATTCTCTCTTATCTAATATGTGCAATATAGGTCCTCTTATATAGGAGAAAGACCTATTAGAAATATGGAAAGGAATAAAAGCCATAAATATCAAATATTTTACAATAAAGATTTACACACAAATATTAGAAATTCCAACAGTGCATTTCTTGCATGCCCCGGAAACCTTCAAGCTTGATTGGTCCTCAAACTTCTGGAGGGTTTCAACTTTTGATCGACAACGAGTTCTCTCTATTTAAAGCCTTGACCTTCAAGGTTAGCCTGTTTCTTCTTCCCCTTGAGTGATTTTTTGTGTATGTATTAGGTGTTAGGGTGTGTGTTTAGGAGGTACTTGATATTACCAGGTTGCCTAAGCCACTTGTGGTAAAGTTGAGTGCATCAAGCTCTTTGGTCGAAGGTAGGAGAATTACTATAAAAAATATTTTAAAAAAACACATCACTATCGGAATCCCAACAATAGCAAGTCATATCTCTTCCCAACAGTATGACAGTTTTAAACCGTGAAGCCACCTATTAGCAATTAAATGAAAAAATGTGTTGCATTGTGAGGCCTGTAGCCGTGCCAAGGAGATATATCCCTCTACCAAACCCTGAATAGTGAATAGGACCTCACTGCACAATATTCTAGTTCAATAGTAAATCACTTAAATAAACAAGCAACCAAGCACTACTCTCCGTAGACATGAGTTAGCAGATCACGTAAGTCATGCATTTCCTAAACTTAGAGAGATAGACACCTTCAAAATCTAGTCTATTCTAATCTTATTTGATTCAACTCTACATGCAACTTAATCAACTAACAAGAAAGAGATTATAAACCTGGTAACGAAGCTTTTGAGGCCATGGACCAGAAAATGCTCTCCTAAATCCTTGCTTTATCTCAGCAGGAGTGCAAGTTAGACCTGAATTCATCGTAATCATGATTACTACAAGAACAAAGAAACTGATAATTGATGAACAACAAATGCAGGGACTGAATTATTTACTGTGAACTGCAAACTTTAAGATGAGGGGGAAATTAAGGTATACGGCTAGTTAAATAGCAACAGAAAAAAATTAAAAGTAAGAAGTTAGTCTGAGATTGACCAAAAAGGTTAAGAGAAGAAGTAACATTACTGTTGGTTTATGGTTGATATTTTCCTTAATTAGTTTTATTAATTGTAATTATATTATATTTATTTCTGTGATTCTTTCCTTTTTTGTATTAGGCCTCTTCTTCTTCTTCTTCTTAAGGAGGATTCTCTTGTATCTAGTATATATCATTATTATTGAATAGACAAGTATTCTATTCAAGAGAAATTATTTTTGCACATGGAATCAGAGCAAAAAGAAAAAATAAAACCCTAATTTTTTTTAAGACCCTAGCCCTTACTGTCGCCGCTTCCACAGCAGTCGTCGGCGTCGTCGTTCTCTGCTAAAGCCTACGTCGCCGCCGTCCGACCATCTTCCAGCTCCGAGCAGCGTGTTTCCGTTCGTAGCCAAGGAGTCACGCTCGCCCTCTTCGCACGTTCGACAGCGTGTTTGCGTTTGCTCCTTCGCGCGAACTTTTCTCTTCGCACGTTCGCAGGTTGCTCGTTCGCCAGCTGTCAGTTTCGCGCCTCAAGTTGCTCGTCTTCGCTCGTCCGTCAGGTTGCTCGCCGGCCATTAGTCCGTCTGCCTCGGTTTGAGTTGCATTTTTTCTCAATTGGCGCCGTCTGTTTGTTAAGGTATTTTTTTTTTACTTATTTGCTGTTTCGAAGAGGTTCCAGCAATTGTTCGACTCCCAAATCAGTTCTTTACAAAGGTAGCAATATATCAAAAGAAAAAACATCGATGACTAAGGTTTCTGACCCACTTCACCATCATATTGTTCAGATTACCACCATCCGACTTAATGGGGATAATTTTCTGCTTTGGTCCCAAAGTGTTCGGATGTATATATACGTGGACAAGCGAAGATTGGCTATATTACTGGGGAGAAAAAAATACCTAAAAAGGATGATCCTTCGTTTGCTACTTGGGATGCTGAGAACTCCATGGTTATGACGTGGTTGGTCAACTCTATGGTTGAGAGAATAAGTCGCAATTATATGTGTTACTCGACTACAAAGGAATTATGGGACAGTGTAACTAAAATGTATTCCGACTTGGGAAATCAATCTCAATTGTTTGAATTGAATCTCAAACTGAGAGACATACGTCAAGGAGGAGATACAATTACAGAGTACATCCACACTCTAAAAACAATCTGGCAAGACCTAAATCTTTTTTACACTTATGAATGGGAGTCAACTACATACCAAACTCATTACAAGAAAGTTGTAGAAGATGGTCGCATTTACAAATTTCTTGCTGCATTTACAAATTTCTTGTTGGTCTGAATGATGAATTTGATGAGGTTCGCAGTAGAGTTATTGGTAAGAATCCACTTCCATCCATTAATGAAGTTTTTTCTGAAGTTCGCAGGGAAGAGAGTCGTTGCAATGTTATGCTTGGCAAAAAACCCATCAGTGTAGTTGAAACATCTACTATGGTAGTTGAAACTACTACAAATAAGGCTTCTGCACAACCCACCAAACCTCGGGTATGGTGTGACTACTGTAACAGACCTCGACACACCCGTGAGACGTGTTGGAAAATCCATGGAAAGCCTGCAAATTGGAAAAGTACCAAGCAAGGTGACAAAAGTAACAATTAGTCTACTTCCGTTGCCAATGTTGTTGATTCTCATCCCTTCAATCAAGAGCAAATTGATCAACTCCTGAAACTACTAAAGGTCACTTCATCATCTGGTACTCCTAGTGTTTCCTTGGCACAAACAGGTAATTATCCTCTAGCTTTGTCTTGCCTAAATTCATCTCTGTGGGTTATAGATTCCAGAGCGTCTGATCATATGACTAGTTCCTCTTGTTTCTTTACCTCATACTCTCCCTTGTATAGCCATGAACAAATTTGAATAGCCGATGGTAGTTTCACTTCTATTGCAGGAAAAGGAACTATCTATTTGACTAAACAAATTACCTTACAATTTGTTCTCCATGTCCCTAAATTGGCTTGTAATTTGTTATCTGTCAGTAAAATTTCTAAAGATGCTAACTGTCGTGTTACTTTCTTTGAAACTCACTGTATCTTTCAGGATCAGGACTCGGGGGAGATGATTGGGCGTGCTAGGATGCTTGATGGCCTCTATTATTTTGATGAATCTCCAACTAGTGATAAGAAAGCTCAGGGCTTTAGTAGTATTTGTTCTTCCTCTGTTAAAGAAAAAATCATGATTTGGCATCGTAGACTAGGACATCCCAGTTTTTTCTATTTGAAGTATTTGTTTCCAAACTTATTTAAAGGAATCGATTGTTCTTCTTTTTATTGTGAAAGTTGTATCTTTGCCAAGAATCATCGTGGCACGTATTTGCCAAAACCTTACAAGGCTTCAAAACCTTTTTATTTAATTCATAGTGATGTTTGGGGTCCATCTAAAGTTTTGACTCATAGTGGAAAACGTTGGTTTGTTACGTTTATTGATGATCATACTCGTTTAACTTGGGTTTATTTGTTAACAAACAAGTCTGAAGTCAAAGATGTTTTTATTCGGTTTTACAATATGATTGAAAATCAATTTCGAACTAGAATCAGTATTTTACATTCTGATAATGGAACATAATACTTTAATGCATCTTTCGATGATTTTTTGAAGGATAAAGGGATTTCTCATCGGTCTTCTTGTCGCAATACTCCACAACAGAATGGAATTGTTGAACGAAAAGATAGACACTTGCTTGATGTTGCTCATGCTATTATGTTCTATATGCATGTTCCTAACTATCTGTGGGGAGATGCAGTCCTTACGGCTACCTATCTCATAAATTGAATGCCTTCTAAGATTTTAGACTTTAAGACTCCCCTTGATCATTTTAAGAATTTTTTTCCCACTGTTCGCTTGTATTCTAATTTATCGATCAAAATATTTGGATGTATTGCATATGTTCATATTCCTAGTCTTTCTAGGTCCAAGCTTGATCCTCGTGCTGTTAAATGCATTTTTTTAGGATATGCTTCAAACAAAAAGGGCTATCGGTGTTTTGATCCCCTAACCAAAAAATACTTTGAAAGTATGGATGTATTGTTTGTGGAGAATCAATCTTTTTTCAGCAAAAATTCTCTTCGGGCGGGGGGATCCAACTTGGAAGAAAATTTTTGGGATACTTCTCCTCTCCCTAAAATTATTTGTCCTGAGAGAACTAGTCCTTCTATGCCAAACTTGGAAAATTCTATTTCAGGGGGAGAAATACTACAAAATGATCTCACTGATCGAAATCCTGAACTTCAGGTTTATACTAGGACATATCAAAAAAACCGGGATCAGATAGCGGACTTGTCACCAAACCAATCTAATACTCCGATGAATGATACTGAAGATTCAGGTAACCAATCTTTATCTGATATATCTGATCTTGATATTCCAATAGCCCATAGGAAAGGTGTTCGTAACTGTACCAAATATCCTATTGCAAATTACCTTTCATATCATAGATTGTCTGATAATCATAAAGTCTTCACCTCTAGGATAACCAACCTATTTATTCCAAGGAATATACAGGAGGCCCAAAATTATCCGAATTGGAATTTAGCAGTTATGGAAGAGATGAATGCTCTAGAAAAAAATGGTACATGGGATATAGTAGAACTACCAAAAGATAAGAAAACGGTAGGGTGTAAATGGGTATTCACTATAAAGTGCAAAGCTGATGGTGACATTGAACGATACAAGGTCAGATTAGTTGCTAAAGGCTTCACACAGACTCATGGAAATGATTATCAAGAAACGTTTGCTCCTGTTGCTAAGATTAATTCTATTACAGTGCTCTTATCTATTGCTGTTAATTCAGATTGGCCTCTTTATCAGCTAGATGTTAAAAATGCTTTCCTCAATATTGATCTTGTAGAGGAGGTATTTATGGACTTACCACCAGGTTTTGAAGTGGATCTTGGAGTTAACAAGGTATGTAGGTTAAAGAAATCTGTATGGCCTTAAGCAGTCTCCTAGAGTGTGGTTTGAACGGTTTGAGAATGTTGTTACTAGCTATGGCTTTCTTCAAAGTCAAGCAGATCATACCATTTTTTATAGGTACACTGGAAATGATAAAATTGTTGTTTTAATAGTGTACGTTGATGACATCATTCTTATAGGAAATGATGAGGCTGGATTGAATAATTTGAAGAAAAAGCTAGCCAATGAATTCCAGATCAAAGACTTGGGAATTTTGAAGTATTTCCTAGGAATGGAATTTGCTAGATCAAAACAGGGTATCCTTGTTAATCAAAGGAAATATATTATTGACTTACTCGAAGAGACAGGCTTACTTGGTTGTAGAACAGCTGAAACTCCTATTGAACCAAATTTAAAATTGCAAGCGGCAACAGATGAAGAGGTAAAAGATAAGGGAAAGTACCAAAGATTTGTGGGAAGACTTATCTACTTATCTCTCACTCGTCCTGATATTGCTTTCGCAATTAGTATGGTAAGTCAATTCATGCATTCCCCAGGGCCAACTCACTTTGAGGCTATTTACAAGATCCTAAGATATTTGAAAGGAACTCCAGGAAAAGGTATACTCTTTAAGAAACATGATCACTTACATGTTGAGACTTACACTGATGCTGACTGAGCCGGTAGCACCACTGACAAAAGATCTACATCTGGTTACTGCTGTTTTATTAGAGGGAATCTAGTTACTTGGCGAAGTAAAAAACAAAGTGTGGTAGCCAGAAGTAGTGCTGAAGCAGAATTTAGAGCTTTAGCTAATGGCATTTGTGAAGGTATTTGGATAAAAAGACTATTGGAAGAATTGAAATTTATCCAAATGAAGCCTATACGTGTTTACTGTGACAATAAAGCAGCAATCTCCATAGCTCACAATCCAGTCCTTCATGATAGGACAAAACATATTGAAGTTGATAAGCACTTTATAAAGGAGAAGATTGATACCGGAGTAATATGCAATCCTTATCTTCCTACATCAGAGCAAATTGTTGATGTGCTAACCAAGGGACTTCCAAAACTACGATTTGACAAGTTGATTAACAAGCTGACAATGGAAGATATCTTCAAGCCAGCTTGAAGGGGAGTGTTGGTTTATGTTTGATATTTTCCTTAATTAGTTTTATTAATTGTAATTATATTGTATTTATTTGTGTGATTCTTTCTTTTTTTGTATTAGGCCTCTTCTTCTTCTTAAGGAGGATGCTCTTGTATCTAGTATATATCATTATTATTGAATAGACAAGTATTCTATTCCAGAGAAATTATTTTTGCACAATTACCGATCATTGTATCACAATGTCAATTCTGTAAGTGTAATCTAAATTTTGTTTAGGTTACTTAGTCAACCTTTCTCAATGCAAGAATTCAGAGTAACAAGGATAAAGAAGATGAAAAGGGCAATACATAAAGTACCCACTCATTTAGGAAAATCTTACAAATAAACCTTCCTAATTTCTCTGCAACACATGCAAGGCTCTCATCATCATGTCAAATCCTCACCATGGTCTTCGAGCCTATGAAAAAGCACCCATTATTAAGCCTATGACAAACCACCCCCACTAAAATGACAAATTTCTCATCAAGCAAATCTCCTCATGTCTCCGACTTGATGCTCAAACTTCTCCCTTGGTTTGAGTCTTCATAAGATCCTTCATGTTGCTTCCCATGAACTGTGTCAATATGCTACCTAGGCTGGAACCTTGCATAGTCGAGCCATCTGGTCCATTAAAAATGTCCCCCATGCTCAACTTTGTAAACTTCTACTTCCAAGAATCAAATGACTCACATAGCAAAAGGAATTTCCTACGCCTTTGCCTGCATGTCCACAAGCAAACTCCAATTCAACATATTGAGCTATCAACGACAGTTCCTGTCATTGTTGTGTCGCCACTTGCATCTCTATTGCTACCTCTGGTTCAGCAAACATAAGGTCTGTTCTTTCTAGTTCTTTCTAGTTTTTTCAGCCATCAGCACTCCAAATACCTTCATACCTAACTTGAACCCCGAGACAGACCACTAAAACCAACCACAAGTTCCACATCATCTGTATCTCCTTTCCAAGGCTGCTATACTTATCTCTTGGTAAATTTATCATTTCTCAAGTACCACTTTGTCGTAGGTTATTCATCTCGTCCATAATTTCTAAGTTTCAATCTGGATCCTCAAAGACTTCATGTATAATCCTTAGGAAAAACAAGTCAGCTGTCCTCAAAGTGAAAGCTTTATGACTATTCAACAATTCGTGATACAGGAGATAGTTTGCAATAGGATATTTTGTGCAACTTCAAAATCCTTAGAACATCAAGATCAAACATAACAAGGTATTTGTACCAGTTGAAGAAACAAGAAAAGAGAAGGCATTGGAAAAGGCATTACCAAACTTTTTGTGTTGTTCCTTAAGGTTTCAAATTGGTTTCATGAAGAATCTACTACTGAATCTTGGTTCCTTTGATTGAAGGTCATTTTTGTAGCATGTCTTAACACTAAGGAGAGGAACAGTCCTAAAAGTTATCTTTTAATTTTGGTGTCTTCCCTGGAAGAGAAATTTGGATAAAATAGGGTTTTTCCAAAAAAAAATCCTTTGAGGATCAAATACTTGTCTTTTTTTACTCAAAGCATAGCCCAAAAAGAATGCATTAGCTCAATGATAAAATTTTGATCGAAAATGGCTAGGTATGTGAATATAAGTAGTACACCCATATATGCAAGTTGTTGGGAGAGAATATATAAGCCACCTGAGAAGCACGGACACGGACACGACAGGACACGGCGATACGTCAATTTCTAAAAAACTAGGATACAAAAACGTTGAGGATACAATATGTAAGTTGCATTGGGCGAGCCTCCCCCCCCCCCCCCGAATGCTCTCTCCTCTCTCCTCTTTTCCCCTCCCTTTCAGCCTTCATCCATCGAAGCAGTGGTAGTTTTTTACTGTGTTTTTTCCATGGAAGTCACCAGTTGTTGCATCCAAAACAGGTATTTTTGTATTTGGAAGGAGGGAAATATGTATTTTGTTGAAGATACGAGCAAAAAGCAGTTGATTTCTTTGTCCATCTCCTTTTTACAATGGTTTGAAAATGTTCTAGTTGAGGTTCTACAAAATCCTGTTTCTTCTTTCTTTCATAAAAAAAGTAAGGATGACTTTGGAGTCATTAGATTGATTAAGTTCTTTTCAAACAATGAATGGTTCTTTGAATGTGTTGTATGGCCTTCCACGGGTGGGAGAAGGTTTTTTCAAGTTCTAGCGGGTTTGAATAAGAAAGGTTGGTATGTATTTTGGGATATGATTAGGGATTTTATCCATAAAATTCACCCTTCTGAAATTCAGCCAATTCAGCCATCGTTGAGTAATTTGAAGGGTCATTTGGTTCCAGTTAAAACTTCAAAAGGTCATGTTTCTTCTAATTCTTATGTTGAAGTTGTTAAGAGTGGTGTTTTGATGAAGAATTCATTCTCCTTGGAAAATTCAGTTAGAAATGTTCAGCTTGTTAATAAGGAAGCTTACTGGATTCGAAAGAACTGGGATGTGCTGAAAATAGAATTGGAAAGCTCACTTGTTGTTTCTAGATTGATGGCCCATTATTCTTGGAAGGAGGTTAAGCTTGTCCTTCAGGATTTCTTTAAATCTTCAGTCTTGCTCAATCCTTTTATGGATGATAAGCTTTGATTCAGGTGGTTGATCGTAATTTGGATCCTTATGTGAATGGTAAGTGGAAGCAATTCGGGCACCTCCATTTGAAATTGGAATTTTGGTCTTCTGAGGTTCATTCACAACCAAAATTTATAAAAAGTTATGGAGGTTGGATTGCAATAAAAAACCTACCTTTGGATTTGTGGCACCGGGATTCTTTTGAAGCTATTGGAAAAAACCTTGGTGGGTTGGTTAGTATTTCTTCCAAAACACTCAATTTATTGGACTGTTCGAAAGCTTTGATTGAAGTAGAAAAAAATATTTGTGGATTTATCCCTGCTGATATTAATGTTAAGATTGGTAATAAGTGTGAATTCTCTTTAAGATTTGGGGATATTAATGCACTAGATGATAGAACTTTGAATTTTGATGCAAGCAAAAGGTTATTTGTTGATGACTTTTCAAATACCCTAGACGTAATTAGGGTCAGACAAGCTTTATTGGATGTTGATTTGATTCTTGGCAATGAAATGGAAAGGATGAATGAATTGCCTTCATGTTCTCGGTCTCAGGAAAAAATTAATGAGGTTTTGGGTTCTCCAAAGGGTGCTTGGCTGCATGATGAGGGCATTAATAATGTTGGTTGTATGGGCTTTAATGATAGCATTCAAGAGATGGATCCTATTCTCTCTCCTTTTAAAGTTATTAATGATTATAATTGCACCAGCCCTAAGGAATTCCAGCAGCCACTGTCCGTTGATTATTCTCCCAAAAGTATTAATGTTAGCATTGGAAAAGTGTGTAACCAGCAGGCAGCTCCCAAAAGTATTAATGATAGCTTTGAAAAAGTGTGCAATCAGCAGGCAACTTTAAAGATTTACGATGGTTGTATTGATCCTCCTTCCAAGATGATTATTGATAATAGTTGTAATTTGATTAATGATTTGCAGCAGATTCCAAGAGAGAGAGACCAATTTAATGTGGCGTTGGGTTCCCCAAAAGGTGCTTCATTGCATGAAGAGTGCATTAATTTCGTTGGAGGTAAACGTATTAAAGATAGCATTATGAGCCAGTTTTTGTTCTCTCTCCATCCAAAGATGATAATGTGTTTGATGTGTTCAGCCCTCAGGAAGTCCCACAGTCCCCGTTTTTGGAATCTCCCTCTAAGGTTTTTAATGCCGTTAATTGCAATTCAAATAAAGATGTCCAACAGGTAGTATTAAAGACATATTCTCGGAAAAAATCTTTTTTTTCATTGGTTGCTAAGTCAAATACTAATGCTGATCATTTGGAGTCAGCATGTACTCATTTACTTGCTGCAAAAAAGGTTTCGGGTTCTTCAAATGTCAATTCTGGAAATGGTTTGTTTCAGGGTAAGGAATTTAAGGAATCTTTTGTTCAAATTCCAACGGGGAGTGAGATTTTTGTAAGAGGTATGGGTTGCTCCTCCAACCATAGTATTCATTCTCCCGTGGATTCAGATGATGAGTCTACGGTTAGTGTAAGCAGTGAGGATTCTGATCAGTTGGTAGATAAAGAGGATTGTGTGGAATTATTTTCAGAAGATCAAATTGGTGAGTCTTTGCAATCAATTTTTTCTGAGAATGTTGATAGTTTAGGCTCTCAAGGTTCAATTATTCACGAATCTTTATTATCTCCTTCTCAAATTCCTAAACAATTTTCTTCGTTAGTTGATATTTGTGGATTTCAATTGTGCAAAATTTCTCCTCGGTCTTCTAAAGCGGTTGTTTGATCCTTCCTTTCTCATCTATGAAGATTGTTTCGTGGAATACCAGGGGTCTCGGTGATATGTCTAAAAGGGTGGTTTTGAAGATTTTCCTTCAGAACATTTGTCCTGATTTAGTCTTAATTCAGGAGACTTATCAAGCTGTAATTTATTTGAGACTCATTAAATCCTTATGGAGTTCCAAGGAAATCGGCTGGACTTTTGTGGAAGCCTATGCAAAGCACTTAATAGTCGGTTTATTATCTTTTTGAGAGAAAGACCTAAGATTGAACAGCTAATCAGATATATTGTTGAAAAAGCTCCTGAAGAGGTTAAAAGAAACGAAGTTTTAAATTTTCTTTCATCATTACTTGTGAAGTTGATATAATTCTCAAAGCATTGGTGGAGGTTAAAGAGTTGATGTTATTGTTGTTTTCCTTCCTACATCCCAAGCCTTCTCACAACACTATTTTGGGGTTTCTTCAGCAAGGTTGTCATATGCTTGTTGTTGCGGAAGTCAATTCCTTTTTTGCATTATGTTCAAGCGCATCAAGTAATTATAAGAAGCTAGTTGATCTGATAGAAATTACTTCCATCATGGAGGTTTTGATAAGGTTTCTGGGTGCTGATAAGCATTTGTATTCAAGCTTTTCAGAATCATGAAGTGGATTGTAGAGTCTGTCGTTCTGGAGTTAATAGTGGTCAAGTTCAGCTCTTCAGATTGTTCAGAAGTTCATTCTTATGCCGCAAGAACACTTTGTGCTTTTACTCGATTTGCTCCTCCTGGTCTTTTGGCTACAATTTCCAGCCAAGTTTTGTAGGAAGAATGTTTTGCCATGCCTTGGAAGATTCACGACCAACATATGTTTTAATTTTCTCGTTATCAAAGTGTATATCTTTGTTAGATCCTAGGAGGATAACTACTGGAACAACTTTTGTATACACCCGTCAAATATCCCATGGATCTTCTGCTTCAGCATCTATGGAGACAGTGGAAGGCATGTTGGTGACTCTAGGTTTGGTTGCTCAGGCTTCTGGATGTTTCTTCATCAGAGAAAGTTTTAGTTACAACATTCGGATAGTTTCAGACACCTCTTGGGAAATCCGTCTGAAGCTCGCCTCAAAGCTTCGTCATGGAGTTCGTTGTCCAAAGCTTTATTCAGCCTTCTCTATTCAGATCTTTTAGGGATGCTTTCATTTCTCCATCCTAAGTCTTCATTGTTCTTTTATGGGTTGTTTTTGAGTTGCCTTTAAAGCCATGTGTTGATCTTTTATTGGTCGTTCTTATCATTATCTTGTTGTTCTTTTATTGGCTATTTTTTCATTTCCTTATCTTTTGTATCTTTGTATTTTGAGCATTAGTCTCTTTTCATATCTTCAATGAAAAGTTTGTTTCCTTTTCAAAAAAAAAAGAAACGTTGAGGATACGTTGTTTTTTTTTAAGTATATATAAATTTTTAAGAAAAAAAAATTAGTATATATATAATTTTGTTTAATTTTTAGTATATATACAAATTTTTAAAAAAAAAAAACATTAGTATACATATATAATTTTTTTTTTTTTAATTTCATCCTTACTTTTTTTAAAATTCAAAAAGACTTCTTTAATTTAATTGGGTTGGGCTATCTGTGGCTTAAATCTTAAGCTTTTTTAAGTTAAAAAGAGTTTAAAAAAAAAGAAACAAAAGAAACAAAACCTAAACTTACGCAGAGAAGAAAGGTGGGTGGGTGGGCAACACGTGTCCGACACAAATTCTTCCCCTATTTTCACGTGTCCGTGCTTCATAGTAAGGCACTAACGAGGGATTTTGAAATTTGAGGCCTTATTAGAAAATCCTATTTATTAGATTGACGAGAGTGAGGGCTGCAATCCCACAAAATTTTAGGAACATACATGAAAAGCCTAATGTCATGTGCTACTTTAAGTAAATGTCTATTTTTCCTTTTAGCAAATTCATCTAGTTACTTTTAGTAAACCAGACATATATATTAATCAAAAGGGGATGTACAGAAAAAAAGATGTCGACTGTCTTTCCATACCTTTTGCACAAAAGGCAACAACTAGGAGACAGATAAAAATTTGGCATTATAACCTATAATTTGTTGTGACTGCTTAATGTCTTCAAAGCAAAGATCTAAGGAAAGACCTTAACCTTCTCTATTTCACTCAACTTTTGAAATAGAGAAGCAATGGAAAAGGCCCCATCGATTTCAAGGGCTCATTTCTTACTAATTACTATCTTCCTAATCGCTAAAAGTGAAGTTCAAGCTAAGAAGAGAAAACCATTCCTCAATCTCCAAACCAGAGAATTTCCTCCAAATATTGAGATTCCAATTAGAAGAGGAAGCAGACCCTGTAAACTTTAAGATAAGCTGAATTGAGGAGTAATTTATTAGCCAATGCTCGTCCCAGAAAGAAACTTTATCCCCTCTTCCTAATATGACTAAGCTGAAGTTCAAACAATTTATTAGCAATTTCATATAGTCGAAATGTAACATAAAATTTTAATTTTTAAACTGCTAGAATTATGATTTAAAAATAGTAGCAAATAAAGAACTGATAAAAAGTAGGAGAAATATTTACAAACAAGCTGCAATATAAGGGTTTGTTCACAATTCAGCAGCCAAAAGCTAAAACAGTTAATCTGATTAAGCCCAAATATAATGGATGACATGGTATGCAGTAAAGAGTCAGTGTTGACAGTTAAAGTTCCATACCCTTTTGCCCCTCTTCACCCTCTAGGCTCAAATTAAGATGAAGTTGTAGGACTAGGAATTAGAGGGAAAAAATGAAAACTCACCATATTTGGAGCCAATGGATGCGTAAGTCTCTTCCACTGGCTTTGCCAATTGCAAAAGCGTCCCTCCAGCATCTAACAGCAATGCATCATAAGCTCTATTAATTGAGCCTCCACCAACTACCTTTCAGACAAGCACAAGAAGATGAAAATAGAGTCTGAATATACAATCGGTAGCCACAAAATCATGGCGTCCAAAGCTCCTGAAGGAATCTAACCGTCTTGTATTGGCATGTTAGAGCCATGTGGGGCTTGGCAATACTCGTTTTGAGAGAAACAGGGACGGGGTTGAAGGCTCTAAAGAGACTCCTGCTGTGCGAGCATCTAAAAATGTACGATTCCATCACCCCCAATGGCGCGTCACGGCTGTTTAGGTTCAAAAATCGTCGAGAAATTTCCGTCGCGGTCGCTGCTCGCTTGCAGGTGCCCCTGCCCTTGGTTTCTCCGATGCCGGCCGTAATACAGCTCTCTCTCCTCTACCCCTGCCCGCCGCATGTATTTAGGCTGCTTTTGCTGACCTGCAGACGCAATGGATGGGGCAACAACGAATCCAACAATCTCATTCACATTACCAACACGAGGATAAATCTTATATTATTTAGCTTAACGGGCATAAATTTTATATTATTGACGAAAAAAGTATCCGCATACTCTAAAAAAAAAAAAATCAATCGGATTCCTATTGATTATTAGGTGGGTTGTGTATGAAATCAATCTATCAAGTGTTATTCAAATTTTGTGTTTATTTTATTTAGGAAACTCTATTGCAGGTGATTTTTCATTATGTATGATTGTAAAAAATAGAGAGAAAGAAATATGAATCTAGAAGCTGAAAGCATGGCTATATATATTTTCAAAAAAAAAAAAAAAAAAAAAAGCATGTCTATATATAACCTTACATGATAATAGCTAAACTTCACATCTCCACAATGATATGATATTGTCCACTTTGGGCATAAGCCTTCATGGCTTTGTTTTTGGATCACCCAAAAGGTCTCATACCAATGGAGATACTTGTCCTCCCTTATATACTCATGATCATCCCCTTATCTAGCCAATGTGGGACTTTGGTCGCACTCCCAACAATCCTCCCCTCAAACAAAGTATCACTGAGCCTCCCCTCAACTAGTCATCTATCCTTCCAACTCTCTAGGCTTCACCACTTTACCGAGAGTTTGCTCTTATCCAGGACGACTCTTTTTCTCCGGAGTATACCCGCCGCCCAACAAAGCCCAACCCCGGATCTCCACCATGACTATTAAGGCTCACAACTTCTTTGTTCGGCACCCGAGAATTCTACCCGACACGGCTACGCCCGGGACATGGCTGTGATACCAATTGTAAGGGACTACAGACACACACAAATAGAAACTTTGGGTGTTTATTTTGAAGACCAAAGAACAAGCAGTTGAGAAGTTTAAAGAGTGGAAATTGCAAATTGAAAATCAAACAAACAAGAAGATTAAATATCTTAGGACTGATAATGGTCTTGAGTACTGTAATAAGGAGTTTGATAAGCTGTGTAAAGAAAGTGGAATTACAAGACACAAGAGTGTGCACCTTAGCAAAATGGGCTAGCAGAACGAATGAATAGAACCATTATTGAAAGGGTAAGGTGTATGTTGTCTTATGCTCATTTAGACAAGAAGTTTTACGCTGAAGCTGTTACAACAACTTGTTATTTTATTAACAGAAGTCCTTCAACAGCTTCAAATTTCCGAACTCCTGAGGAGCGTTGGTCAGGATCGCCACTTTCCTTGGACAGACTCAAAGTATTTGGATGCTTGGCATTTGCACATGTGAAACAAGGCAAGCTAGAACCAAGAGCTTCAAGGGGAATCTTCTTGGGATATCCTAAAGGTTAAAAGGATATAAGTTGTGGATCCCCAGTCAAAGAAAATGCATCATTAGCAGAGATGTAGTTTTCAAGGAGACTGTAATGGGAAGTCAGTCTGATGATGGTGTTGAAACAAATACACAGAAAGTGAAGGATACAGAAAAGTCAGAAATTGAAATTACCCAGAAAACAGCAACAGAAACAAAAGAAGAAGAGAAAACAACACGAGATTTAAAGTGGTTCGACAATATAGCCTACATCCACTATGTTAAGCATTCAATATTTCATTCCTTCACAAGCATTCCCCCTATACAAAAGTTTTCCTCACAGGTCTTCAATGGTAAACCCCATTCCTCCCTGTACACTCAAGCTTTCTGAAATCTCCATCCTCACTTTCCCTCGTATTCCCTCTGATTTCCCAAGAGTTCTCTTTGAGTTTCACTTCCAGAGATTCACACTCTCACTCACTCCCATGATTTTCTCTAATTGTCCCCCAATTACATGTACAAACATTTTTCAACAGTTACACTGTAACTGGCAATTACAACCCACTCTTCTACATGAGTTTACACTATTACCCTTACACTAATAACTATAAGGAAATAGTTACATGGGCAACAAGGGAATACAAAAGTGTTGGAGCTTTATAATTTCCAGCTCATTACAGTCCGAATAAGCAATTAGTTCATCACTTCCTCCCTTCTTGTAGAACACACCAAATTCAATAGTACCCTTCAAATATCTCAACAATCTCTTTGCTGCTTGCAAAAGAAGTTCAGTAGGACAATCTAAGAATATACTGAGAAGACTTACCACAAACATAATGTCTGGACGGGTAGCTATTTTCCTCTAAATCCGCCTCGTCCTCGTCCTCGACCACTTGTTTGATCCTCATGAGTGACTTTCAACGCTTGTTCCTCTTTCACATGATTGTTCATTCATTGTTCATGTACTAAAAAACTACCATGTAGTTCATCAATAGATAACTTGTCCAAATATTAATTTTGACTCTTCAATTGAACATACCACATAGTCAAATTTTGGAGCCATAAATCTTAAAATCTTTTCAACAATCACGATATCTGTCATTTTCTCTCCATGATTTCTCATCCTGTTGGCTATAGTAAGAGTTCGAGCAAAGTAGTCATTTACAGATTCCCCTAATTGCATAGTAAGAACTTCAAATTCCTTGCGAAGAGCTTGGAATTGTACACGTTGTGCCCGTGATGTCCCATGATACTTATATTTCAAAGAGTCCTAAATACTTTTTGTTTTATCTTTATTCAAAATAGTCTCTAAAGTTGATCAATTAATGGCTTGAAAGAGATCATTTTTAGCCTTTAGATCTTTCAATTTAGCATCTTCTATTAGCTTCTTTTCTTCTTCAGTAGGTTATGTACCTACTGCTTTGCCAATACCTTGTTCTATTAAAAACCAGTATCCTTTGGAACGAAGAAAATTTTCCATTAGCATGCACCAATTATCATAATGCTTCCCATCAAGTTTAGGAATTGCTGGTTGAACAAAATTGCCTTCAGTTGTCATTTTCCTTACTCTCACACACCAAAAGTCTGCTGCTTCTTAAACTTCAGAGGACCCAATAATAGGCTCTGATACCAAATGTAAAAAATAGAGAGAAAAATCTGAATCAATACTTCATTCTGCAGTAGAGCTGAAAGCATGGTTATATATAGCCTTACATGATAATAGCTAACTAACCCATGACTCTACATCCTATAATAATAGGAATTACAAAACTAATATAGGAAATAACAAACTAACTACTACTAAAATGATGTGATAACTTTAATAATGATCATGCATGAACATAACAAAGAGACAAGTCGTAGAAAATTGTGCTTCGTTATCAAAAAATAAAACATTGTTATATATTTGTTAGTTGAAGGGGAAGGGGAGGTCCAACCACAAAAAAAAGACCAAAAAAAAACAAAAAGAAAATAAAAGTACAGAAACAAAACGTTACAGAAAAAAAATGAAGCACCCAAAAATTGTAGAGTGTTGATGGTCGATTTTGGCCAGAGGATCTCACCTGACCTTCACGTGCCACCAACGGTAAATTTGTAGTTGAGGGGGGAAGACGTGGCCTGCAAGACAGTAAACCTGCACACCGGTGTGGTGCTCGCCACACCGGCTCCGATGCTTAAGTTAGCAAACAAAACGGTAGGGCGTGGAAAAGTATGAGCAAGAGGAGAAAGCAGAGAATAGAGAGTAGAGTTTTGGGATAGAATTCGGGATCCCCTCTTCAGTGGCGAAGAGGGATATAAATACATGTTCATCCTCCTAGCCTTTTTAGGGTTTCGGAGGCGTTTTAGGTCAAACCAGGCGAAACCGAGGCATCCAGAGGCGGTGGGGACCAGACGGGACCAAACGGGCTCGGCCCGCACGAGCGGGCCGAGCAGGGGGTCGGGCCGAAAACCCGACCCCTTCGGTCTTGGCCCGTCCCATTTGCCGGTTTTGCCTCCTTGGTCCATCTTTCAGCCCGATTTCTCCCCGGTTGTCCTCGTCAGCTCCTTGTGTATCGGGGTGGTCCAAAATTGCCTATAACATAGAGGAATGCTCCTAGTCGAATTTCATGGTCGAGGAGATGATCATTGGTGCGTGCAAAGTGCAAAGTCGTTGAGTGCAAGTATACATTGTCAACCAAGTAGTATAAAATGGAAAGTACTCCAAGTATCAAATCCCAAGGAAACGGGTTTGCAAAGAATTTCAGTGTGACCTCCTCTAAGTTTGCAATTAAGGGGTAACCAAAATAAAAAGATGATGGATTGAAAAGTAAATAAGACAGAAAATAAAATAACTTGAGAAATCAATAGGATATGAAGAAAATTCAAAGAAGTTTTAACTCCATTACAAGAATGCACCCACCTTTTGTGCTGGAAAATTGCTCACTAGGCTCGCCTTGGTCAGTGATTACTGCCTACTTTGTGTCTACATCACACTATTTCGAGCTCGGTACAGTTCAAGCAGAAACACCTGGCTTGCGCCCGTAACCTACCCTTTTCGAACTTAACCCGTGTGTAAGTTCAACTTCTATTCAACTCCACTTTTGGTGCCTTTAGAAGACTAAGCAATTAAACTTCTATGTTCAGGGCTAATTTTAACTTAGATAAAAATAAAAGAATACAACATAAGCACTCTAATGGTTATTGTCCTATGTCTGGGTATAAGAAGCAAAGTCATATTTCTAGGCTCTTTTCCAATACTGTCTTCATGAAAACGCGTGTTTAGCTCAATCTTTTCAGTATTGAACTCCACACAAAATATGTTAACCCAAGTGATCAGGTCAAGCTAACAATGAAACTTAAACTCAACAAAAGTAATTGATGTTACGTGTGAGCAAGATTACTTTTGCATAAGGTGGGACTTTTACTTCTACTTAGAGTATTCATTTACTTTGAATTTCCAAGTAGAAGTTTAGCTCATGATGAAGATGAAATAAATAAGCAAAAAAGAAAGAAGACAAATAAAGGAAATATAAACTGAATTCATATTAATGAATAAAACGAATACAAGAACATCTTAGAACGAAAGAATACACTACTAAAAAATAAAAGACAAAAACATTGTAAGACCCAATCTTGGCCTTCTAGCTTTTGCACAAATACAAGTGATAGATTAGATGATTTTGAAAATTTTGAAAAAGAAGAGTGTTTGGAATAAAATATAAGTAGATGAAAATTAGAAACGATGAAGTGCAACTTGTGTAAGAAATTAATTTGGAAATAAGTGAGAAGAAATTGGATATTTATGTTGGAAAGGAAGTGATTTGGAAAAATAATAATAATAATAAGGGAAAAATACAGTTTTAGTCCCTGAGGTTTGGGTTAAGTTTCATTTTAGTCCCTGAGTTTTCAAACTCAACAGTTTAGTCCATGAGGTTTGGTTTTAATTTCATTTCGGTCCCTCCATCCATTTTTTCCGTTAAAGACTAACGGTGTGCTGACGTGGACATTTTTTTATTAAAAAAATTATTTAAAAAAATTTAAAATAAAAATATATTATTATTTTTATTAAAAAATTATTTTTAATTGAATATTTCCTTCGTTTTTTATTTCGTTCCTCTTATTCTCACCATCATCACGATTCTTCTTCTCACCATCACCACCCCACCGTCGACAGTCGCCGGAACTGTCTACCGTCGGATCGTCGCCGCCGTCGTCCGAAATCCTTTCCGTTTTTCTTCTTCTTCGGCCGAAATCCTTTTCATTTTTCTTCTTCTCCGGTCGAAATCCCAGCCACTTTCCTTTCCATTTTCCTTCTTCGGCCAAGATCCCAGCCCCTCTCCGATCTTTCTCCGGCCGAAATCCCAGCCCCTCTCCAACAGCGACAACGTTTCTATTTACCACACGAAACCAACTTCTTTTAGACCGAAGTGAGCGGCGTACGAAGGCATGGGGAAAAAATCACCGGAACGAACCCACTGGAATCGAAGTGAGCGGCGTTTCTATTTTCCAGATCTGGGTTTTAGACCAAAAGAAACTAAGAAAAAAAAAGAGACGGATCGAAGTTGCGTACGAGATCTGGGTTTCTTTTCTTTTCTTTTCTTTTCCAGATCTTGGTTTCAGACCTTCCCTTCGATTTCTTTTTTTTTTTTTTTTTTGTTGAGAAACAACCTTGCCTTCGATTTCAAGAGAAAGAGAGGGAGATGGTGCAAGGAAGCGGCGGCGCGAGGACGGAGTGGCGGCGGCTAGGAAAAATGGGCGGCGAAGGCACGACGGCGGGCGAGGGTGGCTGGCACTGGGGAGAGAGATCTAAAATGGAAAAAAAACAAGGGAAAAAGGGGAAGAAACAAGGAAGAGGAAGAAGAAAGGAAGAAAAGGATTTTTTTTAAAAAAAAAACCTCCGACGACGGCGGCGGCCGGTCGTCGAGTGTCGGCGGCCGGTCGTCGACTGTCGGCGTAGTGGCAATGGTGACCGGCCAGCGTCTGGACTTGAAGAAGAAGAGGAAGAAGAAGAAGTGGAAGAGGAGGAAGACGAAGAAGAAAGAAATAAAAATAATATAAAATAATAATATTTTATTATTTTAATATATTTATATTTTAAAAAATTAAAAAAATAACTTTTTAAAATAAAAAATCAATGTCACATCAGCAATCTGTTAAATATTAGCGGAAATTTGGATGGAGGGACTAAAATGAAACGAAATCCAAACCTCGTGGACTAAATTGTCAAGTTTGAAAACTTAGGGACCAAAATGAAACCTAACCCAAACCTCAGTGACCAAAAGTGTATTTTTCCCTAATAATAATAAGGGGTATCTACATGAATGGGCCAAAAGAAGCTCATATATTTCAAATCTGTCCATATTGTTTAAAAATTTCATTGTTGTCCAGTTCGAAATCAATTAAAGACAACTATTTGACCCTTTGCATTACCAGATTAAAAAAAAAAACAAAAAAGGAAAATATAAAATAACATAAAAGCCAAAAAAAGAAAGAAAAAAATATTTGAATTTCTTGTTATAACCGTGCAAATCTTCCGCTCCATCTTCCCGATTTTTTTCCATTTCCAGTTTCTCTCTTTTGAACCGATTTTTTTTTTTTCGAGATTCTTCCACCATAATTCTGAACAGATATATACCACTTACAAGCACGTATGAAATTTGTTTATTCATAATTCTAACACATACATGATAATTTTGTGTCGATTTATACCACTTACAAGCACGTATGAAATTCGTTTATTCATAATTCTAACACATACATGATAATTTTGTACCAATATATACCACTTACAAACAGGTATGGAATTCGTTTTTTTCATAAGTCGTTTATATATACCACTTACAAACAAGTATATGAAATTCGTTTATATCCAAAAGAAAAAAAAAGATACAAATATTGGTTGGAATAACTTATATATTATCGAATGAAAAATATAATATTGCTAAGAATATTGGGTTAATGGAATTAATGAGAAATGGAAGCCGATTTTGAAAAGGAAACGAAACATTACAAGATTTAAAAACATTTTAAGAAGAAAAAAAATGAAGAACTTACCCATACTGGATGATGCGACCATAAGAATAAAATGAAGAATGCAAAAGAAATGCGGCCAAAGTTGCAGACGTTATTCGGCTAATGCAAAGGAAATGGGAAGACACACGAAATTTTGCTTGAAAATAGAAGCAGACAACATATGCAACATCATTTTTTAGAAGGAAAACGATAAAAATCACATTTCTTAGAAAATACAAGCAGACAAGAACCAATATATAAAGTGGAAAACAATAACCATTCTGGCATACGTGGGACTAAAATTGAAAAACAATTAATATGTTTTGCTACAATAAAGGAATAAATTGAGAATTATATTTATAAAAATATCAATAATTAAATTAAAAAATAAAGTTACCATTTTGGGCTAGCCGGCTACTATATGAAAAAAAATAATATTTATTATAATTACATAATGAAATAAGGGCAATTGGGGAAGAAAGAAATTGAAATAAATGCATGAAATCTTACAAATGAGAAAATCAAAAGAGTATGACAAAGTTGTAATTAATAGGTTAAATAAACTCATCCACTATAATTTCTGTAATAATAATAATAATAATAATAGATTCAAGGGGCAACAAGAAAAATGGCTATAAATAAATAGGTGGCTTGAAAAATGGCTACGAACGTTTATAAATTAAATAGATGGCTAAACGATTTACTGATGAATAAATCCCTATTTGTACAAGACAAAAATGCCCCCGAACAAACTTCCTAACGTGTTTTTAACGTTTAAAACCAAAATCAGAGTTTAAGAGAGATAAAATATACCCCTAAAAATAAGTTGGAGACATTTTAGGAGGTTTGAAATTAAAAAATCCAAGAACACAAAACTATTTTGAAAATCAGATGTATCATATTGTTACTACTGAAAAGAGTTGTTCTCCGGAAAAAGGAGTAAATACCTTTATTGGGGAAGGAGTACAAAGTTCAACCTCCCTTAGTAGAGAGAAACACCTTCGAACTCCATTAATCGGAAACAACAGTCTTGTCAATAGGAAGATTTACTACCTGCAACTAAGAATACCTGAAAAATTAAAAAACAAATAAAAACACAATAATTATGATACCTTACCTGCTGCAATTATGAGTTGTCATAACACCGCCCACCCTCCCACCAGAACCGCCTTCATGCACCACCCCGTCCGTCCATCTTCATCTTCCACAACCCTCCATTCCCACCATTTTCCACCCTTTGAAAGACTTAATCCTCCATTTCCCACCATTTTCCACTCCCAACACAGAGTGTATACCAATCCCTACCTCTCGCATCGCGCCGACGACCCACATCCGCCGTGCCGAAGACCTTCTTCCGCCGCGCCATCGAGACTCTTGCTCGCCCCACATCTTCCATCAATTCTCCTTCTGCGTGAGGACTGTACAATTTCTCAAAAATTCAAACCAAGGTAACAACTTCATTCCCATTCCCTTATATTAGCAACAAACTGATACATTCCCCCGAGATTTTAGGGATTTCGTTTCTCCCATGCATTCTGAGAATATTACGCTCGATTGTAAGCAGAGACCAAAAAAGATTAAGCCCGTGGAGGTAAGACTTTGTATTTACTCTTTAGGTTGTGTAAAACATGTTATAATAATTACCCCCTTGTGAATTACAAATTAGAGAATAAACTCCCTAATTAACATCCAGGATGCGAAGAGACCCAAAGGGAAGGACAAACGGACAAAAAAGGATGAAAGTGAAGAGGTCGAACCCACCAAAGCGGTATGTACTGATAAATACTATTCCATCATTGTTGCAAACTCTTCTGGAAAGTATGTTGTGGTGCGGTCATATGAAAGAGTGTGAGAGGAGTTATATACCTCCCCTGCACCTTGCAATCTATGTATTGGCAAGCCTGTGTACAATGTCTGCCTGTGAAAGTGTATGTATTAGTATATACATCCATGATCTCATACATTTATATACTGATATGTACAACTACTATCTCGTACATCTATATACATACATGCTCGTACGTACGTGTATTTGAACAGTTATATACCCTTCATTGTCTGCCTGTGAACGTGTATGTATTAGTATATACATCTATGATATCGTACGCATGTTGTCTGTGTAGATTGAACTGTTACATACAACTATGGAATTGTTTATGATGTATTTTTTTTGGGTAATCCATCTGTTGACTGCTTCATGCCGCTGAAAAAGATAATTTTTTACCGTTAGAAAGCCTAAGCCTGAAAAATAGGTAAATCAGGATCAAAACAAACCGCCAACCGATCCCATGTAAGTAGGGATCCATCCACCACGCAAAAAGGGGACGTTTGCAACAAAAAAGACTGTTAACGGCGTTTGTATGTAACCGTATATACCAGGGGTAAAAACGTCCAAAAAAAGCCAGGAAACGGTTCCTAAAATTTCGGTAGTCATGCCTACAAAATCAGAACTTCCGTAGCCAAAAATCAAGATTGCTTTTTTTTTTTTTTTTGTAGTCATTTAGCACCATTTCCCTAGATTCAAAGAAAGGATGAAGGCCCAAGCCCAACATCCAGAAAGAAAGAAAAGAAAAAAGAAATTAAAAGTGAGGCTTCACATGAGCCACACACAAGGAAAAAAAAGGGGGAAAGGGAGGCTTATTTGAAAAACGGAGAGAAGAAAAGAAATGGAGGTAGAAGAAGAATGAGAAAAAGAAAGAAGGGGAATCTCGTCGAAAATTCCAGGAGCTACTCATATTATCGTCGGAAATGGTTTAAAGAAGCTCTTAAGCAAAGATTCAACTTGGTAAGTCATTTTCCTCTTGAGAATAGCTTGGAAAAATGAAAAACCTAGATTATAGTTTCATGGGTTCTTCTCTCTATGTCCAAAAATCTTACGGTTCTTTCTATTGTTCAAGAAATTTGATAGATCTTCATGAGTATTCCTTGTGTTTGGGGTTGATTCAAGTAAAAGAAAGAAAATGAACAAGAAAGCCCAAATCTTTTTTTTTTTATGTGATAATGAAAAAAAAAAAAGAATATGGAAAAAGAGGAAGAAACTAGGAATGGAAGTTGTTGATACAAATGGGTTAGTTTATCATTCTCTTTGACTTGTATTAACATTGTGGCAAATATGAGTATTATAGAAATTGAGAGATTTAGTCTCATGAATTCTTATATCCCCCTTTAATGACTTATATTAGGTTGTCTATTTTACTATGTACTTTCTTGAAGTTAATGTGAAACTATTTATAAGGAATTGAGTTGTTGGAATAAATGAGAAACTAGGAAGATGAAGGGAAAAGAGAAATGCTTGTGGATGGAAAAATGAAGAAGAACATGAATGGTAAAGAGTTGAAAAAGTTGGAATATTTTATTGTTGAAAAAGTACAATGAAAGTACATAAGAGTTAAGGAGGGAGAGAAAATAATTGGGTGTTGAATTTTAGCTTGGATCCTTGGAATTAATGAGTATGATGTTTTAAATGGGTAAACAAAGGAGCTACTCATATTATGTTCGAATTAATTCCAAGACGAGCGAAGATCGATCGAGTTGACTAGTTACGAGTTGGAATCCTCGTCATTGATGTGTGAGTGGTCACTTTACCAAATTTTCTACCATTTTACTATTTTGTGAAATTTGAAATGAATTGTGATTTGTGTTCTTATGAAAAATTTGGATATTTGACGATTATGGAGGTTTCAAAGGATTTATGTTTATTCCATGAGTTCATTTACTATTTAGAGCAATGAATTTGAAAATGTGAGAAATGGTTTATGTTTTTCAATTTAAATTGTAAATAGTACCATGGAATTGCAAATGATTTGTACTCATATACGATTTTAGCTATATCGATTTACTTCGTTATTATTTGAGTTATCAAAGGTGAATTTCTAGAAATCTCTTGATTTTAGCCAAATGGCAGAAGTTAAAATTGTTTGAGATAAATTCAAATATTGGGAGTTTTAAATAGGGGTGATCATCGGTCGGTCGACGTCGGTTTTGGACTCAAATCGACACCGATCACCCACATATCAGTTTTCGGCGGTCGGTTCTTGTCGGTTTGGAATGGATTTATTACGTCGACCGACCAACTACACTGGCGGTCGGTCGGTTTAGGTCGGTTTTAAGAATTCAATATGAAGAAGAAGATAAAAACAAAGGAAAGAAAAAAGAAAAATAAGAAAGAAAGAAAGAAAAAGCGTACATACCTCGGTTTCAACCTTGAAAATTCAGAAGAAGAAGATTTTTAAAAAAAAAGAGGAAGAAGATTAAAAAAAAAGGGAAAGGAGAAGAGAAAGAAAAAAAGAGGAAGAAGATTAAAAAAAAAAGAAAGGAGAAGAGAAAGGAAGAAAACGAAAATGAAAAGAAGAAGAAATAAAAAAAAAAAAAAAAGAACAAAACTAAACTACACAGACGAGGGAGAGAGAAAAGGAAAAAGGGGTGAAAGGAAAAAAAAAGAAGATGAGAAATTGAGATGGGAGAGAAAGAGTGCATGATAGAGATATTAAAAAAAGAATAAAATAATAAAAAATAATTATTATTTCTTGAGAAAAGGCAAACCATCAGCGCTGGTTAATGGTCTTCCCAAGGTTGCTACAGGCAACGCATTAATGTTGCATGCAGCAACAGCTGCCAGACGCGTTTTACCTTTTTTTTTGGTTGGTTCAGTAGATTCTCGCCCTTTTGGGTGAGCCGACCGACCTACAGGTCGGTTTTACTATATGTAAAACCGACTTTGACTGAGATAATCCAAAAACTAACCGACCGACGTCGGTTTCAGTCGGTCGGCTCAATTTTTCAGCTTTATTTGCTCACCCCTAGTTTTAAAAGTGACTTCACGATGTCTGAATCACGATTTTAGCTGAGTACATGGAGTTTTGGATTTATGTAAGCCAAACCTTGTATATGGTAAATTCAATTAGGAAAAATGATCTTTGGGTTATGATTTTCAGTTATGAGAATTTGATTTGAAATGTTATGGCTTGTGCGTGGTTTGTGAACTTAGTTTACAAGATACAATTGTTTTTCAAACCACGAGATGATGTACCCACAGTGATTTCCCGATACACTTTCGTGAATGTGTTTCCGTAGTGTAGTTATGATATATGAGGTCTTTGAGATCCCCTTCGACACACACATAGGCTATGGATTGTGTGTCAGGGTGCTTTGCCCTTTGAGGGCTGCTCTACATGTGTATGACTAGTTGCTCTGCTATGTTCCTTGAGATTACTCGGTACATAGTATGACCAGGATTTGCTCTGCTATGTATCTTGAGATTACTCGATCCATAGTATGACTAGTTGCTCTGCTATGTATGGGGGTTCAGCCTATGCATAACATGACTAGTTTACTCTGCTATATACGTCAAGATCCTCCATATATAGTATAACTAGTTTTTCTTTGCTGTGCGTATTGAGACTATTTTGCGTCAGTACGACTAGTTTCTGGTACATGCTTAGCGATGGATTTCCTAGCCATGCAAATATGTGTTAAAGGCTATGTTAAAAAAAAAATCTCATGGTATAAAATACTTTAGCTTTGTGTACTTGCAATAGAAGTTACAAGTGTTTCAAGGTTTCTTTTAGAAGTTCATTTTAAAGTCTTATTAACTACCTTTCTATGATTGTTTATGATATTAGTCTCCTTAAATTTATTTTCTTGTAAACTTTTACAACTCATTAGGCCTTTTAGCTCACTCTTTTCCTAAAATCTTTAACCAGGTAGCAATTGAGTTTCCGACGTGTTGGGTTTTATGCCCTAAAACTTGTGGATAGTAAATGAAACAAATTAATTAATCTCAATAAAGTGTTATTCGAGTGATTCAGTAATTTGTTATTGAATATTAGAGTTTTGCATTAATTAACCCTAAGTCCAATAAACTAAGATCCAAGGTTGTTTAAATGAAACTTGGACTAGTATGTGGGGCATATGGGGATTAGTGTTCAAGTAACAACCTAAAAGGTCTATATAGTATAGGAATAAGGTTGGGAACCTTATCCTGATGACACTATTGATACGACCCAGTTTGTATTCGATACAGATGCAATGATCCAAAGCATCCATGTAGCAGATATGCGAGTGTGGGTATCCTATGCAATGAGTTTGCATAAGACCGGACCACGAAATAGTAACCACTAGACATAACACCGTTGACTAGGTAGGTTTCTATTTCAATAGGATGACATATGTAACTCAATCTGAGTCCTGAGTATGTTATGAACTCATTTTCATGAGGGATTGTCCTTAGATTTATATGGGTGAGAGTGGCCAGTTCGTCGACTCAATAAGTCTGCCATTTTAGGGGCAAGACCGAGTGGGGGCTAGGAACATAACATTACAAGATGAAATTCACTATTTCCCCTATTGGGGCAAGTAGATGAGTGTTCCCTTAAGGGCTGATTTCGAGTCTTGAATAAAGGCGCACGTCCTCTCTTGGCTTGAGAGGAACTTCTGTTTTTTGGTTGAACCATAAACAGGTTGTTCATTAGAGGAATCAGTTGTACTTAAGGATCCAGAGGTAACCCAGGGATAAAATGGTAATTTGACCTAATTGGCGTTACGAACACTCGTGAAGGGTTGACTTACCAGTATTGGTCGATATTCGTGGACACAAAAATATTCTACAGTGAGAAGAGTGCAACTGTGGATCTTTAGTGGAGTGATCCACAGTTAACGAATATTGATTAACTTGGTTAAAGAGTTTAGCCAATTAATCTCATATCGTTGGAGCTTCTGATCTGTAGGTCCATTAGGTCCTACTGGTAGCTTACAAAGGGTATTGAGGTATTTAAAGTAATTTGAAATGTTCAAAATTACTAAGGGAAATAATATAATGTATGGAAATACATTATAATATAAAGTTTATATCTTGATTAAACTTTATAATATAAATTTATGGGAAAAATACACTTTTGGTCCCTGAGGTTTGAGTTAAGTTACACTTTGGCCCCTGAGTTTTCAAACTTAACAATTTAGCCCCTAAGGTTTTAGATAAGGAGCAATTTGGTCCCTGCCATCCATTTTGCCGTTAAATTTAACAGGGCGCTGACGTGGCACTATTATTTTAATAAAAAAATTAATTTTAACTTTTTTAAATAAAAATATAATAAAATAATAAAATAGTATTATTTTAAAATTTTTTATTATTTCTTTCTCCCTTCTTCTTCTTTCCCTTTCCTTCTTCTTCTTCTTACTTTTTCTTCTCCTTCTCCGACCGACACCCCACCGGCGGTCGATGGCCGGCCGCTGCTGGCGACTTCTCTCTCTCTCTTTTTTCTTTCTTCTTCCTCTTCTCTTTTTTCTTCTTCCCCATCTCCTTAGGCGAAGAAACAACCCTCACCCTTCTCCTTCCTGATCCAAGCCCTCGCCCAATGGGAAGAAGAAGCTTCAACCGAAGAGTCCAACAACGGCCCAGTTTTCGTCGGATTCCTCGCTGGATAACCCCGATCTCGAGCCTTTTCTTCTGAAGCTCGCTCGTGATACCATCGCCTCCGGGGATGGCCAAAATAAAGCCCTGGATTCGCCGAATAGATCTGAACGAAAAACTCGCCGAGCTCTGAACAACTGACGTTAATCTTGCACATAACAAATTTGAACGGCAAAACGAGCCAAGCTCTTAACATATCTGAACATCCGTCGTCAAGCTGGCACTGGATTCACCATCAAACTTGCACTTGAATCGTGTCAGATCGCTGCCTGAAGGGGGTTTTCCCCATTCGCCCTTCGTCATTTGTCCTTCGTTTCTCCCCGTCGGTCGTCTGCAACATCTTGAGGTATAAAACTGAGAAACGAAGGGGGAAATGAAGGGGGTTTTGCCCCTTCGCCCTTCGTCCTTCGTTTCTCAAGGTGTCGGGGACGGAGATCTAGAGCAGCAGGGCATTCGACAGGATTTTGACAGAGACCAGATCGTCGGGCGACTGGGTTTTGACGAAGTTGAGGATTCGGAGCAGTGGGAGAAGATAGAATAAGAAAAAGAGAAGAGAGAAAAACAAAAGGAGAGAGAGAGGTCGCCAGCGGCGGCCGCCTGTCGGCCGCCGGTGGGGTGCCGATCGGAGAAGGAGAAGAAAAAGTAAGAAGAAGAAGAAGAAGGAGGGAGAAGGAAGGAAGGGAGAAAGAATTAATAAAAAAAATTAAAAATAATAATATTTTATTATTTTATTTTAAAAAGTTAAAAATTAATTTTTTTAATTAAAATAATAGTGCCACGTCATCGGCTTGTTAAATTTAACGGCAAAATGGATGGCAGGGACCAAATTGCTCCTTATCTCAAACCTCAGGGGCTAAATTGTTGAGTTTGAAAATTTAGGGACCAAAGTGTAACTTAACTCAATTCTCAGGGACCAAAAGTGTATTTTTCCCTAAATTTATTTTGAATTTGATTCAAAATTAATTTATGGGAGAATTGAATATTTGAAGGAGTTCAAATATTAACGTTAATATGAAGTGTGTTCATATTAAAACTATAGGTTAAAATTAATGTGCATGGGATGCACATTAAAACTATAGGTTATATGAGAGAAAGATAATTGAATATGATTCAATTATAGGTTAAATTAAATATGTTATATTTAATTTTGTAATTGATTAATTAGTGAATTAATCAATTATTTAATTTAATTTATTTTATTTTAATTTAATTAAATGAATTGAATTAAACTATAGGTTATGAGGGAGATGCACATTTAAATGTGATTTAAATGAAATAATCAATTAAATTGGATTTAATTGATTATTATTTTAATTAATTAAATAATTGTTATTTATATTAATTAAATACACGTGGTTGGTTTCACGTTTTGGTCTTCCCTCTCCCTTAACTGTGTGCTACACGTCTGGAAAGTTAGAGGATTCTCCTCCATTCAGGCATGTGAGGTCGTGTAACCCTCTCTCTCATTGTGTGCAATTCGACAAAAAGGTCTCTTTGAGAAAAAGATTTTTGCTCCCAAGATTAGTTCCTTCCCTTGCTAGAGAGAATCCAACCATTCTCACCTCCTCCAATCCCTTAGAGAATATCGGTGAAGCCTTGGTGGTGGTGTCCCCTTGATTGTGTTTTAGGGTTGATTTACAGAGAAGAATTCCCAAGGAGAAAATTCGGTCAAGACGACAACGAAAGTATGACCTCTTTTACTTTCTTTTAATTCTTTGTAAATCACATGATTAGGATTAGATCTTAATAATTTTTTCGAGCATGCTTTAGCCCAAATTACAGTAGTTAAATGGTTTTTATGTTGTAAATTGTTTTGACAATCATATTGGTATTTTGATTGTTTATTAAAATGAGTTGGTCCTTTGAAAATCTTCTGTTGCGTTGGGCTTTTATCCCTTCATGACGAGCCTATCGAGGTCGAGATCTGCCACTAGTCTTATCTAGGTTATACATCATTGATGTAAATGTAATATTGATGTTTTGTGTTAATAACTAAAGTGACTAGCATCATTCTGGAAGTTGTTGTACCATTTTGAGTTTATGTTGAGTTGTAAATTGCGAATTTATGTTTTTCCATTAGTGGTTTTGGATTGTTGTTGATTTCTGAACTAATTGTTGATTATGACATATTTGCAGTAATGTTGGATTTTAATGAAATCATTTGGGAGTGTATTTTCAATTTCAGGTGTGTTTTTATCAAATTTTCAGGGGAAACTCTGTCAAAATTTTTATTTTTATTTAGTAAAGTTTTGCTAGCCACCCATGGTTTTAAAGAAAAATGAGTTTTGTTTTGCTAAGTTTGACAATGGATTTCATAGTTTAATTGGGATCTATTGTCAGCACGCCACGTCCTAGGTTCAATAGGGTAATTTGGGACGGGGTATGACAAACATAAACTTAATTTCTATTGCAAATGAATAATGAATACAAAAGAAAATACTTAACTTCTTCTTTCCTATCTAGCTTGCTTAACATTTTTCAAGGAGAGACAAACATTTTCACTCCAGTGCTTTTGAAGGGAGTGATTGATAGGAATTATAAAAGGTTAAGGAACTCAGTGTAGCAAAATAAAAAACAAAAGAACACAATGACACTTTAAGAATTCTAGTGAAGCTCTCCGAAGTTGTGGATTGTGATGTTCTAACTGCCTTTCATTGATCTCAAGGCCTAGGGTTTGCTACCGATATCTGTGTGAGGAGCCATTCATGTGTGTAATCCTTTGATTTGAGGAGATTTGTTGGAGAATAATTGAAGATCTTGCAGATTCCATGATTCTCGAAAGATCTATCGAAAAAGTTCAATTGCAGGCGTATTGCTAGACACATTTCTTCACATTCTGCACTTGACTTGTGATAAGTGCCAAATATATCACATATTTGTCCTGTAATCTTAGCTTATTCCTTGTGAAAATAAACATATTTGGAATATATTTATTATTTCCCAAGCCTTACAATGCAAAAGTTTGAGAGTCGAGTCTTGAAGAGTCTAAGTATTAAAATCTTGCATATTTGTAGTTAAAAATGATGTTTTTATAAGGATTGATCGAGTTTTTATGTTTTGCAGAAAATATAGGAAAACAAAGGAAGAAGTAGAATGCGACCGCATTTCTGCCAAGGCAAAAAGAAAGGCGACCACATTTCTGGTCAGAAACTATCTCCCCCAAATTTCCGCGAGTCAGCGAGGACTAAGCTTTTCATGCACCTACCAGTCGTTTTTTACCTCGACTCTGAAGGAGTGAAAAACACTCGAGCGGAAGCGATTACGGATCTTAGGCACTAATTTACATTAATTTTTCATAAGAAGCATGTTGTATTTTCAAGCAAAAACAGGGGAAAAGAAGCTTATCTTTGTAGCTTGAATTCTGTTAACTTCGTTGGTTGTTTCTCTACATGATTGAGTCATAGACCACTGCTAGTGTCTTCCCTGCTATACTCCGATCTTAGAATGGGCTTGTGGGAACCAGATTAGAGATGAAATTGGGGAGAAAAAGGAACTTGAACATACAAGTGAAGGGATAAAAGCCCTTGCGCAGCGGAAACGTTCAGAACCTTTTCTCAGATTTTAATACGAATTAAAATACCAATACGTTGGAATAAAGAATTACAGCAGTAAACAAAATTTAACATACTGTACAACGATGATAAAGCATGCTTAAAATCATTAGGAAGAATCTAGATCTAATCTAAATTGGATCCTAATGACCCTAGATCAAGAAATACCAACCGTAAGTGAAAATTCTTGATTGATTTGCCTATTTCCCTTCAAATTGCACTAAAAAACAGCAGCAAAACACACCCTTTTGTTGCTGAAAAATTGTCACGAACACCACCACTTGTTCACACCGATATCCTCGTAAAGGATTGCGCGTTGGGAGCTTGTGGGAGCAATATCTCTAAGGGAATAGGTGAATTTTTGGTCTTTGTACTCTTAGGAAAAGTTGCAGAGAATTCTAGGAATGAGAGAGAGCTTTTCGTGAGTTTGAGAGGGGATTTTTCAACTAAATGAAGAAGTTGCCGTAAAATGCCAAAACTACTCCTAAAAAGCCTCTCAACCCACGGAATTTTGAGAATAAGATGGAAGACACGTTCCCATCAGTTAACCTAACTGATGGGAAAAATTAATTAATATTTAAATAATAGTAATTAATCTTTTAATTAAATTAACTCTTAATTTAATTTAATGTGATTTGCATAAACATATTTATACAACACTTCCATTTATCCTATAGTATTAATAAAACTTAATTAAATCAAAATTAAATTAAATTAAATTAAAACGGAAATATTAATTAATTCACCAATTAACTAATATTATAATTAAATATCATATATTCAATTATATTTCTCTCATATAAACTATAGAATTAATATACATCATATGTGCATTAATTATAACCTATAATTTTAAATATAAACTATAGAATTAATATACATCATATATTCAATTATATTTCTCTCATATGAACATTTTACTTTACCGTATATGATCGAAGATTGCAAGATAAAATATGTCATGTTAGATCTAGGAGCATCGATAAATGTTATGCATGTATCTATTTATAAAAGATTGAATTTGACTAATATTAAAACATCTAGCATAGTCATTCAACTAACAAATAAGTCTTGCATTAAACCTCTAGGAATAATTGAGAATGTTTAGTTAGGGTAGAGGATTTGGTTTTTCCTGCTGACTTCTATGTTTTAGATACACCTAAATCCTGATTACAATCCATCTTCTTTTACGAAGACTGCTGTAGATACACCTAATCCTGACTTCTTGGTCGTCCCTTTATGAAGTCTGCCAATACAGTAATTGATGTAGATGAGGGGGTTGTATCAGTAAGATTTCAGGATAAAACCCTGTACTTTAAAATTTTTTATGATATTGAAAATCCCCATGCATCTTCTATTAAATACTATATGCTTGAACCTGGCCCAGTGAATGATCGCACTTTAAATTCTAAATCATGCATAGTCACCAATAATAAGATGCATTCTTCTACTATTAGATGCCCTGACTTAGATGGAGAATTGATTGATGTAGTCGATGAGCACCACATAACCCTCACTGATAAATCTGGTGGAGTCACCAAGTGCTCATCTTCTAAGATTAGGGTTGAGCGAATTTTCTATTAGCCCACCTCTGCTTCCAATATTTTTTCTACTTCTACTGATCTTTCCTTACAGGTCCCGAAAATTACTAAACCAAGAATTTTCCAAGAACAATGTATTCTGGACCTATGGAGAGAAGCCTCCATAAGAAGAAATAGAGGAGAGTGTGGTCGAGCAAACAACCTTAAACATTTGCGCCCTATAATTTTCCTGCTTTTTATCTTTTAAATTCTTAGATAGGTTTATTTATTATTAGTCGCTTTTATGCTTGCTTCCTTGTTTTTGTCTTTTAGGAATGGCGGTACCAAAGCGAAGCTTCTACATTTATAAGAAAACATGATTCACCACCCATGAGAGCGAAATTCAAGGAAGTTCTATTCTTTCCCTATACATTGTCTTATTCTTCATGGTTTATTATACTGAAGGCAATGTAAACTTTAGATTGGGGGTGGGGAATTATTTGGCACAAGAGACAAACAAATTACTATAGAAATGAGGCCTAAATAACTCCCTGGAGAGTTATCAAGTACCCAGCCCTTGTTGGGTTTTATGCCCTAAAACTCATAGATAGTAAATGTAACAATTGACCGAACTTTAATAAAATGATATTGATAGTAATTAATCTTTTAATTAAATTAACTCTTAATTTAATTTAATGTGATTTGCATAAATGTTACTACGTGCGGCAGTGTATACTTGCACTAAGGTTGGCTGAATTTATCTTTATTATTATCTATCATCTTAGCTCACATCCATCATTCAGCCTCTGCCGCAGCAGTAGGATGTCATCAACATATAGCACTAGGAAACCTACTTTATTTTTGTTGATCTTATTGTAAACACAAGGTTTATCAACATTTTGGTCAAAGGCAAAAGATTTGGTTGCAGTATCAAATATTATATTCCAAGATCTGGAAGCCTATTTCACACCATAAATGGATCGATTCAGTTTACAAACTTTTTGCTCTTGACCTTGGGTTATGAACCCTTCGGGTTGAGATATAAAGATATTCTCTTCAAGATTACCATTCAAAAAGGCAGTCTTGACATCCATTTGCCATATTTCATAGTCATAATATGTGACTATGGATAAGAGAATTCTTATGGACTTTAACTTAGCAACAGGAGAAAATGTTTCCTCATAGTCCACCCCTTCTCTTTGGGTATAACCCTTTGCTACAAGTCTAACTTTGAAAGTCTATACTTTTCCAGTTGCATATCTTTTTCTCTTATAGATCCATTTACACCCTATGGGTTTTACCCCGTCAGGTGGATCTACAAGTTCCCAAAATTGATTGAAGTACATAGACTCCATCTCAAGGTCCATTGCTTTGATCCATTGGTCTTTATCTACGTCATTCATTGCCTGACGATAAGACAATGAATCCTCAACACCATCATCAGGTATGACGACCTGAGTTTCAGTTAAACCCAAGTAACAGTTAGGTTGTATAACAACCCTCAGACTGCGTCGAGGATCTCTCACTATGTGAGGAGGACAAGTTTGACTAGAAGAACTGGCTCCTACATCAACTATTGTTGAAGGGTCAGCTTCATCAACAACTCTTGCTAACTCTTCAGTAGCTTCTCCTAACACTAATTTCCTACGTGGTTTGTGATCTCTAAGGTAGTCTTTCTCCAAGAAAGTGGCGTTTATTGATACAAACACTTTGTTTTCTCGAGGGTCGTAGAAAAGACCACCTCTTGTTTCTTTAAGGTAACCAACAAATTGGCATAATCTAGAACGAGGTTCC
This sequence comes from Luffa acutangula, assembly GCA_036850905.1. Lineage (NCBI taxonomy): Eukaryota > Viridiplantae > Streptophyta > Magnoliopsida > Cucurbitales > Cucurbitaceae > Luffa > Luffa acutangula. The sequence goes on along the minus strand of CM072092.1, from coordinate 20,664,067 downwards.
AATTTCTTAGGATTTGTCACAAGCACGTGTGCCAGACAACCACAGATACGGAAGTAACGCAAACTAGGTTTACGCCCCCTCCATAGCTCGAAAGGTGTTTTAGAAACACTCTTTGAGAGAACATTGTTCAGTATATGTGTTGCAATCTCTACTGCATACTCTCAAAACGAGCTAGGCAACTGAGCATAGCTCATCATTGAACAAACCATGTCTAACAAGGTTCTATTTCTCCTTTCTGATACACCATTTTGTTGAGGTGTACCAGGGGCTGAGAGTTGAGATTGGATTTCATGTTCTATCATATAATCTTGGAATCTTTGATCCATATACTCTCCACCTTGATCTGATCGAAGTGTTTTAATAGTCTTGCCTAATAGGTTTTCAACTTTAGTCTTAAACTCTTTAAATTTTTCAAGAGCTTCAGACTTATGACCCATTAGATATAAGTAACCATATCTTGAATAATCATCTATGAAAGAGATGAAATATTCATAACCTCCTCAAGTTTTTACATTCATTGAGCCACAAAGATCTGAATGTATCAACTCTAGAGGTTCTTTGGCACGATAACCTTTTCCAATAAAAGGTCTCTTAGTCATTTTACCATCGAGACACGATTCACAGGGTGGTAATGAATCATCTTCCAAATCGGTTAGAAGTCCATTCTCTACCAAATGACCAATCCGATCGATGTTAATATGACCAAGACATAAATGCCAAAGATATGTGTTGTTACTTTTTGGAGAAATTCTTTGCCTTTTATTTTGTGTTTCAGTAGTTTTAAACATTTCATGATTTAAAATTGTTTTAGTGTCAGTTGGTCTTAAAACATATAAGTTGCTTTCTAGTTTAGCAGAACATATAAGTACTCCATTTCGGACAATGAACGTTTCATTTAACTCAAAAGAAACAGAATAATTATGTTCCAACAATCCAGAAACATAAATAAGGTTCCTTTTAATTTTAGGAACAATATACAAGTTTTCTTAAAAACTTATTTCTGAAAAACAACTTTGCAACTCCCACTACAATTGCTGAAAGGACATCTCCCGTTCCAACCTTGAGTGTCATCTCACCATCTTGAAGCTGTTGAAAATCATTTCCTTGAAAAGAAGAACAAACATGATTAGTGGCTCCTGAATCTAATATCCAAGCATACTCATCATGTTCAACAAGGCAAGTTTCTAAAACAAGTAAATCAAATTTCCTTCATTTTCTCTCTTCTTCTCAGCAAGGTATCTAGGACAGTTTCTCTTCTAGTGTCCATCCACATTGCAGTGGAAGCACTTGCCCTTATCAGCCACGACCTTGGCCTTCCCCTTTCCCTGTACAGCTTTAGCAGGAGCCTTCCCCTTGTCACCCTTATTCTTCTGTATTTGCTTCGATGAAGAAGCTTGAGGTACAGGTTTAGTTCCTGAGGATGAACCCTTCAGAAACTTTCTTTTGGAATGGGCCACTTTGGCCTCTCCTTTAGCGATACCCTTGCCCTTGCTTTTATGCATGGACTCATAAACCTGTAGCTCATTCAGAAGGATGGTCAAGTTGAATTGAATCTTATTCATGCTAGCGTTTGATCGAAATTGCATGAAGCTCTGTGGAAGAGACTCCATGATAAACGCAACCTGACTCCTCTCGCAGACGACCCTCCATTAGCCTCCGCAATATTGAATTGGTTCATCATATCGAGAATGTGTTCTCGAACAGACTGACCCTCTTCCATACGGGCATTGAAAACATTTTTCAGAGCCTCGTGGTGGAGCTGGTAGGATGGCAATCTAAACATCTCCTGACAGGAATTCATAATCTCCCTTGCTGTTTCCATGTTCTCATATCTCTTGACTAAGACTTCAGTTAAGCTTGCCAAGATATAGACACGGGCCTTTTCGTTGGCCTTAGTCTAGCGGTCGTATGCATCCCTTATCGCTGGGGTTGCATTGCGAGGGGGAACTAGAGGACACTCCTCCGTCAAGACGAACCAGAGATCTTCAACAACCAGAATCGTATTAAGGTTGGATTTCCACGTAGGAAAGTTCTCGCCGGTTAATTCTTCAATTTTTAATAGAGTCATGATTGAGGAAGACATTGCTGAAAAAACAAACATTTACTGTATTAGTTATCTTTGCCTTAACACATCACACAAGCAATACAAACAATTGCACAAATCCAATCAATTTTGCAAATAATAAATCAAAGAACCCTAACAAACTATTGATTGTGTTTAGCAACGATGTTTTAGAGGTTTAGAGGAACAACCACCGAAGGGTGATTAGCTACTCCTCTAAAATGAGACACTTCTCAGTCAACTCTAATTCCAGAATAACTCATATTCCTATAGACGTTGACCACAGTTGTTCGATCAAGGACTTGTTAATAAATTAACTTATCTCCGTAAGTGCAACCCTCCCACTTTCAGATCTCAGAGGCATGTACCAACATGCTACTGTTAGGAAAGACAATTGTTGGTAATTAGCCTAAGTGACTCTATCATTTTCAGAAGTTCACGGTGTTCTGAATCCTATGATCAGGCCCTCCGAAGGGGTGGTTGCTTCAGGGCAACAAGCAAGCGGATCATAGGAATCTCACGTTGTGACCTAGGGTTGGAGAGCGAGGGATACGTTGACACGTGTCCCGCTCCCACTTACTATGGACACTTTTCCCATTCACCTTGTTATTGACCCGTGCAAACACTTTTTGAAGGCAGGTCACGCTTAAAACAACAAGAAGCTGAGCATGGATCTCACGTTGTGAATATAGGGACGTAGGAGCAAAACTTGATTTAAATCAAGTTTTGAAAATTTTCTCCCACAAAAGTGACCAACTGTATATTTTAGGGTTTATTACACTTAGATATATCCGGCTAAGTCAATCTATATAAGTCTAATCCTATAATAACTATTACAATAAGATCTTTAGTCTAATGTCTAGGTGAATTAAACATATTTAATTAACCTAGTGACCATTATCTAACATTAAACAATGATCAATTCAACTCCGGTGTTCCAGATCAGTTCCTAGGTAGGAGGTGTTCCGTAAACCGTCAACTTAAATACCCCCAACCTTAGACATAACATCACTGGTAGAGTTCCCTTATAATCATAGTAATGTTGATCCTACTTAGTTAATTAAAACTATTTTAAACTAAGTAAGAAATTATTCTAATCCTATTAGAATGTGACCTTAGGTCTAATTAATTTTAACTTTTTAAAATTAATCAATTTTAACCTATGGCCCTATGGCTGCATGCATATCTTGATTATAGATTGACGGTTTCTAATTCATTAATTTTAAACTATTCAAATTTTAATGATTAGCCCTATAATCATGCATACTATTTTTTTTTTTTTTTGAGAATATAATCATGCATACTATAGTTTAATATAATTAACAATCATATTCTAATTAATAAATTAAACTATATCGATTTGCATTGCATGAATTTAGTATAACATTTATATTAACCAATGGATGTTTCATGCTCAATGCAACTTTGATTCCCTTATTAATAAAATAACAATTATATTATTGTCAATCAAGGTAAATCAAAGTAGCATGCTGCAAACAACTTATTAAATATAACTATTTATATTTAACTAAGTAATTTCATGCATCATGCTTTTCCATTTTCATGAATTTAATATAACTCATATACATTATATATCACATGAAAATTATACATGCATTTTCTTCCATACATTATAACTAATTATAATATACAAAAGTGCATGAGCATGCTTTATAACCTAAGGTGGGATTTCTAATATGACATCCATAAAGCATATTAAATAGCTAATGAACCGGTTTAATTGGCCCCTAGGATAAAATAATGCAAAAATACAATAATTAAGCAAATTCTATCCTATTACAGTCTTCTGCCGCTCCATAATTAAGTTGAACAACCCGAACCAGACTTCAAAAACCCAAATCACTCCTGAGTGGGGCTGAACCGGACCAAATAGGTCTTAGCCCAGCCCAAACCGGTGAATTAGACCGGTTCAAAAATGCTCCAGCACGTTACGTAGCCCTAACCACGTGCCGCATGAAATCGCGACAGTGTTGAGACGTTGTGCGAACAGTGTCCCGACGCTGTTACGCCTGGAAGCAGAATCTGGGCGAAAACAACACAGTTCTTCGAATTTTCGGCTTCATTTCGCTGCGATCTTCATCAACAAACATCCTAATTCTAGACCCGGACTTACAAGACTCGATTTACATAATAATGCCAAAAAACACAAGGGCTTTTACATGATCAAATCATAAAAATATGTAAATCTATGGCCACATTAAACCTAAACAGTTCACAGCAAACCCATAATCATACATTATGCAAAATCCCACCGTTCAAGCCAATCGCAAATTCCTAATCGATATTTAAAAATCGATATGGCTCTGATACCAATTGAAGGGTTAAAATCCCTAACGCAGCGGAAAACCTCAGAGGACCAAATCGATTTAAATGTCGATTGGAATACCAATACGACGACAAAAGAACATACAACAACAAAACTTATTTAAATTACTGTATAAGGCTATAAAAAATGCTTGATTAATATAAAACTAATCTAGATTTAATCTAGAATGATCCTAGTGATCAAGGATTTCATAGAAACTTACTTTCGTAGGAAGCCTTGATTGATTTCATCTTTTCCTTGCTGTAAAACAGAAAATTGCAGCAGCCCAAAAAGTCCTTTCTTGCTGAAATTTTCTCCACAAAAACCACCACTAATGAACCACTAGTATGCTCAAAGGGAATTGTTGTTGAGGGGCTTATGGTAGCAGAGATTTTCTAAGGGAATGAGAGAAATCTTCTCTGTGTTTTCTATGGAAAAAACGAGAGAGTTTGAGTTACAAAGAGAGAGTCAATCGAATGAGAGTTAGAGACAACGGATGATTAACCTCCTCCTAAAAGACCTCCTCCAAATCGTGTAAATCCTAGGTTAGTGGGAAGACCACATCTTTTAGTTAACAAAATTGATAAGAAAATTAATTAATTAATTAATAAAATTAATAATTAATCATATAATTAAATTAACAATTAATTTAATATTATTTATATAAATCATATTTATATAAATATTTCCACATAACCTATGGTTTTAGTGCAATTCAATTAAATCAAATTATTAAATTAAATTAAAAAAACGATTAATTAATTCAATATTTAATTAATACTATTATTAAATATCATATATTTAATAATATCTCTATCATATAACATATTGTATTAATGTACATCCAATGCGCATTAATTTTAGCCTATAATTTTAATATGAATCTAATTCATATTTTAAACTTAATATTCGAACCCCTTCGAATATTCAATTCTCCCTTAGAAATTTACCTCAACGCCCTAAATGAGCTACCAGTGGGACCGAATGAACCTACAGATCAGAAGCTTCAACAATATGAGATTATTTGGCTAAACTCATTAACCAAGTTAATCAATGTTTGTTAACTGTGGTTCACTCCACTATAGAACTAAAACTGCATTCTTCTCACTGTCGATATGTTCGTTAACTGTGGTTCACTCCATATAGAACCCCACTCGGTCTTGTCCCCAAAATGGTAGGCTTATTGAGTCGGCGTGTAGGCACTCTCACCCATACAAATCAAAGGACAATCCCTCGTGAACAGGAGTCCATAACCCACTCAGGATTGAGACCAAGTTGCCTAGGTCATCCTAGTGAAATAGAAACCTAACTAGTCAATGGTATTACAACTAGTGGTTAACTATTTCGCAGTGCGGTCTTATGCAAACTCATTGCACAGGATACCCCCACTCGTATGCCCACTACACGAACACGTTGGATCATTGCGTTTGTATCATAATACAAAGTAGGTCGTATCCATAGTGTCACCAGGATAAGGTACACATTATTATCCTTATACTATAGACTCTTTAGGCTATATCTTGAACAGTGTGATCCTCGTATGTCCCCACATACTAGTTCAAGTCTCATACTAACAGCTTAGGATATTTAGTTTATTGGATTAGGGTTATTTAGACAAGACTACTCACTACAAACAAAATAAATGAATAATACATCATTTTATTAATGTTCGATCAAATGTTACATTTATTATCTACGAGTTTTAGAGCATAAAACCCAACAAATCCCTCGTAAATAGGAGTCCATAATCCACTCAGGATTCATACTAAGTTGCCTAGGTTCTCCTAGTGAAATGGAAACCTAACTAGTTAATGGTTTTACGACTAGTGGTTACTATTTCGCGGCCCGGTCTTATGCAAACTCATTGCATAGGATACCCCCACTCGCATGTCCCCAACACGAACGCGTTGGATCATTGCGTTTGTATCAAATACAAAGTGGGTCATATCCATAGTGTCACCAGGATAAGGTATTCAGCCTTATCCATATACTATAGACCTTTTAAGTTGTTACTTGAACAGTGATCCCTGTATGTCCCCACATACTAGTTCAAGTTACATACAAACAACCTTGGATCTTAGTTTATTGGATTTGGGTTATATTGTGCAATACTTAACAGCAACACTTTATTATAGAAACACAATAACACTTTATCGAAACAAGTATACAATTTGTTTACATTCACTATCTACGAGTTTTAGGGCATAAAACCCAAAAAACTCCCACTTGAACTAAAACTCTAATTTAGTGGAATGTACAATAATCTATACAGTAGTGGATGTATAAATACATGTATAAAACATATACAATGTACAAATACAATAAACTTGTCCTAGATTACATCTTTGTACATATCTCGTAGACCTAGACCATCTAGATGACCCTCATACACTTTAGTCGAGAGAGCTTTTCGTGAATGAATCAGCAATATTCCATTCAATTCAATGTGCCTACTTGTCTTGGGCTGCGAGGTTCTTTTGAATTTGCCACAACACCACTGTATCACTATAAAGTGTGATAAACAAGTTCACATTTGGAACACATTCCAAATTAGTCCAGAACTTCCTAATTCATACAGTCTCTATTGCTGCTTTTCAAGCAGCTACGTGTTAAACCTTTATGGTCGAGACTGCAGATATGTCATACTATAGCTCATCTGTTAAGAGCGAATATAGATACTGATGTAGATTTTCTCAAATCCTTATCAATCTGAAAATCTATGTGAGTGTATCCTGTAAGGATCAAATCCTTAGCATCATACACGAGCATATAGTCTCTCGTTCTCCTAAGATATACTTTAGTATATACTTAACGGCTCTCCAGTGATCAAATCCTAAACTGGATTGATTCTTACTGACAATCCCTACTATATAGGACACTTATCTCAAGTCCTCAACTTCTTGAGGTGGCTAAGGAAACAGTTTCTTAGACTAAGGAAACATTAGCAAAAAACATAGAACAAATTCTATAGAAACTAAGGCTAAGTATACAAAAATTATTAGATTTAAATCTAAAGGGGAAAAGCAAACACACCGTCGTTGACGACTCGGAATACTTCAACGGACACCTTTCTTGATTTTGGACCAAGCGTCAACAATTGGGACACCACCAATTGATCTTCTCCGCTATGACTCTAAGATTAGGAACGTAGTTGTGGGACTACCTATGGGAAAAACTCTAGACAGAAAATTCTCCCTAGAGTTCTTGGGTTGAGAGAATATGAAAGGGAGGCTAGAGAGAATGTAAGAGTGCATTCTTGTGGCCTTATGTTGTAGTACCTAAACCCTAGGGTTAGCGTTCTATTTATAGGAGAAAAGCCATGAATAGAATATTCATTTAAAATCAATTATTTCCATAACTGATTTAATCTTTTCCATAATTAATCAATTCCATAATCAATCAATTTCATAATTGATTAATCTTTTCCATAAATGATTTATCACTTCCATAAGTGATTAAATCATTTCCATAATGATTAATTACTTCCATAAGTGATTAATTATTTCCATAATTGATTAATTTCTAATTAATTAATTCTTTAATTAATTAATTACCAATTAAATATCATATATTTAACTTCAGACCTTCTATTAGTTAATTAATTAATTACCCAATTAAATATCATATATTTAATTTCAGGCATTCGATTAATTAATATAATATGAATCAAATTCATATTAAAATTGGAACTCCTTCCAATTCTCTTATATCCTATAAATTTAATATGAATCAAATTCATATTAATATTTGAACTTCTTCAAATATTTATGTCTCTCATAATAATAAAGTTTAATTTCAAATTAGACTTTACATTTTAATGTATCATTATACATTATATTAATTTGTATCTCATACAATTAACTTAATTCCCAATATGAATTTGAACTATTCAAATACTCTCAAGATATAATTGTTCCTAATTACTCTTTACGAGCTAGTAAGGGGACCTAATGGACCTACAAATCAGAAGCTCCAATGATATGAGGTTAACCGATTAAACTCATTAATTAGGTTAACCAATATTCATTAATTGTGGGTCATTCCACTAAAGACCCACAACTGAACTCTTCTCACTGTAGAATATTTTTGTGTCCACTGATATAGACCTATACCGATAAGTCAATCCTTCACGAGTGTTCGTAACTACAGTTGAGTCAAATTACCGTTTTACTCCTGTGTTACCTCTGGCTCCTTAAGTACCAGTGCTCCTTTAATGAACAACTTGTTTATGGTCCAACCAGTAAACAGAAAGTCCCTCTCGGGCCAGTGAGAGGGCAGGATCCCTTTGTTCAAGACCCGGAGTCACCACTTAAGGGAACACTCCTCTACTTCTCCTAGAAGCGGGAAGGAGTGAATTCCATCTTATGTTGTCATGTCCCCAGCCCCCACTCCGTCTTGTCCCCAAGAAGGTAGGCTTATTGAGTCGGCGTGCAGGCCACTCTCACCCATACTAATCAAAGGACAATCCCTCGTGAGAAGGAGTTCATGACACACTCAGGATTAAGACTGAGTTACCTAGTCATCCTATTAAAACAGTAACCTAACTAGTTAACAGTGTTACATCTAGTCGTTTACTATTTTGTGGTCCAGTCTTATTGAAACTCATTGCATAGGATACCCCCGCTCGCATGTTTCCTACATGGACACCTTGGATCAATACGTTTGTATCGAATACAAAGTGGGTCGTATCACATAGTGTTACCAAGATAAGGTACCCAACCTTATCCTTGTACTATAGACCTTTTAGGTTGTTACTTGACCACCGATCCCCGTATGTCCCCACATACTAGTTCAAGTCACATGTAAACAACCTTGGATCTTAGTTTATTGGATTTGGGTCAAATTGTGCAATATTTAACAATAACATTTTATTGTAGAAACTCAATAACACTTCATTGAAAAAGTATACAATTTGCTTACATTCACTATCTACGAGTTTTAGGGCATAAAACCCAACATATACTGTCGCAACGTCATCGCGACGCGGAGCGGCCGACGTCCTTCCCTAAGGGTCTCTTTCGAGGTGAGAGATTTGGAGTCGCCACCAATCATCTTGGGGTGTGATTGGTCACCCATTTTAAAGAAAAACCGGTCTTTGAAAACCAAAGATTAGGCTCGGGAGTCGATTGAGTGTAGGGAAGGTGTTAGCACCCCTACAACACCCGTTTAAAAAACGGTTACCACATTTTATTTTAAAATTATCCTTTTATAACATAAAATGATCCTTATTATTTGAAAGAAATAAAAGAAATTAATAACAAATGTCTCACTTGATCTTACCTTAGCTTTGAGCGATAAAGTAAGGGTCTGATGTAGTGAATGGGGTTATACCCAATAATTGTTTGTCATGTTGAAATTTTCTTTTAATTAAAGAAAATTTGTCACCTCAAGAATTTGAGCAATTCTCAACTCCGTCATAGGTTATACATGAGCTATTTTGTCTCACACCTATTATTTCACATTTCAACAATAAAATATGAACTAATAGTCATGAGTGGTATGACACCAAAACGAAAAAAATATGTTTTCATTTTTAAATAAAATTCAATTAAAAATTCATTTGAAATTTCTAAAGTAAAACCATTTTGAAATTCATTTGGAAAATTCAATTTAGAATCAATTTGAAATTCATTTGAAAATATCTAAGTTAATCAAATTTAAATTTTGATTGCCAAAATAATCGATAGTTACATTTTAGGCTAATTTCCAGGCAGGGTGTTCCCTTTCGGTCAGCTTAAGTACCCGTTCTTAGACAAAATTAGCCTTAAAGTTTCCGTAATCGATCTATTTTAGCCTTTCAAAATATTAAATAATGTTTTCGAAATTTGATTTAACATTTGAAATTGATTTCCAATTTAGTTTAGAACTGAAATTGATTTTCAATATAAAACCAAATAGACATTGATTTTGAAATTCCAATGAGAACATATTGAAATTTATTGAAAAATTCTAAATTAAAACCAAACCGAAATTGATTTTGTGATTTCAATGTAAATTCAATTTGAAATGAAATTTATTCGTGAAATGACACCATCAAGGTAATTTGAAATTTATTTAAGAAACCCAATTTACATCAAATTGAATCAATTTTAAAAATCTAAATTAAAATCAAATTGAAATTCATGTGTGAATATCAAATAAGGACCGAATTGACATTCATCCAAGAATTACAAATTTGAGATTTTATTCAAATTAAAATCAATCAAAGAAAAATTAAAATTCTATTTGAAAATTTCAAACCAAAACTAAATTGAAATTGAGTTAATTTAAAACCAAGAATGAAATTGAATTGAAATCCAAATTAAATCAAATTGACTTTGAATTTTTAAAATCCTAAAAGAAATTAAATTGGACATTCAAATTTAGAATCAAAATGGGATTGAAATCAAAGCTTTAAATAAAAATTAAATTGAAACTGAATTGAGATCTCTAATGTGAATTAAAGACATTGATTCAAAAGTCAATTAAAACCAATGTGAAATTCTAATTAGAAATTTCATGTTAAAGCCTAATTTGAATTGATTTTGAGATTTTAATGTAAACCAAAATTGAAATTGAACTCCAATTTAACTAAAGTCCATAGACATTCCCAATTTAATCAAAATTGAAATTGATTTCCCATTTAGAACCAAATGGACATTGATTTGTTTCAAATTTTACAAAAGTTGAAAATGACTTCCAATTTAAAACCAAATAAACATTGATTTGCAAATTACTAATTTCCAACCATGATGAGTTCAAGATTTGAAACTAGATTGAAATTGATTTGGTCAATTGAATTGAAATTTTTTCAAATTAAACCCAAATTGAGATCTATTTTAGAGGGACAAACAATGTTAAAGCCATTTTGAACTTTGTTTGGAAAGACCAAAGTAAAAATCATTTTAAAATTTGTTTGGAAAGACCAAAGTGAAGATCATTTTGAAATTTGCTGGAACATCCATATTATAAACATATTGAAAGTGATTTGGAAATTTCAATAAAAGAAAAAAAACAATTTGGAATTGATTTGAAAATTAACTTTAAAATTCAAATTGGAGTAAAATAAAACAAAACTCATACAATTAAAAGGGAAAAAGGAAGTTTGTTTTCTTTTTTAAAAAAAAATCTTGTTTTTTCCTAAAAAATAAAGAAAAGAAAGAATGAACAAATAAAAAGAAATGATAAATAGCAAAATAATAATAAAGAGTGGGACCCACCATCATTTCATCATCTTCCTCACTTTCTTTCTCTCTCCCCATTCTTCTTTTCTTTTTCCTTTTCCACCTCCACTTAACTCTTCTTTACCTTTCTCTTCCATGAAAATTCACTGGAATGTGGGTCAAAGTTACTCCTGGTTCTTCAGATGGTTGGAGTTCGCGGTGGCGACGGATGTCAGATCGGGATTGGATTAGTGGCGAAGTTCGTCGGAGTGGCGGCGACGATGTGGTGAGCGGTGGCAGCGAAGCAACAAGCAACTCAATCTTTCAAAAGATTAAAATTTCTCTCCCTCTCTCAAATTTCACTATTTTCTCTCTCAAACTTCACCTCTTTCTCTCCTTGTTCTCCCATTTCCCACCACCTTTTTGTTCTCCCATTTTCCACATTTTGTTCTTGTCCCCATTCTACTCCACAAGCTCTCCTTTTATAGGAGAGCTTGGAGAAACAGTTGAGGGAAAAGGGGAATGGGTTGAGAAAGTGGGGGGAAGGTGGAAGGTTGGGAGAATAAGGGGGAGAGGGAGAAGGAAGTGGAAGAATGGACCAAAGAAAGATGGAAAAAAAAATTAATTAAATAAAAATAATAATAAAAAAGAAAAAAAATGAAAATGAAAATGAAAATAAACAATTCAAACCAAAAAACAAATGTTTTTAATAATATGTGGGGTGGAGGGATTTGAACCATAAACCTCACGGTTATCAGTACAACTTTATGCCAATTGAGCTATGTTCTTGTTGGATACCAAAAAACAAACTGACCACGACATATTGGAAATATTCAAATATTTTTACTAAAAATCAAGCCGGACCAAATACGGTGTCTACAGTTTGCCCCCCATTGTGTATCCTTGAAGGATTGAAAGGGTAAACAAAGGAAAAAGACAAAGTATTGGGAGGGCTAAGATTTTTAGTTAAAAATAAAAGGAAGGGTTTCATGCTTAAACCAAGCATAACCTAAAATTGGAAAAAAGAAAATGAACCTTACTTTGACCAGACTTTCATCTCTAATCAAAGATAAGGTTGGATTTAACCAAAAGAAAATGAAATGGACCTGACTCTGTCTAGGTTTCGACCTTTAAACAAGAACGAGGTTCGATTTAACCTACAAAGTGAAATAGGAAATGGACCTGACTCTGACCAGGCTTCGACCTCTAAACAAGAATAGGGTTCGATTTAACCAAAAGAAAAGGGGAATGGACCTGACTCTGACCAGGCTTCGACCTTTACTAGCTAGCAGGGTTCGATTTAACCAAAAGAAGAGGAAATGAACCTAACTCTGACTAGGCTTCGACCTCTACTAACTAACAGGGTTCGATTTAACCAAGAGAAAAATTGAAAACGGACCTAGATTGACACAGGCTTCGACCTCGACTGAATAGTCGGGTTTGATTTAACCGAGAGAAAAACTAAAAACAGACCTGGATTGACACAGGCTTCGACCTCGACTAAATAGTCGGGTTCGATTTAACTACGAGAAAAATTGAAAACGAACCTGGATTGACACAGGCTTCGACCTCGACAGAATAGTTGGGTTCCATTTAACTGAGAGAAAAATTGAAAATGGACCTGGATTGACACAGGCTTCGACCTCGACTGAATAGTCGGGTTTGATTTAACCGAGAGAAAAACTAAAAACAGACTTGGATTGACACAGGCTTCGACCTCGACTAAATAGTCGGGTTCGATTTAACTACGAGAAAAATTGAAAACGGACCTGGATTGACACAGGCTTCGACCTTGACAGAATAGTTGGGTTCCATTTAACTGAGAGAAAAATTGAAAATGGACCTGGATTGACACAGGCTTCGACCTCGACTGAATAGTCGGGTTCGATTTAACTGGGAAAAAAAATGGAATGGACCTGACTATAACCAAGCTTCAACCTCTACTACCTAGTAGGGTTCGATTTAACTGACAGAAATGGAAATGAAATGGACCTAACTCTGACCAGGCTTCGACCACTAAACAAGAATAGGGTTCGATTTAACCAACAAAGATGGAAATGAAATGGACCTGACTCTGACCAGGCTTCGACCTCGACTGAATAGTCGGGTTTGATTTAACCGAGAGAAAAACTAAAAACAGACCTGGATTGACACAGGCTTCGACCTCGACTAAATAGTCGGGTTCGATTTAACTACGAGAAAAATTGAAAACGGACCTGGATTGACACAGGCTTCGACCTCGACAGAATAGTTGGGTTCCATTTAACTGAGAGAAAAATTGAAAATGGACCTGGATTGACACAGGCTTCGACCTCGACTGAATAGTCGGGTTTGATTTAATCGAGAGAAAAACTAAAAACAGACCTGGATTGACACAGGCTTCGACCTCGACTAAATAGTCGGGTTCGATTTAACTACGAGAAAAATTGAAAACGGACTTGGATTGACACAGGCTTCGACCTCGACAGAATAGTTGAGTTCCATTTAACTGAGAGAAAAATTGAAAATGGACCTGGATTGACACAGGCTTCGACCTCGACTGAATAGTCGGGTTCGATTTAACTGGGAAAAAAATGGAATGGACCTGACTATAACCAAGCTTCGACCTCTACTACCTAGTAGGGTTCGATTTAACTGACAGAAATGGAAATGAAATGGACCTAACTCTGACCAGGCTTCGACCACTACTACCTAGTAGGGTTCGATTTAACTGACAGAAATGGAAATGAAATGGACCAGGCTTCGACCACTAAACAAGAATAGGGTTCGATTTAACCAACAAAGATGGAAATGAAATGGACTTGACTCTGACCAGGCTTCGACCTCTACTAACTAACAGGGTTCGATTTAACCAAGAGCAAATGGGAATGAAATGGACCTGACTCTGACCAGGCTTCGACCTCTACTAGCTAGCAGGGTTCGATTTAACCAAAAGAAGAGGAAATGAACCTAACTCTGACTAGGCTTCGACCTCTACTAACAGGGTTCGATTTAACCAAGAGCAAATGGGAATGGACCTGGCTCTGACCAGGCTTCGACCTCTACTAGCTAGCAGGGTTCGATTTAACCAAAAGAAAAGGGAATGGATTTCTTATTTCAGAAAATGAGACAACGGTTTTTATTTCAAAACTTAGTTGCCAAAAATGAAAGATTTTAAAAACAGGGACTTCGTATTTCAGAAATTTGTTTTAAAATGAGACAACGGTTTTTATTTCAAAACTTAGTTGCCGAAAAGGAAAAGATTTTAAAACAGGGACTTCGTATTTCAGAAATTTGTTTTAAAACGAGACAACGGTTTTTATTTCAAAACTTAGTTGCCGAAAAGGAAAAGATTTTAAAACAGGGACTTCGTATTTCAGAAATTTATTTTAAAATGAGACAACGGTTTTTATTTCAAAACTTAGTTGTCGAAAAGGAAAAGATTTTAAAACAGGGACTTCGTATTTCAGAAATTTGTTTTAAAATGAGACAACGGTTTTTATTTCAAAACTTAGTTGTAAAAAATGAAAAGATTTTAAAACAGGGACTTCGTATTTCAGAAATTTGTTTTAAAATGAGACAACGGTTTTTATTTCAAAACTTAGTTGCCGAAAAGGAAAAGATTTTAAAACAGGGACTTCGTATTTCAGAAATTTATTTTAAAACGAGACAACGGTTTTTATTTCAAAACTTAGTTGTCGAAAAGGAAAAGATTTTAAAACAGGGACTTCGTATTTCAGAAATTTGTTTTAAAATGAGACAACGGTTTTTATTTCAAAACTTAGTTGTCGAAAAGGAAAAGATTTTAAAACAGAGATTTCGTATTTCAGAAATTTATTTTAAAATGAGACAACGGTTTTTATTTCAAAACTTAGTTGCCGAAAAGGAAAAGATTTTAAAACAGGGATTTCGTATTTCAGAAATTTGTTTTAAAAGGGAGACAACGGTTTTTATATCAAAACTTAGTTGCCAAAAATGAAAATATTCAATTATAAGAAAGAAAAGATTCCTTTGAGCATATTGAAAATTTTCATGAATGGAGCATGTCCAAAATGAGAGTTTTACATATGAACAATCGTCTTAAAATGAGAGATAACACACTCAAAAGAGGTTGTGAAGATATGCAAAGGCAAGATATAACATTTATGTAAGATATAATGCACCATTTTCATGTGAATATCCTACGTGAAATAAATGTGTGCTTTTGCCCCAGTGTCATGGCTGGAACACACTCATTGACCACTCTAAGCAAGGATAATGCAACTAACCATGTATAACGACCGATGCCCTGATAATGAATTGACTAAGTAAATAAATTCGGCTCTAAAGGCATGATGTATGGATGCATATGCATGTCAAATGTAGATGTATGCATGATATTCATGTGATCTATTTTCACCAACTCCGTGGTATGAAAACAAATTTCTTGTGAGAAATAGCGATGCAAACGATGATGAATTGATAAATAAGAGCTTGATTTGTGAAAGATAACCATATGTGTTTTCCATATTTAACGAAATGATCATCATTGCTTACTTTCATCATTCTTATCAATCAATGTTTAGAAAGGAATCAAAGGAGAACCTCGTAGTCATCATTGGAGGAAACATTTTTCTTTTTCTTTCATTTCTTTCTTTTTATCTTGTTTGTTTTTTTTTTTTTTTTTTTTTTTTTTTTTGAATGCCTTCACCTGAAAGGGATCATGTATGTTAGTCAGGAATTGCTCAATCTGAAAGGAAACATATATGTCAATCATAGATTGCTCAATCATATCAGGTATGGTGGGCTTTTTTAGAAGTGTCTCATGTGCTAGTTTAGAGAACTATCAATGGTAATTCATAGCATTAAACCTCTTACTTGATTCAACTGCTTCATAACCTTAGCCTTGTAGTGGACAAAAGATTGGATACAAGAAGATGAATTTGGTCTCGAGACAAATGAGGATGATTTTCGAACAAAGAAACCAAGTTTCTTTTTTGAAGAAAAAAGAATGAAGAAGGAAAACATGGATCACAAATGCCTTTATAAAAAAAAAAAATCTCTTGAACAATAAGAGATTGAACATAATTTTGAACACTCACATACTAGAATATGGTTCAAATGAAAATATGTGCTAAGGTGACCCCATTTCTTTGGACAACTACTGTGAAAACAAGGAGTAGCTTCTCAATAGATCATCTCATATATCTCTTTCTTTCTTTGAGTCAACTCAAGATCTTTGATGAAACCCCCTCATTATTGTGATTGTTCTTTCCCTGAATGTGATTCTTCTATGAAAATATGATTCAACTTTCTATTCTTGAATGTGGAGAACCGCTCGAGATTGAAAGATTCTTCGTAAGAGAAGTGTGATTCTCTTAACTTGGCATTTGCCCCAGTCTAAAACAACTTGCATAAATGGTTGAATGACCTTACCCCAGTGTAGCAATGAAGATTCTTGCTCTAGTTTAATAATGACGATTTTTCCCCAACGTAATGATGAAAGTTTTGCCCCAGTATAGTTATGAAGGATTTACTCTCACGTAGTGGCGATGGCTTTGTCTCGCCAGTATAGTGATGAAGGCCTTTGCTCCAATTTAATAATGTTGGCTTTGCCCCAGTCTAGTGACGATGGCTTTGCCCTAGTGTAGCAATGAAGGTTCTTGCTCAGTTGATGATTGACAAAGAAAATCTTCAAATCGTTTGTAGGTGTGACATCTTGATCTATATTGATTGCCTCAATCATGCAATTTAAGAATTACCTTGGCCTTGTACATTTCTTTTTCCTTTTCTTTTTCTCTTTTTTATTTTCTTTTTTTTTCTCTTTTTTTAGGCCAAATATATGCTTCCATGACTAGCAGATGATGCAATCACATATAGAAGATCAATCATGTGTAAGTCATCCTTTGCAACTTCAATAATCACTCCATGTTGCTACTTTGTCAATGCTCCTTGGTACCATGATAAGGTTATTTCTCAGGCAAAACTCATTGAAAGATTTTGAGACTTCGAGACAATTTCTCAAGTTACTAAGTCCAAGTTCTCAAGATTATCGTCCTTAGTCTTGGAGTCACCTTCTAATAAAAGCAGAGAAGACAAAAGATAGAAATGGTAGGAAGCGTGTAATTGAAAAATAGTTGAAATATAGGAATACTCAAACACTACAAGTCTTAATTATGAAGCAGTAAATCATAAGAGTCTAATTCCTATTTCATTACCACTGAAGGTCCCTTGGTAATATTGGGTGGATATTTTGAAATGTTTGCCACATGGTTAGATGTGACAGGCTTAACAAAAGGCTCTCAAGTGGGTAGACAAATATGGAGATTCACCGTAGCTATACGTGATGAGTTTAGCAAAGGGTTTGATGGTGAATCAGTGATTCATGTTGGCTTACCACAAAATCACATGTGTGGTGGGTTAGGCTCAAGGTTTTTCAGTGAGTGATTTTAGATCATCACTTCAAGGGGTATTTTCCCTATTGTGAAAATTTAAACCTTGTTCGATGATGTATGGTAATATGATATTTTAACACATGAGAAATATGGAGGTCAGGATAAGATTGCCTTTAATTGAGACTATGATTTCGCAATAATGGAGTGTGAAAACCATTCAGAAGGCAACAAAAATGATTGAGACTTGACCACTTTCTTTTTTTCTCGGTGAGAGTAGTGAGTGCATTCTATTTTTTTTTTTTTTTTTTTTGCTTCTCTTCTTTTTTGTTCTTTTCTTTTTTGTCTAATTTTTTCACAATCCCTCCAAATGAAAACTTACTTGCTAAGCTCTTAACTGACAAGAATGATCAAAGTAAACTATGATCCTAAAAATTTTCTGGAAGAAACATGTGGTTTTACTTTTGTTTGCAATAAAAAATCACTTTCTTTTTTAAGAAAAAAAAAACATATGAAATGAATGATGCATAAATGCAGGTATGATGAAACCTTGACCAAAAGAAAATAACTCAATTTTCACATGCCCACGTTCTTCCTGACTACTTAGCTAACTTATGATAACATATTCCATGCATGTGTTCTTGACTAATGGACCCTTCTCTATCTTTGAATCTTCATAATCTTAAGGACAATTCAAGGAGAAGTAGGCTTTATTGATAATGAAGAATAATCAAGTACACAAGATATTTTTTCTCATGATGAATAGAAACCCTTAACTCTAGTGACTAACGTCTGAACTGCCTTCATTCGATCTTGCACATGATGCTTCGATTCTTTCAAACGTGGCCTAAAACTCTTCCATGATATTGGGATCACACTACTTTGGATATAGAGAGATTGAATTGATGGTATTGTAAAACATGAGCACCAATAGGTTTTTCCTGAATAAGCACGACGAAGCCTTGATAAATGCAATTGGTACTGGATGAACATTCACCACATTTGCTACTTCTTACCATTATGATTGTAAGATACAACCAACCTTGTTGGTTGTGGATTATGCTGCAAAATAAGTGAATAAGCAAATGGCTTTGAGGAGAACTTTGCTGATTTTCTTTGTAGTTGTGCATGAGTCTTGACGTAGAAAATATTACTTGGACTTGTTGATCCTTTGAGCAGTCTTCTTCTTCTTTGATTGAAGATTCAACTGTATTATCGAACATCCTTCTGTGTTTAACCTCGTATTCAATTCTTTCTCCAATCATCATGATGTCTGAAAAATTGGTGGATGAACTTCCTATCATTCGATCATAGTATGGAGACTCAAGGGTATTAAAGAACATAGTTGTCAATTCCTTGTTAATTAAAGGTGGGTGTACTTATTCAAATGTATCACTCCACCTTTGAGCATATTCTTTAAAGCTCTCTGCTCTTCCTTCCTCCCCATGTTCTGCAAGTATAATCGATCAGGAGCCATGTCTACATTATGCATGTATTTCTTCAAAAAGGAATCAACCAAACTCCTCCAAGAACGGATGTGTCTACTGTCTAATTGGATATACCAATGAGATGCTAGACCAGTTAAATTATCTTGAAAATAGTGTATGAGGAGCTTGTCATTTTGAGAATGTGCTGACATCTTTATGCAATACAAAACGAACTGGCTTTTGAGACAAGACGTCCCATCATATTTTCCAAACTTAGGTACTTTGAATTTGGGTGGAATAACCAAGTTCGACACCAGACATAATTGGGTAGGACCAACATTACCAAAGATGTCAGTTCCTTTAATCGCCTCTAATCTTTCCTCAAGCATTTCAACATTTTCTTGGTAATAACTTTTTACCTTTTCCAGTCAAGTCTCTTCAAATTACAGGATCATGAAGTTTAGGAACATTGAAAGTTGCTTTCAGTGGGATAGGTTTCTGGAACGCAGATTCAGTTTGACGACTTATGCTAGATTGATCCTCTTGAAAAACATGAAAATTGATAGCTTACTGAAGGGGGGTGATGACTGTGGTTGAGTGAAATCTCTAGTTAGCTGACAAAGAGATATTTCTGACTTGTGCGAATGAGGTGAGTCACAAAGATTATTGACTGGGATGTCAGATTAAGAGACATCTGTCACTGTTTCACCATTCCCCAAAAGAGAGAATTTTCATGGCTTGTTCATGAGACTGCTCAACATTCTGTCCTTCCATGTCTTTGCCTTGTAGTCTGTAAGAATGACGAGCATGTGGTTGTTGAGCCATTCGCTTTTAGAAAAAAGAAAAAATAAAAGAACTATGCAAGTTTTTTTCATGAAATGCAACTGAATGATGTGATTGAAGCATATGATAAAAAAAAAAAATTGAAATTTGATGCATGAGAAGTTATTATGTCATTATATTGAGTAAAAAAAAAAAAAAGATTTTTTTTTTTTTAAAAAAAATGACCTTAACATGAAATATGAGATAATGATGTATGGAAAAAATGTGTAAATTGTAAACATGGATTGAAATGCATGAAAAATGCAATATTAAGTCCTAAATGTATCTCATGAAGAGAAAAATGTCTCCTAACCATAAACATGAGTGAAAGATTTTTTGTGTTTGCACGAGAGTCAATGTCTCACAACTTTATGCTAGTGTGAACATATATAGATCGAAATGCATGACACTCTTGTTCTAAAGATGAACTCGGGATCTTATGATGAATGAATGGACATGAGGAACGAGGGTATTAAAAATCGACACTACCCTATCATACGAATGCTCTAACCCTAGATGATGGTTTATGAAGAAAATATTGTTATGTGAGGGATGAAAGATAATTCTAACCCTAATAAAGTGAGAAATTTGAACCTCTAAGAGTTCAAAAATTAATTTCAATGTTATAAAATAACAAAGAATTAACTTAAGTGGTAAGGATAATGTGAGATAAAAGTTCCAATCCTAAAGAGGAAAAAAAATCCCAAATTAATTCAATGTTATAAAATAACGATTAAATTAACTTGAGCAAAAATTTTCATGCACCTACACGAGGACAATGATGTCCATTCGAAGGTCAACATTACTACTTTCGAATGTGATGCATGACTTAAGGGGAATGAGGAAAAAAAATGGCCAAGGACTGAACGAGATGGAAAATAATTGAAGAAGGAAAAAAAAAAACCTTCATTTCGAAGAGATTTTCTCCCTCTTTTTTTTTAAAAAAAAAAATTCAAAAGAAAGATAGAAAACCCTTAAAAGAAACGAAAGAGATAAAAATACTTGATTTTTTTTTAAAAAAAACAAGTGACGATAGAAAGACTTTTATTTTTAAAGAAATCTTTTAAAAAAAACAACAAAAGTAGGAAGACTCCTAAGTTTTTTTCAAAAACAGCGAGGATAAGATGACTTCATTTTTTTAATAAAAGCCTTTAAAAAAAGGTAAGATGGTATCAACAAAGAAAGAGTTGAAACCTAATGACCATGATTAACCCACAAAAATAATGATAATACAAAATAAATGACGCAGAACTATGAGAATGAAGTGAGGGTATAAAGATTCTAACTCTAATGGATAAAAGGCTCCCAAATTAATCCAAATGTTATAAAATAACATATGAACTAACCTGAGTGAGGATTTTTCGTGCGCCTACACGAGGGCAATGATGTCCCTTCGAAGGTCGACACTACTACATCCTCGATTCTAATCCTAAGGGTATAGCCCGGGTATAGAGCTGTGATTGTGTGAAATGCATGATGACCTAAAAAAAAATAAAATTACAGAAATAAAATAACATAATGAACCAAATAAATTAATAAAAGGATAATAGAAAATAATATTGAAGTGGCTTGACTCTCTAAAGTCCCCAGTGGAGTCGCCAAGCTGTCGCAACGTCATCGCGACGCGGAGCGGCCGACGTCCTTCCCTAAGGGTCTCTTTCGAGGTGAGAGATTTGGAGTCGCCACCAATCATCTTGGGGTGTGATTGGTCACCCATTTTAAAGAAAAACCGGTCTTTGAAAACCAAAGATTAGGCTCGGGAGTCGATTGAGTGTAGGGAAGGTGTTAGCACCCCTACAACACCCGTTTAAAAAACGGTTACCACATTTTATTTTAAAATTATCCTTTTATAACATAAAATGATCCTTATTATTTGAAAGAAATAAAAGAAATTAATAACAAATGTCTCACTTGATCTTACCTTAGCTTTGAGCGATAAAGTAAGGGTCTGATGTAGTGAATGGGGTTATACCCAATAATTGTTTGTCATGTTGAAATTTTCTTTTAATTAAAGAAAATTTGTCACCTCAAGAATTTGAGAAATTCTCAACTCCGTCATAGGTTATACATGAGCTATTTTGTCTCACACCTATTATTTCACATTTCAACAATAAAATATGAACTAATAGTCATGAGTGGTATGACACCAAAACGAAAAAAATATGTTTTCATTTTTAAATAAAATTCAATTAAAAATTCATTTGAAATTTCTAAAGTAAAACCATTTTGAAATTCATTTGGAAAATTCAATTTAGAATCAATTTGAAATTCATTTGAAAATATCTAAGTTAATCAAATTTAAATTTTGATTGCCAAAATAATCGATAGTTACATTTTAGGCTAATTTCCAGGCAGGGTGTTCCCTTTCGGTCAGCTTAAGTACCCGTTCTTAGACAAAATTAGCCTTAAAGTTTCCGTAATCGATCTATTTTAGCCTTTCAAAATATTAAATAATGTTTTCGAAATTTGATTTAACATTTGAAATTGATTTCCAATTT
Source organism: Luffa acutangula (assembly GCA_036850905.1). Taxonomy (NCBI): domain Eukaryota; kingdom Viridiplantae; phylum Streptophyta; class Magnoliopsida; order Cucurbitales; family Cucurbitaceae; genus Luffa; species Luffa acutangula. The sequence goes on along the minus strand of CM072092.1, from coordinate 20,641,440 downwards.
AGTTTAGAACTGAAATTGATTTTCAATATAAAACCAAATAGACATTGATTTTGAAATTCCAATGAGAACATATTGAAATTTATTGAAAAATTCTAAATTAAAACCAAACCGAAATTGATTTTGTGATTTCAATGTAAATTCAATTTGAAATGAAATTTATTCGTGAAATGACACCATCAAGGTAATTTGAAATTTATTTAAGAAACCCAATTTACATCAAATTGAATCAATTTTAAAAATCTAAATTAAAATCAAATTGAAATTCATGTGTGAATATCAAATAAGGACCGAATTGACATTCATCCAAGAATTACAAATTTGAGATTTTATTCAAATTAAAATCAATCAAAGAAAAATTAAAATTCTATTTGAAAATTTCAAACCAAAACTAAATTGAAATTGAGTTAATTTAAAACCAAGAATGAAATTGAATTGAAATCCAAATTAAATCAAATTGACTTTGAATTTTTAAAATCCTAAAAGAAATTAAATTGGACATTCAAATTTAGAATCAAAATGGGATTGAAATCAAAGCTTTAAATAAAAATTAAATTGAAACTGAATTGAGATCTCTAATGTGAATTAAAGACATTGATTCAAAAGTCAATTAAAACCAATGTGAAATTCTAATTAGAAATTTCATGTTAAAGCCTAATTTGAATTGATTTTGAGATTTTAATGTAAACCAAAATTGAAATTGAACTCCAATTTAACTAAAGTCCATAGACATTCCCAATTTAATCAAAATTGAAATTGATTTCCCATTTAGAACCAAATGGACATTGATTTGTTTCAAATTTTACAAAAGTTGAAAATGACTTCCAATTTAAAACCAAATAAACATTGATTTGCAAATTACTAATTTCCAACCATGATGAGTTCAAGATTTGAAACTAGATTGAAATTGATTTGGTCAATTGAATTGAAATTTTTTCAAATTAAACCCAAATTGAGATCTATTTTAGAGGGACAAACAATGTTAAAGCCATTTTGAACTTTGTTTGGAAAGACCAAAGTAAAAATCATTTTAAAATTTGTTTGGAAAGACCAAAGTGAAGATCATTTTGAAATTTGCTGGAACATCCATATTATAAACATATTGAAAGTGATTTGGAAATTTCAATAAAAGAAAAAAAACAATTTGGAATTGATTTGAAAATTAACTTTAAAATTCAAATTGGAGTAAAATAAAACAAAACTCATACAATTAAAAGGGAAAAAGGAAGTTTGTTTTCTTTTTTAAAAAAAAATCTTGTTTTTTCCTAAAAAATAAAGAAAAGAAAGAATGAACAAATAAAAAGAAATGATAAATAGCAAAATAATAATAAAGAGTGGGACCCACCATCATTTCAATCTTCCTCACTTTCTTTCTCTCTCCCCATTCTTCTTTTCTTTTTCCTTTTCCACCTCCACTTAACTCTTCTTTACCTTTCTCTTCCATGAAAATTCACTGGAATGTGGGTCAAAGTTACTTCTGGTTCTTCGGATGGTTGGAGTTCGCGGTGGCGACGGATGTCAGATCGGGATTGGATTAGTGGCGACGGATGTCAGATCGGGATTGGATTAGTGGCGAAGTTCGTCGGAGTGGCGGCGACGATGTGGTGAGCGGTGGCAGCGAAGCAACAAGCAACTCAATCTTTCAAAAGATTAAAATTTCTCTCCCTCTCTCAAATTTCACTATTTTCTCTCTCAAACTTCACCTCTTTCTCTCCTTGTTCTCCCATTTCTCACCACCTTTTTGTTCTCCCATTTTCCACATTTTGTTCTTGTCCCCATTCTACTCCACAAGCTCTCCTTTTATAGGAGAGCTTGGAGAAACAGTTGAGGGAAAAGGGGAATGGGTTGAGAAAGTGGGGGGAAGGTGGAAGGTTGGGAGAATAAGGGGGAGAGGGAGAAGGAAGTGGAAGAATGGACCAAAGAAAGATGGAAAAAAAAAATTAATTAAATAAAAATAATAATAAAAAAGAAAAAAAATGAAAATGAAAATGAAAATAAACAATTCAAACCAAAAAACAAATGTTTTTAATAATATGTGGGGTGGAGGGATTTGAACCATAGACCTCACGGTTATCAGTACAACTTTATGCCAATTGAGCTATGTTCTTGTTGGATACCAAAAAACAAACTGACCACGACATATTGGAAATATTCAAATATTTTTACTAAAAATCAAGTCGGACCAAATACGGTGTCTACATATACAATAGACCTTTTAGATTATTACTTGAACATGATCCCCTGTATGTCAACCACGTACTGTTCAAGTTACATTAAATAACTTAGGATGTTTGTTTATTGGATTTGAGTTTTTGCAAGTCTAAAACACCACAATAAAATAACAATTATCTTTATTGAATAAATAAATAAGTTTACGTTTACAATCCACGAGTTTATGGCATAAAACCCAACATTGACCACCTAATTAGCAGGCGTTAGGCCCAATATGGTAAGTTGCTTGTCTAGTTGGAGTATCTAAAGAAGAAAAACTTGAGCGCAATTACCTTGAGGAGCGGGACCATTATGAAGTCCCAGTCTTCTACCATCCTCCACCCTAGGCCCCGATCCCAAAAGATGAGAAAAAAAATGATGAGGTAATTTCTAAAGCCTCCCTTTCTTTTCCAGAGCATAAACATGGTGCTCCCTATCACCGATAGACTTCAACTATAACGCATGAAGTCTACCAGTGATAGACTGTTATATCAACAATACTTATAATTGTGATTGAAGTCTACCAATGATAGACTTTTATCATTTATAGGTTTCACTCATAATGGTAGTTGTTGGGTTTCTAGAGTGGGTAAAAATATGGTAAAAATAGACTCTAGAACAATATGCAAGCATACACAATCTGCAGCAAGTGATAAGTAATTTATCTTATCCACGGGGTTGAATAGCTTTCACTTTATCTACTTTGTATAACTTTTTAATGGTTTCAAAAGTGGTTAAAATGATTGATTTTGATAGAATGCTGAAGCAAAAAAAATGGCAGAACAGAAAGTAAACAAATAAAGCAGACAGATTGAAAACAGGCGTTGGTCAGAATTTTAGTAATTGTTTAAAAATATGCTCTAGCAATATTGTTGATTAGGCAATTCTCTTGCAGTCTTATTAGTAGGATCCTCCCAGAACTCTGGATTTTTTTTTAATGTGTTTCAACTCCAATGACGGGCTACCAATCAAGCACTAGGCAACTGGTTATCCCTAACTCAGTCATTGGCGTTCACCAATACACAATGATCTAGTGTGATTAAATGCCACACACTTCTCAAATCATCCCTGAAACTAAGAAGTGGTATTCATACCGGCTGGCCAAGCGGGCACAAAATAGAAATATGCACAAAAAATAATCAAGATGCTCAAATCAACAGATATTGCATAGAGAATAAAGCACGACAATTACATGATTCCTAACTAACGCCTAAGTAAATTTAGCTCATAAGGTTCAAAGTAACACACGCTACAATATGAGTATGTGCATCCATAACTACAAGAAATTACATGAAAAGATTAATTCCCTTGGTCAAATCCGCAGTTGATGGTCTTCTTGAAGTCTCCAATCTCTTCTCCTCTATTCGGCTTCCAAAGATGGGAAGTAAGCCTCCACGAATGGAATAGGACTTCCTTCTCCAAGGATGAAATGTTTTTTACTTGAGACGACTCTCTCCTTTTATAGAGTGATAGCAAGCCCTAATTAGGTCAAATTGTACACATGGCAGGCTGTCAAAGCTTCTTAGATCCGAAAATAGCTTAACTAACTCCAGTTCATTAAAATGAATTACGAGCTGTGACGTGGCAGTTTTGCTCCTTGTTTTGCTAGATCATAGATTTTGCTCCCCCAAGTCGCTCAACAATATTTTCTGGATAAAATAACTTCCAAAGCAGTCATTCTTCCAAATGGGTTAAAACATATAATATTCATCTAAAAGCAACCCTATTTAGTACAAATGACACACAAAACACTATGGAACTAAGGCCTAAATAACTCACTTTTGGAGAGTTATCAGTAGTCTATCGGCTAAACATTAATGATACAACAATTTTAAAAGATATTTTTGTTTCACAACAATAAAATAAAAAAAAAACATAATGCAACAAAACATATTAGAAGAAGCAACTAAACATGAAACAAAATGGAAACCAACTAGAAGAAGCATAATGCAACATAAATAGAATTCGTTGAAATAACTTAATTAGCAAACATACATCGGTGGTTGAAGTCTACCACTAATAGACTTCAATCACAACATATGCAACATGTCTCTTGTTCAAGTCTATCAATCATCGTCTATCAACAATAATTGAAATTGTGATTGAAGTCTATCGATGATAGGCTTCTATCACTTATAGATTTCACTCACAAACGTTGAGCTGAAATGTTGGGCTAAGTTGATGGGCTTTGTCTTTTACACGAGCTAGGTGATTAGTTTTCTATATCTACAAATAATTTTAGGTTCTACTATATTTGCAATAATTTTGACTTATTTTACTATATGTGCTTGTTTATCCTTAATTAGTTATAGATTTTCGAGACCTAGGGTTTAGATTCTTTTTCTCTTCCAACCTTGGTTATATAAACCCAAGGAGTATCTTTTTTTACTTACTTTGATGAGGTGGCTTTAATTGGCCTAGTTAAAAGCACAATATTCTTAAAATAAGTTTTTAAAAAATAATATTATTAAAAAATCCTTATAGTTTTGTTTCTTTAAATTCAATAAAGAATATCATTAGAAAAAGGTATACTATCTCAAACAGAAACCTTTGTCTGTTTAAATAGAATAAATATTTACATGCCCCTAGATTGAGTTGAATGGAGTGCGTTATTAAGTCCGCTCAACGTTTAGAACACTGGTTTAATTAAACGGGGTTGGTTTATTTTAACCTACTGTTTTGCTACAGTACCCCCTGTTTTGCTATTATATAGCCCACCGTTCTTTCTGCCCCATTTTCGTCGGTGACCATTTCGACGACCACCTCAGGCGAACATTCTGATGATCGTCGTCGATACCGACAATAATTTCGACAATCGAATCTTTTCCCCACTTTCTTTCTTCTACTTTTTCTTCTATTTATTTCTTTATTTTCATTTTTTATTTTTCGAAATGGAAATAGGAAGAAAGAAGAAAAAATTAAAAAAATTAAAAAAAAATATGGTCATCAACAGAGCATGGTGGTCATCGAAGGTTGTCAGGGTGCAACGGCGGTTGTCGAAATGGTCATTGACGACAATGGAGGTGACCGACCATTAGGGTTAGAAGGAGAATATTAAGACAAAGAAGCAAGAAGATGATGAAGAAGAAGAAAAAATAATAAGAAAAAATAATAGAATATTATTTTATTTTAAAAATTAAAAAATACTTAATGGAAATTTGGACGGAGGGACCAATAGTGTAACGAAATCCAAATCTCAGGGGTATAAATGTCGTGTTTGAAAAATTGGGGACCAAAATGAAACCTAAACCAAACCTCAGGGATCAAAAATGTATTTTTCTCTAATATAATAGAGTCAGATTGTGAGAGAATGAATGATACTTTTGATAGCACGCATAGCGAGCTATTTTCCCTGTTCATTTTAGTTAGTCTTTGAGTACTATTTGGCCAATTTAATGCACTTTCATGTTCTTTTTTTAGGAATTGATTATCGAAGCTAAATTAGAGAAATTGGAGATAATCGGGTGCTCGGGACTTAAAGAAGAGCAAAAGAAATGAAAAAGAATCAAAGTGGAAGCTTATCAAATTAGGTAGACCAAAGAGGTAGCGTCTCGACACTGCCTCCTTAGCATCTCGACACTACCCAATTTCCTTTTCTAATTAGGGTGGAAAATAGGACAGCGTCACAACGCTGTCCATAGCGTCTCAACGTTGTCGACAGTTTCCTTATAATAGATTATAATGTGCTACAGATAAGGGGAGTTCATTTGATGCAATTTTAGCCCTAAAATCGACTAGAGACTTTCTGTGGGAGCTAAAGTGAAGTGGGGGAGCGGGATTCAAGGCTTAGCTCGTGGAGATCGTGACGGGGACGTGCGGTTTTGGAGACAATAGTGTTTTATCTCTTTTCTTCCCTTCCTTTAGTTGTTTTTATGGTTTTTTTTTTCAGATTTAGCTTACGTCGTAACACCATGTATAAGTAGCTAGATTTTTTCTCTTAGGGATTGATGTAGACCTTTGGGCATTGTTGGATTATTTGATGGATGTTTAGTGTTTTTAGCTAATTTTTGCAATTTATGATTTTAATGCTTTTAATTCACTGGTCATGAGTTAATTGATGTTTTATCTAATTCTTGCTCGGGAGAGGGGACTTAGTTTAGATAAATAAATTGCATAACTAGTTGTAGAAATCGTTAATAGGATTCAATTTAAACCATGCATGTGAATGAATCTAGATAGGGATATCAGGTTGATCATATGTGTGAGAATTATTTATGCTCGAGAGAGATAAATATGAGAATAGAAAATCCTAGATTTTATGAGTCATTACTGTTAGGTTTTATGCCCTAAAACTTGTAGATAGTAAATGAAACAAATTAATCGATCTCAATAAAGCGTTATTTGAGTAATTCATTAATTTGGTTATTGAATAATCGAGTTTGCATTAATAAACCCTAAATCCAATAAACTAAAATCCAAGGTTGTTTAAATGAAACTTGGACTAGTATGTGGGGACATACGGGGATCGGTATCCAAGTAACAACTTAAAAGGTCTATAGTATAGGGATAAGGTTGGGTACCTTATCCTGGTGACACTATGTGATACGACCCACCTTGTATTCGATACAGATGCAATGATCCAAAGCATCCATGTAGGATACTAGGATGACCTAGGTAACTCAATCTCAATCCTGAGTCTGAACCCCTTTCAGGAGGGATTGTCCTTAGATTTGTATGGGTGTGAGTGGCCAGTTCGCTGACTCAATAATCCTACCATTTCAAAGGTAAGACCGAATGGGGGTTGGGAACATAACAATATAAGATGGAATTCACTCCTTCCCCTATTAGGGTAAGTAGATGTGTGTTCCCTTAAGGACTGATTCTGGGGCTTGAACAAAGACGCGTCATCCTCTCCTGGCCCGAGAGGAACTCCTGCTTAGTGGTTGGACCCTAAACAACTTATTCATTAGAGGGATCAATGGTACTTAAGGAACCAGAAGTAACCCAGGGGTAAAATGGTAATTTGACCCAACTGGTGTTACGAATACACGTGAAAGATTGACTTATTGCATTGGTCGATATCCGTGGACACAGAAATATTCTACAGTGAGAAGAGTGCAGTTGTGGGTCTTTAGTGGAGTGACCCATAGTTAACGAATGTTGACTAACTTGGTTAATGAGTTTAGCCAATTAGTCTCGTATCGTTGGAGCTTCTGATCTGTAGGTCTATTAGGTCCCACTGGTAGCTCGTAAAGAGACTTTTTTTTTTCTTGAGACAATTAAGTATAAATTGTAAATTGAGGCAATTAATATAAAGTTTATGAAACTTTATAATATAATTTTTCAATTAATTTCAAAAATTAATTTTTGAGAGAAAATATTTGAAAGAGTTCAAATGAATTTAATATGAATTTGATTCATATTAATTTTAATTTTAATAAAATCCCTAAGATTAAATATATGATATTTAATTAGGTAATTAATTAATTATGGAATTAATTAATATTTATTAAAATTAGAGACATTTTCCTATTAGGAAAAATATCTTGGCCTTTACCTATAAATAGGACCCCTGGGGTGGGGTGAAAGACATCCCATTCATTCTCCTACTCTCAGAGAATTCCCCTCAAGGCTTTTTCTAGACTCCCACCAGTCTCTTGTCTCTAGAAGTCTCAGAGTCGCACTAGTTCGTGATTAATTCACAAGTAGTTGGTGAATTTAATCTGAGTCATCAACGAGAGCAAGTAATTTGTTACTATATATATTAGATTTAGATCTAATATTTTTGTATGCTTAGCCTTAATATAAATTTAGAATAGTTCTAAGATTATTGCCAAGGTATTGATATTTTAGATTAAACAAAATTAATTACGTATCGATCCCAATCACGCTTCCGCTTTACGGAATTACAGAATTCCAATCCTTCAATTTCATGTTCATACATCCATTAATCAATTCACAACCCGAATAGATGAAATCAATTCCCTAAGAGTTTTCATCATTTGAATTCCATACTTTTTTTTTGCTTTTGTGTCTTGATTCTTTCATTATCACTAAGTTTAAATCCCTAAATAAAATTGGACAAGAGTTATTCGCGGTAATTAATTTGGTTAGAAACCCAATCCAGAGGACGACGCTCGTTAACACAAAAAATCACTATATTAAAACTTGACCCGTGCACTTGCGGTAGGAAAATTTCACATCAAAATTTTAAGATTAATGATATTTTTAATATATAATTTGTTTGATAATGAATGATATTCATACATCCAAACAAGGCCAAATTGTCAGAATAACATAACTTAAAACCCTTAACTCATTTTTTAAGATTGATATAACAAATCTTTTTATTCATACATGTAAATTATGATATTTCATGTATTTTGTACCCCAAATACAGACTTCCTAAACTCAGACTAAAATATTCCACAAACTATTATAACCAATTATGCGTCTCAAACAACTCCTTAAAAATTATTTACTTGGAGGAAATTACTCTTTTGGACAACAAAGTATGGGATAATATCTATTTGTTCCTCGAACTTCAAAAAATCTTACCTTTATTAATTTTTCGTTAGCCACTAAAACTTTCTCTCTTTCTTTGTTTGTTTTTTTTTTTTTTTTAAAAAAAAACTTTCTCTTGAAGGACTGGAATTACACAATTCCGTAAGCGGAAGCGTAATTGGGACCGGTTCGTAGTTAATATTGTTTCCATCAAAATACCAATACATTGACAAAATTTAGAAAACTATTCTAAATCAATTATTAAGGCTAAGCATACAACCCTAGAACTAATTCTAAAGGGGAGAAGCAAACATACTGTCGTTGTCGTCTCTGAAATATCAAGAATGTCTTTCTTGATTTCATAGGGACCAAGCGTCAACAATTGGGACACCACCAATTGATCTTCCCTGTTATGACTTTGAGATTAGGAACGTGGTTGTGGGACTACCTAATCTTGAATGGGAATATGAGAGAGACTAGAGAGAATGCAAGAGTGCATTCTTGTGGCCTTATGTTGTATCACCTAAACCCTAGGTTTAGTGTTCTATTTATAGGAGAAAGACCATGAATAAAATGATTTAACCTTTTTCATAACTAATCAATTCCATAACCAATCAATTCCATAATTGATTAACTTATCCATAAATGATTGATCACTTGCATAAGTGATTAAATCATTTCCATAAATGATTAATTACTTCCATAAGTGTTTAATCATTTCCATAATTGATTAATTTCCAATTAATTAATTCTTTAATTAATTAATCACCAATTAAATATCATATATTTAATTTCAGACCTTCTATTAGTTAATTAATTAATTACCCAATTAAATATCATATATTTAATTTCAGACCTTCAATTAATTAATTCTATAATATGAATCAAATTCATATTAAAATTTGAACTCCTTCAAATTCTCTTATATACTATAAATTTAATATGAATAAAATTCATATTAATATTTGAAATTCTTCAAATATTTATTTCTCTCATAATAATAAAGTTTAATTTCAAAATAGACTTTATATTTTAATGTATCACTATACATTATATTAATTTGCATCCCATACAATTAACTTAATTCCCAATATGAATTTGAACTATTCAAATTCTCTCCAGATATAATTGTTCCTAATTACTCTTTACGAGCTAGCAGGGGGACCCTAATGGACCTACAGATCAGAAGCTCCAATGATATGAGGTTAACTGATTAAACTCATTAATCAGGTTAACCAATATTCATTAATTGTGGGTCATTCCACTAAAGACCCACAACTGAACTCTTCTCACTGTAGAACATTTTTGTGTCCACGGATATAGACCTATACCGGTAAGTCAATCCTTCACGAGTGTCTGTAATCACAGCTGGGTCAAATTATCATTTTACCCTTGTGTTACATCTGTCTCCTTAAGTACCAATGCTCCTCTAATGAACAACCTGTTTATGGTCCAACCAATAAACAGAAAGTCCCTCTCGGGCCAGTGAAAGGGTGGGATCCCTTTGTTCAAGTCTTGGAGTCATCACTTAGGGAACACTCATCTACTTCTCCTAGAAGTGGGAAGGAGTGAATTCCTTCTTGAGTTGTCATGTCCCCAACCTCCCACTCGGTCTTGTCCCCAAAAAGGTAGGCATATTGAGTCAGCGTATTGGCCACTCTCACCCATACTAATCAAAGGACAATCCCTCATGAGAAGGAGTTCATGACACACTCAGGATTAAGACTGAGTTACCTAGATCATCCTATTGAAACAATAACCTAACTAGTTAACGATGTTATATCTAGTGGTTTACTATTTCTATTGGGTTTTATGACCTAAAATAGTGGATAGTAAATGTAACAAAATTAAATATAATCGATAAAGCGTTGTCGAGGTTATTCAATTTCTGGTTATCGAATAGTTGTTTTTAATTATATATTTATTAACCCAAATCCAACAAACTAGAATCCTTGGCTATGATATGGACACTTGAACTTTATGTAATGACATAAGAGTGGATCAAGTTCAAGTAATAGCCTAAATGGTCTATAGTATAGGGATAAGATTGGGTACCTTATCTTATGAAAAACTATGTGACGCAGCTCACTTTGTTTTAGTACAAACGATGAGATCCAGAATCGTTCATGTAGAGACATGCAAGTGGGGGCGTCCTATGCAAAAGAGTCTGTATAAGATCGGACCGCGAAATAAGTCACTTTCACTTTATAACGCCGTTTACTATGAAACTGACTATTTCAAAGCGATGACCTAGGTAACTCGAACTTAATCTTGAGCTAACTATGAACTCCTGTTTATTCAGGATTATCCTTTGATTTGCATGGGTGAGAGTGGCTCAACATCATCGACTCAATAATTTCCTACCATTTTGGGGATAAGACCGGGTAGATAGCTGGAGACATAGTCCTGCAAGATGGAATTCACTCCTACCCGACTTTAGGGATAGTAGAGAGGTTGTTCCCTTAAGTGCTGACTTCGAGACGTGAACAAAGGTGCACCGCCCTCTCATTGACCCGAGAGGTTTTAGGTTTAGTGGTGGGACCACAAACCAATTGTTCATTAGGGACTCAGTGGAGGCTTAAGGAACAAGAAGTGTTATAAGGGTAAAACGGACTTTAGACCTAACTATTGTCACGAACAACCTGTGAATGGTTGACTTACTAATCATGGTTATATCGGGTGGATTGAAATATATCTACAGTGAGGGGAGTTCAGCTACGGGCTATAGTGGAGCGTCCCGTTAGTTAACGAATGTTGGTTAACTAGGATTGAAAGAGTTGAACCGGTTAATCTCGGATCGTTGGAGCCCATGATCTGTAGGTCCATTAGGTCCCACTGCTAGCTCAAACGGACTAAACCTTAGAACAATGTGATGAAAGAATTCGAAAACGTTAAAATTCAATTTAGAGATATGTCGTTAATTATATTTGATATAATTTAACACATCCGTTTAATTACGAATTAAACTATATTTTGAGAAAGTTATAATTATTTAAATAAAATTTAAATATTGAAAATGTGTATTTGATACATATTCGGTTTGTATATATGAATAGGGATTCATATTTGGTTAAACCGGGTTTTTGAGAAAGATTGGGATTGGTGTAATAATTTATTTAATATTATTAAATAAAAGAATTATAATTAATTAAATTTGATTAATTAATTAATAATTAACTAATTTTATTTAAAATTAATTTGATTAATTTTATTTTAAATTGTTTTTCTAAAATTCAAGAATTCTTGAATTTTTGGAGGTGGGATGGCTTTAGTGTTTGATGATAAAGTCCATGAAATCTCACCTCCACAAGACACCTAATCCGCAACTCAACTTGTTGTCTTCTTCTCTTGAAAGCTTGGATGAATTGTAGCTTTAAAAATAAGAAGAAAAACGAAACAACAAGAGGATGAATGGCTGAGATTTTCTCAAAAACACAGAAAAATGAGTTCTCTCAAAACCCATGGTTTTCTTGTTCTAAGGCCCGAGAATAGCGGGGAAGATCTCGGTGGTCATCCACGACTCGATCGTGATTAGAATCATCAAACGAAACGCTTCAATTCGAGCTCCAAACAAGGTATGTTCGACACTCTATTTTTGGGTAAATTTCCAGCATGTTTTCTTTAAACAAATTAATGAAATTAAACGCCTAAGATCTGTAATCGCTTCCGCTCGAATGTCGTACATTCCTTCAATTTCATGGTCCGGTCTTATGCAAACTCATTGCATAGGATACCCCTGCTTGCATGTCTACTACATGGACACTTTGGATCATTACGTCTGTATCAAATACAAAACGGGTCGAATATTTCATAGGGTTACTAGGATAAGGTGCCCAACTTTATCCTTGTACTATAGACCTTATAGGTTGTTATTTGAACATCAATCCCTGTATGTCCCCACACACAAGTTACATTAGAGGTGATCATCGGTCGGTCGGCGTCGGTTTTGGGCTCAAACCGACGCCGATCACCGACATGTCGGTTTCCGGCAGTCAGTTTTTGTCGGTTTGAAAGGAATAGGTTACGCCGACCGACCGACAACCATGACGGTCGGTCGGTTAGGGTCGGTTTTAGTACTACGGAGTGAAGAATAAGACTAAAAAAGAAAGGAGAAGAAAAAAAACGTGGGAGATGAAGAATCCGGAAGAATAAAAACCAAGAAAGTGAAAGAAGAAATGGAGAAGATGAAAACATAAAGGAAAAGAAAGAAGAAGAGAAGAGGAAGAAGAAGAAGAGAAAGAAAATGAGAGAATCTGGGGTGAGAATGAAAAGTGGGAGATGGGAGGAAGAAGAAAGAGAGAGTGGGAGATTGGAGGAAGATGAAAGAATTGAAGAAGTAAAAAAAACAAAGAATGAAAAGTGGGAGAGAAATTCGTGAGGTGAGAATGAGTTATGAGACTTGAAAATTCGTGAGGTGAGAATGAGTTATGAGACTTGAAAGAGAAAAAAATAATAAAATAATAATAAATGCCATAATTACACCTTGGGAAGACCATAGGCTAATGGTCTTCCCAAGGCGGCTGCAGGCAACCCAGGCGTCAGATGTATTTTCTGAGTTTTTTTTTTTTTTTTGAATTTTCGGTCGGTTTATTCGGTTCTCACCCTTTTGGACGAGCCGACCGACCGATAGGTCGGTTTTATTGTGAGAAAAATTGACCCCGACCGAGTATATCATAAAACCGACCGAACCGATGGTTCGGTCGGTTTTGGTCGATCGGATCGGTTTTTCAGATTTTCTTGCTCACCCCTAAGTTACATACAAACAACCTTGGATCTTAGTTTATTGGATTTGAGTCAAATTGTGCAATATTTAACAATAATAATTTATTGTAGAAACTCAATAACACTTTATTGAAACAAGTATACAATTTGTTTACATTCACTATCTACGAGTTTTAGGGCATAAAACCCAACATCTCCCTCTTTCTTCTTCAAAGCTTAGGGGTTGTTTGGGGCGCTAAGTTGGTTATAATAGTCAAGGGGTTATAATAATCTATGAAGTTAATTAGTTTGTGTTTGGGGTGCAGATTATTTTAGTATGTGATAAAATAGTTTGTGTTTGGGGTAGAAATGATTTTAGTATGAGTTAAAATAGTCTGTGTTTGGGGTGTTGATCTGTTTAACATGAAGTTCTGAATCAAAGATTCAAGTTGACTGTTTTTTTTTCTCATATAACTTTGTACGCCAAATATCATATTTAGGAAATATCAATAAGAAATGTTTGTTCCATCAATCTTAAGAAGTTAGTTGAGGGTTTTGAATATGACAAAATATGGTTAGGATATATCTTTTTTTCCGGTCTAAAAAAAACTTTCGTGGTAAGTATTTCTTAAAAAGAAAAAAAAGTTAAGTTTTCGGGTAGATGTTAAATGATGTGATCAATTAAAAAAAAATAGAAAGATTAGAGTAACTGTTTGATATTTAAAAAGAAAAAAAAAAGTTTATACGATTCACTTTGATTTAGTGTTATGTTTTTTTATAAAACAAAAAAGTTTAGGATTTGGTATAGAAAAATCATATTGGTTAACTTTTAGAATTGTCAAAATAAAAATTGTGAGTGCTTAGTTCAAAAACCATATTAGTTTTTTTTTAATCAATAAAATCATTTGAAATAAACTTGAGTGTGGTAAATAAAATTTCTTTTGAATGTTTTTTTTTAGGTTTCATTTTGGTCCCTGAGTTTTCAAATTCGACAAGCGAGGTTTGGATTTCATTTCATTTTGGTCTCTTCATCATAATGGATTGCTGACATGACATGCATTTTTTTATTAAAAAAATATTTTTTTTTGAATTTTTAAATAAAAATATTTTAAATAATATTTTATTATTTTATTATTATTTATTTATTTTTCTTTTTTCTTCTTCTTCATCTTCTTCCTCCATTTCCATCTTCATCTTCATCTTCTTCCTTCATTTCCATTAAATCTTCATCATCTTCATCTTCTTCCTCAACCTCAACCTCCATCTTTTCATCATCTTCTTCTTCCTCAAACCCTAAGCCAGCGACTTTTTCGACAACCACCAACGAATTTTCCGACTGAAAAAATTTCCCTTTTTTTCATTTCTTTCTTCTACCTCTTTCTTTTTTTTTTCCTTTATTTTTTTTTATTTTTCGAAATGAAAATGAGAAGAAAGATGAAAAAAAAATCGATCGTGCCAACGATGGCCAATGGTCGTCACAAAAGTCAAGGAGTTGCATGGAAGAAGAGAGGAGAGAGTTACGGTAGAGAATCAATAAAATAATCAAGTAAGTTGAATGATGGTTACTGTAGCTAACCTAGGATAAAAATAACTCATTTCACTACTTATTTTTGTTAATGCCCCAAACACTAAGTATAACTCACTCTATTATAACCTGGTGACTAAATTTATAATTCAACTTAACTTTAATTTTTTTTGTTTGGATGGTTGTTGGAATGAGGAAAAAAACATTACTAGTATAATAAGCTTTTAACCTTAATTTATAAATAAGAAATAAAAATATAATGAAGTCAAATAAGTAATTTACTTAAAAAATCTCATGAATTCCTGCAAAATCCGACCATATCAATATCTATACTTTTGTTATAAAAAAAAAAAAAAAAATCTTACCATCAACAGTTATCGATATGAATCCTTTCATCCCCACCATAAGAAACACAAAGACTTTGATGTCAATTTGACTGCACCTAAGAAAGAGTTTTAACATACGTAATCTCCTTAGCACTCACCAAAAGCTTAGTCTATCAAATTGCATCCTTTTGCAAAGGCCTTGCGCCTCGTACGTTAAATTAATCAGAGTTCTCTTCTAGTTTCCTTCTTACTTCATTCTTGCTGCGCTTCTGATCTCGATGGCCAAACTGTCTTCCTCATGCGCCAGGAATGTTGGCTTCCCATCATTCTCACGACGCTCAACTTTCACCTACAGTGATAATTGTAGGGATCTGCCCGTGGTTTACAAAATCAACCTTATTCAACCGCAGACAGCACATCATTTGCTCAGGTAGTTCTTCAGGCTTTTGTGCCTGCCAAAACTCAAACATTAGGCAAAACTCTAGGATTATATTCATTTGTAAGTTAGATCAAATTGTAAATATAGTCCCTTATCTTTGAGTATTGTATTTATTTAGTCGATTAAACCGTTTAAATATGATAGAAGTACCTCGATTGTTAAACCAAAGTCAAGTATACCATGCTTCAAACGATCACGGAATGATTCGAGACCTTTTCTTGATATATAGCTGAACCTATGTATATCCAAATCAATCTCAAAATAATTCTGTCCCTGAAATAACCATAATGCAAAAGTCAGCCATCGGGATGCCTAAATTTATATAGTATTATCAGAATAAACTCAAAAAATGGAGATCATTTTATTTTACCCTGAAAAAGTTGTGTTGAGGTCGTGAAAGCACTGGCTTTTCATTATAAGAACTAACTAGCTTTCTTTCAGTAGAACTTAACTGGAGATCTTCAGGATTAACCAACCCACCCACTATTTTCAATCTTTCTCTGAAGGGAACCGAGGATTCCCCTGTGAATCCCTTGACTTTTTCCATTTCATCTTCAATCAGCCTCTGATGAAGAGAGCCATGTTTAGATATTTGTTATCAGAACTACCAGTGCTAATAATATAATGAAACAAGAAATTAGTTTTTATTTTCTAACACATAGGAGGCTGCAAATATGAAATATGAAATTCCTTTCATTTCCGACAGTCTTCCTAAGTAGATCAAACATTTTCAGATATCCAAAGTATAAATAAAACTTAATTGAAGTGGTGGAAAAGTTACCTTGATACAGTCTTGAAAATGAGGAGATATCTCTTCGTCGAAATTCTCAGATAGTCTAAAATATAGTACAAGGCTCATCCCTTCACCGTTGTAATCACCAGAGAACATCGAAACTGGATATGTTGGTAACTAAGACCGAAACGACAAAATGAAATCAGAGTTAGGCAAAATTCAGTTGCAGTTTATAACATTGTTTTGCCATCAATATAGCCCATCAGAATATTAAAATGCCAACGGTTCTTCAGAGTAAAGCCAGATGGAAATATCAACTTCCTTTTCTATTTTGGTAATGGTAGACAAAATCCCTGTTATCAGAAAGATCATTGAACAGAAAAAAGTGAAGAAAAAAAAAACCTGTATATTAACAATTAAGATTGATGGTAGCTTTTCATGTGCTTTCACATGTGGAAGTTCAATATGCTGAGCAATGTGATTTATCTTCTGGGGGCAGAGAAACATGTCAACTCCAATTGGTACGTATGGGCTGAAGCTTGGAGCAGGGTGTTTCTGTTTGTCTCTACACAATAGGTGTTCAGAGTTAGAAAGAAGAAGAAACCAAGCACAATGAAACACTTACAAATCGAAATCTGGGCACAATATGGAATTAAAGGACGTGAAACTCGTGAACATGCCTGAAATAATTTTGTCCACGAAGCTTAAAGACAGAAGGTGAAATAGGGGACCAGGACGATGGAGTTAACTTTTCTCCCTCTGAACATGGAATTTGAAGTCCTGCTCTTGGACGGTATAAGATTTTCTCAGACGTAGCTGTGCATCAACAAATTATACTTCTATAAAAGCTGAGCAATCAACACATTAGTAATTTAAAGACAGTTAATTGACACAAAAGCCCCAAAGCTAGCAATGTTTACTTACAAAACTCAGTTCTTTCGTATCCGTCAACAGATTTTCTCTTAACAGAAAGCATGATAACTGCCGACTTCTTTCTATTTGCCTGTTGGGGATTAGAAGAATGATTCTTCTCATTGCTGCCAACTGGAGAAGGCAAAGGCAGGCAAGTATTCATATTGAACTCCTGACTCGTATATCCAAAGTTCTGTGCACCTCCATCAATTTTGAGATAACTTTCATAGAAACCTTCATACATGCATCCATTATCAATGAAGCATGATTTGCTTTCGTACTGAAGCACTTGAGCATTCGGGGCATTTCCAATTGAAGGAAAACAATCTGCCATCTCAAAACACTAAGTAACAATTTTTGTAAAAAAAAATTGAGAAAGAAGTTCAGGTTTTACCTCCATGAACACTACTGTAATCATCGTCATCATCAGAATCGGAGTCCAAAATACTAGCTGAGTCAAACCATGGTTCATCTTGGCACACTCCTACAGATGACACAATTTTAAAATTCACGGTTCAGATGAATATATCTAGCTTAACCAAAGTAGTAATCATAAACTCCATGTAAATCTTCCAACATGAGAGCAGCTGAGTGATAAAACAAAAAAGCTTCAGTTAGAAATTGATCTAGACTTAATTTTAGATACATGAAATTTGTTGAAGTCCATGACAAGTAGAATACATGAACTAGCAGACACATTCATGAATATTCATGTGCGGTGAAGAATCATGTATTAGTATTTATTTGATGATGAAAGCGAGAAGCAAAACATTACATTACAAGTTTCTTCCAAATTATTTTGATTTCAACAACATTATTTGAATCTCTTAACTTTTTGATCAAAGATATAATACTTTAACCTTTGAGTTATGCTCAAGTTAAACCATTTCTTCAAATTCGTATGAGTAAAAAAATTCTTCTCATGACTCTTGTGATTGTATAAAAATTTTATATCCATTGTGTATTATGATGAGTGTCGAGTGCAATAGTATAATTATCTGTCATGGGATACCAAATATAAAAATAACTTTGATTGCAAGGATTTAGAGAGGAAGAGAAGAAACCATTTGCATCAATTTGACCATGGTTCCACTGCAACTGCTTAAGATGGAAGGTCACGTTAGAAACCTCAGACCTGGCACGGTTATTAGCGGCTCCCTTCTCAAAATCGAGATGAACAAAATCACTGACCGTAAAATCTCTGGCATGGTTTCGTGAATCAGTGATTGCTTTGATATTGACCTCAGGAATGGCAGCTGAAATCTTAGCACGACGTTTTCCAAATCGTGTAGAGTATTTCCTATATGCTTTGAGATTTCGACTTAGTTTGGAGGTGCAGCCACCCATTGTGTTTACTTTTGAAGTTCTAAACCTCTGGGGTTATAAAAAAAAAGCAGCACGACACTAAACCTCAACTCCAGAAAGAAGAGACCTATAAGACAGTAAAAGTTGCAAGCATTGACATTGTGGCGTGGTGCATAACAGCAGAATGAATAACATTACAAGTTTGGAAGCGTTTTTCAGGGGAAGACAGTTCCAAATTCAAATACAATTAGCATGATCAGAAAAGCTAAATCAGCTGCTGAAGAAGTAAGTTTAATTAGTCGAGGCATTCCATCATACATTGACCTCCGTACATAGATACGAGAAAAATAGGGCTAAAATAAACAAGGAAGAGGCGAAGAGGAAGAGGAAGTACCTTGTTCTTGTTGAAGGAGATCAGAGCATCGTTTTGGAGCTAGAAAAAGAAGAGAAAATGTTGGAATTGGAAGTAGAAGAAGGATGATTGGGCATAAATGAGGAATCGTCGTTCCTCGTGAGGAACTCAGATTCCTCTGCGTTCTTCAGAAAGTTGAATGGAAGATTTTAGGAGAAGAGAAGAAGAGAGGAGAGGAGAAGAGAAGAGAGAAAAAGGGGATGAAAAAGCGAATGAACAAACACAGAGTCCGTTAGATACGGATCTCCACTCTCAACTTCGCGCCAAACTAACCTTCCGCCTACTATGCATCTTTTTAACTGACTTTTCTATTTTTATATATATATATATATTTTTAATTCTCCCAATATTTAAACCACCTTTTTTTTTTCTTTTTTCTTTTTTTTTCTCCGGTGGTAATTGGAAATGTTTGGTTGGTTTAAATCTTCTTTCATCTCTCAATTTTTAATTATTTTATTTTATACCATTAATTTTTAAAATATATATTTTTAATTATTATGGGGTTATTTGGTAATCATCTTATTTATTGTATCTCGTTTTCTAAATCATTTTTAGAAATGTGAGCATTTGGTAATTGCATATTATTTCTCTTAGATTACAAAATTTATAACCAACATTTACCAACTTTGAAAACACAAAAATCTACCTCCAAGATGATAATCATGTTTGGTTTTTTAAAATTAAACTTATAAACACAACTTAGTTTATTTGTTTTGTTCAATGTTTTCAAAAATCAAGTCAAATTTTGAAACTAAAAAAAAAAAAAAACCTTTTTGAACTTATGAATTAGTAGATAAAAGATAAAGAAATCATAAAATAGAGGGAAGAAATGTTAAAAAATATATAAATAATACAACATATTTTAAAAATATAAATATTTTACATGATTTCAAAATAGATCTACTATATATAGGAGGGGATAAGAGATGAGGATCTTTACTTTCCTCCTTCCCCTTACTAGTAATTCATTTAGTTGGAAAATGTTTAAAATGAACTTTATCATCCAAAACACATTCATGAAAAAAGTTATGAAAGAGAAAAAATATTAAAAATAGATAGGTGAATACAAAAAAAATTCATATGATTGAAATAAAAATTGTAAAGTAAAAGATAGAAAGAAAGTGACACAATAAGACAACTTATTACCTCAAGGGAAATTATTTGGTGTTTCTTGAAAGAGATTGATTACGGGAGAAAATAAAATCACACTTCATAAGAATAATATATCTCGATGTTATAAAAAATTAAATAAGTATTTAATTAACCGAACCTTGATTAAAGGAGAATCTCTTTATAAACAACATTCTTGTATGTCTGGAAGACAAATTTGGATCCTCTAGTGATTTGATAAGAACTTTTGTTGTTGACATTGAAACTCCTCTTGATAATGCAACATAAAGTTGTCCATGTGAAAATACAGGTTCAGGAAGATATATTCCAACATTAGGAACAATTTGTCCTTGTGCTTTGTTTATTGTCATCGCAAAACATAATCGGATAGGAAATTGTTTCCTTTTGAACTTGAATGGATACCATTCGTCATTAGGTGGACTTAATGGAATTCGTGGTATGAAAACTTGTTTTCCTGCATGTTCTCCCATTGCTACTTCAGCATGTATTATGTTTTTTTTCCAAATGATCGACATATCATTCTTGTTCCATTACACAATCCATTGGATGGGTCTAAATTTCTCAATAACATAATAGGACAATTCACCTTTAGTATAAGCTTATGTGGTGGTATTCCATTTGGTAGCAAAGAATTTAAAAATTCTTCATGATAATAGGCATTTGTATCATCCATTGTCTCATCAAAGCTTTTGAAGGTTTTAACTTCTCCTGGAAAGATATCTATCAAAAGTTCATTCAAATAATCAACATGATCATTTGCTGTAGCTAAAATTGCTCTACTGGTTATGTATTCCATTGATGTAGCATGAAGTTGTAGATCTGGATATATCTTTCTTATGAATTCCATTTCCATGTTACTTCCAAAATGTGGTATTGCAATTTCTTGAGGCAAGGTAATGATATCATCATTATAGGTAGGTTCTTCTCCATTTCCAATTCTTAAGATAAAATCTGCAAAAGCTTTGTCATTATGTACCCTCATATTTTGTTTCAAATGCAATTGATGCATTTTATCCCAAAGATACGATTTTCTCAAGCTAATTGCAATTATTTGTTGTCTTGTTCCTTTCGGAAGTACTGGAAGTATACTTGACGAAAATCTCCTCCAAACACAAATACTTTTCCTCCAAATGGTTGAGTACAATCCATTATATCTCTCAATGAACGATCAACAGCTTCGATCGTATATCTTTTTGCCATAGGTGTCGCATCCCATATTATTAGTCTTGCATTTCGAATTAGTTCTGCTGTAACACTCTGTTTTGACATATTGCACATTGTCAAATCAGTAGCTTGCAATGGAATTTTGAATCTGAAATGTGTTGTTCAACCTCCAGGTAATATCGATGCTGCTACACCAGATGTTGTAGTTGCCAAAGCTATCATTCTATTTGATCTAACTTTTGCTAAAAGTGTCCGATACAAAAAGGTTTTTCCAGTTCCTCCTAGGCCATCGATAAAAAATAGTCCACTTTTATTGCCATCAACTTTTTTCATGATGATATCATATGCAATTTTTTGCTCCTCATTTAGTTTTGTTGATGCTAGAACATCTTCTTCATCTACTGTAATGGATTCTTCATCTCTTATCTCTGTCATTGAAATGAAGTAATCATTGAAGTTGTCTTTATGAACTGGAGGGAGATCGAATTGTGAAGTATTTTTCCCCATTGATTGGAGGAAGTAATTTAGGTTTTTCAAAACCAATTGAACTTGTTGTTCATTGGATAAATCATTTGATCGGTTATAGTCTACTGCCATGGCTTCAAAAAATAAATTCCATAATTTTCTAACTTCTGTAGGTTCACAATATACCAACAAAGTAGCAAATAGTATTCGAAATGCATACATCATCTCAAGCAATTCAGCCTCATTCAAACAATCAACCAAACTTTCATCAGATTCAAGTAGTCCTCTTATTTGTGATACTTCTTTAAATGTACAGTACTTTTTCCCATCAACTGTCAGCAAATCATCAAAGGACGTTGGGTCTTTAACATTATTCAATAAGAGCCTTAGATAATACCTTTCTCCCTCTATTGGATTCACTCCATTTATTCTTGCTATAACATGGCCCCTTTTACGTTGTAGCCATTCTTTCAATCTTTTATCCCAGACATAGTACTCAGGAAATTCTTTGTACAATAGTTTTCTCGCATCTTCATCTATTTGGCATGTATTAAAAAAATTCTGTCAACATTGTTTTAGATACATGGTCAAATCCAATGAGTTTCTTTAGATTTTGGTTTTTCCAATAAGAAACAAATTGTTGATTTGGAAGATGTAATTGCAGGTTTATAACTGAAGGAGATATTTCATTTAGTCTGAAATAAAAAATTCTCCACAATGCTTCTGGTGTAGAAACTCACCTAGCATCTTGAAAGTTTTGAATCTCATTCACAGTATCATCCTCACCATCAATTACTATCGAAACGGCTGCCCTATCATGACTTTTATATATATATTTGTACAAATATTTAACCGCCTTGATTGCAGAACAGATTTCAACATTTATGTGACAATTGTATCGTTGAAGAAGATATGGATTAAAAAGAACTACCTATTGATTATTTAACATGGCATTGCGAATGCATATATGCGAATAAAATTTTAATATTTATTACTACTATAGTTTTGGAATTAAGAAAAGAATCTTTTCATGCATTGACATATATAAAATTTGTAAATTATGTAAAAATTGTGCACCTATGTTCCATCGTTTGTTCTCCGATATATTGGATACGAATCTTTTCCTTGCATAGTTTGAGAAGGATATGGTCTAGGATAGTGGAATCTGCATGTTCCATTCACCATACATGGGCTACTTTTTTTCAATGCTCCACAAGGTCCATGTTGAAGGATTGGAATTCCCAATTCCGTTACAGCGGAAGCAATTGGACCGTTCGTAAATTAATTTTGTTCTACAAAAATACCAATACATTGGCAAAAGGTTAAGCGATGAGAAACATACCTCCGTTGACGACTCTGAATACTTCAACGAATGATTCTTGATTGCTCTGCAACAACGAAGAACACCACCATTTGATCTTCCCCGCTATAACTCTGAGATTAGGAACGTAGTTGTGGGACTACCTAATCTTGAATGGGAAAAACTCTAGAGAGAAAATTCTCCCTAGAGTTCTTGAGTTGAGAGAATATGAGAAGGCCTTATGGTGGCCATATGTTGTGGTACCTAAACCCTAGGGTTAGTGTTCTATTTATAGGAGAAAGGCCATGAATAAAATATTCATTTAAAATCAATTATTTCCATAACTGATTTAATCTTTTCCATTAATCAATTCCATGACCAATCAATTCCATAATTGATTAATCTTTTCCATAAATGATTGATCACTTCCATAAGTGATTAATCATTTCCATGATTGATTAATTTCCAATTAATTAATTCTTTAATTAATCAATCACCAATTAAATATCATATATTTAATTTCAGACCTTCTATTAGTTAATTAATTAATTACCCAATTAAATATCATATATTTAATTTCAGGCCTTCAATTAATTAATTCTATAATATGAATCAAATTCATATTAAAATTTGAACTCCTTCAAATTCTCTTATATCCTATAAATTTAATATGAATCAAATTCATATTAATATTTGAACTTCTTCAAATATTTATTTCTCTCATAGACTATAGTTTAATTAAATCTCATTTAATTTAAACTAAATTGAATAATTAATTAATTCATAATTAATTAATTCATCTTCTAATTAAATACCCTATATTTAATTAGACATGTATTTGAACTCTTTCAAATATATCAATCTCTCAATTTAATAAAGTTTAATCTCAAATTAGACTTTATATTTTAATGCATCATTATACATTATATTAATATGTATCTCATACAATTAACTTAATTCCCAATATGAATTTGAACTATTCAAATTCTCTCAAGATATATTTGTTCCTAATTACTCTTTACGAGCTAGCAGGGGGACCTAATGGACCTACAGATCAGAAGCTCCAATGATATGAGGTTAATAGATTAAACTCATTAATCAGGTTAACCAATATTCATTAACTGTTGGTCATTCCACTAAAGACCCACAGCTGAACTCTTCTCACTGTAGAACATTTCTGTGTCCATGGATGTAGACCTATACCGGTAAGTCAATCCTTCACGAGTGTTCGTAATCACGGCTGGGTCAAATTACCGTTTTACCCCTGTGTTACATCTGTTTCCTTAAGTACCAGCGCTCCTCTAATGAACAACCTGTTTATGGTCCAACCATTAAACAGAAAGTTCCTCTCAGGCCAGTGAGAGGACGAGATCCCTTTGTTCAAGTCCCGGAGTCACCTCTTAAGGGAACACTCATCTACTTCTCCTAGAAGTGGGAAGGAATGAATTCCTTCTTGTGTTGTCATGTCCCCAGCCTCCCACTCGGTCTTGTCCCCAAAAAGGAAGGCATATTGAGTCGGCGTATTGGCCACTCTCACCCATGCTAATCAAAGGACAATCCCTCATGAGAAGGAGTTCATGACACACTCAGGATTAAGACTGAGTTACCTAGGTCATCGTATTGAAACAGTAACCTAACTAGTTAACGGTGTTACATCTAGTGGTTTACTATTTCGTGGTCCGGTCTTATGCAAACTCATTGCATAGGATACCCCCGCTTGCATGTCTCCTACATGGATGCCTTGGATTAATACGTCTGTATCGAATACAAAGCGGGCCATATCACATAGTGTTACCAGGATAAGGTACCCAGCCTTATCCTTGTACTATAGACCTTTTAGGTTGTTACTTGAACACCAATCCCCGTATGTCCCCACATACTAGTTCAAGTCACATGTAAACAACCTTGGATCTTAGTTTATTGGATTTGGGTCAAATTGTGCAATATTTAACAACAACACTTTATTGTAGAAACTCAATTACACTTTATTGAAACAAGTATACAATTTGTTTACATTCACTATCTACGAGTTTTAGGGCATAAAACCCAACACATGTATCATGTGTTTGATAACCAACTCATGAAGGAGTGGGTTTACAGCCTTATCAGGAATTCCAGCCGAAACATAGTTATCGTATTGATCTGCACTTGTTATTTTATACCCACTTTTAAAAATAATCAGAATATGAGCATGCGTCAATCCCCTCTTTTGGAATTCAACACATATACATATGCTTCAACCCTTCCAAAAACTTATTTTCTAAAAAGTTGGTCTTTAATGTCTTGTAATTTTGCTCGAAAGATTTGAGAAGTAAGATCTGATCTATCTTGATGTTGTTGTCCCTCTAAAAGTTCATCTTTAATTTCTTTCCACTCAGAGTTTCAGGTCATAGTAATGAAAAGATCCGACTTTCCAAATCGTTGTACTAAGGCCATTGCATCCAAATATCTACGTCGCATATCTCTTGGACCTCCAACAAAAGAACCAGGAAGTACTATTCGTTTCCCTACTTTACGTGCATCTCCTTCTCTTGAGTTAACAACATCAACCAATCCTTGGTATAACTCTGATCTTATTTGAGACTGTTGTGTTCTAAAAAAATCCAGTCTTGTTGTTTCAAGTTTTATGTACATATCGACAGAAAATTGTTGAAACAAACGTCCAGCTAAAAGAAAAACTGATTTTGAAGTCGTTCTAATTTGAAACTTGAAGCAATAATATTCTCTGCATGAAATTCTTCCACGTTGTTTCTTTGCTAAACCTGAACATTAGAATTCAAATAATGTTAACATTTTAAAAAGATAAGGCATGGAATGTGAAATTGAAATATGTGAAATACGTTACCTAGATGTTTTCTTAGAAGGATTTGTTCAAGAGTCTGGAAACCATAATTTTCTGAAGTTTGACAATTTATAAATGATTTCATCATTTTCTCATTTGTTGTGCCACATCTTGTTATTTCTTGGTGCCATCCGGGTTCTCCTTTTGGAAATAACAATGGATATTGTAGCGAGTCATAACAACTAAAATAATGTTTAATCCTATGACGCTTTCCTGAATGGGCATGGATGACAATATCTCTTTCAAAAGGTGAAGAATCTTGATTTCCCTCGATCCATATAGTAGCTACTTGATTTACAGTAGGTATGTTATAGACTCGTTGATCAACTTTCACATTACTTGCAATTTATATATGAATATCTTGAAAATGGTCAAACTCCTCCAATGATCGAAATACTTGTGCATAAGGATTACATTGTAGTATATCAATCAAATTCTGTACTAAATGGTCACTAATGCCTCCATCTTGCATCACACCGATTCTATTTCGAATTTCATTGTCAGTGTCATAAAAATATAATTGGAAATATCTTGGTCTATCTTCTGGGAGTAAGGCTGGTAGATCATGATATATTTGCCCTTGGGCCCTAAATGTGTATACATCTTTTCTTGATGAAGCCAAATTTTTGTCCAAATTCACACCAAATGAAGTGAAAGAAAAAATGCTATTATATGCTCTAATATTTTTTCTAAACATGATTCCATCATCGTCTAAGTTCAAATATAGTTTAAGCAATTCATCTAGAATCATTGCTGGTGAAAGTGGAACTTGTCCACTAAAACAGCAAAACGTTGGTGTTTCGTATTCAAATCTTGTTACATTACAATAGGTACATGGAGACATCCTTTTCAATTCATGAATGAGTGTGTTTTCATTGTTCGAAGCAAAATCTGTTTTAAATACGAAACATAATATTTTAAATTATCGATATAATAAAAAAAAATTTAATCAAATATATGAAAAAGGTTAAAAAAATCAATCATACCTACTATTGTCGTTTCGTTTAGCAGACCTGTGTTAGGTGTATTTTCTATTCCAAGATCTCTACTTTGGAAAGCTATTTTTTCCAATGCAATTTTCTTTGTATTGGCTGACTTTAGGGTTTTTTTTTTCTCTTCGTTTTTCAATTGACAATTCTGCATACTTTTTTCTTTTCCATGCATTTGCATTTTCCTTTTGTTTCTCTTTCTGTTTCGTTGTATAAGAAATTAACAATCATACGTTATAGGTATAAAACAATTATATATATATATATATATATATATATATATATATATATTTGAATAATGTTATGATACATTTTCTTGAAGAACTTCCTTCATGTTCATAGTTGATGATGAAATTTGGATTAATCTCCATTGTATCTAAAAATTCAAAAACAAATTAAATGTAAATTACATAGAATAAAATAAGAATAAAAAATTAGATGAATTAATTTAAAGAATACATTCATACTGTTTTCCTTCAATGAATATATTCATACTATTTTTTCCTTATCAATGGTCTTATAAAAGTTGTATTCTTTCGTACTTAAGATTGATGATAATTAATTTACTCTTTGAATCTCTTATTTGGTACAATCTTGTGTATGTGATATATTTTTGGACCACCTATGCGAAAAAATTATACTTAAAATATGAACCAGTAAACAATTATGTTACATTTTTTTTTTAAATAAAACAATTATGTTACTTATATAAACTTGACTTATAAATCCAATTTTTTGTTTACTTTTGACATTTGGTCCCCATTAACATGCTTGGAAGGCTTTCCTCTGGTCAATCTCTTTTATAAAAAAACAAAAAACAAAAAAAACCATGCTACTCTTTTTTTTTTTTTTTTTTTTTCAATTTATACCTATATCTCTCTTGCCTGTTGATTAATACATAGTTTGTATTTATTTATTTATTTTTACATTATATAAGATTTTATCATTGCCCCTCTTTTGACTTTTTTTTAATTCTTTATTTTGATAGCTTATTTATAGGTAGTCTTTTTATTTTTTTCTAAACTTAGTTAGGATATCATCAATTTTGAATCTTCCTTATTTCTTTCTCATTTTAGTTAGAGATACTACAATCCGAATCTTGAATTATAGAATACAGTAAAATGATTATATTTTGCTTATGGATATTTTAGTCCTAACGCAATATTCAAATACCCTAGCTATATGTGAATGGTCATGTTTGCAATATGTAAAAAGTTTAGTCATTTATGAAAATCTATTTAATTTGGCTATTCATTTTGTTTTCCCTTTTATAAATGACATAGCTGACTTTTTCTTCTTCATTCTTTTTTTTTTTAAACTTGTATTCCTTCTACAATTTGTTAATGTTAGAATTTTTAAGTTTTGTCTTGAAAAACGTTTATCAGTATATTAATGGTTAATTTAGGTTCACTTTAATAGGTAATTGGTTTTTTTTATTAAAGAAAACAAAATTTGAAACAAGCCAATAAAGTGAATGAGACCAATCGATCGATTTTACAATTGCAAAGATTTAAGCCATGAAATTTAAAAATCAAAATATAGGAAAATAATTCTATACTTAAATGAAGTGAATAAAAAAATAACAAAATCAATGGTTAAATTGATTAAAATTAAAAAATCTAACCAAACTAAACTGAATGACTATTTTTCAATTTTATATTTTATTAAATCAAGCTAACCAAATCAAGGTTTTTTTTTTTTTTTTTTTTTTTTTCTGTTTTGTTTTTAAGTGTTCTTTTATAATATCATAGCATAGTAGATTTAAAAATTGTTTAAATTTA
The DNA here is from genome assembly GCA_036850905.1 of Luffa acutangula. NCBI lineage: Eukaryota > Viridiplantae > Streptophyta > Magnoliopsida > Cucurbitales > Cucurbitaceae > Luffa > Luffa acutangula. The sequence goes on along the minus strand of CM072092.1, from coordinate 20,612,763 downwards.
TTTTTATATGAAATATATTACAAAAACAAACGCTAAAAATGAATGGAAAATAAAAATCTAAAAATGGTTACCAAACATGTCTTCAAACATAAAAAATGTAAACACTACTCTGCGGGGATGGAGCGACAGAAGTTTTGAGAATTCAAGAGAAGGTCACGGCGAGATGAATCGTTTATCATCACGATAGGTGTCAAGTGGAAGTGCAGTGATGTATGCTGCTGAGGCATCCTAACAGACCGGTAGACTTGAACCTTGTTCCTACATGACCCGATCAATTCGATTATGCACTCGCCATCTATTTTCATTGTTCAACTCTTTGACAACACGAAAAAACCATTGTTCAACTCTTTGACAACATGAAAAAACCAAAAAAAGCTCTGCCCTCCCTCTCTATCTATCCAAGGGATGGAAGGGCAGAGGCCTTTGGTGTCCCCTCCATTCAAGAATTGGGGCCTCACAATAACAAAAAAGTTCAAAAACCAAAAAATAACAATAGATTATTAAACAACCACTTTATTTTTCAAATACATAAATCTTAACAATTTCAACCATTATTTATCAATCTTAACAATTCTAGTTTTTTTTTTTTTTTTTTTTTTTTTTTTTTTTTTTTTAAATAATCACTTATATATTTAAGTTATGAAAATGGACAACCAAAATTTGATCAACTAAACCAAACATAAAATGCATAATCATTCACATTCAAGCATATTAGTTATTTTTTTTAATTATTATTTTTAAATAATCATTCTTTATATTTTTTTAACGTCACCCAAGATGTCATCCCACCCATGTTTCTAAAATCAAGCATGAGAGCTTCATAACATTCACATTTTTAAATGAAAAACACCAGAAAACAAAATGAATTTATAAGAATGGGAAAAACCACAACCAAGGTATATAATTGCCAACAGGTAAACGCGGAAATAAAATACAGCTTCTCCGGAAGCTAAATGATGAAATCCTACACACATCAAACCGTAGGGTAGTCCAGAACTCCATTAATTTAAAAACTTCGAATGAAAAATAGAGGTTATTTGGCATTTCAAGAACTAAGATTATCTCATCGATAATTACCCTAATTTTCATATCAAAACTGCCTGATTCCTTGTTGAAATATAGTTTCCTCATTCCAACATTACAAAAACTCTAGACCTATTTTATTGAACCAAAACCAAAAGGCAAAAACTGAATTAGAAATCTCTATTTAATAGAACCCAAAAACAACTAAAAATAAAAGATATGATTTGTTTGAAACATTCAGAGAATAAAGATAAAATTAACAATCAATCAATGAGAAAGAAAGAAAAAAAATCTAAGATAATTTGTTTGAGGGAATAAAGATAAAGAAAGTCAAAGAAAATGAAAGAAAAAAAAAACAGAGAGCCAAAAGAACTAAAAATAAAAGATATGATTTGTTTGAATTCCAAATTAAATATCATGTAATGGGTAAATTCATAAAGATGAAGATACTTGCAATTCAAACTTACCAATTTCAAGAAATCTACCCAATGACTTATGATAGATTTGGAATGAGAGCGAGAAGCACCCTACACCAAAGATCCATGAACTATAAATTAGAAATTCTCGAGGGCATCATCATACTATAGTTAAATTAAAAAATGGAAAACAAACGAATAAAAATTGAAAATGAATTTATATATAGTTCGTACCTGAGGAATTTGGTAATGGAGGAACCCAACAAAATTGAATCGATAAATCTTTAGTTGGAGTTGCAGGGAAGAAAACTACTGAAAAACTAAAAGTAGCAAAGTCGAAATATGATAGTTAACATTACATGTGGATCATTTAAAGAAAAAAAAAATGAAAAATATATTAAAAAAAAACTTTGAAATTATCTTTCTATTTTAATTTTTTTTCTTAACATGTAAAACTTCAAGAGCATCATATTCTTCAACTTGTGCTTTATTTATCTCTTGAACCACAAAATGCCCCTTTGATTTATCTCCTTCAGACTTCTTGTCCATGCGAATGAGGAACTTGTAAGTTTTTCCTTGTGCAAGGATGAAATTGCGATAAATTTTAGAATCCTCCTTCTTCATCTGAGCTTGGTATACAACAAATATAAAATGTTAGATAAAAGTTTAGAGGGGATTTATTTAAGAAATAAATTCATGCTTCTTATGATTACCTCCAAAATTTGGGTTGCATAATGGGAAACACTACATCCAACTATGACTTTTGCAGCCTCAAAAGCAGTTATATGTGCAGTCATTTGCCCATCAGAAATTATAAACTTTAGCATATATTTTCTAATGAATTGGACAAGATCGTTGCAATTGTTACAATGAGTCATTTTTTGACTTCCATTGGGGTAAAATCTATGGTTGCAAAGTTTGCATTTCTCAAACCATGGATTGTCTTTGTTAACTATCTCGACAATTGAGGCAATGATAGAACAATATAAATCATCAACTAACCCATGAATAAATATCTTTGATGCTTACCAATTTTGCTCTTTCCATTTTTTAGAGGGAGGAATAAAAGTAGACATGTTTGTATGATCCAAAAGAATTTCACTCCTACAAAAAATAGTAGTATAAATGTAGAAGTTAATTTTAGAATAAATTCAAATTTCAAAATTAGAGATATATGGACAAATACCTTTCTTTTAGATCTTTTGAATCTATAAAATTTGGTTGAATTAAAATGTTGCTCGTCATTGTTGTTGTCATGCTTAATTCTCCTAACATAAGAAAAAAAAAGTTAAATTAAAAATTCTTCTCTCCCTTATATTAATGTAATATCTTACTGTTTTTTTTTTTTAAAAATGCAATATCTTACTATTATATCGAATTTTTAAAGCTTACCTTCATACATATCTACCTTAAGATTGAATGCTAAAATTATTGGGTTGTGAATAATTTGTTCTTCTAATTCTGAACCTTCATTGGTAGCCAAATCATTCCAAAGCGTCAATTTAATTGGCTTGCAACTACAAAATAAATTACCACATGTTAACATAAAACAACCATGAAATAATTAATTTTTGTAAATAAAACATACATTGACATAGTTGCTAACATTTGCTCGATCAAAAATATTTCTCTTTTCATCATTGTTTTATTGTTTGAATTTTTTATTTTTATTTCAACCATGGATCTCACAGAGAATGCAATTCCAACAAAATCTGCACAGATAGGTAGAGAATTAACATTAAAAAAATTGTGTAATATCTAAATTTACTGTAACTTTTTTCTAGAAAAAAAATGTTACCTATCGTTTTTCCTGTCATAACAAAGGATTCCATCTCAGAAAATTGGATGACATTATACTTCAAATTATGAAGAGGAAATTGTTCTTCAATTTCTTCTATCATCGTCGATGAAAGACAGAGTCATTTCAATTTCTTCATTTACATTTGCATATTTGGAATTCACAATTTTCACATTTCCATTTTCAATAAAATAAGATTTATTCCTTAGAATACCATTTCCAATGGTTTCTATAACTTCGTTGAACATTACTGCTTGAAATTTTTATCCCTGTAAACACAACAAATTGAAGAAATTTTAAAATAGAGTATTTGAATTTTGATTTCCACGGTGTATCTCACTCATAGAATATCAGTTAAGATTGTCAATCAAGTTAGTCTCCATACCATAAAGATTTAACCAAAAAACCAACATTTTCTCTTTCTCTCACACTAAACTTGTAAGATATAATCCAGTAAACTGTTCAGAAAGTGTAAAGTGGAACATAATTTAAAACAGAGAAAAAATACCATCATCCATGATTTGTATTGCTAAATTTGAATAACAATGGATAAATACTAACATTTGAAGATAAAAATGTTACCTCTTCATCGGTGAAAAAAAACTTTTGTATTCTCAAAGCGTCATTTTGACATGATTCAACGTTTCCTTTACGAAGAACGAAAACTTTTAACTTCCATTCTCTTTGAAAGGCTTTAAGCTCTCTTATAAAAGAAACCATCTTCTTCTCATTTGACATTTTGAAAAGAAAGTTTTGGCCAAAGGAAAACAAAATGATTTGTATTTAATGGGTGAAAAGATGTGTCTAATGATTTGTATTTAATTGGTGAAAGGATGTGTCTAATGATTTGTATTTAATTGATAAAAGGATGTGTCTTTCTGCTTGAAATGATGTGTCTATATGAATTCTAAATTTAATTTACCAACCATTTTAAAATAGAATTAGTTGTATTTATTCTGTGAAAAGATGTGTTTGTATAAAGAATCAGCAACCATTTTAACGTCAAGTTGTTCTTCTCTCACTTTTTTGGGTCAGGGAGGGGTCATAAAGGAAATTATTCAACTCTTTAAAATTCAATATTCCATCACTTACAGAGTTTCAACTTTTAAAAAAATGTTGATACAACAGATTTGAGGTAGGGCTTTGTGGCAAGACATGTTGGAATGTTCTCTAGTTGTTCTATCCAGAGTTTATGGACGATTGAATTTGGTTTAAGTTTTTCTGATAAGTTAACGATATGAGTTTTTCCCTTCACCTCCAGAGTAACCTAAATAAAGAAAAAGGTGAAATAAAGTCTATATGATAATACCCAGTTCAAGGATAAAAAAGTCCAGAACGACATAAGGAAGTGTTTAAATACTAACATAACTTTCTGCTTTGATTTCTCAAGAAACAATATGTTTTACTTCCCTTCAACACTTCATGCTCTACACCACTGTTGTAAGAGTAAAGACCCAGCTAGAAATCAGATTCCAAATTTCCATTTGTGACTTACTGTTTTATGAACATCATCAGTACTCAGTCCACTGATTTTATCAAATACAAATTCTAAAGAGAATAATATCAAATGACATTTACATTTATGATTAAAGAGAATAATATCAAATGGCATTTACATTTATGATTAAAGAGAATAATATCAAATGGCGATTACCCAAAGAACACACACAATTCATAATCACCAACAAAACAATCGGTTCCCAAACTCAAGAATTCAAAGCAAAATGGCATATTCAGAAGACCAAATCACCAAGCAAAAACACAGAAAGAAAGAATCAAGGAACAACAACTTCAGATAAATCCAACCCAAATCACCTGAAAATTCATCAAAATGACTGAGAAAAATAAGATGAAGTGGGTTTGCATTAACCATGGAGCTAGTATACTGGCAGCGATGAAAAATGGTTGATAGCCATGAAAAATGCTTGAAAGCTACATAAAAATAAAAGAAAATGTACTGCAGAATTTTGAAAGTAATGAGTTCTAAATAGATACAACCATATGATTATTAGGAGGAAAATTCAAAAGATTCAGCTCACGAGCAAAGAGTATTCAAACTTTGGAATAACAAAAATATACACAAGGAAAACAACAACCAAAATAAAAATAGATTTCCAATCAACCATTGTTTTTCCAAAACGCTAGGACTCAACGGGAGAACGATGAAGATTAGCTCGACAAACAAAATGTTCTTCCCAAAAAACAGAGGCAAAGGAATTTAATATAAACTTAAAGAAAAAATTCAGAACAACCAAAAATCATAATATACTAAAAAACAGAGGCAAAGGAATTTAATATAAACTTAAAGAAAAAATAGCAGATGTGAACCAACTAAGGTACTCCCTTAGTTATGAAATCAAGAGTCAGTAGGTTGCTTGTCATAGTTCATAGTACATAATGTGCGAAATTACGTTATGGGGAACACCACATGTTTTTGTCTCTCGAACCTGACTCTTGATTTTAACCAAGTTCACAAAAGTTACTGGTTCCACACAGGTTCTCGAAGTTAGGTGTGTCAGCCTCTTCACTTGTTATCCATCTTTCAGGGGCTGTGTTTCTTCGGTAAACCTTCAAAGTCGAGAATCCCCTTAACCGAAGCCGAAAATCGATAAGAGTCGAGAATCTCCTTAACCGAATCCGAAAATCGATGGTAGATACTAAACTTAAACGAAGCGGCCTCGCCACTCCTCAGCCGACCGTGAAGAAGGAAAGCAGAATTGGGCGACGGAACCAAACGACCACACCATGGACGTCGATTAGAAGATCCAAAAATTTTCTGGGAAATTGATGAAGACATGGACAGATTTGAGGAGAAGAAGGGTGTATTTGAGGAGAAGAAGAGTTTGGAACCGAACGGCCACGCCATGGATGTCATTAATTAGGGTAAAAGGGTAAAGTAGTCATTATAAAAAATGTTAGGGGCAATAAGGGAACATAAAAATTCTCCCCTTTAAGCCCCTTTTATATATAATAGAGATAGAGATAATTTTAAAAAATTCCTATTTTTCCTTTCACTCTTTGTTGATGGGGTGTGACTCAGGTCAAGGTGTTTATTGAGAGAAATTTGTATAATGGGTGCGGTCTTTCAAACATGACTATTTGAGTTATTGCATACATGAAAAGTAAATTTTTAACATTATATCATTAGATCGTTGCAATTTATAAGTGACGGGATGCGATTATTCGAGTGGAGGTAGTTACACGTTGAATCAGTTTATCCATTTGTGTATAGGTACATCCATTTAATGATTTAAATTAAAATGTATTAAAAAAAAAAAAACTGGTCATTAGTCATGTTTTTCCAAAAAGCATCAATTGTATATATATAAAATAACTATATAAGTGTAAAATTATTATTTCTTTTTCACTTTTTCTTAGAAGTTTTCTCTTATGTTTCTGCCACTTCATGAAGGAAAATCAACAAGAATCCACGATCATATGAAAATTTAAGTCTTCAATGATTTGAATGTTTTAATTTCTTTTTGGAAATTTTGTAATTTATCTTCTACACTTCTTCTTTCTTCAATTTCATTCCATAGAATATTCATGTTTATCACTCAAATTTGACAAAATCATTTACATTAAATATACAAACAAAATGTTTAAACAACGGGAAATCATTTTTCTCATTTGTTATACTCAAAATATTTTCGATTATGGTAAAAAAAAAAACTTTAGTTTCTTATCAACAATTTTAAAAAAATAATAATAAATGAACATATAACATAACTTTTTTCTTTTTGTAAAGTTTCAAACTCTAATTTCATTTGTAAAATTACGAGCATATAAAAAGTATATGGGTAGGGGAGAAACTTTATTACCCTTGACTTAGTGGTGAGATAGAAGAGAAGAGAAAGCAATGAAATTGTGAAAGAAAACCTTTTTAAACTTATAAATTAGTAGATAAAAGATAAAGAAATCGTAAAATAGATGGGAGAAATGTTAAAAAATATATATAAATAATACAACATATTTTATAATATAAATATTTTACATAATTTCAAAATAGATCTAAAGAATAATTGTATAGAGAAACCTTATTTAAATTCTACTACATTTAATAAATATTTTGCAGATATCCACAGTTAATTTGTTTCTTTTGTCAAACGTGATTGACATGATATGATTGTCATATTTCAAAAATTTTCATAATATATGTCTAATGGATAAATAAATAAGGTTTAATTTCATATATATTATTTTTATTTTTTTCAATATATTAGGTTGGAAATTTTATATTGTGTACCTATGCTTTCTTTTCCAAACAAAATAACTAAATTAAATTAAAATTTATATAGTTAAAAAAATTCAATCGTTAACTAAGAAAAAGGGAAAAATAAATTTTTGGTCCATGAGATTTGGGTTAGGTTTCACTTTGGTCCCTGAGTTTTCAAACTCGACAATTTAGCCCCTGAGGTTTGGATTTTGTTACACTCTTAGTCCCTCCCTTAAATTTTCTGTTGAACACTAACAGAATGCTGACGTGTCATTAGTTTTTAATAAAAAATATATATTTTATTAATTTATTAAAATAAAATAATATATTTGTTGAAAGAGAAATTTTGACCAATCACAAATTGCCACGTCATTACATGAAATTAATGATAAAATTATAATTAATTAAATTTGGGACCAATTATAAATTGACATGTGTCCCAAATTTAATTTGAAGACAATTGACCAATTATAAATTTATAGAGCCAAATTTCTATTTGATCAATTAATTAAAATTAAATTATTTTGATCAAATTAATTAATTTGACTAATTAATTAAAATAATAATTATTTGGATCAAATTTGGATCTTTTAAATATTTGGGTCATATAGTTTTAGGTCAAATATGAACCAGACCCAAGACTAAATAGTTGAGCCCAAGACCAATAAAGCCCAAACCCAAGTTGTTGGCCCAAAAGTCACCAGGGCCCATCCAACTCTATAAATAGAGGGGTTCTCTTCCATTTTAGGGGAGGAGAATTTTGGAAGCTCTCAGCTAGAGTCAGAGAATTCAAAGAAACTCAACCAAGACTTCTTGAAAATTGAAGACCCTTCAAGACTACAAGACTTCAACAATCCCTGAAGACCAAAGACTCTTCAAGACTTCTTGAAGACTAAAGACTCTTCAAGATTAGAAGACTTCAACAATCCTTGAAGACCAAAGACTCTTCAAGACTTCAAGACCCGAGGACTTCTTGAAGACTGAAGACCCTTCAAGACTAGAAGACTTCAACAATCCTTGAAGACCAAAGACTCTTCAAGACTTCAAGACTAGAAGACTTCAACAATCCTTGAAGACCAAAGACTCTTTAAGACTTCAAGACCCCAAGACTTCTTGAAGACTAAAGACCCTTCAAGACTAGAAGTCTTCAACAATCCTTGAAGACCAAAGACTCATCAAGACTCCAAGACTTCAAAAGCTCCAAGAATCAATTGAAGCTTCAGACTCGAGAACAAGCGCTACAGTCCTCGAGTGAAACACATTCACACACAAGAGAGAGAATCAGAGGATTAAAGTTAGAGATTGTATACCCACACAAATATTACATCAATACAAATATATTGTTTATTCCACGTGTCTCAATCTTCGAAGTTACGTGTGAACAATATTAAATATTTCTTTCTTTTTTTCCTTTTCTTTTTCTTTTTTTTTTCCATCTTCTTCGATCTTCTTCTTCTCTAGCCTCTTCTTCTTCAGACCAACACCTCGCCAGAGCCGCACTTACCTCGCCGGAAACGTCGCTGCTGCCGTCGAACTGTCGTCGAGCTTGCACGCTTCAGATCTACTGTTGTTGAGCAGAAAAATTTCGTTGTCGAGCCATTCGACTCTCTATCTCCTTTCGATCTCTCTCTCTTGCAACTCTCGTATCTCCTCTATTCTCCGATCAGACACATCGCCTCAAACCAAACCCTGCAACTGCCTCTTCTTCATCCCCTTCGTTTCAGATCTGGAACAAATCCCAGGGGATTTCCCCTTCGTTTCAAGTTGGGATTCGGTCTCTGGTGCGATGCTCTTCGATCCGGTCCTCTCTCCCATGCAGTGGTCTGAAGGATTGGAATTCCTAAATTACCAATGGAAGCGTATAAGACCGATTTGTATTTTAATTAAGTTTTCTAAAATATCAGTACATTGGTAAATCATACATAACGATTCTATATATAAATTAAGTTAAGCATGCATTAGAACTAAATCTAATAATTAAGTTCCCGTTTGATAACCATTTGGTTTTTGAAAATTATGCTTGTTTTTCCTTAATTTCGTTACAATGGTTTTCATTTTTGTTAAGTAGACATTTGAGTTCTTAGCCAAATTCCAAAAAGAAAAACAAGTTTTTGAAAACTACTTTTTTTTTTTTTTGTTTTCAAAATTTGACTTGGTTTTTGAAAACAAGGGAAGGAAGTAGATAACAAAACAAATGAAGTTGTGAATGGAAGTAGTATTTATAAGCTTAATTTTCAAAAACCAAAAACCAAAAACAAAATGGTTATCAAACGGGACCTAAAAGAATGAAATACTTACTTGTTGAAGACTTTCTTCAATGAACTCCCACCAAGAATAATATGATCACAATAGGTCGAACACTACCACCAAAATCTTCCATTGCTATGTCTCTTAGACTAGGAACCAAGTTGTGGGACTTGGTGTTCTTGAATTTTGGGAAAAAAAAAATTTCACTAGAATGTTGCGAAAATCCTAGAGAGAAATTTTGCTTGAGAGCAAAGTTTTGTGTTATGAGTTGTGTCAATTGGAAAGGCAATATGTCCTTTATATAGAGTACCATATCCCTTTCCTATTCATAATAGGTTAGGGATATATTTAATTAATTAATAATTAATTACTATTCTCAATTCTAATAGGATGAGGATTCATTTAATTAATTAATTAAATCAATACTTAAATCAAATTTAATTAATTTCATTTAAATCATATTTAAATGAATATCTACCACATAACTTATAGTTTTTAATTAAATCAAATTCAATTAAATTAAATGATTAATTAATTACTAAATTAAATATCTCATATTTAATTTAAGCTTACAATTAAATCGTATTTAATTGTATTTCTCTCAACTAATAAAGTTTAATCTTAAATTAAACTTTATATTATAACGTATAACATACATTATATTAATTGTATCTCATACAATTAACTTAATTTCCCATAATGGATTTTGAACTATTCAAATTTCTTTCAAGACTAATTGTTTCTAATTACCCTTTATGAGCTAGCAGGGGTACCTAATGGACCTACAGATCAGAAGCTCCAATGATATGAGGAAATGATTAAACTCATTAATCAATTTAGCCAATGTTCATTAACTGCGGGTCACTCCACTAAAGACCCACAGCTGCACTCTTCTCACTGCAGAATATTTCTGTGTCCATGGATATCGACCAATAACGGTAAGTCAATCCTTCACGAGTCTTCAGAACGCCAGCTGGGTCAAATTACTGAAGGAGTGTACGACACTCTTGCAGAAGCGATTTGGATCAATTGCACTTCAATTTCGTTAATTTTGCATAATAAAAGCATGATATTTTCAACCGAAAAGCAGAGCATCGAAAAACTTATCTTTTTGGAGCTCGTTTCAAACGCTTCTTTGGTTGATTCTCCACACGAACACTTCATGGACTACCACCGAGATCTTCCCCGTTATTCTCCAGCCTTAGAACGAGCTTGTGGGAGCTCAATTGTGATCGATTTGTAAGGTAAGCTTGAATGCTCTATCAACACAAGGGAGGGAGAAAAACTTCTTATTTGAGCTTTTTGAGAGAAACCAAATAACCAGCAAAGACCACCCCTCTCTCAGCTCAATCTTCTTGTTTTAATTGAAGAGATCATGCATCTCTTTTGTTTACAAGAAGACACATATATGGGAAAAATTGTGAGTCATGGTGAATGGTGGCAAGAGGACAATTTTTACCTCTTGAATTGTTTTAATCAAAACTAAAATTAAAACAATTCCTTAAAATAATTTTAAATAAATATGATTTAAATAAAATTAATTAAATCAATTATTTAATTATGTTAAATTAATCCATTTTCACCAAAAACCCAATCTTTCTCACATTCCCGGTTTTCAATATGAATCCCTATTCATATTCAAACTTAAATATGCATCACATACATATTTCTTAATATTTAAATCATATTTAAATACTTCAAATTCTCTCAAAAATAGTTTAATCCATAATTAAACTAGTGTGCTAAATTATATCAAATATAAATAACAACATCTCCCTAAATCGAATTTGAACGATTTCAAATTCGTTCATCACTATTGTTCTAAGGTTTAGTCCGTTTGAGCTAGCAGTGGGACCTAATGGACTTATAGATCATGAGCTTCAACGATCCGAGATTAGCCAGTTGAACTTTTTCAATCCTAGTTAACCAACATTCGTTAACTAATGGGACACTCCACTATAGCCCGTAGTTGCACTCCCCTCACTGCAGATATATTTCTATCCATCCGATATAACCATGATCAACAAGTCGACCCTTCACAGGTTGTTCGTAACTAAAGCTGGGTCAAATGTTCGTTTTACCCCTGAAGTTACATCTTGTTCCTTAAGCCTCCACTGAGTCCCTAACGAACAATTGGTTTGTGGTCTGACCACTAAACCTAAAACCTCTCGGGCCAATGAGAGGGCGGCGTGCCTTTGTTCACGTCCCGGAGTCAGCACTTAAGGGAATAACCTCTCTACTATCCCTAAAGTCGGATAAGAGTGAATTCCATCCTGCAGGACTATGTCCCCAGCTATCTACTCGGTTTTATCCCCAAAATGGTACGAACGTATTGAGTCGGCGATGTTGAGCCACTCTCACACATGCAAATCAAAGGATAATCCCGAATAAATAGGAGTTCATAGTTAGCTCAAGATTAAGATCGAGTTACCTAGGTCATCGCTTGAGATAGTCAGTTTCACAGCAAACGACGTTATAAAGTGAAAATGACTTATTAAAACAACTATTCTTATGCAAACTCTTTTGCATAGGACGCCCCCACTCGCCTGTCTCTACATGAACGATTAAGGATCACGTCGTTTGTACTAAAACAAAGTGGGTCGCATCACATAGTTTTTCCTAGGATAAGGTACCCAGTCTTATCCTTATACTATAGACCATTTAGGCCATTACTTGAACTTGATCCACTCTTATGTCACTACATAAAGTTCAAGTGTTCATATCATAGCCAAGGATTCTAGTTTATTGGATTTGGGTTAATTAATACATAATTAAAACAACTATTATACAACCAGAAATTCAATAACCTCTATAATGCTTTATCAATTATATTAAACTTTGTTACATTTACTATCCACGAGTTTTAGGACATAAAACCCAACAATTACCATTTTACCCCTGGGTTACCTATGTCTCCTTAAGTACCTTGATTCCTCTAATCAACAACCTGTTTATGGCCCAACCAGTAAACGAAAGTTCCTCTCGGGTTAGGAGAGGATGGGCGCCCTTGTTCAAGACCCAAAATCAGCCCTTAAGGGAACACTCATCTACTTGCCATAAAGACGAGAATGGGTGAATTCCATCTTGTGTTGTTATGTTCTCAGCCCACACTCAGTCTTATCTCTGAAATGGTAGGCTTATTGAGTCGACGAATCCGACCACTCTCACCCATACAAATCTAAGGATAATTTATAACTCTCCAAAATGGAGTTATTTAGGCCTTATTTCTATAGTGATTTGTGTGTCATTTGTGCCTATTAGGTGTCTTTTAGATGAATATTATGTATTTTATCCTATTTAGAAGAATGGATGCTTTGGAAGTTATTTTTGCAGAGAAAATAATGTTGAGCGACTTGAGGGAGCAAATTCCATGATCGAGCAAAGCTAGGAGCAAAACTGGCCACGTGAGCTGCACGTGATTCATTAATGAGGTGGCGTTTTTAGAAGCAATCTCGGATCTAGGAAGCTTGGAGAGCCCTCCATGTGTAATCTTTGACCTAATTAGGGTTGACTCCACTCTATAAAAGGAAGTAGCCGTCTCAAGTCAATTCATTCCAAGTTGGAGACTCACTTTCCATCTTTGGAAGCCGAATAAAGGAGGAACAATTGGAGACTCAAGAAGACCATCAACTACGAATTTCTTCAAGGGAAATTATCTTTTCTTGTAAAAGTTTGTAGTTATGGATGCATGTGAATAGATTGTAGTGTGTTGCTTTCCATTCCATGAACTAAATTTACTTTAGGTGTTGGTTAGGACTATGTAATTGTCGTACTTCATAATCTAGCAATTGATATTGATTTTGAGCATCTTGATTACTTGTTGTGTTTATTCTTATTTTATGCCCGCCTGGCCAGCCGATGTGAATACCTTCTCTTAGTTTCAGGGATGATTTAAGAGATTTGTTGCAAGTAATCACACTAGACCATTATGTGTTGGTGGACGTTAGTGACTGAGTTAGGGATAACCAGTTGCCTAGTGTTTGATCAGTAGAGCATCATTAAAGTTGAAACACATTCCAAAAAATCCAGAGTTCTGGAAGGATCTTGCTGATAAGACTGTAAGAGAATGCCTGATTAATATAATTGCTAGAGCATCTTTTTAACAATTACAGAAATCTTAACCAACGTCTGTTTCCAATTTTTCTACTTTATCCGTTTACATTCTGCTCAGTTATTTCTTTTATTTCAGTATTATTTCAAAACCCAATCATTTTAACAACCTTGAAATCACTAAAAAACTACATAAAATAGGAAAAAACAACCTTGAAATCACTAAAAAACTACATAAAATAGGTAGAGAGAAAGCTATTCAAAACCTCGTGGATACGATAAATTACTTATCACTTGTTGCAGACTATGTGCACTTGCATAGGTTTCTAGAGTAATTTTCTATCAAATTTTTAACCAACTCTAGAAGGCAACCATAATCCCTCATGAAAAGGAGTCCATAATGTTGGGTTTTATGTCCTAAAACTCGTAGATAGTGAATGATTAACGAATTATACACTTGTATCAGTAAAGTGTTATTGAGGTTTATGCAATAAAATGTTATTGTCATATTAAGTCTAGAATTGCACAATATGACGCAAATCCAATAAACTAAGATTCAAGGTTGTTGATATGTAACTTGAACTAGTATGTGGGGACATAAGGGGATCGGTGTTCAAGTAACAACCTAAAAGGTCTATAGTACAAGGATAAGGCTGGGTACTTTATCCTGGTAACACTATGTGATACGACCCGCTTTGTATTCGATACAGACATATTGATCCAAGGCGTCCATGTAGGAGACATGCGAGCGGGGGTATCCTATGCAATGAGTTTGCATAAGTCCGGACCACGAAATAGTAAACCACTAGATGTAACGCCGTTAACTAGTTAGGTTACTGTTTCAATATGATGACCTAGGTAACTCAATCTTAATCTTGAGTGTGTCATGAACTCCTTCTCACGAGGGATTGTCCTTTGATTAGTCCGGGTGAGAGTGGCCTTCACGTCGACTCAATAAGTCTATCTTCTTGGGGACAAGACCGAGTGGGGGGCTGGGGACATGACAACACAAGATGGAATTCACTCCTTCCTGCTTCTAGGAGAAGCAGATGAGTGTTCCCTTAAGTGGTGACTCCGGGTCTTGAACAAAGGGATCCCGCCCTCTCATTGGCCCGAGAGGGACTTTCTATTTACTAGTTGGACCATAAACAGGTTGTTCATTAGAGGAGCACTGGTACTTAAGGAGCCAGAGGTAACACAGGGGTAAAACGGTAAATTGACCCAACTGTAGTTACGAACACTCGTGAAGGATTGACTTACTGTTATTGGTCAACATCCGTGGACACAAAAATATTCTACAGTGAGAAGAGTGCAACTGCGGGTCTTTAGTGGAGTGACCCACAATTAATGAATATTGGTTAACTCGATTAATGAGTTTAGTCAGTTAACCTCATATCATTGGAGCTTCTGATATGTAGGTCCATTAGGTCCCCCTGTTAGCTCGTAAAGACTAATTGGGAACAATTTATCTTGAAAAGAATTTGAATTGTTCAAATTCAATTTGAGAATCAGGTTAATTGTATGAAGTACAATTACTATAATGTATGTTGATACATTATAATATAAAGTTTAATTTGTGATTAAACTTTATTAAATTGAGAGAGTTATATATATATTTGAAAGAGTTCAAATATATAACTAATTAAATATGTGATATTTAATTAGTGAATAAATTAATTAATTGTGAATTAATTAATTATTCAATTAGTCTAATTAAATGTGATTTAATTAAACTATAATATATGAGAGATATATATTAGAATATGATTCTAATATGTAATTAGTTAAATATGGTTGATATTTAATTAATTATAAAATTAATTAATTTTGAATTAATTAATTGTTCAATTTAATTTAGTTAAATGTGATTTAATTAAATTAATAACTATAGATTAATTTTAATGTGAATATGATTCATAATTAAAACTATAGGTTATAAGAGAGATGCACATTTGAATATGATTCAAATGTATGATTAATTAAATATGTGATATTTAATTGGTCAAAGAATTAATTAATTATGAATTAATTAATTGGTCAAAGAATTAATTAATTATGAATTAATTAATTGTTTAGTTTAATTAATTTAATTAAATGCGTTTTAATTAAACTTAATTAAAACTATATATTAAGTGAGAGATGTGCATTTAATATGATTTAATGCCCATGTAATTAAATATTAGATATTTAATTATATTATTAATTAATTAATTAATATATTTAATTAATTAAATTTTATTTAATTAATTATTATATTAATATTTCTTTTCTCTCCCTTAATCTCATACATATGAGGGGTCAGAGGTGATCACCCTCATTCTGCAGAATTTCCCTATCCCAATATCTCTCTCACACTCTCATTCTCTCTCAAGAAAAACAGAGAAGTTGATTTTCTCTACTAAAAGATTTTCATCCCAAAATCCAAGATCATTGCATTCAGTCCCACAACTGAGTTCCCAAACTCAGAGGATAACAGGGTAATCTTGTGGTGGTGTCCCAAGAATTCATTTTTGGTCCCCGACATTCAAGAAGGTGTTCTTGAAGAATTCAAAGTCGTTAAACGACGGAGAGTTTGCTTAACCTTAAATTGTAGAATTATGAATTCGTTATTTGCCAATGTATGAGTATTTTAAGAAACAAAATTAGATTGCAAACGATCCAATTGCTTCCGCTGTAACGAAATTGGGAATTTCAATCCTTCACATAACACACTCAAGATTAAGATTGAATTACTTAGGTCATCCTATTGAAATAAAAACCTAACTAATCAACGGTGTTACATCTAGTGGTTACTATTTCGCAGTCCGGTCTTATGCAAACTCATTGCATAGGATACCCCCACTAGCATGTTCACTACATGAACACGTTGGATCAATGAGTTTGTATCGAATAGAAAGTGGGTCATATCACATAGTGTCACCAGGATAAGGTACCTATGGATGTTCACGGGGCGGGACGGGGACGGGGAAGTCTTCCCCGTCTCCGTCCCCACCCCCTAAATCATTCCCCATCCTTGCAAAATTCCCCATTTAAATTTTGCGGGGATCGGGTTCCCCGCAAGGAATTATTCCTCATTTTTTTTAATTTTATTAAATGCCAATAAATTGCTATTTTTTTTTTAAAAAAAAGATCTATGAATTATCCTAATGATAAAAACAATAATATTTCATAATAGAGTTTAAAACCTTCAAACATCATTTTTAAAAGTTTCAATATGATTTTCAACTTATATATTACACAATTACAACATAGTCTTAAATATAAAAAAAAATACAACATTAAACAACAACAAAGCATGAATATAACAAAGTCATAGTCTTAAATATTATACAATTACAACAGTCTTAAATATAACAAAATTCCAACAACAAATAACAACAAAGCCATAAATGTCATTTTTTAGTCCTTCAACCTTGTAACACATGATTCCTGAAAAAAAAAAACTGTTATTATAAATCAATAATGAAAATAATTAATTAGAATACACAAACTAATTATTTACCTCATCCTATGGATCACGACCCTTGAGAACAGTTTCCAATACTTTAGCATCTATGGTAGTATGTGTATCTATTTAAGAAAAGTACAAATAAAACTTCTTAAATAGTCATAAGAAAACAAATTAAAGAAATAAATTAATAATACGTACTCATACCTTCATCCCAAAGCCAATCTTGAGCACACATCAATGCTTCTAGTAAGACGACACAAATTTTACAACGATGTGGACTGACATGCCTACCACCAATACTAAATGCAGACTCTTAAGCAACAGTAGTAACAGGAACAACTAAAATATCTTTGGCAATTTGATACAAAATAGGATACTTTACCCCATTTAACTTCCACCAACTCAAAATTTCAAAATCATATGATCGTGGTAAAAGACTTTCCTCTAAATAAAGATCCAGCTCTGATTTGACATTATCAGCATTTGCAGCATTATTAACAAATTCATAAAACTTGAGAAACCGATCTTTCTTCTGGATGATAGAGCTATGACTACTCATATCTCACTTGGAAGTTGAAGAACTAATTGTAGAACATGAAGATTCAGCTTCTGTACTTGAATTTAATATATAGTACTTCACTAAATCATTGCACATATCTCGGACACGTTGAATTTCAACAGTATAGTAAGATCTATAGATTTGAGGAAAACAAAACTCGATCAATTTCATCTTAAACCTAGGATCTAATACTATAACTACTGCCAAAACACCATAAATCACACTCCAATATTTTTCAAACTTAGCAATCATTCTTGATGTCATCACTTTTATCTCCTCAATATCAGAGTTAAGCCACTTGGAAAGTTCCAACCTAATATCACAAATTTCTGGAAAAAAACACATTGGAAGTTGGATAACTTGACCTAGAAAACAACTCATTCATATTGTAAAAGGGTTCTAATCTGTCACACATTTCTCTTGCAAAATTCCAATCAGTCTCTAATGGAAGACATTTATATTGTGCCTCACGCTATTTTAGACGAGGAAAAATATTTTTGTATACTAAAAATGTTGAATTCCCTCATGTCATGCATTAAGACCCAGCTTTTTAGTGCGATAGCGAGCATAGCTAGCTAGTTTTCCCTAATTAATTTAGCTACTCTTTTATGATTTATTGCACTTAAATGTTTATTTTGTAGGAAATTGTTGATTGGAGCCAAAGCGTGATATTGGAGTTAATCGGGTGTTCGGGACGTGAAAAGATGCAAAAGAATCGAAGAGAATCAAAGAAGAAGAAGTCAAATTAAAGTCAATCGCAGACCAGCGTCTCGACGCTGCCTTTCCTTATCGGATTTTGCGCGAACAGGTCACAGCATCGAGACGCTGTGACCCTAGCGTCCCAACGCTGTGTGTTTTTCCATTCTGGATTCTACGATAAGGCGACAGCGTCGAGACGCTGTCTCCTCAGCGTCTCGACGCTACGAAAAAATTCAGCATATTTATAATTTTCGATTAGGGCTGATTGGGGGACTTCTTTTGGACATCTTGGGGCCTTAAAACAGAGCAAAAACAGAGTCTTTGGAGCTGAATAAAGGAGAGCAAAGTGGAAATCAACCCATTGTTCGTGGGGATCGTGACGGGGACGTTCGGTCTCGGCCTACATAGAGTTTAATTCTTCTTTCCCTTACTTTAGTTAGTGTTTATGGTTGTTTTAGATCGTAGCTATATGGTAACACATTGTATGATTAGCTAGGTCTTTACTCTTAGAGATTGATGTAGCCGTAGGGCACATTATGGATTGATTTTACGGTTTTATGCTTTTGATTTCATTTATGCATATTTGTGTCTTTAATGCTTTCAATTTACCGACCATAAATTGATTGATGTTTATGCTTGAATCTAACTCGGGAGAGAGGATTTAGCTTTGAAATCATTATGCATAACTAGGATTTAGCTAGAAATCGGGAGATTATAGTTAATTCTAGAAATTGTTAAAAAAGTTATCCTTATTGCCTTGTATGTTTATTGAATTTAGATAGGGATATCAAGTTCAATTGCATGTGGGAGAATCATGTATGCTCGGGAGAGATATGTATGATTTTAGTTTACCAAGATTTATGAATCATAGCATGTTGTTAATCCATTAATTAATCCATAATCCCAATTGGTGAAATCACATCCCTAAGACCATTGTTTACATTTGATTGTCAATTTTTGCATTGTTTTGTGTTTGCTTTACTTTCATTCTCACTTTATTTGGTTCCCTAAATAAAATTGGGCAAGACTATTTTTAGTAATTAAGATTGATTAGAAACCAATTGTTGGGTTCCTAGAGTGAGTAAAAATGTAGTATAAAATACTCTAGAATTCCTGTGCAAGTATACACAGTCTGCAACAAGTAATATTATCAATCCAAGGTCTGAATAAATCTCCACTTTACCTATTTTGTGCAATTTTTCTAATGGTTTCAAGAATAATAAAATGATTGGGTTTTATCGGAATTATGCTGAAGCAAAATAAATGACAGAACAACGAGTAAACAAATAGATAGACAGATTTAAGACAGGCGCTGGTTAGGCTTTAGTGATTGTTTTAAGATATGCTCTAGCAATATTATTGATCATGCATTTCTCGCAGTATTATTAGCGGATTCCTCCCGGAACTCCGGATCTTTTGGGATATGTTTCAAACCCAATGAAGAGCGACTGATCGAGCACTAGGCAACTGGCTATCCCTAGCTCAGTCACTGGCGTTCACCAATACACAATGATCGTAATGTGGAGAATTGCCACACACTCTCTAAATCATCCCTGAAACTAGAGAGAGCTATCCATACCGGCTGGCCAGGCGGGCATAAAATAAGAATAAACACAACAATTAACCAAAATGCAATAGTCAATTTATTACTAGAGTTGAAGCACAGTAATCACATTATTCCTAACCAACACCCTAAGCTACTTAGTTCATAATAGACATAGGAATACGAATCACAATCTGAGTACGCATGTCCATAACCACAAATTAAGAAGGAAAATAAACTCCCTAATCAGCTTGCGGATGATGGTGTTCTTGATAATCTTCAATCTCCTTTTCTATTCGGCTTCCAAGGGAAAACATGGAATGAATTTGACTTTGACGGCTACTTCCTTTTATAGAAGGATGGGAGGCTTGAATTAGGTCAACTAGGACACGTGTAAGGCTCTCCTTGATCCTTTATCCCGAAAATATCTCAATAGAAGTCGGTTCATGAAGTTGGCTAACGAGCTGTGATGTGGCAGTTTCTGCTCCCAGTTTTGCTGCAGCATAGAATTTGCTCCTTCTAGTCGCTCAGCAGCGTAATCTGCACAAAATGATTTCCAAAGCTTCCATTCTTCCAAATGGGTTAAATCATGTATTATCTTTCTAAAACCAACCCTAATAAGCATAAAGGACACACAAATCCCTATATAATTGAAGCCTAAATAACTACATTTTGGACAGTTATCACCAATCCAGAGGACGACATTCGAATATCACATTCACTATATTATTACTTGACCCGTACACTTGCGGTAAGCAATTTGCACATCAATGGAATTTTCAATTGACGAATAACTTCTTTAATTTTTTCCACCCTTTTTCCAGACGAAGTCAAAAAATGAACAGTGTCCCTAATTCTCTCTATACCATCAGAAATTACAACCAATCAATTCTTCATTATCAAATTTAAAATATGTGCACAACAACGCATGTGAAACAAGCTTCCATGTAACAACAATGTCCTCAACTCTAACTTATCTAATAGGATCTCAATCATTGCATCATTTATCGAACAATTATCAATTATCTACCATTAAAGTTGATAATTTGTGATCTATGTTCCAACCCAGTAAACATTCGAACAATGCATCAGAAAGTAATCCTCCAGTGTGTGGATGTGGCACATATTATGTTAAACAAATAATAATATAATAAAGACATAGGAAATTTAAATTTACCTCAAAAGTCTACTCTGTAAGACCCAAGATTCATCAATGAAATGTGTCGTGATAGCCATGTATCCCTTCTATTGGTTACTAGCAGTCCACATGTAAGTAGTAATAACAACTCTACTTCTATTGTTTTCCAAAAACTTCATTGTTTTAATTCTTTCTTCTTCATAAATTTTTATGATATCTCTCCTCATTGTGCTTCTAGAAACCATCTTAAACAAAGGTTGAACACCACTCATGAACTTTCTAAATCCTTTGTGCTCAACCATGTTAATAGAATACTTATGTAAAATGATCATACAAGCAAGCTTCATAATCAAAAGTATATGAATTTAGCACAACTTTTCCATCATTAGTTTTGTTTGGTTTCAAACATGATTGCCTAATGTCTCTTTGTTTCCTTAAAGGACATATTTTGAAATGATCATGTAAATGTTTTTTCCCATTTTTTGATTCTCCTCCCAATTTTTTCCCACAATAGTTACATATTGCTTTCATTGTATCATTTATTTTTTGTCTTTTGTAATGATTCCATACTATTGATGTTAACCTACTACGCTTTCCTCCCTCTTCATCATTGTCGTCGCTATCTAATGTAATAGGTGTAGATGGTGATGGATTATTATTACTACTACAACTATTTTTTGGTGTTGGTTCACTCGTGTTATTAGAAGTTGGAGTTGAACCAACTTGTAACTCATTGTTTATGTTTCCTGAATAAGTCATTTTCACCTACAATAATAAACAAATTATGGAATTAATATACTACCTTTTTAAAATCCCAAATAACAGCTTTCCAAACACACAAATCTTTTTTTTTTTTTTTAGAAAAAAGGAATTATAATTTGGTTAAGAATCATACTGAACAAAAAAATCCTGTCACAGAATACAATTATAATTTGGTTAAGAATCATACTGAACAAAAAAGTCCTGTCACAGAATTCAATTATAATTTGGTTAAGAATCATCAATGCAAGCAAATCAATGTAAGAAAATAAAACATAATAAGTCATTGTTTTGATGGAAAAGAAATTGTAGGTACAGAACAGTGTAGAAACAAATACAGAGCTCAGAAGCATGGTTATGAATGCACCAAAGAGATCGTGATTTATACAACTGCAGTACATTGATTTACCTAGCTCAAACTTGAGTTACATATTCTAATATATAAGAATGATGAGCATTGCATTTGGAACTTTGCTAATGAATCTGATCTGTTGTAGAAACTCAAGAGGAAAATAACATAAAATCAAGCATTATATATTCACAAAATCAACAAGAAAATCAGGTCAAACTATGCGACATAGTTACAATTTACATAATGGTTAATGTATGGGCAAAGTGAAACCAATAATTCAACACTGATTAAATATGGGCACATCGAATCTTCAGAATTTCAGGAGCTAACCGCTATGCCCATATGCAACACTAAAGATGATAAAAATGATAGAAAAGAGTTGACAACCTTTTACAAACTTGAGTTATGGATTCTAATAGACGGAAATCACAAAGAAAAATGTAGATGCAGCAGCTCGCAGTCATTGTCAAAATCATACAACAGAGAGATAGATACCTTAAACATACATAATATGTTGAAATCTTGTAAGAAGCACTAACAAATGAATTAAAAATCACCAAAAAAAGTGGTGGAAGATGGAGGTGACGAGGCGTAGACGACGACAGGAGGAAGGAGGAAGATGGAGGCACAGACGACGGCAGACGATCATGGCGGCTGAAGGTGAAGATGCGAATGAGAGAAAAAGAAAGAGAGAAATGGGTGGGGCTGTGTGTGTCGACTAGAACTTGAAAGGAAGATAAAAGCTAGGGTTTCTAACTATTTATACTTAATAATATAAATTATTTTATATATATATATATGATAAGGGTAAAAAATATACCTATTTTAATTACCCTTATATTTAGCTCATTTCCTTGTCAAAATTGTATGTCTTAGATAAAAAACACTATTCCTAAGCTTTAAAAGTGCTAAAGTTGATAAGTTAGGATGTTGAGAGTCATGGATGTCAAATTATGCATATTTGTGCTTAAAAGAACTCATTTTGGTAAGAATTTGGCTTGGTTTTAGTGTTTTGCAGAAAACAGAGGAATCTGGAAATTCCCATAAATGCAACCGCATTTCTGGCAAGGCAAAAATGAAATGCGACCACATTTCTAGGCAGAGGCAGACAGTTCCGAGTCCGTTGTAGGTCGTTTTGAACGTGTTTTGTGCACTTAGCCTGCTGTTTTGACTCTGAAACTGACTGGCTCACCTGCTAGCACCATTTTCGTGACTCCTCAACCACTCCCCATGCTATAAAAGGCCTCGATTCGAAGGGAAATTCAAGCATAACTCACTGTGAAGAAGTAGGTGGTGACAGAACCCTAGTACGCCCATGAGTAGGGATGCCTGAGGTCCTTGCTAGAAGACTAAATTTTAACCCTTAGTTAGATATCAAACTCAAGTGTTTGTAGAGATTTCACCCTATTCCCACTTGTAAAAGGAGAGTAGAGTGTCGTGAGAACTCTAGAAGGATTGGATAAAGTGAAAAAACCCTAGTTTTAGCCACTGCACTATATTTTTCCAGCACTTGTTTCTTTTCATTATTATGTCTTCTTTATTTATTATGTCAATGAAAAGTTGCTCATTTGCATTATATTCAATCATGTGTAGCTAAATTCCGTTGAAGGGTTCGATATAGTGAATTCCCTTATGGTTTAAATAGCTTGAAAGTGTTTATATGCCTAAGTTCTAATTATTGCATGTCATTCTTTATTGATTATCATTCTGAATCTTGCTGAGTTTAACTTGATTACTTAGACTTTGCATGCTATTTGAGTTTGATCCTGAAAGGGACAAACAATATCGGTTTTCATAAAGGTGATATAGGAGAAAAGGCTCGAGAGAGTGTATTCGATGTTATAGGGGAAGACCACCTTATAACAACTATAGGGTTATAGGTTTCATGCATGAACAATCTATGTCGGAGTCGAGTCACAGCTTCTAACGGTTCTTGGGAGTAGGCCAAATAGGAGTTAAACCTGACCTAATGCATGATTATACTTAGGTTAAATAAGCCATTATTAGAGTTATTTGCCTCAGGGTTGAAGCTATATTGAATACCTCGCTTTATTATTATTGTTATTTCTTTACTTGTTTGTTTATTTGTTTTTCAAAAACCAACATCAACTATTTTCTTTTGGTTACCTTTGTAAGCAATCTTAGAACATTTTGTTCTTCAAATCTGTGTTTCCAACTTAGTCTCTGTGGGATCGATACCTTTGGAATACATCCAGAGATTTTATTACTACATACGATAGTGTATACTTGCACTTGGTTGGCTGAAATTATTCTTATTCTTTATTTATCATCTTTTCTAACATCCACGTTCAGCCCACGTCACATCAATATATATAATTTTAAAAATAGCGGGGCATGGCGGGGTCGGGGATGGGGAATATATTCCCCGTCCCCACCCCCATTTAGGGAATGGGGAAAATTTTCTCCCCACTCCCTCCCCCATTCCCCGTTGGGTTCGGGGCGGGTCTTCGCGGGGCCTAGGCAAATGAACACTCCTAAAGGTACCCAGCCTTATTCCTATACTGTAGACCCTTTAGGTTGTTACTTGAACATTGATCACCCGTATGTCTCCACATACTGTTCAAGTTTCATAAAACAATCTTTGATGTCTAGTTTATTGGATTTAAGGTTAATTATTGCAACACTAAGAATAACAAATTCAATAACTCCTTATTGAATAATTTCAATAACTCTTTATTGATATTAATTAATTTGTTACATTTACTATCCACGAGTTTTAGGGCATAAAACCCAACATGGTCTTCAGTCGCATGTGCGGTGGTTTTCGATCTGGTCCTCTCTCCCATGCAGTGGTCTTTGGTCTCTGGTGTGGTGTTCTCCAATCGAAGCCCAAATTTTCTGTCGAGAAAACTATAGGTTTGTTGGCTATTAGCTCTATTCGAGTTGCTCCGCCTCAACCTTTGCCAACGACGGTGGATTCTGAGTAATCTACGGTAGCAGATTTGGATGAAGTGGAAATATTCCCTCCTCCCTCCGGTTATTAAAGAAATGAGAAGAAGAAAAAAAAGAGGAAAAAAAATAAAACCAGTGGCCGATGCCGCCGACAGGTGGCCATCAACAAACAACGGTCGACGACAACAATGGTTGTCGGTGGTGAGTTTAGATTAAGGTTTTAGACCATGGTTGAGAAGTAGAAGATGGAAGAAGAAACAAAGAAAACAAAAACGAAAAAGAAAAAATAATAAATATTTAATATATTATATTATTTTAAGAAATTAATAAAAAAAATATTTTTTTAATAAAAATTAATGCCACATCAGAAATCTGTTAGTTTTAACAGAAAAATTAACAGAGGGACTAAGAGTGTAACGAAATCCAAACCTCAGGGGTAAAAATGTTGAGTTTGAAAACTCAGGGACCAAAGTGAAACCTAACCCAAACCTTAGAGACCAAAAGTGTATTTTTCCCTAAAAAAAGATATACATAGTTTTGGCTTTTGAAAAAAAAAAGCTAAATTATAAAAAATACCCCTGAACTATGGGGTTTGTTTAAAAGATGCCTCTAAACTTTAAAAAGTTTCAAAAATACCCCTGAACTTTACAAAACGTTTCAAACATACCCTTGCAGCTAATTTTTTATGGGAACTGTTAAAACCATTAAAAATGTTTCAAAAATACCATTGTCGAAAATCTAGTAAAGCTCTTGGGATGATGTGTTGAAAGAGAAGAAAAGCTCCTAATGTATGAATACATGAAAAATAGGTAAAGCTTCTCATTAATTTTCATGGAAGAAGAATTTACGGTGGGATAAGAAAAAAAAAGCATTTTCTAATAAGGTTATTTTTTAAAATCTTTTGAAAGTTAAAGAGTATTAATGAAATTGAAATTTTTAATGGTTTCCATCCAAAAATTAACGACAAGGGTATTTTTGAAACATTTTTTAAAGTTCAGGGGTATTTTTGAAACTTTTTAAAGTTTAGGGGCATTTTTTAAACAAACCCCATATTTTTGGTGCATTTTTTATAATTTAGCAAAATATATATATATATATATATATATACTTAGTTTTAACTTTCATATTTATTATAAATTAACCTAAAACAACAATGAAATTTCACATACATTGCACAGGTCTTTTAACATATATACATACATATATATATATATAATACATATGTATGTATATGTCTTGTTTGCATATGTTCATACATATATACTAAACATGGTGATATCTATGAGGTAGGTTTCCACGAAACAAAGGGCTCCTCGATATGCACCGATGAAGGGCTCCTAGAAGGGTTAAAAGCTTACTCCATTGTCCGAAGGGACCTCAGTGCGCCGATGTCTATCATTGTCGAGTTGGACAGAACAACGATCATAAGCGATCAACAAAAAAGGGGAACATATGTTTGAGACGAGCAATATCTTGGAAGCTCTTGCTTGTCAATTGGAGATCTCGGATTTCGTTTTTGTCTGAAGAGGTGTAATACGGTTGCTCACAAGCTCATGTGTGCCATTATTACCCAAATCGAAGTTCTTCAGGCCGATTCCGTTGGCGATGACTATTTTGTGAATACCCCTTCTTCTCTTCGTGAAGAAGATATTTTTTTGTTGGGTTTATGCTTTTTCGACGATTTGTTCTATTGGGCTGGAAATGGCGACTTAACTATTTCACCGTTGTTGGTTGATTATTAATGAAGTATTATTTTTTTTTAAAAAAAAAGGGCTCCTCGATGTGTTAAAATTCTCACTAAGGGGTTGTTTGGGGAGCTGAGTTGGTTATTATAGTTTGGGGGTTATAATAATTTGTGAGTTAAATAGTCTGTGTTTGGGGTGCATATTATTTTAGTCTGGGATAAAATAGTATGTGTTTAGGGTGTAGATTATTTTAGCATGGGATAAAATAGTCTGTGTTTGGGGTACAAATTATTCTAGTATGAGTTAAAATAGTCTGTGTTTAGGGTGCCGATCTGTTTAACATGGAGTTCCGAATAAAAGGTTTAAGCTAACTGCCTCAATTTCCATTAGTAGTTTCAATGATGATGATAAGTGGATATGACATTATACTTCGAATGAGGCCTATACTGCTAAAAGTGGCTATAAAGTGGCCATGATGTTTTCAAAGGGTCACGTGTCTTCGAGTGTCAACACTCAGCAACAATGGTGGCATATTTTATGGAAATCTAAACTGCCTTAAAAAAAATCAAATTTATTCATCTGGAAGGCATACCATGAATGCTTACCATCAAACTTTTGTTTATGGAAACGAGGAGTTGATATCTCTCCCATGTGCCAAGTATGTAAGAATAAGCAGGAAACAGTGGATCATGCATTATGTGGGTGTGAGCGTGCTAAGAAGATCTGTAATAACATTTTTACTCGTGGTGATAATAAAATCATAGTAGCAAATAATTTTGTCGATCGGATCACATGCTTAACAGCTCACTTACAAGATGAAGAATTTGGAAAAGCATGCATAGCCTTATGGACTAACTAGAATGATAGGAATTGTTTCAATAAGAATATGCCTATTTCGAATCGGGCACATCACTGTGACTGGATCAACCGATATTGGGAGGAAATCAGGCATAGGGGGAGGGAGAATTTTAGGATTGAGGACCCAGTCGAGGGATTTCCTTTAGGCAATGCTTATGAAGTAAAGCTCTTTACGGATGCTACAATTCATCCCTACAATGAAGATATGGGATTTGGAGCAGTAGTCATTGATGTTGATGGCAGCCTCAAAGGTGCAATGGAAATGTAACGCCCCAAAATTTTACTTATACTAGGAGACATTACTAAACATTTACCCTAATGCCAACTTAATGCCCTGAAAATTTCGGCAACATAACGACAAAACTATAAGCTATCTCAAATTTTCAACACACCTGATAGACAATATATATATATACACTTCCAAAACCATATTACGCAGACAGTCAATCTCACTCCACAACATCCATAAACAATCCAACTCAACACAACAGAATATAAATGCAAGTCAGGTCTCATATCAAGGACTACTTAATTACATCAGAAAATTCACAACTCGTAAAAGAGAAGACCTTTAACCTCTCAAAACTACACTTAAAACATTACAGCCAAATTAACATCAACCCTCTCTCATTCAACAACTAGAAGAAGACATTAACATCTCAGGCCACAACCTAAGTCGAACTCAAAACTAAGGAGGAGTAACCAGGAAAGCACAAACAGGACAGGCTAACTATGGTCTTTCCTTCGTCACGTCTCCTCTACATCACTAAGCTCGAATATGATTGCAGCACCTGCAAAACCACTGTACTGAGTAAGTGGCTCACACCTGCAAAGCCATCAATCACATACACATACAAAGCAGATATCGTGTTTTCCACACACAAGCTCAATATACATGGAAAATAATTAACACATACACCATGCATCAAACCATACATCAAGCAACATACTCATGCGACATACATCCATAACCACTAACTCAAGCTCTAACAAGCTCTATCTGACTCCTCTGAGTCCTCTCAACTCCACGGAGTTCTCTCAATTCGACTCCTCTGAGTCCTCTCAACTCGACTCCTCTGAGTCATTTCAAAGCTCTCCAAGACTAACCCTTCGAGTCACACTGACCCCTGACCATTTGTACCCAGGGCCTCAGGCTTCTCTACGGAGCTCGGTGTTCGACCCTTGACCATTTGTACCCAAGGCCTCGAACTGTTGCATCGCCCCTTGACCATATTACCCAAGGCACCCGATGACTTCAAATTCTCGTAGCCCTCACAAAACTCTCCAAGACAGACCCCTCGAGCCGCACTGTCCCCTGACCATTTGTACCCAGGACCACAATGCTCTCTATGAAGCTCGGCGTTCGACCCTTGACCATATTACCCAAGGCCTCGAACTGTGTATCGCCCCTTGGCCATATTACCCAACTCACCCGATGCTCCTCTTAATCTTTTGGTGACATACCACCCCTCGACCATTTTTACCCGAGGCACCTGACATTCACCTAACTTTCCTTTAACACATACAAGGTTCTTTGACCTCTATCACATACAAGGTCCTCTGACCATTCTTTCACTAGACAGACTCACAACTCATAACACGACTTAAACATGTTCTTCTAGCTCATGTCATACTTTTAGTCCATGCAACAACCAAAAGTACAATACATGCTCACACATTAAACTCATGTTCTATAACCAATCACAACAAGATAACAACATGCTTATCACAGCCAGATCGCATCACCACAACTCAACATACGTCAGTACAACAGTTCGATATATCATATCAACATGCTCAATCTTGTCATTAACATAACATATACATATATCCACATATCGAAACTAAACAAATAAAACACACAACATACTAGCACACAAGCAAACATACTCAACAGGTAGGATTCCACTTACCTCAAATGCTCCTAAAGCAACTTCAACAACTCAAGGTAGTCTAAGAAGACTCCTAAATAATCAAGACAACCTCTACAAAATTAGAACCAACTTACATATTCTTTAAACATGCTTGAAAGGCCAAATTCAATCGAGAAAAACTATTTCCTTGCTGAACAGCAACTCAAAATTCCCCAAATTGAAAACCCAAAGCCTTTAGACTATGGCCAACCACGTCTAAGGCACAACGGGTAATGGGTACTTGTTGAATGGCTATAATCAAGGCTTTTCAGCCATTGGACAACAAGTAAATGACATGATTTCGCATTCTAAGGACTCCTAGAAGTTGGGCAACACTACTAAAGCCTAGTCAATTGATAGTTGATAGCTTAGCATGCTTTTTAAACCACGACCAGCAAGCAAAAACTCATAAATTCATGATTTAGGAACCTACAAGGGTTGGGCAACGTTTTAAAAGCCTAAACAACTAATGGGTACGTATTGATTAATCATGCTTTTAAGGCTATAACCTCTAATGGATATCAATCTTTTAAGCTAATAAACTAAAGACAACCATGATTCTTACCCAAACGGACTCGATTCCACGCTAGACGGGTTATAATAACCTCGAACAATGTGCTAGAACGATCCTTGGGCAGTGGGTATTCAAGCTGAAGTGTTTCGAACTCAATCGAACACTTAGACGGCGCTGCAGAACAGGAAATTCATCACTAAACTAAATTTCCAACACCTAAACACAAGGGTATTTTAATTCTAGCACTAACCAAGCATGGGTAAGGCTTAAACTCACTGATAACTGCCCAAAAGGTAGTTATTTAGGCCTCAATTATATAGAGATTTGTGTGTCCTCTATGCTTATTAGGGCTGGTTTTGGATAGATATTACATGTTTTAACCCATTTGGAAGAATGGAAGCATTGGAAATTATTTTGTGCAGATTATGCTGCTGAGCGACTGGAGGGAGCAAATTCTGTGCTGCAGCAAAACTGGGAGCAGAAACTACCACATCACAGCTCGTTAGCCAACTTCATGAACCGACTTCTGTTGAGTCATTTTCGTGATAAAGGAGCAAGGAGAGCCCTACACGTGTCCAAGTTGACCTAATTCAAGTCTCCTCTCCTTCTATAAAAGGAAGTAGTCGTCCAAGTCAAACACATTCCATGTTTTCCCTTGGAAGCCGAATAGTATAGAGAGATTGAAGATCATCAAGAACACCATCTTCCACAAGCTAATTAGGGAGTTTATTTTCTTTATTAAACTTGTGGTTGTGGACATGCCTACTCAGATTGTAATTCGTATTCCTATGCCTATTATGAACTAAGTAGCTTAAGGTGTTGGTTAGGAATAATGTGATTACTGTGCTTCATCTCTAGTAATAAATTGACTATCGCATTTTGGTTAATTGTTGTGCTTATTTCCATTTTATGCCCGCCTGGCCAGCAGGTGTGAATAGCTCTCTCTAGTTTCAGGGATGATTTAGAGAGTGTGTGGCAATTATCCACACTACGATCATTGTGTATTGGTGAACGCCAGTGACTGAGCTAGGGATAGCCAGTTGCCTAGTGCTTGATCGGTCGTACTTCATTGGGTTTGAAACATATCCCAAAAGATCCGGAGTTCCGGGAGGAATCCGCTAATAATACTGCGAGAAAAGCGTGAACAATAATATTGCTAGAGCATATCTTAGAACAATCACTAAAACCTAACCAGCGCCTGCCTTTAATCTGTCTATCTATTTGTTTACTCATTGTTCTGTCATTTATTTTGCTTCAGCATAATTTCGATAAAACCAAATCATTTTACTATTCTTGAAAGCATTGGAAAGTTACACAAAAATAGGTAGAGTGGAAACTAATTCAGGGCTCGGATTGATAATATTACTTGCTGCAGACTGTGTATACTTGCACAGGAATTCTAGAGTATTTTATATCATATTTTTACTCACTCTAGGAACCCAACAAGTTTTTGGCGCCGTTGCCGGGGAAACTGAATAAGTTTTTATCTGATTTATTTTTGTGTATGTGTTTTAGTGGTTTGGTGCTAGAACTTTTTGATTGTTTCTTTTGTTTTTACAGGTGTGATTTTGGTGCATGAGCGATCCGCCTGGGGTACGGTTTGAGCTTGATCTAGAAATTGAAAGGACATTTAGGAACAGAAGGAGAGAGCAGCGCAGAAACCAGATGGAGAACGTGCCGCGTCTTCCGGAGGGTCCTGAAGGTCCAGCAGCAGTAAACCCCCAGTAGAATCCGTTGCTACAGCAAAACCCGTTGTTTGAGCAAAATGAGCAGCAAAATAATCAGGCTGAGAATCCTATCTTGATAGCAAACGATAGGACCAGAGCCATTCGAGCGTATGTTGTCCCGATGTTTAATGAATTGAATCCAGGGATTGCACGTCCCCAAATCCAAGCGGCGAATTTTGAAATGAAACCGGTAATGTTTCAGATGTTGCAAACCGTGGGACAATTCCATGGTTTGTCATCTGAAGACCCTCATTTACATCTTAAGTCTTTTCTAGGAGTTAGTGATTCTTTTGTAATTCAAGGAGTGCCTAGAGATGCTCTTAGATTAACTTTGTTCCCGTATTCTCTTAGAGATGGAGCAAAGTCATGGTTAAACTCTTTTGCTCCAGGGTCAATTAGGACGTGGGATGAGTTAGCTGAAAAATTTGTGAGTAAATATTTCCCACCTAATAGAAATGCTAAATTAAGGAGTGAAATAGTAGGGTTTAGGCAACTTGAAGATGAGACTTTTAGTGAGGCTTGGGAGAGGTTTAAGGAGCTTTTGCGAAAGTGCCCACACCATGGGTTACCTCATTGTACTCAAATGGAAACATTTTACAACAGTTTAAATGGAGTAACCCAAGGTATGGTCGATGCTTCGGCTGGAGGGGCCCTTTTGGCAAAAACTTTTGATGAGGCTTATGAAATTTTAGAGAGAATATCTATTAATAGTTGTCAATGGTCGGATGTTAGAGGCACTAATAAAAAGGTTAAGAGTGTGTTAGAGGTTGATGGTGTGTCCACCATTAGGGCTGATCTTGCTATGATTGCTAACACTCTTAAGAATGTGACAGTGATTAGCCATCAGCAGCCACCAGCTATGGAGCCTACTGCAGTGGTGAACCAAGTCACTGACGAAGCATGTGTCTATTGTGGTGAAGACCACAACTACGAGTTTTGCCCCAGCAATCCAGCTTCTGTGTTTTTTGTAGGTAATCAGAGGAACAACCCTTATTCTAACTTCTATAATCCAGGTTGGCGCAACCACCCCAACTTCTCATGGGGAGGTCAAGGAAATAACGTACAAGCGCAACAGAAGATGAACCAGCTGGGATTTGCTAAAGCGTAGGTAATGCCCAACAAAATAAGCAGACTTTGCCCCAGCAAAATTCGGGAAACTCTCTCGAAGCGATGATGAAAGAATTTATGGCTCGCACAGATGCCGCAATTCAAGGTAATCAAGCTTCGATGAGAGCCCTGGAATTGCAAGTGGGTCAGCTAGCTAATGAGCTGAAGGCAAGGCCTCAAGGGAAACTTCCATCAGATACTGAACACCCTAGAAGGGAAGGTAAGGAGCAGGTAAAGGCAGTTACTCTTTGGAGTGGTAAGCCATTAGAAGAAAGAATTGAGTCTAGTAAAACACAGGTTATAGAGAAAAATGATGATAGAAATAATAATATTGTTGTTGAGAAAGAGTTGGAGTCTGGTCAGGGTGCTGGAGGCAGCAATAAAAATGCTGGAGCATCTGGTTCTGTGCCAGATGTAGAACCACCTTATGTACCGCCCCCACCTTATGTACCACCTCTACCTTTTCCACAAAGGCAAAAGCCTAAGAATCAGGATGGTCAATTTAAAAAGTTTTTAGAGATTCTTAAGCAATTGCACATAAATATCCCTTTAGTAGAAGCTATTGAGCAAATGCCTAATTATGCTAAATTTCTTAAGGATATTTTGACTAAAAAGAAGAGGTTAGGTGAATTTGAAACTGTATCTCTTACTGAGGAGTGTAGTGCTATTCTTAAGAATGGGCTACCCCCCAAGGCTAAGGATCCAGGGTCATTTACCATACTCGTGTCTATAGGTGGAAAAGAATTAGGTAGAGCACTCTGTGATTTAGGCGCAAACATTAACCTTATGCCTCTTTCGGTCTATCGGAAGTTAGGTATTGGTGAAGCTAGGCCTACCACAGCAACACTCCAATTAGCTGATAGGTCTATCACATATCCAGAGGGTAAAATTGAGGATGTCTTAGTGAAAGTAGATAAATTCATATTTTCTGTTGATTTTATTATTTTAGACTATGAGGCTGCTAAAGATGTCCCAATTATTCTAGGTCGTCCATTTTTGGCTACTGGTAGGGCTTTAATAGATGTTCAAAAAGGAGAATTAACAATGAGAGTCTGTAATGAGGAAGTAAAATTTAATGTGTTTAAAGCCATGAAGTAACCAGACGAGATGGAGGATTGCTCCTTCATCAGGATTCTGGAGAGCACAGTTATTGAGACAGCAATACAGGATTCGGCTGATAAGCATTCAGAAAAGCATGGAGAGGTTAGTGTAGAAGATTTTGAATTTTGTTCTTTAGATAGAAAAAATGAAAAAAAATTGTTTAGGTGTGAGGATGTTTTTGAGTCTTTAGATTTAGATAAAAGGAAAGCTCCTCCCATTAAGCCATCCCTGATTGAGGCACCTACTTTAGATCTGAAGCCTTTGCCGGAGCATCAAAAGTATGTGTATCTTGGGGAAAGTAAGACGTTGCCCATTATTGTTGCATCAGATTTAATGCCGGAGCATGAGGAGGCCTTAATAACATTGCTGCAGCAATACCGCAAGGCCATAGGTTGGACATTGGTTGATATTCAGGGAATTAGCCCATCTTTTTGTATGCATAAAATCACTCTAGAGGAGGGATCCTTTAGGAGTATTGAGCAGCAAAGAAGGCTTAACCCTGCAATGAAAGAGGTTGTTAAAAAGGAGGTAATTAAATGGTTTGATGTTAGGATCATCTATCCAATTGCCGATAGCAATTGGGTAAGCCCTGTCCAATGTGTTCCTAAGAAAGGAGGTGTCACTGTGGTGAGCAATAAAGATAATGAGTTGATCCCCACAAGGACAGTAACTGGCTGGAGGGTTTGCATGGATTACAAAAGGCTTAATAAAGCTACCCGAAAGGACCATTTCCCTCTACTATTTATCGACCAGATGTTGGATCGATTGGCTGGTCAGGCCTACTACTGTTTCTTGGATGGTTATTCTGGGTATAACCAGATTACTATTGCTCCTGAGGATCAGGAGAAAACCACTTTCACCTGTCCTTATGGGACATTCGCTTTTAGGAGAATGCCTTTCGACCTCTGCAATGCTCCAGCAACATTTCAGCGGTGTATGTTAGCAATTTTTTTTGATATGATTGAGTCCACTGTTGAGGTGTTTATGGACGATTTTTCAGTGTTTGGAGGTTCTTTTCAGAATTGTTTAGATAATTTAGGAAGGGTGTTAAAAAGATGTGAGGATACCCATTTAGTTCTTAATTGGGAGAAATGCCACTTCATGGTGAAGGAGGGCATAGTGTTAGGTCATAAAATTTCTAAAAATGGTCTACAAGTTGATAGAGCAAAAGTTGAGGTTATTGAAAGACTAGAGCCACCAAATTCAGTGAAGGGAATTCAGAGTTTTTTAGGACATGCTGGTTTTTATAGGAGGTTCATAAAGGATTTCTCCAAAATCGGTAAACCTCTTTGTAACTTATTGTGTACTGATCATGTTTTTGACTTTGATGCAGATTGTAGGAAGGCTTTTGAGATTTTAAATGCTGCTTTAATCTCAGCACCCATTCTTTGCGCACCTAATTGGAATTTACCATTCGAGGTAATGTGTGATGTGAATGATGCTGCAGTAGGTGCTATGCTGGGGCAAAAGCAGGGCAAATTTATCCATCCTATATATTATACAAGCAAGGTTTTAAATGAGGCACAAGTCAACTATACAACTACTGAAAAGGAGTTGTTAGCTGTGGTGTTTGCTTTTGAGAAGTTCCGATCATATTTGGTTGGATCCAAAGTCACGATTTTCACGGATCATGCAGCAATAAGGTATTTAATGACTAAGAATGATGCAAAGCCTAGACTAATTCGTTGGATTTTACTATTGCAGGAATTTGACTTGGAGATAAAGGATAAGAAAGGATCAGAAAATGTCATTGCAGATCATTTATCTCGTCTTGATCCGTCATCATCTTTGCTGAGCAA
This sequence comes from Luffa acutangula, assembly GCA_036850905.1. Lineage (NCBI taxonomy): Eukaryota > Viridiplantae > Streptophyta > Magnoliopsida > Cucurbitales > Cucurbitaceae > Luffa > Luffa acutangula. Next base: position 20,576,895 of record CM072092.1, on the reverse strand, counting down.
TCTGCCATTTCAGATTCTTTTCCAGATGAACAACTTTTTGCTGTTGAGGTAAAGGTAGTTAGGGATGTCCCTTGGTATGCTGATATTGCAAACTTTTTGGTAAAGCGAGTCACTCATATTGACATGGATTGGAGGCAGAAGAAAAAGTTTAAGCATGATGCGAAGTTTTTCTATTGGGATGAGCCGTTTATGTATAAGCAATGCTCTGATGGTATTATTCGTAGGTGTGATTCAGGTGCTGAAGCAAAGGAAATCCTGGAGCAATGTCACTCTTCGCCGTATGGAGGTCATTTCAGCGGTCAGAGGACAACTATGAGGATTTTGCATTGCGGATTTTTCTGGCCTACATTATTCAAGGATGCCCATTGGTTCTACAAGCAATGTGATGCTTGCCAAAGGAGAGGAAATTTGGGGCCTAGAGATGAAATGCCTCTTACTTACATTCTAGAAGTTGAATTATTTGATGTATGGGGTATTGACTTTATGGGGCCATTTCCCCCTTCTAATGGCAATGTTTTTATCTTATTGGCAGTTGATTATGTGTCCAAATGGGTGGAGGCCATTGCATGCCATCAGAGTGATGCCAAGACAGTAGCAAGGTTTCTTCAATCGCACATTTTTTCGCGGTTTGGGACACCTAGGGCTCTAGTGAGTGATGAGGGTACACATTTTGTTAATAATATCTTAACTAAGCTTTTAGCTAAGTATGGGATTAAGCATAGGATAGCTACCCCTTATCACCCACAAGCAAATGGTCAAGCTGAAATTAGTAATAGGGAAATTAAAGCTATTTTAGAGAAAGTAGTCCATCCATCTAGAAAGGATTGGTCCTTTAGGTTGGATGAGGCTCTTTGGGCTTATAGGACAGCTTATAAGACTCCTCTAGGTATGTCTCCCTATAGGTTAGTATATGGGAAAGCTTGCCATTTACCATTAGAGCTTGAGCACAAAACATTTTGGGCTTTGAAAAAATTAAATTTTTATTTGAGTCGTGCGGGAGCAATAAGAATGCTGCAGCTTAATGAATTAGAGGAATTTCGCCAATTTTCTTATGAGAATGCAAAAATGTATAAAGAAAAGACTAAGCTGTGGCATGACAAGAAAATAAAGTCTAAAGAGTTTGTCAAGGGTCAAAAAGTTTTGCTTTATAATTCTAGATTAAAATTATTTCCTGGAAAATTGAAATCTAAATGGTCAGGACCGTTTATTGTGATTGAGGTTTTTCCCAATGGAGCAATTACTTTGCAGGATGAAACAGATGGGAGATTGTTCAAAGTGAATGGGCAGCGTGTGAAGCATTATTGGGGTGAGGAGTTTCAGTCGAAATATCCTTCCCTAAGGTTGGTTGATGATTGAGAGAGCAGGACTTTTGCGGGAGCATTTCACAGAGCAAAATTTTGAGCTCCCAGACTTTGTATTGATTTTATTTTTCGCTGATTTGATTTTAATTTCGGTTAGGTTAGATTTGATTTTGCATGGTTTAGTAGATTTTATCCTTCAGTATTTTATTATTGGTAGTTTAGATTTTATTTTTTAATTTGATTTGATTTTATTTTTGGGTTATTTATTTAAATTATCTTTGAATTATCTTTTTATTGGTTTGATTTTATTAGATTTTATTTTCAGTTATTTGAATTCTTTTAGTTAATAAAGATTTTCTCTAATTGATTCGGCTTTAAGAATAAAAAAATTAAGTTTGATTTGATCGGTTAAGTTCAATTTGAATTTAAAAGATTTGATTTTCCTATTTTGAAATTTAAATTCCGTATTTAAGATTCGGCAGATTCAGAAGATTGTTGCAGCAAAGATAATGCTGGAGCAAATTTCTCGTACGAATAGGAAGGATTTTAGTTTGAGTAAATATTTTTACCGTTGGGATTTTTGAATTTCTATGGGCAGGTGAATTGCAGGGATGTTGCCACATGTCGTGCAGGGACAATCCAACGGTTTAGCCATTGACAACGTGCCGTTATTTCCCATAGATGATTGAAATTCCACGATTTTACCGTTAGGCATTTGAATTGCAAAGTAAATATGAACGGTAAAACCATTTATTACGGAGCAAATCCTTTCGGTTAGGATTTCAAATTGCTGGAGCCTTATTTATTTGCAGACATTGGTACGTTTCTCCTCACTTCGTCTTCTTGATTCTATCTTGCCATCTACATTCTTTCTTTCTCCTTTTCATTCTCTGCAAAACCCTTTGAGTTATCCATGGCCAAAACAAGAGCGAGGAAAGAGAGAGAGAGAGAGTGAAGAGGAGATACCCATTACCCCCGAAGTTCAGAAAGTAAAAACTAAGAAGAAAAGAACACCGGAGGAGAAAGAAGCTAAAAGAAGAAGGCGACAACAAAGGGCGGAAGAACATGAAAAAGTGACAGAGGATGAGGCTGCTGCAGTGGTTGAAGAAGACCTAGAAGAACCGCAAGAACAGACACCAGGAGAGGCTGATCAGAGACTTGCAGATACAGATACGGCTCGAGAGGAAAATGTTGAGGAGAATCAAGAACAACATGCTGAGATGGTGAGAGACGAGCAGGCAGACGTAGTGTCTGAAAGAGGAAACGAGCAGAACCAAGAAGCTCGTGTTGAGGTAATCATGCCCGAACCACCGAAACGCCGCCGCATAAAAAGAAAGGCCGGCCGTATTCAGGTGATTCGGACTGATACCCCGTCACCACCATCATTAGATTATGAGAGAGAAAAGGCAGAGCGAGAGGAAAGAGAGAAGAAAGAAGCTAAGGACAAAGAAAGAGAAGAAACAGAGAAGAAGACTGAGGAAGAGCAGTTGCTCTGCGCAGGTCAGAGAAATGCAAAAATATTGCTGAAGCATCGGAAGAACACAAGGCGATAGAAGAACAGCAGGTTCCATTTGATCGCTTCGTCAACAATTTTGCCAGAGCAAAATACGCTGAGCTTCTGAAAAGAGATTTCTTGTTTGAGCGCGGTTTCAGTGGGGATCTTCCATAGTTTCTGAGGACCGGTATTGCAGACCACGGCTGAGAGCTGTTTTGTGCGAAGCCTGAATCTGTAAACGCACAGGTGGTGCGTGAATTTTATGCTAACATTGTCAAGAAGGATGGTTTCCAGGTAATTATTTGAGGAGTCGAGGTGGATTGGAGTCCAAGTGCTATCAATGCATTGTACAACGTTCAAAACTTCCCCCATGCAGCGTATAATGAGATGGTTGTGGCGCCATCTGATGAGCAACTAAGTGAGGCTGTAAGGGAGGTAGAAATTTAAGGGGCACAGTGGCAGTTATCAAAGACTCAGAAGAGGACATTCCAGTCGGCTTATTTGAAAAGGGAAGCGAACACATGGATGGGATTTATTAGACAGAAGATGCTTCCAACAACACATGACTCGACAATCTCCAGGGAATGGGTTCTCCTTGCTTTTGCCATCTTACGGTCTCTCAGTATTAATGTAGGGAGGATAATTGCGAATGAGATTTCTGGATGTTGGAAAAAGAAGAGCAGGGGTTCCGGTGGATGAGGGAGATGTGTTCCTGTTTGATAAGGGGATCATAGACACGCCCAATTTGGCACGGCTCCAGCGCATGCAGAAAGTGCGTCAAGGTGGGCTTATCCATGGCATCAACTTGATTCTAAAACAACTGCCACTTTCGGCCAGTCGGCAAGAGTTTGCTGAGATGCAAACTTTAACCTTCTGGAACTATGTTAAGAATCGGGATGCCAGCTTGAAGAAGGCGCTGCAAGATAATTTTTCAAAACCTTATCCAGCCCTTCCAGCATTCCCTGACGATCTGTTGAACCCCTGGATTCCGCCCCCACCTGTTGAAAGAGGAGAAGAGGATGATGAAAATGAACCGGGCCAAGAGGACTGAAGGATGAGGTGGCCCTGGGCGAGCACAATTTTTGTTCTTAAATTTTTGATTGCTCGTGCATTTTCTAACCTCCTTTTCTATTACTATTATGTTTGCTTTTCTTTTTACTTTTCTGCTGCTTGAAAAAAATATATATGATGTGTAATTTCTTTTCTTAGTTTTAATGAAATTTCTTGATGTTCCATTCCATGAGCACTGAGTAACTCTAGCTTAACTATTTTCTTCTGAATTTTTGAAGCTTGGACTGATTACGCTTAATTAGATCAAGGTATTCTGATCTCCAGAAACCTTTTGCTTGAGCATTTCTTCTAGCCTGGACTGTTGCTGCGGCAAGAAGATTTTGAAGGTAGTATTGACTTATATGCTTAATCCTAGTCCCATGTTTAGTTTAAAAATTCAGATAGAAAAAAAATTAAGTTTGGGGGTATAGTTGTTTTATTAATGATTCATTGGGGACAATGAATAATTCAAGTTTGGGGGACTTTTTGCTACTCCAATTGTTTTGCTCGAGCATTCCTCTCCTTCAAAATTAAAATTTGTTAGGTTATTGAGTAACCGGGGACATTTGTGATACCCATAGTTTGTCTTCGCGTCAAAAGATGACCTAGGAAATGTGAAAAAATGAGAAATATGAGAAAAAATTATTATTTGCGGAAAGAATTTATTATTTGTTGAATTTGCTGAAAAAATTGGCGGAGCAAAAGTTTTGAGGGATGAATGATGATCCAGCAGTTTTTCTGTCTCCCAGAACTTAGGTGAGCTTCTTCACAAAATGTCGCCATTCTGAGGAGCAAGAGATAGAATAACTAAGGATTTTTTAGCTTTATAATGAGTATTGAGCCTACTTGGTGATAAGCTTGAGGCAAGGGTATACTGCACCATAAAGTGGGTCATCCCATGCTTAAGAACTTATGACTGTAAGGCTGCTTTAAGTCTGATAAATAATGATATAAACCCCTTTAAAAATATGTTTTGAAATGTCTGATAATAGAGCTAGGCTGTGGTGAGTTCTTAGAATTAAGTTGAAAAGTGGTGATTATTTGTCCCTGCTGAAGGAATCATTTTGCTGCAGCAGAGCTTGGTTTTGCAGAGTGCTCAGGTAAAGGTTAAAGGTAGTGTTGGACTGTCTGGTTTGATTAAGCTAATTCTTTGTCTAATATTTTTAAATTCTTGAAGGAAGGTTGGTTAGTATTTCTCGGGACGCGCAATAGTTCAAGTTTGGGGGTATGATAACTGCCCAAAAGGTAGTTATTTAGGCCTCAATTATATAGAGATTTGTGTGTCCTCTATGCTTATTAGGGTTAGTTTTGGATAGATATTACATGTTTTAACCCATTTGGAAGAATGGAAATTATTTTGTGCAGATTATGCTGCTGAGCGACTGGAGGGAGCAGATTCTATGCTGCAGCAAAACTGGGAGCAGAAACTGCCACATCACAGCTCGTTAGCCAACTTCATGAACCGACTTCTGTTGAGTTATTTTCGTGATAAAGGATCAAGGAGAGCCTTACACGTGTCCTAGTTGACCTAATTCAAGCCTCCCATCCTTCTATAAAAGGAAGTAGCCGTCAAAGTCAAAATCATTCCATGTTTTCCCTTGGAAGCCGAATAGTTAGGGAGATTGAAGATTATCAAGAACACCATCAACCGCAAGCTGAGTAGGGAGTTTACCTTCTTTATCAACTTGTAGTTATGGACATGCATACTCAGATTGTAATTCGTATTCCTATGCTGATTATGAACTAAGTAGCTTAAGGTGTTGGTTAGGAATAATGTGATTACTGTGCTTCATCTCTAGTAATAAATTGACTATTGCATTTTGGTTAATTGTTGTGCTTATTCTTATTTTATGCCCGCCTGGCCAGCCGGTATGGATAGCTCTCTCTAGTTTCAGGGATGATTTAGAGGGTGTGTTGCAATTATCCACACTACGATCATTGTGTATTGGTGAACGCCAGTGACTGAGCTAGGGATAGCCAGTTGCCTAGTGCTTGATCGGTCGCTCTTCATTGGGTTTGAAACATATCCCAAAAGATCCGGAGTTCCGGGAGGAATCCGCTAATAATTCTGCGAGAAAAGCATGATCAATAATATTGATAGAGCATATCTTAGAAAAATCACTAAAGCCTAACCAGCGCCTATCTTTAATCTGTCTGTCTATTTGTTTACTCATTGTTCTGTCATTTATTTTGCTTCAGCATAATTCCGATAAAACCCAACATTTTTATTATCTTCGAAACCATTAGAAAGTTATACAAAATAGATAAAGTGGAAACTCATTCAGACCTTGGATTGATAATATTACTTGCTGCAGACTGTGTATACTTGCACAGGAATTCTAGAGTATTTCATATCATATTTTTACTCACTCTAGGAGCCCAACAAGTTTTTGGCGTCGTTGCCGGGGAACTTGAATAAGTTTTTATCTGATCTGTTTTGTGTATGTGTTTTAGTGGTTTGGTGCTAGAACTTTTTGATTGTTTCTTTTGTTTTTGCAGGTGTGATTTTGGTGCATGAGCGATCCGCCTGGGGTACGGTTTGAGCTTGATCCAGAAATTGAAAGGACATTTAGGAACAGAAGGAGGGAGCAGCGCAGAAACCAGATGGAGAACGCCCCGCAACTTCCACAGGTTCCTGAAGGTCCAACAGCAGCAAACCCCCAGCAGAATCCGTTGCTGCAGCAAAACCCACTGTTTGAGCAAAATGAGCAGCGAAATAATCAGGCTGAGAATCCTATCTTGATAGCGAACGATAGGACCAAAGCCATTCGAGCATATGTTGTCCCGATGTTTAATGAGTTTAATCCAGGGATTGCACGTCCCCAAATCCAACCGGCGAATTTTGAAATGAAACCAGTAATGTTTTGAATGTTGCAAACCGTGGGGCAATTCCATGGTTTGTCATCTGAAGACCCTCATTTACATCTTAAGTCTTTTCTAGGAGTTAGTGATTCTTTTGTAATTCAAGGAGTGCCTAGAGATGCTCTTAGATTAACTTTGTTCCCGTATTCTCTTAGAGATGGAGCAAAGTCATGGTTAAACTCTTTTTCTCCAGGATCAATTAGGACGTGGGATGAGTTAGCTGAAAAATTTTTTAGTAAATATTTCCCACCTAATAGAAATGCTAAATTAAGGAGTGAAATAGTAGGGTTTAGGCAACTTGAGGATGAGACTTTTAGTGAGGCTTGGGAGAGGTTTAAGGAGCTTTTACGAAAGTGTCCCCACCATGGGTTACCTCATTGTATTTAAATGGAAACATTTTACAATGGTTTAAATGGAGTAACCCAAGGTATGGTCGATGCTTCGGCTGGAGGGGCCCTTTTGGCAAAAACTTTTGATGAGGCCTATGAAATTTTAGAAAGAATATCTATTAATAGTTGCCAGTGGTTGGATGTTAGAGGCATAAATAAAAAGGTTAAGAGTGTATTAGAGGTTGATGGTGTGTCCATCATTAGGGTTGATCTTGCTATGATCGCTAACGCTCTTAAGAATGTGACAGTGACTAGTCATCAGCAGCCACCAGCTATGGAGCCTGCAGCAGTAGTGAACCAAGTCACGGACGAAGCATGTGTCTATTGCGGTGAAGACCACAACTACGAGTTTTGCCCCAGCAATCCAGCTTCTGTGTTTTTTGTAGGTAAACAGAGGAACAACCCTTATTCTAACTTCTATAATCCAGGTTGGCGCAACCACCCCAACTTCTCATGGGGAGGTCAAGGAAATAACGTACAAGCGCAACAGAAGATGAACCAGCCGGGATTTGTTAAAGCGCAGGTAATGCCCCAGCAAAATAAGCAGGCTTTGCCCCAGCAAAATTCGGGAAATTCTCTCGAGGCAATGATGAAAGAATTTATGGCTCGCACAGACGCCGCAATTCAAAGTAATCAAGCTTCGATGAGGGCCCTAGAATTGCAAGTGGGTCAGCTAGTTAATGAGCTCAAGGCAAGGCCTCAAGGGAAACTTCCTTCGAATACTGAACACCCTCGAAGGGAAGGTAAGGAGCAGGTAAAGGCAGTAACTCTTAGGAGTGGTAAGCCATTAGAAGAGTCTAGAAAGACCCAGGATTTAAATGGTAATAGTAATAATAATGTTGTTATTGAGAAAGAGTTGGAGTCTGGTCAGGGTGCTGGAGGCAGCAAAGAGAATGCTGGAGCATCTGGTTCTGTGCCAGATGTAGAACCACCATATGTGCCGCCCCCACCTTATGTACCACCTCTACCTTTTCCACAAAGGCAAAAGCCTAAGAATCAGGATGGTCAATTTAAAAAGTTTTTAGAGATTCTTAAGCAATTGCATATAAATATCCCTTTAGTAGAAGCTATTGAGCAAATGCCTAATTATGCTAAATTTCTTAAGGATATTTTGACTAAAAAGAAAAGGTTAGGTGAGTTTGAAACTGTATCTCTTACTGAGGAGTGTAGTGCAATTCTCAAGAATGGTCTACCCTCCAAGGCTAAGGATCCAGGGTCATTTACCATAACTGTGTCTATAGGTGGAAAGGAATTAGGTAGAGCACTCTGTGATTTAGGTGCAAGCATTAACCTTATGCCTCTTTCGGTCTATCGGAAGTTAGGTATTGGTGAAGCTAGGCCTACCACAGTTACACTCCAATTAGTTGATAGGTCTATCACATATCCAGAGGGTAAAATTGAGGATGTCTTAGTAAAAGTTGATAAGTTCATATTTCCTGTTGATTTTATTATTTTAGACTATGAGGCTGATAAAGATGTCCCAATTATTCTATGTCGTCCATTTTTGGCTACTGGTAGGGCATTAATAGATGTTCAAAAGGGAGAATTAACAATGAGAGTCTGTAATGAGGAAGTAAAATTTAATGTATTTAAAGCCATGAAATATCCAGACGAGATGGAGGATTGCTCCTTCTTTCGGATTCTGGAGAGCACAGTTATTGAGACAGCAATACAGGATTCGGCTGATAAGCATTCGGAAAAGCATGGAGAGGTTAGTGTAGAAGATTTTGAATTTTGTTCTTTAGATAAAAAAAAATGAAAAAGAATTGTTTAGGTGTGAGGATGTTTTTGAGTCTTTAGATTTAGATCAAAGAAAGGCTCCCCCAATTAAGCCATCCCTAATTGAGGCACCCACTTTAGATTTGAAACCTTTACCGGATCATCTAAATTATGTGTATCTTGGGGAAAGTGAGACGTTGCCCATTATTGTTGCATCAGATTTAATGCCGGAGCATGAGGAGGCCTTAATAAAATTGCTGCAGCAATACCGCAAAGCTATAGGTTGGACATTGGCTGATATTCAGGGGATTAACCAATCTTTTTGTATGCACAAAATCACTCTAGAGGAGGGATCGTTTAGGAGTATTGAGCAACAAAGAAGGCTTAACCCTGCAATGAAAGAGGTTGTTAAAAAGGAGGTAATTAAGGAGGTAAAGGAGCTAATTGAGGTAATTAAGGTAATTAAGCTGATATTCAGGGGATTAACCCATCTTTTTGTATGCACAAAATCACTCTAGAGGAGGGATCGTTTAGGAGTATTGAGCAACAAAGAAGGCTTAACCCTGCAATGAAAGAGGTTGTTAAAAAGGAGGTAATTAAATGGTTGGATGCTGGGATCATCTATCCAATTGCCGATAGCAATTGGGTAAGCCCTGTCCAATGTGTTCCTAAGAAAGGAGGTGTCACTGTGGTGAGCAATAAAGATAATGAGTTGATCCCCACAAGGACAGTAACTGGCTGGAGGGTTTGTATGGATTACAGAAGGCTTAATAAAGCCACCCGAAAGGATCATTTCCCTCTACCATTTATCGACCAGATGTTGGATCGATTGGCTGGTCAGGCCTATTACTGTTTCTTGGATGGTTATTCTGGGTATAACCAGATTACTATTGCTCCTGAGGATCAGGAGAAAACCACTTTCACCTGCCCTTATGGGACGTTTGCTTTCAGGAGAATGCCTTTTGGCCTTTGCAATGCTCCAGCAACATTTCAGCGGTGTATGTTAGCAATTTTTTCTGATATGATTGAGTCCACTGTTGAAGTCTTTATGGACGATTTTTCAGTTTTTGGAGGGTCTTTTCAGCATTGTTTAGATAATTTAGGAAAGGTATTAAAAAGATGTGAGGATACCCATCTAGTTCTTAATTGGGAGAAGTGCCACTTCATGGTGAAGGAGGGCATAGTGTTAGGTCATAAAATTTCTAAAAATGGTCTAGAAGTTGATAGAGCAAAAGTTGAAGTTATCGAAAGACTAGAGCCACTGAATTCAGTGAAGGGAATTCAGAGTTTTTTAGGACATGCTGGATTTTATAGGAGGTTCATAAAGGATTTTTCCAAAATCAGTAAACCTCTTTGTAACTTATTGTGCACTGATCATGTTTTTGACTTTAATGCAGATTGTAGGAAGGCTTTTGAAACATTGAAGGCTGCTTTAATCTCAGCACCCATTCTCTGCGCACCTAATTGGAATTTACCATTCGAGGTAATGTGTGATGCGAGCGATGCTGCGGTAGGAGCGATGCTGGGGCAAAAGCAGGGCAAATTTATTCATCCTATATATTATGCAAGCAAGGTTTTAAATGAAGCACAGGTCAACTACACAACTACTGAAAAGGATTTGTTAGCTGTTGTGTTTGCTTTTGAGAAATTCCGGCCATATTTGGTTGGATCCAAAGTCACGGTGTCCACGGATCATGCAGCAATAAGGTATTTAATGTCAAAGAAAGATGCAAATCCTAGACTAATTCGTTGGATTTTATTACTGCGGGAATTTGACTTGGAGATAAAGGACAAGAAAGGATCAGAGAATGTCGTTGCAGATCATTTATCTCGTCTTGATCCATCATCATTTTTGCTGGAGCAATCTGCCATTTCCGATTCTTTTCCAGATGAGCAGCTTTTTGCTGTTCAGGTAAAGGTAGTTAGGGATGTCCCTTGGTATGCTGATATTGCCAACTTTTTGGTAAAGGGAGTCACCCCTATTGACATGGATTGGGGGCAGAAGAAAAAGTTTAAGCATGATGCGAAATTTTTCTTTTGGGATGAGCCGTTTATGTATAAGCAATGCTCTGACGGTATTATTCGTAGGTGTGTTTCAGGTGCTGAAGCAAAGGAAATCCTGGAGCAATGTCACTCTTCGCCGTATGGAGGCCATTTCAGCAGTCAAAGGACGGCTATGAGGATTTTGCATTGCGGATTTTTCTGGCCTACATTATTCAAGGATGCCCATTGGTTTTACAAGCAATGTGATGCTTGCCAAAGGAGAGGAAATTTGGGACCAAGAGATGAAATGCCTCTTACTTACATTTTAGAAGTTGAATTATTCGATGTATGGGGTATTGACTTTATGGGGCCATTTCCCCCTTCTAATGGCAATGTTTTTATCTTATTGGCAGTTGATTATGTGTCCAAGTGGGTGGAGGCCATTGCATGCCATCAGAGTGATGCCAAGACAGTAGCGAGGTTTCTTCAATCGCACATCTTTGCACGGTTTGGGACACCTAGGGCTCTAGTGAGTGATGAGGGTACGCATTTTGTTAATAATATCTTAACTAAGCTTTTAGCAAAGTATGGGATTAAGCATAGGATAGCTATCCCTTATCACCCACAACCAAATGGTCAAGCTGAAATAAGTAATAGGGAAATTAAATCAATTCTAGAAAAAGTAGTCCATCCATCTAGAAAGGATTGGTCCTTTAGGTTGGATGAGGCTCTTTGGGCTTATAGGACAGCTTATAAGACTCCTCTAGGTATGTCTCCCTATAGGTTAGTATATGGGAAAGCTTGCCATTTACCATTAGAGCTTGAGCATAAAACATTTTGGGCTTTGAAAAAGTTAAATTTTGATTTGAGTCGTGCAGGAGCAATAAGAATGCTGCAGCTTAATGAGTTAGAAGAATTTCGTCAATTTTCTTATGAAAATGCGAAAATGTATAAAGAAAAGACTAAACTGTGGCATGACAAGAAAATAAAATCTAATGAGTTTGTCAAGGGTCAGAAAGTTTTGCTTTATAATTCTAGATTAAAATTGTTTCCTGGAAAATTAAAATCCAAATGGTTAGGACCGTTTATTGTGATTGAGGTTTTCCCCAATGGAGCAATTACTTTGCAGGATGAAAAAGATGGGAGAGTGTTCAAGGTAAATGGACAGCGTGTGAAGCATTATTGGGGTGAGGAGTTTCGGATGAAATATCCTTCCCTAAGGTTGGTTGATGATTGAGAGAGCAGGATATTTGCGGGAGCATTCCGCAGAGCAAAATTTTGAGCTCCCAAGATTTGTAGTGATTTTATTTTCGTTGAATTGTTTTTAAGTCCGATTAGGTTAGATTTGATTTTTGCATAGTTTATTAGATCTCAGTGTTTTTATTATTTTTGTTTTGAATTTGATTTGATTTTATTTTCGGGTTATTTATTTAAATTATCTTTTAATTATCTTTTCATTAGTTAGATTTTGATAGATTTTATCTAGATTTTATTTTCAGTTATTTGAATTCTAATTTTAATTAATAGAGATTTTCGCTAATTTATTCGGCTTCTTTTGAGAATAACAGGTTAAGTTTGCTTTGATCGGTTTAATTTGAATTAAAAAGATTTGATTTGTCTATTTTGAAATTCGAATTCCGTCTCTGAGATTCTTCAGGTTCAGCAGATTGTTGCGGCAAAGATATTGCTGGAGCAAAATATTCCGAGATAGAAGGGTTTCTGTTGGAATTTATTATTGTTACCGTTAGACTTAGCTTTAAATTCTCGCAGGTAAATGTGAGTGCATCATCTGATGAGGCCACGTGGCGCAGAGTAATTATCCAACGGCTTCAATGATGACAGAGCATTAACTTTTACCATGGGCGTTGGGAATTCGCAATTTTACCGTTGGTAATATTTGAATTTCAGGTTGGCATTTTTAATTGCAACGGTAATATTAGTAATGGCAGGGCAAATCCTTTCGGTTAGGATTCTTGTTTGCTGCAACCCTATTTATTCGCAATCTCTGGTAAGTACATTTCACTTCGTTTTCTTGATCAAATCCTTGTGCGTTGACCAGTAGGTTAGAATTTGCTGAAAGGCAAGCTCAGACCTACTGGACTTATGCTAAAAGGAGAGATAATGCGCTCAGGGGGACCTTGCAAACCAATTTCTCAACACCGTATCCGGCCTTTCCAGTGTTTCCCGATGATTTGTTTATTCTTTGGATACCACCCCCGCCTGTTGAACGAGAAGAGAATGATCATGAAGACCAGGGTCAGGAAGATTGATGGATGGAATGATCTTCAGCGAGCATTATTTTTGTCTTATCATTTTGTTTGCTCGCACATATCTGACCCCATTTTGCTAAAAAAGTTTGAATGTCTTTCTTTTTAATTTTTCTGCATTAAAAATATATCTCTACTTTGTAATGTTTTTTTTCTATGATTTTGAATGAAATTTCTAGATGTTTCTATTCTATGAGCACTGACTAACTCTAACTTAACTAATTTTTCTTCTGAATTTTTTAAGCTTGGACTGATTACGCTTAATTAGATCAAGGTATTCTGATCTCCAGAAACCTTTTTGCTTGAGCATTTCTTCTAGCCTGGACTGTTGCTGCGGCAAGAAGATTTTGACGGTAGTATTGACTTATATGATCCACTTTAAGCTTAATCCTAGTCCCATGTTTAGTTTAAAAATTCAGATAAAAAAAAATTTAAGTTTAGGGGTATATTTACTTAATTAATGATTCATTGGGGACAATGAATAATACAAGTTTGGGGGACTTTTTGCTACTCCAATTATTTTGCTCGAGCATTCCTCTCCTTCAAAATTAAAATTTGCTAGGTTATTGAGTAATCGGAGACATTTGTGATACCCACAGTTTGTCTTCGCGTCAAAAGATGACCTAGGAAATGAGAAAAAATAAGAAAAATTATTTGCTGAAAAAAAAATTATTTGTTGAAGATTTTGCTGAAAAAAATTGACAGAGCAAAAGTTTTGAGGGATGAATGATGATCCAGCAGTTTTTCTGTCTTCCAGAACTTAGGTGAGCTTCATCATAAAATGTCGCCATTCTGAGGGGCAAGAAATAGAATAACTAAGGATTTTTTAGCTTTATAATGAGTATTGAGCCTAGTTGGTGATGAGCTTGAGGCAAGGGTATACTGCACCATAAAGTGGGTCATCCCGTGCTTAAGAGCTTATGACTGTAAGGCTGCTTTAAGTCTGATAAATAATGATATAAACCCCTTTAAAAATATGTTTTGAAATGTCTGATAATAGAGCTAGGCTGTGGTGAGTTCTTAGAATTAAGTTGAAAAGTGGTGATTATTTGTCCCTGCTGAAGGAATCATTTTGCTGCAACAGAGCTTGGTTTTGCAGAGTGCTCAGGTAAAGGTTAAAGGTAGTGTTGGACTGTCTGGTTTGATTAAGCTAATTCTTTGTCTAATATTTTTAAATTCTTGAAGGAAGGTTGGTTAGTATTGCTCGGGACGCGCAATAGTTCAAGTTTGGGGATATGATAACTGCCCAAAAGGTAGTTATTTAGGCCTCAATTATATAGAGATTTGTGTGTCCTCTATGCTTATTAGGGTTGGTTTTGGATAGATATTACATGTTTTAACCCATTTGGAAGAATGGAAGCATTGGAAATTATTTTGTGCAGATTATGCTGCTGAGCGACTGGAGGGAGCAGATTCTATGCTGCAGCAAAACTGGGAGCAGAAACTGCCACATCACAGCTCGTTAGCCAACTTCATGAACCGACTTCTTTTGAGTTATTTTCGTGATAAAGGATCAAGGAGAGCCTTACACGTGTCCTAGTTGACCTAATTCAAGCCTCCCATCCTTCTATAAAAGGAAGTAGCCGTCAAAGTCAAAATCATTCCATGTTTTCCCTTGGAAGCCGAATAGTTAGGGAGATTGAAGATTATCAAGAACACCATCAACCGCAAGCTGAGTAGGGAGTTTACCTTCTTTATCAACTTGTAGTTATGGACATGCATACTCAGATTGTAATTCGTATTCCTATGCTGATTATGAACTAAGTAGCTTAAGGTGTTGGTTAGGAATAATGTGATTACTGTGCTTCATCTCTAGTAATAAATTGACTATTGCATTTTGGTTAATTGTTGTGCTTATTCTTATTTTATGCCCGCCTGGCCAGCCGGTATGGATAGCTCTCTCTAGTTTCAGGGATGATTTAGAGGGTGTGTGACAATTATCCACACTACGATCATTGTGTATTGGTGAACGCCAGTGACTGAGCTAGGGATAGCCAGTTGCCTAGTGCTTGATCGGTCGCTCTTCATTGGGTTTGAAACATATCCCAAAAGATCCGGAGTTCTGGGAGGAATCCGCTAATAATACTGCGAGAAAAGCATGATCAATAATATTGCTAGAGCATATCTTAGAAAAATCACTAAAGCCTAACCAGCGCCTGTCTTTAATTTGTATGTCTATTTGTTTACTCATTATTCTGTCATTTATTTTGCTTCAGCAAAATTCCGATAAAACCCAACATTTTTATTATCTTCGAAACCATTAGAAAGTTATACAAAATAGATAAAGTGGAAACTCATTCAGACCTTGGATTGATAATATTACTTGTTGCAGACTGTGTATACTTGCACAGGAATTCTAGAGTATTTCATATCATATTTTTACTCACTCTAGGAGCCCAACAGTGAGCTCCAGCGACGACACGACGATGGCACGACTAGAGGGAGATAGATTCGTGGAGAGAGGGGGGCCGACAGCTTGATCTCGACGGCTTGCAGCAGTTGCTCGACGCACGACGGCGAGTTGGGAGACAGCAGCGACGGCGCGACATGCTTCACATCGACTGGACGACTAGACGACTGGCGACAGCGGCACGGCATGGCTGGGCTCACGGCAAGAAGAAGGGGGGAAGATAGGGAAATTAGGGCTTTTACCAATTTCTTTTTCCTTTATTCTTTTAAATAAACCCTAGGAGTTAAAATCCCAATTTAATAATGAGTTAGGATTTCAATTTAAATCCCCAATTAGAATTATAATCCCAATCTTAACTCCTAAAGAATTCGGGATTTAAACTGATTAAGAGGAGTTCGGGTCTTTTAATATTCAAAATAAATATCTAATATTAAACCTCCAAACTTAAGGAAATTAAAGATTTAATTAAAAAAAATTTTTTCCTAAATTATAGAAATTTAATTTAACGACCCAAGGCTAGACTTGAATTCTAATTTTCCAAATTAGAGTAAGAACGCTCAACAATTCTCCAAAATGGCTTGATTTCGAAACGCGAGGCGTTACATGAAATGATTGATCAAACAAACTACCATTGACAGCGGAAGTGCAAGCCATTTTACATGGGATTTGTTTAATGCAACGAATGCAAATCACAAAGGTATGTGTGTTATCTGATTCAATAAATGTCATATGAATGATCAATGGGGAGCAGGATATCACATCTGAGGTTTACCATTGAATCGCCAACATAAAAGAGCTGTGCAAAGGTTTTTTTTTTTTCATTAACTTTCTCTTATATATCTAGGAATAGTAATAAGAGAGCGGATCATCTAGCAAAACATGCTTTATCACTTAGAAGATCTATGTTGTGGTTATCTAATTTTTCATAGTGGTAGATGTCTATGAGCAGCCATGTTCATTGCAAATATATTTCAAATTGTGATTGTGATTAATGAAATGTTTCTGTTTTATAAAAATAAATTCCCTTAATGAATTTGAACATTTCAAATTCCATTCAAGACTAATTATTTGAGATTACTCTTTACGAGCTAGCAGTGGGACCTAATGGACTACAGATCAGAAGCTCCAACGATATGTAATTAATTGGCCAAACTCATTAACCACATTAATCAATATTCGTTAACTATGGATACACTCCACAAAAGACCCACAACTGCACTCTTCTCACTACGGATATATTTCTGTGTCCACGGATATAGACCAATAACAACAAGTTAGTCTTTCACGAGTGTTCATAACACCAGCTGAGTCAAATTACCATTTTACTCCTAGGTTACCTCTATGCCCTTAAGTACTAGTGCTCCTCTAATGAACAACTTGTTTATGATTCAACCATTAAATAAAAACACCTCTCGGGCCAGTGAGAGGGTAGGATCCTCTGTTCAAGTCTTGAAGACACCACTTAAAGGAACACTCATCTACTTACCTTAAAGTCGGGAAGGAGTGAATTTCATCTTGCGTTATTATGTTCCCAACTCCCCACTCTGTCTTATTCCTAAAATGGTAGGCATTGAGTCCGCGAACTGGCCACTCTCACCCATACAAATAAAAAGACAATCTCTCATGAACAGGAGTCCATAATATACTCAGGATTAAGACTAAGTTGCTGATAGGACCTAAATAGTCCTATTTTATCACCTCTAATCTAAGCTTGTTAGAGTTATTTTATGTTTTACTTGTCTTATTTACAAGATCTTTGAGCTTAGGCAATGTCGGGAAACGATCACGCTAATTTGGTGTTAATTCGAGCCAATTACGGAGTTTTGGAGCCATCTCGGTGTCTTGGACAACGAGGAGGTGAAAAGACCCAATTGTGCTGAAGCGGACCTGAAGAACGACACCAAAAGCCGAAGATTGAAGCCCCACACCGAGAAGAAGCGAGACAAGACTGAGAAATAAAATAGCAAGGGACTGATCAGGGATGGTGCGGGACGTTGTCCATGGCGTCTCGACACCGATGCGAAATCGAGGCGGAGCGTAAAGTTCACAGCGTCTCGACACTGCCCTTGGCGTCTCGACGTCGTCGAGTTTTCTATAAATATGTAGTATCGGTTTAGTCCGCCGTTAGGTTAGAAATTTGGTCATTTTACGATTTCTTTTGGGTTATGAAACTCCCAGGAAATGTATCTAACAACCTTGCTGAAAAACAAGAACTTTAGATCTCAAATCTAAAAACCCCAAACTCGATTTGAAAATCAACCCAAGGAAAGTAAAAACCGGATTACCTTGTAGATCAAATATCTCAAGGCAAGAAACCTTGTTTGAGATTTGAATCACTCCACAAGCATGATTGATCAAGTCAAGCTTGAATGATTCTCAGCATGCAACCTAAACTACATAGAATTGCAAGGAAACTTAGCACTAGGCTAATGGAAAAGCTCAAAGGCTCTTTTTACTACATTTCTAATTCTTCTTTTTACAAAGGAATTACATGGCATTATATAGCCTTAAAATTGAACCCTAGACCTTCCATGAGGCATTTCAAGAGTTGTAACATTCCAACATTATGACCATAATCAGCCATCATGTAAATGTAACCTAAAAAGTAACTAAATGACATAAAACTGAAAATACAATCAAAAGGCACCATAAATTCGAAAATAGGAGTTTTCAATCAGCCAACTTGATGTTTGTAACCTCCCATGCATAAATGAAGCCTCAGTTGAAGTATCTTGATGTCTTGTTCCATAAATGAAGCTTGAGTGCATTTAATGAATCTCCATTTTGAAGCTTTTCTTTAGTTTTGGATAGTATGGTAAAATTCATATCATCCTCCCCTTCTTCAAGAGGATTCGTCCTCCAATATTTTTGTGTGACATTGCTGCAAAAACATGTTAATAAAACACAAAGGACCTCACAACACTCTTTTATGTGTTCACACTCATGAAAATTTACGCCACTTGTGTTTGCACACATTTTCACAAATCACTCGGTATGAACTCGCATTCTCATCTCTCAATATTGGAAGTGGAAAAGCCAAGATAATTTGCAATTCTTGTAATTGAAAACATATATCAAACAAGTTGAACCTCTACGAATGATTCCAAATAAAAATTATGAAATGAGAGAAATAAATGGACAGAATGTGAGAATATGGAGGATGGAATTCTGTCAATATTGAATGCAAATGTATGGTGATGAAGGTGATTTATAACACTTTGGAAAGTGGAAGACCGAATTTAAGACCATTGGCTAGACTTTAAACAAAGGATTTACAATCTAAAACTAATGGCTGGAAAATTCAATGAGCAGAAATGTAACTGTCCATATTTAATGCATAACAGCCAACTCTTGCTTAAATTGAATGTGTAACTGATATAATCAGCAAGTGAAAAACCATATTAAAACACAATTTATGAATTTATAGCAATGCAATTCGGATCTATAAGGCTTTGGAGGCAAAAATGACAAGAACAAATCAAGAACACACATTCTCGGGTATAGCAGTTTTTCCAGAACATATTGCAAAACTTCAGACGTTTCACCCTCAAGACATTTGAATTAGAAATCCATGAAGAAGGCAAAGTTGTAGCTTAAACAAAGATCCACAATATCATAGAAGATATTAAGATGAAAAGACCTACCGAAATATGAGTTTTCAGAGCATTTAGGAAGACTATGAAACTGGACAGATTAAAAAAAATAACAAGAGAAGTAAAAATAAATTCAAGAGAAACGGCAAAGGAAACTGATGACATGCAAAAATGTCATCCTTTTCCTATTAATTTTAGCTAGTTTTGTGCATGAATTGTGAGTTTTAATGTATTTTTATGTTGATTTTACAGAAAACCGAGTTCGAGCAGCAAAACTAAGATTTTAAGAGAATTTGGGTAAATTTGGAGACTTTATGGGCAATTTGAAGAATAATCATTGAAGATCAAAGCCCTAAGGTCTAAGAAAGGAAGACAATCGAAGTGGGAGGCCCAAAAAGCCCAAAAGATTGAAGAAAGGAGGCAAAAATCTGCAAATAAAGCTTCTAGAAGGCCTAGCGTCGAGACGCTAGGACCGTAGCGTCTCAACGCTAGGTGGTCAGCATTGCGCGTGCCAAAATCGCAACAGCGTCGCGGCGCTGTCTGCGTAGCGTCGCGACGCTAAGACGACTTTTGCCCCAAGATAACATGACGTCACAGCGTCTCGACGCTGTCGACTTGTTCAACAAGAAATTTCCAGCCCCTTTCCCTATAAAAAGCCCCTTCTCCCAAGGTGAAAATCATCCCATTTTTGGGAGTTGTCCCCTAGCTCAATAGAAAGAAAAAATGAGAAGAATTGTGAGGAAAAAGGAGGAATTGAGCGAGATTCCAAGGATCGGGATTCGAGATGTTCGTGACGGGAGCTTGGGATTAATTTCTCGGTTATTTCTTCCTTACTTCTTTGTAATTTTTTAGTTTAATTTGAGTTAGGCCTATGGATCAAGATCATTTTGGCACAATTATTTCCATTTGTGAGTAGATCTTGAGACCTAGGGTCGTTATTCTAGTTAATTGGATATTGTAGCGCAATTACTTGGATTATGTAATGAATGTCTTCAAATTTCATCTATGCAATTTTTGCTTAATGCTTTTAATCTCTTGATCACAGATTAATTGTTATGATGGTCTAAATTGATACTCGACAGAGAGAAATTAGATTAGATCCTAATTGCATGGCTAACAATTGCTTGGAACACGAGAGTGAAAGAGAATTGTTAGAAATTGATTATCAAGTTGCTTAATGTCATACTATGATTAACTAAGGAGATTGACACATAAATTAGTTATGTTAGTATGAGATGTGGAGGAGCTTGAAAGAGAAATCCATTTGTAATTACTTCTAGATTTATGGGATTGTTGATTATTAGTTACATGCATCCATGTATTTGAGCTACAAATCCAAGAAAGCTAGATAACACCCTAGGTCAAGCCCCCCCTTAGTTGGATATTTTCATTTCATTATTACATGTTTATTTTTATTAATTCCTTTAGTTTTCGCACTATAATTCGAGTTGATCTTCTAAATAAAATTAAAACATGATGATTCTTGGTACTTAATGGAATTAATTCAATTTCCCTGAGGATTCGATACTCGGTATTACCTACCATTTTATATTACTTGTGACGACCTGTGCGCTTGCGAAAAATCACCTAACAGAAACATATATCCGATCTTGAGCCTAAAGCTCTGATACCAAATGTTATGAAACTCCCAGGAAATGTATCTAACAACCTTGCTGAAAAACAAGACCTTTAGATCTCAAATCTGAAAACCCCAAAACCGATTTGAAAATCAACCCAAGGAAAGTAAAAACCGGATTACCTTGTAGATCAAATATCTCAAGGCAAGAAACCTTGTTTGAAATTCGAATCACTCCACAGGCATGATTGATCAAGTCAAGCTTGAATGATTCTTAGCATGCAACCTAAACTACATAGAATTGCAAAGAAACTTAGCACTAGGCTAATGGAAAAGCACAAAGGCTCTTTTTACTACATTTCCAAGTTTTTTTTTACAAAGGAATTACATGGCATTATATAGCCTTAAAATTGAATCCTAGACCTTCCATGAGGCATTTCAAGAGTTGTAACATTCCAACATTATGACCATAATCAGCCATCATGTAAATGTAACCTAAAAAGTAACTAAAATGACATAAAACTGAAAATACAATCAAAAGGCACCATAAATCCGAAAATAGGAGTTTTCAATCAGCCAACTTGATGTTTGTAACCTCCCATGAATAAATGAAACCTCACTTGAAGTATCTTGAAGTCTTGTTCCATAAATGACGCTTTGACTTGTCTTCAATGAAGCTTGAGTGCATTTAATGAATCTCCATTTTGAAGCTTTTCTTTAGTTTTAGATAGTATGGTAGAATTCATATCATCCTCCCCTTCTTCAAGAGGATTTGGTGGAATATTTTTGTGTGACATTGCTGCAAAAACATGTTAATAAAACATAAAGGACCTCACAACACTCTTTTATGTGTTCACACTCATGAAAATTTAGGCCACTTGTGTTTGCACACATTTTCACTAATCACTCGGTATGAACTCGCATTCTCATCTCTCAATATTGGAAGTGAAAAAGCCAAGATAATTTTCAATTCTTGTAATTGGAAGCATATATCAAACAAGTTGAACCTCTACGAAGGATTCCAAATAAAAATTATGAAATGAGAGAAATAAATAGACAGAATGTGAGAATATGGAGGATGGAATTCTGTCAATATTGAATGCAAATGTATGGTGCTGAAGGTGATTTATAACACTTTGGAAAGTGGAAGACCGAATTTAAGACCATTGGCTAGACTTTAAACAAAGGAGTTACAATCTAAAACTAATGGCTGGAAAATTCAATGAGCAGAAATGTAACTGTCCATATTTAATGCATAACAGCAAACTCTTGCTTAAATTGAATATGTAACTGATCTAATCAGCAAGTGAAAAACCATATTAAAACACAATTTATGAATTTATAGCAATGCAATTCGGATCTATAAGGCTTTGGAGGCAAAAATGACAAGAACAAAACAAGAACACACATTCTCGGGTATAGCAGTTTTTCCAGAACAGATTGCAAAACTTTAGACGTTTCACCCTCAAGACAATTGAATTAGAAATCCATGAAGAAGGCAAACTTGTAGCTTAAACAAATATCTATAATATCATAGAAGACTTTAAGATGAAAAGACCTACGGAAATATGAGTTTTCGGAGAACTTACTTTATCAACCTCAAACACTCCAGCAGCAATCTTTTTAGGTGTAGACCGCTCAGATGGCCACTGATAGCTGTTGGTGGCCATATCCTCTAAAAGTGTGCGAGCGTTTTCCACGGTCTTGGACAACAGAGTCCCACCTGCAGTTGCATCAACAATCGTTTTTGTACTAGGAGTTAAACCATTATAAAACAACTGTACCTGAAGCCAATCGGGGTAACCATGCTGAGGACACTTCCTCAGTAGCTCTTTGAATCGCTCCCAAGCTTCGAACAGCTGCTCATCATATTTTTGTTGGTGTTGGGTTTTATGCCCTAAAACTCGTAGATAGTGAATGTAAACAAATTATATACTTGTATTTAATAAAGTGTTATTTAGTTTCTACAATAAAATGTTATTGTTAAATATTGCACTATTTGACCCTAATCCAATAAACTAGACATCCAAGGCTGTAATATGAGTCTTGAACTATATGTAGCGACATATGGGATCATTGTTCAAGAAACAGCCTAAAGGGTCTATAGTATAGGGATAAGACTGGGTGCCTTATCCTGGTGACACTATGGATACGGCCCACTTTGTATTTGATACAAACGCTGCGATCCAACGCGTTCGTGTAGGAGACATGCGAGTGGGGGTATCCTATGCAATGAGTTTGCATAAGACCGGACCGCGAAATAGTAACCACTAGTTATAACACCGTTAACTAGTTGGTTTTCTATTTCACTAGGACGACCGAGACAACTTAGTCTTAATCCTGAGTTGATTATGGACTCCTGCTCATGAGAGACTGTCCTTTGATTTGCATGGGTGAGAGTGGCCAATACGCCGACTCAATAAGCCTACCACTTTGGGGACAAGATCGAATGGGGAGCTGGGAACATAATCGTACAAGATGGAATTCACTCCTTCCCGACTTTAGGGAAGCAGATGAGTGTTCCCTTAAGTGGTTACTCCGAGTCTTGAACAAAGGGCCCTACCCTCTCAATGGCACGAGAGGGTTTTCTGTTTAAATGGTTGGACCATAAACAGATTGTTCATTAGAGGAGAATTGGTACTTAAGGAAATAGAGGTGACCCAAGGGTAAAACGGTAATTTGACCCAGCTGGTGTTACGGACACTCGTGAAGGACTAACTAGTCGATATTGGTCTAAGTTCCGTGGACACAGAAAATATGTCTGCAGTGAGAAGAGTGCAACTGTGAGTCTATAGTGGAATGTACACACAGTTAACGAATATTGATTATTATGGTTAATGAGTTTAACCAATTAATCTCACATCGTTGGAGCTTCTGATCTGCAGGTCCATAAGGTCCCACTGGTAGCTCGTAAAGTAATTTGAGGCAACTAAGTAATTAAATTGAAAATGTTCAATTTACTGAGGGAAATAAATATAATATATATTGATATATTATTATGAGAGAAATTAATATTTGAAGAAGTTCAAATATAAATTTATGGAAGATTGAAAGAATTAATTAATTTAAGTCCTAAAAGTGTTTGGGCAAAATTAATTAATTCAAGGCCGGAAATTAAATATGTGATATTTAATTTGGTGGTTAATTAATTAAAGAATTCATTAACCATGAATTAATCAATTATGTAAATAATTAATCACTTAAGGAAGTGATTAATCATTTATGGGAATGATCTAATTACTTATGGAAGAAATTAGTCATTTATGGAAAAGATTAATCAATTGGGAATTGATTGATCATGATTGATTAATTAAGGAATAAAGATTGAATCAATTTTGGAAAAGATTGATTTAATTGAATATTTTATTCATGGCCTCTCTTCTATAAATAGAACACTAGACCTAATTGGTCATGACACTTGACACTCTTGAAAGACAAGACCTAGAATTCTCTCTAGCCTCCCTCTTAGAGAAAGACTCCCACAAGTCTTTGGCCTCCTAGACTTAGAGACATACCGGTGTAACCTCTGTGGTTATTGTGTCAATCAAAGAAGAATTTCCAGCGAAGAATACCTTGAAGCGGCTGCTGCGTTTTCGTTCGTGGAGCTTCGTTGGCGAAGAACGGTCAAGTCTACAACGGAGGTTTGTAACGGTTCTTCCTCTTTTCTTTAGAAAAGTTTTAAAAATAAATTTAGATTTATTTTAGCATGTTTAAACCGATTTTACAGCGGCTTTAAAGTTAGTTTAAAGTTTTTGTTTGAGTTTTCGTAACGGTTTTTAATGTTAATTAATATACGGCGTAAGGTCCAATCGATGCGCTTCCGCTGCGTTGGGACTTTTATTCCCTTCAATCGGCATCAGAGCCATCGCTGTCCCTATTAATTAATTTTAAAAAGTTGCGATAGGCTCTAATAGGTGGGATTTATGCATATTGTATGTTCGGTTTGCATTGAACTGTTTGGGTTAATTTTATGGCCATAGATTTTATTTTTATGTGATTTTGATCATGTAAGGCCCGGTGTTTCGGGTATTTTATGTAAAATCGAGTCCTATGTAAGTCCGGGTCTAGAATAGGTTTTTATGAGATGAAAATCGGAGCAATCGTCGCTGAAATCGAGGCCGAAATCAGAAAAATCGTTGCTGTTTTGCCCAGAATCTGCCTCCAGACGCAACAGCGTCGGGACGCTCCTTCAACAGCGTCTCGACGCTGTCTCGATACCGAAGGCGCTCGGTAAGGAAAGCGCAAAGCGTCGGGACGCTACCTCAACAGCGTCTCGACGCTGTCTCGATTACGCAGGCGCCAGATATGGAAAACGCACAGCGTCGGGACGCTAATCTACACAGCGTCTCGACGCTGTCACGATAGAGGCGCGCACTAGGGTTTCAACAGGCGCGGTTCAAGCAAGGACGGTCCGGTTCGGACCGGTTCGGCTGGGCTGGGACCTATTTGGTCCGGTTCAGCCAATTTTTGGCATGGTTCGTGATTTTGGAGGCCGGTTCGAGGTGGTTCAGGGCGGTTCGTGCTGTCTAGGCCAATTCCGGAGCTGTACATGGATTTTTTAGGATAGAATTTAGCTAAATTAATGTAATTTAATGCTTTATTTTATCCTAGGGGCCAAAATTAACCGGTTCAATTGCTATTTATATGCTTTATGGATGTCATATAGATTATTTAATCCCACCTTAGGTTATAAACATGCTCATGCATTTTTTATATATTATAAATTGTTATAATGTATGTTTAAATGCATGGTTTTGTTTTCATATTTTTTAATATAAGTGTATATTAAATTATATGAAAAATTGGAAAGCATGAAGCATGTCATTACTTAAATTAAATATAAATAGTTATGTTTAATGTGATGAATGAAGCATGCTTGGTTGATTTTCTTGATTGGCTTATAATTGTTATAATAAAAGAAAATCAAAATTGCATGAAGCATGAAACATCCATAGTTAATAATATAATTGTTATATTATTCATGCAATTAGTGTGGTTTAATTATTTAATTTGAATGAGATTGTTGAATGAATTAAACCCTAGATTCTTGATTATAGGATTAATCATTAAAATTTGAAATAGTTCTTTATTATTAATGATTAGAAACCGTCAATCTATAATCAAGATTTGCATGCAAACATAAGATCATAGGATAAATTGGATTAATTTTAAATTGTTTAAAATTAATTAGACCTAGATCGATTTCTAATAGGATTAGAATCTTTTCTTACTTAGAATTAAAAATAGTTTTAGTTTACTAAGTAGGAAAAACATTGCTATGATTATAAGGGAACTCCACCGGTAATGTTCTGTCTAAGGCTGGGGGTATTTAAGTTGACGGTTTACGGAACACCTCCTACCTGGGAACTGACCTGGAATACCGGAGTTGAATTAATCATAGTTAAATGTTAGCATGCAATGTCACTAGGTTTATTAAAAGTGTTTAATGCACCTAGATCTTTAGAGTAAAGACCTTACATTACTGAGGTTATAAGGGAACTCTCTCGGTACAGTTCTGTCTAAGGTTGGGGGTATTTAAGTTGACGGTTTACGGAACACCTCCTACCTGGGAACTAACCGGATTGAGTTGAATTAACCATAGTAATGTTGACTAGCAATGTTGGGTTTATTAAAAGAAGTTTAATTCACCCAAAAGATTGCAGTTAAATCCTTTCCATAATTGTTATAATAGGATCAGACTTAGATAGATTGACTTAGCCGAATACTATCTAAGTTAAACAACCCTATATTAACCTTAGGACATTTTCAGTGGGAGGAAAATTACAAAACGAGATTTAAATCAAGTTTTGCTCCTACGTCCCTATGTTCACAACGTGAGATTCATGCTCGGCTTCGAGTCGCCCTAGGAGCGGCCTCCCTTCGGAAAGTGTTTGCATGGATCAATATCAAGGTGAATGGGAAAAATGTCTAGAGTAAGTGGGAGCGGGACACGTGTCAACGTATCCCTCGGTCTCCGCCCATAGTTCACACCGTGAGAGTCCTATGATCCGCCTGCAGGTTGCCCTGGCGCATCCATCCCTTCGGAGGGCCTGGTCATAGGATTCGGAACATCGTGAACTCCTGAAAAGGATAGGAGCTCTTAGGCTAATCACCAACAGTTGTCTTTCCCTTCGGTAGCCTGTTGGTGCGTGCCTCTGAGATCTGAAAGTGGGAGGGTTACACTTACAAGGATGAGTTAAAAGTGTTAACAAATCCTTGACCGAACAACGGTGGCTAATGTCTATAGGAATATGAGTTATTCTGGAATTAGAATTAGCTGAGAGGTGTCTCATTTCAAAGGAGGAGTACCTGATCACCCTTCGGTGGCTGGTATTCTAAACCTCTGAAACTTCGTTGCAAAACTAAATCGATAGTTTTAGGGTTCTGTGATTCTCTGGTTTGCTAAATTGATTGGATTGTATGCAATTGTTTGTATTGCTCTTGTAAAGGGTTAGTGCGATAAATAATCAAGTGATTTGTTATTTCAACAATTCAATGTTTTCATATGTGCATAGTCTTACGCTCATTTTATTAATAACGGTGATTACACAACAAATTTAAACGACTAATTTGTGGCCAATATTGTAAGATTAGTCTTGATAGAGAAATGTTCTCATGCCCAAAAATGTTTAATTCATTAAGAAGTGTTATTAATGAATGTGACATTGAGCCTTACTCAGTCAGGGAAGACCTGTCCAAAGACAGTAAATTCGATTTACTAGTCTTGGAAGCGTAATTTGTGAAGAATGATGATTCTACCCGAATACTTGATTCATAGTCACAAATTACGGTTGTTCTTCTTATTAAAAGGAATGAATTCCTGGCAATAGCTTCATGCTATTGAGATAACTCTCAAAATTTTGAATTAGAGAGGTTATCTTGACTGTAGCAATGGGGAACGTCAAGTTATTTTTTTTCCAGTGGGAGCAAATACATATTATTAGATAATGTGTATATAATTCCTAGAAATTTGATTTCTGTATCGTATTGGCTGGAACAATGTTACTCTTTACCTTTCTCTGCTAATGCAGTTCATTTCAAGAAAGGGAGTTAACTTTTGTTCAGCTGAACTGGAAAAATGACATAAACGTTTTTAAAGACTAATCAAGATTAAGGTAGTCATGAACACTGTGTTGCTTGTGGATGCTACCAATCAAAGAAATGAAAGGCAAAAGATTTCTCCTAAAGGAAATACCTTTCTTTGGTTCTTAAGGTGTTAGGCTAGTTATGATCTCAATATGATTGAGAGCTTAGTCTTGAGTATACTTCTAAGATAGTTAGAAGAACACTCTCTAATACCAATAAAGTCATGTCTTATGGACGATATGACTAATAGATCTTTTACTGGAAAAGAGATAAGAGAGCCAAAGAGCCCTTAGAGCTAGTACATTTGGATCTTTGAGGTCTAATATGTTAAAGCAGTGGGAGGGCATGAATAATTTATCTATATTATAGATAATTATGCAAGGTATGGGTATCTCAACCTAATGCAACTTAAGTCTAAAGCCCTTGAGAAATTCAAAATGGTTTGAGACAGAAGTTGGAAACTTGTTAGGTGAGTTGTTAAAAACACTTCGATCTGATCGAGGTGTAGAGTAGATGAGACTTGAGATTCCAAGACTATTTGATAGAACATGGAATTACATCTCAACTAAACCCGAAACACCTTAAGGAAACGGTGTATTAGATAGGAGAAATAGAATCCTATTGGATACGATTCAATTCATTATGAGCTATGCTCATTTGCCTGACTCGTTTTTTGGGTCATGCAGTGTTGACTGCAGCACATATTTCGAACAACGTTCCATCAAAAGTGTTTGTGAAACATCTTTTGAAATGTGGATAAGACGTAAAAGTAGTTTACGGGGGAGTCCAACACATGTGATTGTGTTAAACCCAAAAGAAATTGGAACATTGTTCAAATAATATACCTACTCGTAGGCTACCCCATGAAAACGAGAGATGTGAATTCTTCTTCAATCCGCAAGAGAATAAAGAATTTGTATCGACAAATGCTACATTCTCAGAAGAAGACCACATAAGAAATAATAAGCCACAAAAATAAGATCGTTTTAAGTAAATTAACTGATGAAGTTACAAAATATCAACAAGAGTTGTTGATAAGGGAACAAGGGTTGTTGATGATGTTGGACCTTTAACAAGAGTTCATAAGGCCAATACAACTGGTTAGTTACATCTATCTCAAAGAGTTGAGAGTGCCTCAATATAGTGGGAGGATTGTCCTACAATCTGACCATTACATGGGCTTAATTGAAGCCCAGATCATCAAACCTGATGATGATTTAGAGGATTCATTGTCTTAGAGCAAGGCAATAAATGATGTTAACAAGAACCAATTGGATTAAAGCGATGGATCCGGAATTGAAATATGTGATTTCAATTCCATCTAGAATCTTGTAGATCTATCTAATGGGGTAACACCAATGGATTACAAATGAATCTACAAGAAGAAACGAGACATAATCTTATGGTTAGACTTATGGCAAAAGGGTTATACCTAGAGACAGGGGACTGTAAGAAAGTCTTATCTCCTGTCGTCATGTTGAAGTCTATTAGAACTTTTGTCCATTTAGAATGGATGTCAAGACTACACTTTTGAATGGTAATCTTGAGAAGAGTATCTACATGTCTCAAGCAGAATGATTCATTTAGCAAGATCAGAAGCAAAAAGGGGTTTGCAAGCTTAAGTGATCCATTCATGGGTTGACCTAAGCAATTCGATCTTGGAATATAAGATTTGATACTGTGATCAAATCTTTTGGCTTTAATCAAGAATATTGATGAATCTTGTCTTTACAAGAAGATCGTCAATGGTTCAGTAACTTTATTAGTGTTGTATGTAATTGATATCCTAATCATTGGGAATGATGTAGGTTATCTTATTATTGACTAGTAAAATAAGCTAGTAGCTCAATTCCAAATGAAAATTTGGGAGAAGCTAAGTTTGTTCTTCGGATCAAAATCGTTAGGAACGGTAAGAACAAAAAGCTAGCATTGTCTCAAGTGTCTTATATCTACGAGATGTTAGATGCAGAATTCCAAGAAGGGTTCTCTACCTTTCAGGCGTGGAATTCATTTTGTCTAAGAAACGGTTTCCTGAGACACCTCAAGAAGTTGAGGACATGAGACGAATGACCTATGCAATAGGGATTGTCAGTAAGTACCAATCTAATCCAAGATTTGATCATTGGAAAACCGTTATGAATATCCTCAAGTATCTGAGGAGAAAGATGAACTATATGCTCGTGTATAGGACTAAGGATTTGATCCTTACAGGATACACTGACATGGATTTTAAGACTGATAAGGATATATGTCTGACATAAAGGATGGCTAGCGGACCAATTCCAAATGAAAGATTTTGGAAAGGTCGAATATGTTCTTGGAATCCTAATAGTCTGGGATCGGAAGAACAAAACGCTAGCCCTGTCTCAAGCAACGTATATTGACAACATGTTGTCCCAATATTCGATGCAGAACTCCAAGAATGACTTATTGTATTTCAAGCATGGGGTTCACTTGTCTAAGGAATAGTGTCCTAAGACACCTCAAGAGATTAAGAATATGAGACAGATTTCCTAGACCTCCGTTGTGAGCAGCATAATGTATGCAATGCTCTGCACAAGGCCTGACATCTGTGATGATGTAGGGATAGTCAGCACATATCAATCAGTATCCATGGTCAAACTTTACAAAGGAGCTATAATGTGGCATAATTACAGTCTTGACCATATAAGCCAAAAAATATAGTTGCTTATGAAGCAGCGATAGAGATTGTAAGACTTAGAAAGTTCTTGACTGATTTGGAATGTGTTCCAAATGTGAACTTGCCCATCAGACTTTATAGTAATACAGTGGTGTTGTGGCAAATTCATAAGAACTTTCCAACCCAAGACAAGCACACACACATTGAATTAAATTGAAATATTCACGAAGACTCTCTCGGCTAAAGGGTATGAGGGTCATCTAGAAGGTCTAGGTCTACGAGTTATGTACAAAGATGAAATCTAGGGCAAGTGGGAGAAATGTAATGGGTATAATGATACCATTAATGGGTATAGTGATACCATCATACAATGGGTATAGTGATACCAATGGGTATAGTGATGCCCTAGTTTATTGTATTTGTACATTGTACATGTTTTATACATGTATTTGTACACCCACTATTGAATAGATTGTTGTACATCCCACTAAACTAGAGTTTTAGTTCAAGTGGGAGTTTGTTGGGTTTTATGCCCTAAAACTCGTAGATAGTGAATGTAAACAAATTATATACTTGTATTTAATAAAGTGTTATTTAGTTTCTACAATAAAATGTTATTGTTAAATATTGCACTATTTGACCCTAATCCAATAAACTAGACATCCAAGGCTGTAATATGAGTCTTGAACTATATGTAGCGACATATGGGATCATTGTTCAAGAAACAGCCTAAAGGGTCTATAGTATAGGGATAAGACTGGGTGCCTTATCCTGGTGACACTATGGATACGGCCCACTTTGTATTTGATACAAACGCTGCGATCCAACGCGTTCGTGTAGGAGACATGCGAGTGGGGGTATCCTATGCAATGAGTTTGCATAAGACCGGACCGCGAAATAGTAACCACTAGTTATAACACCGTTAACTAGTTGGTTTTCTATTTCACTAGGACGACCGAGACAACTTAGTCTTAATCCTGAGTTGATTATGGACTCCTGCTCATGAGAGACTGTCCTTTGATTTGCATGGGTGAGAGTGGCCAATACGCCGACTCAATAAGCCTACCACTTTGGGGACAAGATCGAATGGGGAGCTGGGAACATAATCGTACAAGATGGAATTCACTCCTTCCCGACTTTAGGGAAGCAGATGAGTGTTCCCTTAAGTGGTTACTCCGAGTCTTGAACAAAGGGCCCTACCCTCTCAATGGCACGAGAGGGTTTTCTGTTTAAATGGTTGGACCATAAACAGATTGTTCATTAGAGGAGAATTGGTACTTAAGGAAATAGAGGTGACCCAAGGGTAAAACGGTAATTTGACCCAGCTGGTGTTACGGACACTCGTGAAGGACTAACTAGTCGATATTGGTCTAAGTTCCGTGGACACAGAAAATATGTCTGCAGTGAGAAGAGTGCAACTGTGAGTCTATAGTGGAATGTACACACAGTTAACGAATATTGATTATTATGGTTAATGAGTTTAACCAATTAATCTCACATCGTTGGAGCTTCTGATCTGCAGGTCCATAAGGTCCCACTGGTAGCTCGTAAAGTAATTTGAGGCAACTAAGTAATTAAATTGAAAATGTTCAATTTACTGAGGGAAATAAATATAATATATATTGATATATTATTATGAGAGAAATTAATATTTGAAGAAGTTCAAATATAAATTTATGGAAGATTGAAAGAATTAATTAATTTAAGTCCTAAAAGTGTTTGGGCAAAATTAATTAATTCAAGGCCGGAAATTAAATATGTGATATTTAATTTGGTGGTTAATTAATTAAAGAATTCATTAACCATGAATTAATCAATTATGTAAATAATTAATCACTTAAGGAAGTGATTAATCATTTATGGGAATGATCTAATTACTTATGGAAGAAATTAGTCATTTATGGAAAAGATTAATCAATTGGGAATTGATTGATCATGATTGATTAATTAAGGAATAAAGATTGAATCAATTTTGGAAAAGATTGATTTAATTGAATATTTTATTCATGGCCTCTCTTCTATAAATAGAACACTAGACCTAATTGGTCATGACACTTGACACTCTTGAAAGACAAGACCTAGAATTCTCTCTAGCCTCCCTCTTAGAGAAAGACTCCCACAAGTCTTTGGCCTCCTAGACTTAGAGACATACCGGTGTAACCTCTGTGGTTATTGTGTCAATCAAAGAAGAATTTCCAGCGAAGAATACCTTGAAGCGGCTGCTGCGTTTTCGTTCGTGGAGCTTCGTTGGCGAAGAACGGTCAAGTCTACAACGGAGGTTTGTAACGGTTCTTCCTCTTTTCTTTAGAAAAGTTTTAAAAATAAATTTAGATTTATTTTAGCATGTTTAAACCGATTTTACAGCGGCTTTAAAGTTAGTTTAAAGTTTTTGTTTGAGTTTTCGTAACGGTTTTTAATGTTAATTAATATACGGCGTAAGGTCCAATCGATGCGCTTCCGCTGCGTTGGGACTTTTATTCCCTTCAATCGGCATCAGAGCCATCGCTGTCCCTATTAATTAATTTTAAAAAGTTGCGATAGGCTCTAATAGGTGGGATTTATGCATATTGTATGTTCGGTTTGCATTGAACTGTTTGGGTTAATTTTATGGCCATAGATTTTATTTTTATGTGATTTTGATCATGTAAGGCCCGGTGTTTCGGGTATTTTATGTAAAATCGAGTCCTATGTAAGTCCGGGTCTAGAATAGGTTTTTATGAGATGAAAATCGGAGCAATCGTCGCTGAAATCGAGGCCGAAATCAGAAAAATCGTTGCTGTTTTGCCCAGAATCTGCCTCCAGACGCAACAGCGTCGGGACGCTCCTTCAACAGCGTCTCGACGCTGTCTCGATACCGAAGGCGCTCGGTAAGGAAAGCGCAAAGCGTCGGGACGCTACCTCAACAGCGTCTCGACGCTGTCTCGATTACGCAGGCGCCAGATATGGAAAACGCACAGCGTCGGGACGCTAATCTACACAGCGTCTCGACGCTGTCACGATAGAGGCGCGCACTAGGGTTTCAACAGGCGCGGTTCAAGCAAGGACGGTCCGGTTCGGACCGGTTCGGCTGGGCTGGGACCTATTTGGTCCGGTTCAGCCAATTTTTGGCATGGTTCGTGATTTTGGAGGCCGGTTCGAGGTGGTTCAGGGCGGTTCGTGCTGTCTAGGCCAATTCCGGAGCTGTACATGGATTTTTTAGGATAGAATTTAGCTAAATTAATGTAATTTAATGCTTTATTTTATCCTAGGGGCCAAAATTAACCGGTTCAATTGCTATTTATATGCTTTATGGATGTCATATAGATTATTTAATCCCACCTTAGGTTATAAACATGCTCATGCATTTTTTATATATTATAAATTGTTATAATGTATGTTTAAATGCATGGTTTTGTTTTCATATTTTTTAATATAAGTGTATATTAAATTATATGAAAAATTGGAAAGCATGAAGCATGTCATTACTTAAATTAAATATAAATAGTTATGTTTAATGTGATGAATGAAGCATGCTTGGTTGATTTTCTTGATTGGCTTATAATTGTTATAATAAAAGAAAATCAAAATTGCATGAAGCATGAAACATCCATAGTTAATAATATAATTGTTATATTATTCATGCAATTAGTGTGGTTTAATTATTTAATTTGAATGAGATTGTTGAATGAATTAAACCCTAGATTCTTGATTATAGGATTAATCATTAAAATTTGAAATAGTTCTTTATTATTAATGATTAGAAACCGTCAATCTATAATCAAGATTTGCATGCAAACATAAGATCATAGGATAAATTGGATTAATTTTAAATTGTTTAAAATTAATTAGACCTAGATCGATTTCTAATAGGATTAGAATCTTTTCTTACTTAGAATTAAAAATAGTTTTAGTTTACTAAGTAGGAAAAACATTGCTATGATTATAAGGGAACTCCACCGGTAATGTTCTGTCTAAGGCTGGGGGTATTTAAGTTGACGGTTTACGGAACACCTCCTACCTGGGAACTGACCTGGAATACCGGAGTTGAATTAATCATAGTTAAATGTTAGCATGCAATGTCACTAGGTTTATTAAAAGTGTTTAATGCACCTAGATCTTTAGAGTAAAGACCTTACATTACTGAGGTTATAAGGGAACTCTCTCGGTACAGTTCTGTCTAAGGTTGGGGGTATTTAAGTTGACGGTTTACGGAACACCTCCTACCTGGGAACTAACCGGATTGAGTTGAATTAACCATAGTAATGTTGACTAGCAATGTTGGGTTTATTAAAAGAAGTTTAATTCACCCAAAAGATTGCAGTTAAATCCTTTCCATAATTGTTATAATAGGATCAGACTTAGATAGATTGACTTAGCCGAATACTATCTAAGTTAAACAACCCTATATTAACCTTAGGACATTTTCAGTGGGAGGAAAATTACAAAACGAGATTTAAATCAAGTTTTGCTCCTACGTCCCTATGTTCACAACGTGAGATTCATGCTCGGCTTCGAGTCGCCCTAGGAGCGGCCTCCCTTCGGAAAGTGTTTGCATGGATCAATATCAAGGTGAATGGGAAAAATGTCTAGAGTAAGTGGGAGCGGGACACGTGTCAACGTATCCCTCGGTCTCCGCCCATAGTTCACACCGTGAGAGTCCTATGATCCGCCTGCAGGTTGCCCTGGCGCATCCATCCCTTCGGAGGGCCTGGTCATAGGATTCGGAACATCGTGAACTCCTGAAAAGGATAGGAGCTCTTAGGCTAATCACCAACAGTTGTCTTTCCCTTCGGTAGCCTGTTGGTGCGTGCCTCTGAGATCTGAAAGTGGGAGGGTTACACTTACAAGGATGAGTTAAAAGTGTTAACAAATCCTTGACCGAACAACGGTGGCTAATGTCTATAGGAATATGAGTTATTCTGGAATTAGAATTAGCTGAGAGGTGTCTCATTTCAAAGGAGGAGTACCTGATCACCCTTCGGTGGCTGGTATTCTAAACCTCTGAAACTTCGTTGCAAAACTAAATCGATAGTTTTAGGGTTCTGTGATTCTCTGGTTTGCTAAATTGATTGGATTGTATGCAATTGTTTGTATTGCTCTTGTAAAGGGTTAGTGCGATAAATAATCAAGTGATTTGTTATTTCAACAATTCAATGTTTTCATATGTGCATAGTCTTACGCTCATTTTATTAATAACGGTGATTACACAACAAATTTAAACGACTAATTTGTGGCCAATATTGTAAGATTAGTCTTGATAGAGAAATGTTCTCATGCCCAAAAATGTTTAATTCATTAAGAAGTGTTATTAATGAATGTGACATTGAGCCTTACTCAGTCAGGGAAGACCTGTCCAAAGACAGTAAATTCGATTTACTAGTCTTGGAAGCGTAATTTGTGAAGAATGATGATTCTACCCGAATACTTGATTCATAGTCACAAATTACGGTTGTTCTTCTTATTAAAAGGAATGAATTCCTGGCAATAGCTTCATGCTATTGAGATAACTCTCAAAATTTTGAATTAGAGAGGTTATCTTGACTGTAGCAATGGGGAACGTCAAGTTATTTTTTTCCAGTGGGAGCAAATACATATTATTAGATAATGTGTATATAATTCCTAGAAATTTGATTTCTGTATCGTATTGGCTGGAACAATGTTACTCTTTACCTTTCTCTGCTAATGCAGTTCATTTCAAGAAAGGGAGTTAACTTTTGTTCAGCTGAACTGGAAAAATGACATAAACGTTTTTAAAGACTAATCAAGATTAAGGTAGTCATGAACACTGTGTTGCTTGTGGATGCTACCAATCAAAGAAATGAAAGGCAAAAGATTTCTCCTAAAGGAAATACCTTTCTTTGGTTCTTAAGGTGTTAGGCTAGTTATGATCTCAATATGATTGAGAGCTTAGTCTTGAGTATACTTCTAAGATAGTTAGAAGAACACTCTCTAATACCAATAAAGTCATGTCTTATGGACGATATGACTAATAGATCTTTTACTGGAAAAGAGATAAGAGAGCCAAAGAGCCCTTAGAGCTAGTACATTTGGATCTTTGAGGTCTAATATGTTAAAGCAGTGGGAGGGCATGAATAATTTATCTATATTATAGATAATTATGCAAGGTATGGGTATCTCAACCTAATGCAACTTAAGTCTAAAGCCCTTGAGAAATTCAAAATGGTTTGAGACAGAAGTTGGAAACTTGTTAGGTGAGTTGTTAAAAACACTTCGATCTGATCGAGGTGTAGAGTAGATGAGACTTGAGATTCCAAGACTATTTGATAGAACATGGAATTACATCTCAACTAAACCCGAAACACCTTAAGGAAACGGTGTATTAGATAGGAGAAATAGAATCCTATTGGATACGATTCAATTCATTATGAGCTATGCTCATTTGCCTGACTCGTTTTTGGGGTCATGCAGTGTTGACTGCAGCACATATTTCGAACAACGTTCCATCAAAAGTGTTTGTGAAACATCTTTTGAAATGTGGATAAGACGTAAAAGTAGTTTACGGGGGAGTCCAACACATGTGATTGTGTTAAACCCAAAAGAAATTGGAACATTGTTCAAATAATATACCTACTCGTAGGCTACCCCATGAAAACGAGAGATGTGAATTCTTCTTCAATCCGCAAGAGAATAAAGAATTTGTATCGACAAATGCTACATTCTCAGAAGAAGACCACATAAGAAATAATAAGCCACAAAAATAAGATCGTTTTAAGTAAATTAACTGATGAAGTTACAAAATATCAACAAGAGTTGTTGATAAGGGAACAAGGGTTGTTGATGATGTTGGACCTTTAACAAGAGTTGTTGATAAGGCCAATACAACTGGTTAGTTACATCTATCTCAAAGAGTTGAGAGTGCCTCAATATAGTGGGAGGATTGTCCTACAATCTGACCATTACATGGGCTTAATTGAAGCCCAGATCATCAAACCTGATGATGATTTAGAGGATTCATTGTCTTAGAGCAAGGCAATAAATGATGTTAACAAGAACCAATTGGATTAAAGCGATGGATCCGGAATTGAAATATGTGATTTCAATTCCATCTAGAATCTTGTAGATCTATCTAATGGGGTAACACCAATGGATTACAAATGAATCTACAAGAAGAAACGAGACATAATCTTATGGTTAGACTTATGGCAAAAGGGTTATACCTAGAGACAGGGGACTGTAAGAAAGTCTTATCTCCTGTCGTCATGTTGAAGTCTATTAGAACTTTTGTCCATTTAGAATGGATGTCAAGACTACACTTTTGAATGGTAATCTTGAGAAGAGTATCTACATGTCTCAAGCAGAATGATTCATTTAGCAAGATCAGAAGCAAAAAGGGGTTTGCAAGCTTAAGTGATCCATTCATGGGTTGACCTAAGCAATTCGATCTTGGAATATAAGATTTGATACTGTGATCAAATCTTTTGGCTTTAATCAAGAATATTGATGAATCTTGTCTTTACAAGAAGATCGTCAATGGTTCAGTAACTTTATTAGTGTTGTATGTAATTGATATCCTAATCATTGGGAATGATGTAGGTTATCTTATTATTGACTAGTAAAATAAGCTAGTAGCTCAATTCCAAATGAAAATTTGGGAGAAGCTAAGTTTGTTCTTCGGATCAAAATCGTTAGGAACGGTAAGAACAAAAAGCTAGCATTGTCTCAAGTGTCTTATATCTACGAGATGTTAGATGCAGAATTCCAAGAAGGGTTCTCTACCTTTCAGGCGTGGAATTCATTTTGTCTAAGAAACGGTTTCCTGAGACACCTCAAGAAGTTGAGGACATGAGACGAATGACCTATGCAATAGGGATTGTCAGTAAGTACCAATCTAATCCAAGATTTGATCATTGGAAAACCGTTATGAATATCCTCAAGTATCTGAGGAGAAAGATGAACTATATGCTCGTGTATAGGACTAAGGATTTGATCCTTACAGGATACACTGACATGGATTTTAAGACTGATAAGGATATATGTCTGACATAAAGGATGGCTAGCGGACCAATTCCAAATGAAAGATTTTGGAAAGGTCGAATATGTTCTTGGAATCCTAATAGTCTGGGATCGGAAGAACAAAACGCTAGCCCTGTCTCAAGCAACGTATATTGACAACATGTTGTCCCAATATTCGATGCAGAACTCCAAGAATGACTTATTGTATTTCAAGCATGGGGTTCACTTGTCTAAGGAATAGTGTCCTAAGACACCTCAAGAGATTAAGAATATGAGACAGATTTCCTAGACCTCCGTTGTGAGCAGCATAATGTATGCAATGCTCTGCACAAGGCCTGACATCTGTGATGATGTAGGGATAGTCAGCACATATCAATCAGTATCCATGGTCAAACTTTACAAAGGAGCTATAATGTGGCATAATTACAGTCTTGACCATATAAGCCAAAAAATATAGTTGCTTATGAAGCAGCGATAGAGATTGTAAGACTTAGAAAGTTCTTGACTGATTTGGAATGTGTTCCAAATGTGAACTTGCCCATCAGACTTTATAGTAATACAGTGGTGTTGTGGCAAATTCATAAGAACTTTCCAACCCAAGACAAGCACACACACATTGAATTAAATTGAAATATTCACGAAGACTCTCTCGGCTAAAGGGTATGAGGGTCATCTAGAAGGTCTAGGTCTACGAGTTATGTACAAAGATGAAATCTAGGGCAAGTGGGAGAAATGTAATGGGTATAATGATACCATTAATGGGTATAGTGATACCATCATACAATGGGTATAGTGATACCAATGGGTATAGTGATGCCCTAGTTTATTGTATTTGTACATTGTACATGTTTTATACATGTATTTGTACACCCACTATTGAATAGATTGTTGTACATCCCACTAAACTAGAGTTTTAGTTCAAGTGGGAGTTTGTTGGGTTTTATGCCCTAAAACTCGTAGATAGTGAATGTAAACAAATTATATACTTGTATTTAATAAAGTGTTATTTAGTTTCTACAATAAAATGTTATTGTTAAATATTGCACTATTTGACCCTAATCCAATAAACTAGACATCCAAGGCTGTAATATGAGTCTTGAACTATATGTAGCGACATATGGGATCATTGTTCAAGAAACAGCCTAAAGGGTCTATAGTATAGGGATAAGACTGGGTGCCTTATCCTGGTGACACTATGGATACGACCCACTTTGTATTTGATACAAACGCTGCGATCCAACGTGTTCGTGTAGGAGACATGCGAGTGGGGGTATCCTATGCAATGAGTTTGCATAAGACCGGACCGCGAAATAGTAACCACTAGTTATAACACCGTTAACTAGTTGGTTTTCTATTTCACTAGGACGACCGAGACAACTTAGTCTTAATCCTGAGTTGATTATGGACTCCTGCTCATGAGAGACTGTCCTTTGATTTGCATGGGTGAGAGTGGCCAATACGCCGACTCAATAAGCCTACCACTTTGGGGACAAGATCGAATGGGGAGCTGGGAACATAATCGTACAAGATGGAATTCACTCCTTCCCGACTTTAGGGAAGCAGATGAGTGTTCCCTTAAGTGGTTACTCCGAGTCTTGAACAAAGGGCCCTACCCTCTCAATGGCACGAGAGGGTTTTCTGTTTAAATGGTTGGACCATAAACAGATTGTTCATTAGAGGAGAATTGGTACTTAAGGAAATAGAGGTGACCCAAGGGTAAAACGGTAATTTGACCCAGCTGGTGTTACGGACACTCGTGAAGGACTAACTAGTCGATATTGGTCTAAGTTCCGTGGACACAGAAAATATGTCTGCAGTGAGAAGAGTGCAACTGTGAGTCTATAGTGGAATGTACACACAGTTAACGAATATTGATTATTATGGTTAATGAGTTTAACCAATTAATCTCACATCGTTGGAGCTTCTGATCTGCAGGTCCATAAGGTCCCACATAAGGTCCCACTGGTAGCTCGTAAAGTAATTTGAGGCAACTAAGTAATTAAATTGAAAATGTTCAATTTACTGAGGGAAATAAATATAATATATATTGATATATTATTATGAGAGAAATTAATATTTGAAGAAGTTCAAATATAAATTTATGGAAGATTGAAAGAATTAATTAATTTAAGTCCTAAAAGTGTTTGGGCAAAATTAATTAATTCAAGGCCGGAAATTAAATATGTGATATTTAATTTGGTGGTTAATTAATTAAAGAATTCATTAACCATGAATTAATCAATTATGTAAATAATTAATCACTTAAGGAAGTGATTAATCATTTATGGGAATGATCTAATTACTTATGGAAGAAATTAGTCATTTATGGAAAAGATTAATCAATTGGGAATTGATTGATCATGATTGATTAATTAAGGAATAAAGATTGAATCAATTTTGGAAAAGATTGATTTAATTGAATATTTTATTCATGGTCTCTCTTCTATAAATAGAACACTAGACCTAATTGGTCATGACACTTGACACTCTTGAAAGACAAGACCTAGAATTCTCTCTAGCCTCCCTCTTAGAGAAAGACTCCCACAAGTCTTTGGCCTCCTAGACTTAGAGACATACCGGTGTAACCTCTGTGGTTATTGTGTCAATCAAAGAAGAATTTCCAGCGAAGAATACCTTGAAGCGGCTGCTGCGTTTTCGTTCGTGGAGCTTCGTTGGCGAAGAACGGTCAAGTCTACAACGGAGGTTTGTAACGGTTCTTCCTCTTTTCTTTAGAAAAGTTTTAAA
Source organism: Luffa acutangula (assembly GCA_036850905.1). NCBI lineage: Eukaryota > Viridiplantae > Streptophyta > Magnoliopsida > Cucurbitales > Cucurbitaceae > Luffa > Luffa acutangula. The sequence goes on along the minus strand of CM072092.1, from coordinate 20,535,825 downwards.
AATAAATTTAGATTTATTTTAGCATGTTTAAACCGATTTTACAGCGGCTTTAAAGTTAGTTTAAAGTTTTTGTTTGAGTTTTCGTAACGGTTTTTAATGTTAATTAATATACGGCGTAAGGTCCAATCGATGCGCTTCCGCTGCGTTGGGACTTTTATTCCCTTCAGTTGGAATGTCCCAATCTCGGTCCTCAGCTTGACCGTCTTTGCAGGAGGGAAAAATTTCTTTAAAAAGGCCTGGACCAAAGCATCCCAAGTGGTGATGCTCCCAGGGGTAATAGACTGCAACCAATCATGTGCTTTATCCTGCAAAAAAAAGGGAAATAAACGTAAGCGAATAGCATCCTCAGAGACACCATTAATCTTTACCGTCCCACAAATATCCAAGAATGATTTAAGATGAGAATTTGGATCCTCGGTGGGTGATCCTCTGTATGCACAGTCTCGAGCCATCTGAATGAGGCCGGTCTTCAGCTCAAAGTTGTTGGCATTAATCGGGGCATAGACAATTCCCGATTGATGTCCCTGAAACACAGGCTGAAAATAATCTCTAATAGGCCTAGGCTCCTCAGGTGGATTTTGATCTGCCATTTGAATAATTTCTCTATTTTCCCTTCGAAGCCTAAGAATTGTTCTTTCGATCTCGGGATCAAATAATGCTAAAATTAAATCTTTATCCCTACGCATAAACAAACAAAACTGCCCTAAAAAAAAAAGAAAACAATTATGGAATGAAATAAAGAAAAGGAAACAACTAATCTAAATATGGAAAATATAATCTAGAAAAGGAAACAAAGTAACCTAATATGGAATGCAAAAATAAATATGGCAAAATGCAACTAAGGAAACTAATCTAGAGAGGAAAAACAAGGACAAATAAAGAAAAGATTACTCAACTAAAAGAAAACTAACCTAGAAAATCAAATATGGAAAGAAAAACAAATAAGGAAAAAAAATGCAATAAACTAAAAAGGTAAAAATACACCCTAAATTAAGATCAAGCAATTTTTCCACAATATCAATCTAGCTAAATGTGCCAATCCCCGGCAACGGCGCCAAAAACTTAATGTGGACTTTTCCTAACCGCAAGCGCACGAGTCAAGTAATAATATAGTGAATAGTAAATTCGAATGTCGTCCTCTGGATTGGATTTTTAAGCAAATTAAGTACTATGAATAATCTCGCTCAATTTTATTTAGGGATTAAAAAGTGATGAATGAATGATAATAAAGCCAAATCAAAGCAAGTAAAAAGAATGAAATTTCAATTGGGAAAACTACTTAGGGAATTGATTTCGCCGATTTAGTTTAGGATTGATTTTAAGGAATAAGTTATTATGCACAATGGAATTATGAGCCAAAGACCCTTTAATCACAAATACCTCTCCCGAGTATAATTGATTCTCATGCAAATTAACCAACTTGATATCCCTATCTAAGTTTATTAACATGCAAGGCAATGAGATCTTTAAACCAATTCTAAAGTTAATCTAAAACCGTCATGAATTAGAAAGTAAACTTTATTCATGCAATCTTGAGTAAGTCTAGATCAAATCCCCTCTCCCAAGCTAGATTCGAAACTTAAATCATCCAACTAATGGCCAATTAATTGAAAGCATTAAATCAAGATTACAAACACAATAACATTGCACAACTTAAACCATAAATCAATCCATAAACTTAATCAACTACATCAATCCCTAAGCTACAAGTTTAGCTACTCATGAATGAAAATACAATCTCAACTAAACATATGAAAGCCATAAATCTAACTAAAGGAAGAAAAGGGAAAAGAAAACTCAATGTAGGTCGAGTCCCGACGTCCCCGTCACGATCCCCACGAACAATGGGTTGATTTCCAAGTCTCCCCCTTTGTTTCAGCCTCCAAAGTGCTCTGTTCTGCTCTGTTTACGGCTCCAAAAGGTCCCAAATCGAACTCCCCAAAAACCTAGCCGAAAATAAGCTTTTATTCTGATTTTTCGTCTTAGCGTCGCGACGCTGCCTCTTATACGCGCGCTCTGAATAAGGAAAAACGGTAGCGTCGGGACGCTTCCTATCATAGCATCTCGACGCTGTGAGCTTTACGCGCCTAATCTGATATGGAATGTGAGCGTCGAGACGCTCAAGAGCTAGCGTCTCGACGCTAGCCTGCTGTTGACCGAGATTTGACTTTTTTCCACTTTTACTCTTTTCATTCCGATGCATCTTTTCACGCCCCGAGCACCCGATTAACTCTAATATGACATTATAGCTCCAATCAACCATTTCCTACAAAATAAACAATAAAGCACAATAAAATGGCCCAAACATCATAAAAGACTAGCTAAATTAAATCAGTAAAGATAGCTAGCTCTGCTCGCTATCAAGTCGCCCTAGGAGCGGCCTCCCTTCGGAAAGTGTTTGCATGGATCAATAACAAGGTGAATGGGAAAAATGTCTAGAGTAAGTGGGAGCGGGACATGTGTCAACGTATCCCTCGGTCTCCACCCCTAGTTCACACCGTGAGAGTCCTATGATCCGCCTGCAGGTTGTCTTGCCGCAACCATCCCTTCGGAGGGCCTGATCATAGGATTCGGAACACCGTGAACTCCTGAATAGGATAAGGTCACTTAGGCTAATCACCAACAGTTGTCTTTCCCTTCGGTAGCCTGTTGGTGCGTGCCTCTGAGATCTGAAAGTGGGAGGGTTACACTTACGGGGATGAGTTAAATGTGTTAACTAACCCTTGACCGAACAACGGTAACTAAACGCTGACGGAATATGAGTTATTCTTGTGTTAGAGTTTGGTTGAGATTGTCTCAATTCAGAGGAGGATTAGTTGACCACCCTTCGGTGGCTGTTGTTCTAAACCTTTGAAGTATCGTTGCAAAAACTAAATCAATAGTTTTATAGGGTTTCTTTGATTGCTTATTTGTTTTTGCAGAATTTGATTGGATTTTTTGTGATGGGTTAGTGCAATTAATAATACAAGTAATTTGTTACTTCAGCAATTATATAATAATTTTATGTGTATTGTCTTACGTCACTTTATGAATAACGGTAATACAACAGGCTTAAATGACAAATTGTGGTAAATAAGTCTAGGATTATTCTTAACTGAGGAATGTCCTCATGCCCCATATGTTTAATCCATTAAGAATTGTTCTTGATGAATATGACATAGAACCTTGCTTAGCAAAAGGAGAACTTGTTCAAGACTGTAATTTTTCATTTACTTGTCTTGAAAACGTGATTAGTGAAGAATAGTGATTCTCCCTGAATACTTGATTCAGGGGCCACAAATCACGTGTGTTCTACTTTTAAAGGAATAAGTTCCTGGCAAGAGCTTGCTGCTTGTGTAATAACTCTCAAAGTTAGAATTAGAGAGGTTATTTTAGCTATATCAGTGGGGAACATTAAGTTATTTTTCTCAGTGGGAGAAAATACATATTATTAGATAATGTGTATGTAATTCCTAAGATAAAAAGAAATTTGATTTCTGTGTCTTATTTGCTGGAACAATGTTACTCTTTACCTTTCTCTGCTAACGCAGTTTTGTTTCAATAAAGGGAGTTGACATTTGTTTAGCTTTACTGAAAAGTAACCTAAATGTTTTAAGACTAATCAATAGTAAAGCAGTCATGAACACTGGGTTGTTTAAGACTGCTATTACTCAATGTGAAAAGAGGCAAAGGATTTCTCCTAAAGGAAAATACCTTTCTTTGGTTCTAAGGTAGACCATATTAATCTCAATTTGATTGGGAGACTGGTCAAGAGTGAACTTCTAAGCGAGTTAGAAGATGACTCTCTACTACCTTGCAAGTCATGCCTTGTGGGCAAAATGACTGATAGATCTTTTACTGGAAAAGATCTAAGAGCCAAAAAGCCCTTGGAGCTGGTACATTTGGATCCTTGTGGTTCAATATGTTAAAGCAGTGGGAGGGCATGAATAATTCATCTCTTTTGGATGATTATTCAAAGGTATGAGTATCTTTACCTAATGCAACTTAAGTCTATAGCTCTTGAGATATTCGAAGGGGCTTAGGACTGAAGTTGGAAACTTGTTAGGTGAGATGATAAAAACACTTCGATCTGATCAAAGTGTTAAGTATAGGGATTTGAGATTCCAAAACTATTTGATAGTACATGGGATCACACCTTAAATCTCATATAGGAGAAATAGAACCCTACTGGATATGGTTCATTCCATGTTGAGTTATGCTAAATTGTTTGGCTCGTTTTGGGGTCATGTAGTGTTGACTGCATTGCATACTGTAGTAGGCAACCCCAAAGGAAACGAGAAGTTGATACTTCTTCAATTCACAAGAGAATAAAGAATTTGTATCGACAAATGCTAAATTCTCAGAAGAAGTTCACATAAAAAAAATCATAAACCACATAGTAAAGTCGATTTAAGTAAGTTAACTAATGAAGCTACAGTAACATCCACAAAAGTTGTTGATGAGGTTGGCTGTTCAACAAAAGTTGTTGATGGATCAGTGCATCTAGTCAGTCACATCCATCTCAATAGTTGAGATTGCCTCAATGTAGTGGGAGGGTTGCTTGATAACCTGAACGTTACATGGGCTTGTTTGAAGCCTAGGTCATCATACCTGATGATGGCATAGTGGGTTCATTATCTTTTAGAAAGAAAATGAATGATGTTGACAAGGACCAATGGATTAAAGTCATGGACATGGAAATGAAGTCTTTTGTATTTCACTTCCATCTGGAATCTTGTAGATCTGTTTGATGGGTAACACCTATTAGTTACAAGTGGATTTACAAGAGAAAACGAGACATTAAAGGTCTTAACCAGAAGGGTTCATACAGCAAAATCGAAAGCAAAAGGTTTTGCAAGCTTAAGTGATCCATTCATGGATTAACCTAAGCATTTCGATCTTGAAATATAAGATTTGATAAAGAGACCAAATCTTTTGACTTTAATCAGAACATTAATGAGTCTTGTGTTTACAAGTAATCATCAATAGTTCAGTAGCTTACTTAGTATTGTATATGATTAATATCCTAATCATTGGGAATGATGTAGGTTATCTTACTGACATTAAAGGAGCTAGCAGCTCATTTCCAAGTGGAAATTTGGGAAAAGCTGAGTTTGTTCTTGGGATCCAAATTGTTTAGGAACCGTAAGAACAAAAGGCTAGCCTTGTCTCAGGTGTCTTATATCTACAAGATGTTAGTTAGATATAAGATGCAGAATTCCAATAAGGGTTCACTACCTTTCAGACATGGAATTCTTTTGTCTAAGAAAATGTTTCCTAAGACACCTCAAGAGGTTGAGGGCATGAGACGAATGCCCTATGCAATAGGGATTGTCAGTAAGTATCAATCTAATCCAAGATTTAATCATTGGAAAACCGTTAAGAATATCCTCAAGTATTCAAGGAGAACGAGGAACTATAAGCTCGTGTATGGGACTAAGGATTTGATCCTTACAGGATACACTGACACAGATTTTAAGACTGATAAGGATTTGAGGAAATCTACATCAGTATTTGTGGTCACTCTTTACGATGGAGCTATAGTATGACATAGTTACAGTCTTGACCGTATAGGCCGAAAAATTAGTTGTTTGTGAAGCAGCGATAGAGACTGTATGTCTTAGAAAGTTCTTGATTGATTTGGAATGTGTTCCAAATGTGAACTTGCCCATCACACTTTATAGTGATATAGTGGTGTTGTGGCAAATTCAAAAGAACATTGCAACCTAAGACAAGTAGACACATTACATTGAATGAAATATTGCTGATTCATTTACAACGACTCTCTCGGCTAAAGTGTTTGAGGGTCATCTAGAAGGTCTAGATCTACGAGAGATGTACAAAGGTGTAATCTAGGGCAAGTGGGAGAAATGTAATGGGTATAGTGATACCATTATGTAATGGGTATAGTGATGCCCTAGTTTATTGTATTTGTACATTGTATATGTTTTATACATGTATTTATACACCCAATGCTGTATAGATTATTGTACATCCCACTAAACTAGAGTTTTAGTTCAAGTGGGAGTTTGTTGGGTTTTATGCCCTAAAACTCGTAGATAGTGAATGTAAACAAATTGTATACTTGTTTCAATAAAGTGTAATTGAGTTTCTACAATAAAGTGTTATTGTTAAATATTGCACAATTTGACCCAAATCCAATAAACTAAGATCCAAGGTTGTTTACATGTGACTTGAACTAGTATGTGGGGACATACGGGGATTGGTGTTCAAGTAACAACCTAAAAGGTCTATAGTACAAGGATGAGGCTGGGTACCTTATCCTGGTAACACTATGTGATACGGCCTGCTTTGTATTCGATACAGAAGTATTAATCCAAGGCGTCCATGTAGGAGACATGCAAGCGGGGGTATCCTATGCAATGAGTTTGCATAAGATCGGACCACGAAATAGTAAACCACTAGATGTAACACCGTTCACTAGTTTGAGCAACAATGAATGCAACAATTTTTAAAAATATTTTTGAATCATTAGCGAGCATCCCAATAACGTTTGACCTGGGTTGGGATGCAGCAAACCGCCAGACCAAACTGATAAAACCGTTGGTTAATCGATTCAAGTCGGTTCGATTCATATCAAGTGACGGTTTGGTTTCCTTATTTTCTTTAATTTCCTTGGCAGTTCGATTTCGGTTTAGTGCTTAAACCGAGCTAAACTGATCCGATTACACCCCTATTAGAATTCATTAATTGCCAAAATGAAAATAGCTCATTGGCATGTACCCTCTGTTGGGTTTTATGCCCTAAAACTCGTAGATAGTAAATGTACTTTTGACCGAACATTAATAAAGTGATGTATTATTCAATGTTTGTATTATATCTTGTCTTGTTAACCCTAATCCAATAAACTAAACATCCATGGCTAATAGAATGAGGCTTGAACTAGTATGTAGGGACATACGGGGATCGCTGTTCAAGTTTTAGCCTAAAGGGTCTGTAGTATAGGGATAAGGTTGGGTACCTTATCCTGGTGACACTATGGATACGGCCCGCTTTGTATATTGATACAAACGTATTGATCCAACGCGTTCATGTGGTTGACATGCGAGTGGGGGTATCCTGTGCAATGAGTTTGCACAAAGACCGGACCGCGAAATAGTTAACCACTAACTGTAACACCCTTAGTTAGCTTGGTTTCTATTTCACTAGGATGACCTAGGCAACTTGGCCTTAATCCTGAGTGGATTATGGACTCCTGTCCATGAGGGATTGTCCTTTGATTTGTACGGGTGAGAGTGGCCTGTTCGCCGACTCAATAAGCCTACCATTTTGGGGACAAGACCGAGTAGGGAGCTGGGAACGTAGTCTTACAAGATGGAATTCACTCCTTCCTGATATGAGGGTAAGTAGAGGTGTGTTCCCTTAAGTGGTGTCTCAGGGTCTTGAACAATGGGCCCTACCCTCTTTATGGCACGAGAGGGATTTCTGTTTGATGGTTGGACCACAAACAGGTTGTTCATTAGAGGAGCACTGGTACTTAAGGATCAAGAGGTAGCCCAAGGGTAAAACGGTAATTTGACCTAGCTGGGGTACGAACACACGTGAAGGGCTAACTTGCTGTTGACGGTCAATATCCGTGGACACAGAAATATATCTGCAGTGAGAAGAGTGCAGCTGTGGTTCTTTAGTGGAGTGAACCACAGTTAACGAATATTGATTAACTTGGTTAATGAGTTTAACCAACTAATCTCATATCGTTGGAGCTTCTGATCTGTAGGTCCATTAGGTCCCACCGGTAGCTCATTTAGGGCGTTGAGGTAAAATTCTAAGGATGGATTGAATATTTGAAGGTGTTCGAATATTATACTAAAATATGAATTTGGTTCATATTAAAACTATAGGTTATAATTAATATGCATTGGATGTATATTAATACTATAGTTTTGAGAGAGAAAATAATAATTGAATATGTGATGTTCAATTTTATTATTTTAATTTTTATTAATTAATTTCGAATTAATTAATTGATTTAGTTTAACTAAATTTGATTTAATTGAACTATAGGTTAAAGAGGGATATTAGTTTAAATGGGATTTAAATTAATATTGATTTAATTAATATTGATTAATTAAATTTAATTAATTACAATTTAATTTTAATTTGTGATTAATTATTATCAGGTAACTGACTATTCAGTTACCTGATGATGCGTGAGATGGGTTAACCTTACCTTTATTATTGTGGTCTTCATTCAGTTGTAGAAGTGCCCTAGTCTCACGCCTCTCACGCTCCCTTTCATCCTCTCTCTCGTTCTGCTCTCTCTCAGAGAATACAGAGTGGTTCCTCCAGAAAATTTCCTTAGATTTTTGGGTTCCCACAAGCTCCCAACGCCACATCCTATTCGAGAATACCGGTGAATCTTCGTGGTGGTGTTCGTGGTGATTTTTCAACAAAATCAAGGTGCGATTGCTGCTGGTTTTGAGAGCTATTCGGAGAATTTTGGCGAAACGTTCAAGGATTTCTTCAAGGGTAAGGTTTTTCTTGAACTATGGTCATTAGGATCCAATTCTAGATTAGATCTAGAATTTTTCTCCCTTTTCAGCATGCTTTATGGTTGTTTTACAGCATGATTTTTTATCTTTTTGCTTGCTGTAAATTTATTTATTTTTGTCGTCATATTGGTATCCCAATCGGCGTTTTATTCGAAAAAGGTCTCTGTTGTCTTCCGCTGCGAAAAGGGTTGTTATCCCTTCACCCTCAACCAAGAGATCAGAGATTTGAAACCCCCACCCCCAAATATTGTTGAACTAAAAAAAATCATTAATTATTAATAATTAATGTAAATGACGTACTTGTAAATTTAAAAATTAAAATAAAGACATAATAGTCTAAAAATGATTTTCAAATATCCTCCTTTTTAATATATTATAGATTATAGATTATAGATAAGTAAAAATATATAGATTAATTTATAATCATATTTATCCAACACTAAAAATGATTAAAATTATTTTATAATCACTATAATGGACTCCAAAATTAGTGTGAAACGAAGACTTATGGTAGTTGGAGTTATGGTTATGTTTGAACATTTACCTTTTCTGTTTTTTTCTTTTTAATTCAACATCAGTTGGAGTAAGAGAATTTAACCTTTATCGATACAAGGGAGAATAGTCTAAACTACGACATTTATGCAATGAAAGTGTATAGACGTGAAAATTATGAAGAAATGTGTAGATGTGGACTAAAATTTAATACTTTTATGGAAAATACACTTTTGGTCCCTGAGGTTTGGGTTAGGTTTCATTTTGGTCCTTGAGTTTTCAAATTCGACATTTTAATCCTTGAGGTTTGGATTTTGTTATATTCTTGGTCCGTCAATGTAACCGCCCGTATTTTTTAATACGATCAAACTTTCAAATATTTCGGAAGCGATTTAACAAACTAAAAGAACAAGGATAATTGTAATGGGTGGCAACATGAAGGTAAATAATAGCAAATATAGCAATTTTTAAAAATATTTGCAAATATGGCAAAAATTTTTAATTAATTTTTTATATTCCCGAATTTCCCTTGGCGCGCATCTTCTTCCTCCTCGTCAGTTTTTTTTTTTTATTGATAGAAAGTTTTTCTACTACTGATAGATTCTATCAGTGGTAGAAAAAATTTCTATCACTGATAGAATAAAGTTTATATCACTGATAGATTCTATCAGTGGTAGAAACATTTTCTATCAGCGATAGAAAATTTCTATCACTAATAGAATAAAGTTTCTATAACTACTTTCTATCAGTGATAGAAAAACTAATTGGCGCACGCATCTTATTCTTCCTCGTCAATTATATATATATATATATATATATATATATATTGATAGAAATCTTCTATGATAGAAAATCTTTCTATCACTGATAGATTCTATCAGTGGCAGAAAATATTTCTATCAGTGATAGAAAATTTCTATCACCAATAGAATAAAGTTTCTATCACTGGTATTTCTATCACTGATAGATTATATCAGTGGTAGAAACATTTTCTATCAGTAATAGAAAGTTTCTATCAAGAATAAAGTTTCTATCAATGATAGAAGATTTCTATCACTGATAGAAACTTTTTCTATCACTGATAGAAACTTTTTCTATCACTGATAGAATCTGATAGAAAAACTGATTGGCGCGTGCATCTTCTTCTTCCTCATCATTTTTTATATATATATTGACAGAAATCTTCTATGATAGAAAGTCTTTCTATCACTGATAGATTCTATCAGTGATAGAACATTCTATTAGTGATAGAAAGATTTTCTATCACTTTTCTTTCTATCACTTATAGAAAGTTTTTCTATCAGTGATAGAAACTTTCTATCACTAATAGAAAGTTTTTCTATCAGTGATAGAAACTTTCTATAACTTCTCTTTCTATTAGTGATAGAAAGATTTTCTATATAGGAAACTTTCTATCAGTGATAGAACATTCTATTATTGATAGACACTTTTCTATCATTGATAGAAGATTTCTATCACTGATAGAAGTGATAGAAAATCTTTCTATCATTGATAGAAATCTTCTATCAGTGTAGAAAATTTTTCTGTCATTGATAGAAAAATACCTATCATTGATAGAAATCTTTTCTATCACTGATAGAATCTATCAGTGATAGAAAATTTGTATCACTAATAGAATCTATCAGTGATAGAAAAACTTTATATCAGATAGAAAATTTGGAGGGGTATTTTAGTAAATGCAACATGCAGAACATCAGATTTTGCCATTTTTGTAATTTTTTTTATGGATTGCTAGATTTGCAATTATTTTGGTCCATATTGCTATCCTTGCAACTGACCCAAAGAACAACCTATTATTCAAAAAACAAGGCTTACAACCAAAGCCAAGTCCAACATTCAAAACAGTAAAGAACTAAACATTACCAAAAAAAAAAAAAACAACAAATCCTAAAGATCATAAGTTCTAATCGCTGTCAGAACTATCACTTGCTCCATCATCTGAAAACATTTAAAAAAAAAACAAAATGAGTACTAAAATACTCGATAAGCAACTTCCACATCAAGTTCACAATTCATTTCCGTTCAAAACAAAACATAAGATTTTAGGTAATAAAACATTTCAATATTCGAAACAAAATCATTCTTTCAGTCAAACAAACTTTCAGTCAAACAATACTTTCAGAACATATTGGGAAAGATGCATCAATGGAGTAGCCAAGAACAGAAGTGGTTACCCGTCGGTAACACCAATAAGACATTCATACAGAAGTGTCAGTTAGAACCGACCATAACATTTCAAATCAAATACGTAAGTGTGAGGCCAAGTGAGTGAAACACACACATGAATCTACATCCAAAGGAACGTCAAACCACATAAGTGTCTTCCCACAAATAAGTTTCAGAACAATTCATACAAATACTTAAGAGTGAGGCCACGTGAGTGAAACACACACAAAAGTTCTAACGACCAATCCAAATGACAATCAATCTTAACCTTCAAATTTTTCCACTTAAAACAAATTCTTTTCATAAAAATTTGGAAAAAAATGCTTATTGGGTGCCAAAAACAGAATTGAAATTCTGGAAAATTTCACTTTAAAATCCAACTTTTTCATACCAAAAATCAGTAAAACAAATACCTTTCAATACCATTTAAATGCAAAACAAACTTTCAATTCTCCAATCTTTAAAACCTTTAAAACTATCTTAAAATTGGGATAAATAACCCAGAAAATTTCTGCAATAAAAATAAGGATTTTTCCAGCTTTTAACACTAAAAAAAATCAATATTGGCTATTTTAAAATACAAAACCAGACCTGAAAAGCATAGCAAAATATTTGTAAAAATAGTGAACACGTTCCCTTTCCATGAAGAAATCAAAACCATAAATCATACTTCAATTTAGCAATCATATGACAAACTTTTTAACAAAAAGAATCCACTTTAAACACAAAAACAACCCCAAAATTAAAGAAATTCAAGGCTGGAAAATTCTGGAAAAATTCCTTTTCATTGAATCTTTGATTTTCAAACAAAAACTCTAAGAGGAAAAACTTTGATAAAAACTTGGGCCAAAACAAAAACCTAAAACTTTTTAGGGCAAAAGGTTTGAAAACCAATTTCATCCCAAATAGGGCAAATAAAACTTCATACTAAAACTTTTCAAAAAGAAAATAAAACAAAAGAAAAGCATAGAAGTGAAGAAAAACTTACCACATTTTCTCTGGGAAAGAAAGTGCAGAATGCGTTCTTCTTCTCTCTTTTTTTATTCAAAGCGTAAAAATAATTAGGACTAAAGAAAAGGTCTTTTAAAAAGAACCCTAATTAAAACCCTAAAAGACTGTCATTTTTAAAAAAGGAAAAGGATAATTCAAATTTATCTCCTAAAAGGAAAAAATTCAAATCAAAGATTTTCTTGGAAATTATTAAAATAAATTAATTTTTTTAATTCGGCTGTTACAAACACCTCACCTAATAAAAAGTTTGTCATCAAATTTTGCATACCTTGCTTAAGAGAATAAACCCTGATATTTTTCCCTCATGTCCTTTTCAGTCTCCCAAGTAGCTTATTCAAAGGATTGATTCCTCCATAAAACCTTCACATGGGATGCATCTGCAATATACTTTCGAAGCATGGAAACATGGAAAGTATTGTGAATTCGATCCAAGGCATACGGTAAGGCCAAACGATACGCCACTACACCCACCTTTTCCAGAATCTTAAAAGGTTCAATAAACCTTGGACTAAGCTTCTATCTCTTCTCAAATCTCATAATTCCTTTCAATGGTGACACTTTTAGGAACACCATATCTCCAACTTCAAAATATAATTCTTTTCTCCTGATATCAACATAACTTTTCTGTTGACTTTGAGCTGTCTCCATTCTCTGCCTGATCAAATCAATGGCTTCATTATTCTTTTGCACTAACTCTGGTCCCAAAATCAAATTCTCTCCTACCTCACTCCAGTTGATTGGTGATCTGCATTTACGCCCATAGAGAGCCTCAAAAGGTGTCATCCCAATAGTGGCCTGATAGCTATTATTGTAAGAAAACTCAACTAAATGCAGGTGCTTCTCCCAACTACCTTGAAAGTCTAATGCACAAGCCCAAAGCATGTCTTCCACTACCTGAATTGTCCTTTTTGTTTGATCGTTTGACTGTGGGTGAAAAGCAGTACTAAAATCAAACCTTGTGCCTAAAGCCTTATGCAAACTTTTCCAAAATTTGGATGTAAACTTTGGATCTCGATCTGACACTATAAAGACGGGTATACCATGAAGTTGAACTATCTCCTTGACATAAATATGAGCCCATCTTTTGGTTGTATAAGAAGACTTTCCTGGTAATAAGTGAGCTGACTTTGTTAAACGATCAACAACAACCCACACAGTCTCAAGCCCTAATTGTATCTTAGGCAATCCAGTCACAAAATCCAATGAGATATTTTCCCATTTCCACATTGGGATATCCAACAGTTGGAGAGATCCTGACAGTCTTTGATGTTCAATCTTCACCTGTTGGCACGTTAAACAATGATTAACAAAGCTGGCAACCTCTCGTTTCATTCCTGACCACCAATACGTCTTTCGAAGATCTTGATACATCTTTATACTCCTAGGGTGAACTGAATAAGGAGTACTATGTGCTTTTGTCATAATCTCCTTCTTAATAACTGGGTCATTAGGAACATAAAGACTATCACCCATCCACAAAACTCCATCACGTGATACTGAAAACTCAGATTGCTTACCCATGCTAACATCATCAATAATTCTTTTGAAAGCTGAGTCTAAACTTTGAGTCTGCTTGATCTTATTAACCAATGATGGTTCAACCGTCAGATTAGCCAACAATGATGTTACATCTTCTGAAGTCACATCGATGTCTAGCTTTCCAAAATCGTGAATCAAATGCTCTTGAGTTGTGATTAAAGCTGCTAAAAATGAAGACTTTCTGCTAAAAGCACCAGCAACCACGTTGGTCTTACCTGGATGGTAGCTAATAGTGCAATCATAACCCTTCACCAATTCTAACCAGCGCCGTTGATGCATATTCAATTCCTTCTGCGTGAAAAAGTACTTTAAACTTTTATGGTCAGTAAAAATCTCACATCGAGCACCATATAAGTAGTGTCTCCAAATCTTTAATGCAAACACCACTGCAGCTAACTCCAAATCATGAGTGGGGTAATTTTGCTCATGGTTCTTAAGTTGTCGCGAAGCATAGGCGATAACCTTGCCATTTTGCACAAGCACACAACCTAGACCATTTCTTGAAGCAACACTATAATTACAAATCCTGAGTCTCCACATGGAAAAGTCAGCACTAGAGCAGTAACAAGTCTCTTTTTCAACTTTTGAAAGCTTTCCTCACACTCTTCTGACCATTGGAACCGTGCATTCTTTCTGGTTAGCTGAGTCAAAGGAGTCGAAATCTTAGCAAAACCTTCCACAAATCTTCTATAATAACCAGCTAAACCAAGAAAACTTTGGACTTCTCGAACATTAGTGGGTTGTGGCCTACCCATAACTGCTTCAACTTTTCTTGGGTCTACAGAGATCCCCTTTTTAGAGACAACATGGCCCAAAAGGAAATGCTCTTTAGCCAAAACTCACATTTCTTAAATTTTGCATATGATCTCTTTTCCCTCAACACTTCTAGTGTTCTTCTTAAGTGAACCTCATGCTCCATCTTCGACTTGGAATAAATTAAGATGTCATCAATGAAGACAATGATGAATTTATCCAGAAATTCACTGAACACCCTGTTCATCAAATCCATAAAAGCAGTTGGAGCATTAGTTAGTCCAAAAGGCATTACCAAAAATTCATAGTGTCCATAGCGTGTTTTGAATGCACTCTTCTGGATGTCACAATCCTTAATCTTTAACTGGTGGTAGCTTGACCTCAAATCAATCTTTGAGAAAAACTTGGCACCTTGAAGCTGATCAAATAAATCTTCAATCCGAAGGAGAGGATACTTGTTCTTTATAGTAACCCGGTTGAGCTCCCTATAATCGATGCATAATCGAAGAGATCCATCCTTCTTTTTAACAAAAATGACTGGAGCACCCCAAGGCGAAACACTTGGACGGATAAAACATTTGTCCAATAATTCCTGAATTTGCACCTTAAGTTATCGAAGTTCAGCAGGAGTCATTCTATAGGGTGCCTTGGATAAAGATGCAGTTCCTGGTACTCAGTCAATAGAGAATTCAATCTCTCTATTAGGAGGCAAACCTGGTAAGTCTTTTGGAAAGACATCAGTAAAGTCACGCACTACTGGTATTTCTCCAATCGACTTACTTGTCTTCTCAGTGTTAACCACACTAGCTAAGTACCCCCAACATCCATTCTCAATCAACTTTGATGCTTTAAGTGTTGATATAATTTTTGGAAAAGGGTGTACCTTCATTCCCTTAAAATGAAACTTTGGTTGATCCGGAGGGGCAAACAAAACCTCCTTCTCATGGAAAAGAATATTTGCATGATTTAGAGACAACCAATCCATTCCCAATATTGCATCAAAATCAGTCATCTCAAGGAGTGTCAAGTCAGCAAACAAATTTCTATCAGCAATATTCAACTAACAAGACTTAACTACTCTATCAGTTCTCAACACATTTCCAGAAGGGGTAGATACCTTAAGCACATAATGTTGGGTTTTATGCTCTAAAACTCGTAGATAGTAAATGAAACAAATTAATTGATCTCAATAAAGCGTTATTTGAGTGATTCAGTAATTTGGTTATTGAATATTTGAGTTTGCATTAATAAACCTAAAATCCAATAAACTAAGATCCAAGGTTGTTTAAATGAAACTTGGACTAGTATGTGGGGACATACGGGGATCGGTGTCCAAGTAACAACCTAAAAGGTCTATAGTATAAGGATAATGTTGGGGTACCTTATCCTGGTGACACTATGTGATACGACCCACCTTGTATTCGATACAGATGCAATGATCCAAAGCATCCATGTAGGAGAGATGCGGGTGGGGGTATCCTATGCAATGAGTTTGCATAAGACCAGACCGCGAAATAGTAACCACTAGATGTAACGCCGTTAACTAGTTTAGGTTTCTATTTCAATAGGATGACCTAGGAAACTCAATCTCAAATCTTGAGTCTGTTATGAACCCCTTTCAAGAGGGATTGTTCTTAGATTTGTATGGGTGAGAGTGGCCAATTCGCCGACTCAATAATCCTACCATTTCAGGGGCAAGACTGAATGGGGGCTGGGAACATAACAGTACAAGATGGAATTCACTTCTTCTCCTATTGGGGTAAGTAGATGTGTGTTCCCTTAAGAGCTGATTCTGGGGCTTAAACAAAGGCGTGCATCCTCTTCTGGCCCGAGAGGAACTCATGTTTAGTGGTTGGACCCTAAACAACTTGTTCATTAGAGGGATCAGTGATACTTAAGGAACCAGAGGTGCCATCCCAACTGGTGTAAAACGGTAATTTGACCCAGCTGGTGTTACGAACACACGTGAAGGATTGACTTACTGCATTGGTCGATATCGGTGAACACAGAAATATTCTACAGTGAGAAAAGTGCAGCTATGGGTCTTTAGTGGAGTGACCCACAATTAACGAATGTTGGCTAACTTGGTTAATGAGTTTAGCCAATTAGTCTCATATAATTGGAGCTTCTGATTTGTAGGTCCATTAGGTCCCACTGGTAGCTCGTAAATAGACTTAAGGCAATTAAGTATAAATTATAAATTGAAAGTGTTCAATTTATTTAGGGGAATCATATAATGTATATTGATACATTATAATATAAAGTTTATGAAACTTTATAATATAATTTTAAATTAATTTCAAAATTAATTCTTGAGAGAAAATATTTGAAAGAGTTCAAATAATTAATATGAATTGGATTCATATTAATATAAATAATTTAATAAAATCCCTAAGATTAAATATATGATATTTAATTGGGTAATTAATTAATTATGGAATTAATTATTTATTTATTAAATTAAATATGAATAAGATAATAGATTTGATTAGATCTTATTCATGACATTTTCCTGTAAGGAAAAGGTCTTGACCTTTTTCCTATAAATAGGACCCCTAGGGTGGGGTGAAAGGCATCACATTCATTCTCATACTCTCAGAGAATTCCCTGAAGGCTCCCTCTAGACTCCCACCAATCTCCCACCTCTAGAAGTCTCAGAGTCATACCGGTGTAGACATAGTGGTGGTGTTCGCAATAGTTCGTGATTATTTCACAAGTAGTTGGTGAATTTAATCTCAGTCGTCAATGAGAGTAAGTAATTTGTTACTATATAAATTAGATTTAGATATAATATTTTTGTATGCTTAGCCTTAATATAAATTTAGAATAGTTCTAAGATTATTGCCAATGTATTGGTATTTTAGATTAAACAAAATTAATTACGAATCGGTTCCAATCACGCTTCCGCTTTACGGAATTCCAGTCCTTCACATAATTCAATTCAATAGGTACTAACTTAAACTTTTCAACAAAAGCAGTAGATATGAAAGAGTGTGTTGAACCAGAGTCAATCAATATAAAAGTTGTAATCTCAGATATAAGAATGGTACCTGACACCACATTAGGTTCATCATTAGCCTGTTGCTTTGTCATGGCAAAAACTTTTCCCTTCACTTTTTGCTTCTTCTCTTGAACTCTTGAATCATCAATTTTTTTGGCTCATAGGGCAATTATTTATTAAATGTCCTACCTTTCCACATTGGAAGCAAACTCCCGACACTCTATAGCACGTCCCTTGATGCTTCTTACCACATGTCTTACACTCTGGAAACTGTCCACTGGTGCTAGAGCCTACCTTCTTTTGTGGTTGGCTTGAACTCTGACCTTCATGGAACTTCCTCTTAGAACTTTCCTCCATGTGTGATGTCTTGGTCAGCTCAGCATCCTGTGATAAGATCTGTGCAGTCCGCAACACCTCAACATAAGTGTTCAACCTGAAAGCTGCAACGTGCTTCCTTAATTCAGGCCTCAGACCTCTCTCAAACTGTCTTGTTTTCCTCCAATCAATGTCCACCAAGTGAGGAGCATACTGAGAAAGGGCATCAAACTTTCTTTCATACTCCAATAGGCTCAACTTCCCCTGCTCCAACTTAATGAACCCGACTACCTTATCTTGTCTAACAGTAGGGGAAATAACTTCTCGAAGAAAAGCTCCTTGAATCTTTCCCAACTCAATGGGTTATCAGGCACATTCCACGTCCTTCTTGTTAAGTTCCACCATTTGTTTGCTCCCTTTTTCAACATATAAGCAACACAAGCCACCTTTTGTTGATCATTACAATCCATGAAGTCAAATGCTTTTTCTATTTCCTCAATCCAATCTTCAGCAACTATGGGGTCTGTGTTTGTTCAATCAAAAGAGGGTGGATGAAGCTTCTTGAATTGCTCCACCACACGATTTATTCCATCATTGGCTTGGACTTGTTTGTTAGTCCTTTGGCCTTGCACAATGTTTGGAATATGCTCTTGCTGCTCATCATCATTTTCACCTTTACGGTTAGCCGCTCTTCGAGGTGGCATTGTTCTAAAAAAAACAAATGCCAACTAACTTTTAGAGATACCTAAACATGATAAAGAATTTATGGAAACAGACATCTAGAGATATAAAATTTTCTACTTATACTGACAAGCCTAGAGTTATGGCATGAACTTTCATATACTACAAATCCTTTCAAAATTCTAGTCTACAGAATCACAAACTATGCTCTGATATCAACTGTAACAACTTGTATTTTTTAATACGGCCAAACTTTCAAATATTGCAGAAGTGATTTAACAAAACTGAAAGCACAACCTATTATTTAGAAAACAAGGCTTACAACCAAAGCCAAGTCCAACATTTTTTTTTTTTTTTGAGTACATCAACATTTGGGGTGGGGGATTCAAACCTCTGACCTCATGGTCGAGGGTACATGTCAATTACAGCTGAGCTATGCTCGCTTTAGCACCAAGTCCAACATTCAAAACAGTAAAGAACTAAACATTACCAAAAAAAAAACAACAAATCCTACAGAAGCCTACTAAATCCTAAAGATCTAGTCCTCAACGGTCATGCCAGAACGCTAACCTAATCGTTGTCAGAACTATCACTTGCTCTATCATCTGAAAACATTTAAAAAAAAAAACAAAATGAGTACAAAAATACTCAATAAGCAACTTCCACATCAAGTTCACAATTCATTTTCGTTCAAAACAAAACATAAGACTTCAGGTAATAAAACATTTCAATATTCGAAACAAAATCATTCTTTCAGTCAAACAATACTTTCAGAACATATTGGGAAAGATGCATCAATGGAGTAGCCCAAAACAGAAGTGGTTACCCGTCGGTAACACCAATAAGACATTCATACAGAAGTGTCGGTTAAAACCGGCCAGAACATTTCAAATCAAATACTTAAGTGTGAGGCCAAGTGAGTGAAACACACACATGAATCTACATTCCAAAGGAATGTCAAACCACATAAGTGTCTTCCCACAAATAAGTTTCAAAACAATTCATAAAAATACTTAAGTGTGAGGGCACGTGAGTGAAACACACATATGAATCTACATTCCAAAGGAACGTAAACCACATAAGTGCCTTCTCACAAGTAAGTTACAGTCAGAACATTTCATACAAATACTTGAGTGAGGTCACGTGAGTGAAACACACACATGAATCTACATTCCAAAGGAATGTCAAACCACATAAGTGCTTTCCCACAAATAAGTTTCATTCAGAACATATAATCGTCAATTCCAATATGGCTACTACAAAGCATACAATCCCCAAAACAAAACTTGGCATATCCGGATAGCACTATTCGATTCAATTCAAAACACTTTTCAAAGCATTCAAAACAGAAAACATGCTTTCATTTAACAAAACAATTGAAACCTAATCAATTTCGATCAAATCAATTTCAATTTAAAACAAACAATTCTAACCAAAATTTCTATTTTGGAAGGGATGTGGAAATTCTTACCTCGATCAGGACCTACAAATTTTAAGCCCAAAGCAAATCAAATTTTGATTCCTTGAATCCAACAATTTCCTAAACATAACCAATACTTCTCTAATTAGAAACCAACAAATCCATCTTAAAGGTCTAACGACCAATCCAAATGACAATCAATCTTAACCTTCAAATTTTTCCACTTAAAACAAATTCTTTTCATAAAAAGTTGGAAAAAAAATGCTTATTGGGTGCCAAAAACAACATTGAAATTCTGGAAATTTTCACTTTAAAATCCAACTTTTTCATACCAAAAATCAATAAAACAAATACCTTTCAATACCAGTTAAATACAAAACAAGCTTTCAATTATCCAATCTTTAAAACCTTCAAAACTATCTTAAATTTGGGATAAATAACCCAGAAAATTTCTACAACAAAAATAAGGATTTTTCAAGTTTTTAACACTAAAACAAATCAATATTGGCAATCATATGACAATTGTTGTAAAAACCAGATCTCAAAAGCATAGCAAAATTGTTGTAAAAACAGTGAAAACATTCCCTTTTCATGAAGAAATCAAAACCATAAATCATACTTCAATTTAGCAATCATATGACAAACTTTTTAACAAAAAGAATCCACTTTAAACACAAAAACAACCACAAAATTAAAGAAAGTCAAGGCTGGAAAATTCTGGAAAAATTCTTTTTCATTGAATCTTTGATTTTCAAACAAAAACTCTAAGAGGAAAAACTTTGATAAAAATTTAGGCCAAAACAAAAACCTAAAACTTTTTAGGGCAAAAGGTTTGAAAACCAATTTCATCCCAAATAGGGCAAATAAAACTTCATACTAAAACTTTTCAAAAAGAAAATAAAACAAAAGAAAAGCATAGAAGGGAAGAAAAACTTACCACTTTTTCTCTGGGAAAGAATGTGCAGAATGCGTTCTTCTTCGATTTTTTTTTATAAATAATGTAGTTTAAGAAAATAAAAACAAAAAGAGTAGAGATTTGAAACTAATTCTAAATATAGGGTGTTGGGTTTTATGCCCTAAAACTCGTAGATAGTAAATGTACATTTGACCGAACATTAATAAAGTGATATCTTATTCAATGTTTGTATTATATCTTGTCTTGTTAACCCTAATCCAATAAACTAAACATCCATGGCTAATAGAATGAGGCTTGAACTAGTATGTAGGGACATACGGGGATTAATGTTCAAGTTTTAGCCTAAAGGGTCTGTAGTATAGGGATAAGGCTGGGTACCTTATCCTGGTGACACTATGGATACGGCCCGCTTTGTATATTGATACAAACGTAGTGATCCAACGCGTTCATGTGGTTGACATGCGAGTGGGGGTATCCTGTGCAATGAGTTTGCACAAAGACCGGACCGCGAAATAGTTAACCACTAACTCTAACACCGTTAGTTAGCTCGGTTTCTATTTCACTAGGATGACCTAGGCAACTTGGCCTTAATCTTGAGTGGATTATGGACTCCTGTCCATGAGGGATTGTCCTTTGATTTGTACGGGTGAGAGTGGCCAGTTCGCCGACTCAATAAGCCTACCATTTTGGGGACAAGACCGAGTGGGGAGCTGGGAACGTAGTCTTACAAGATGGAATTCACTCCTTCCTGATATGAGGGTAAGTAGAGGTGTGTTCCCTTAAGTGGTGTCTCCAGGTCTTGAACAATGGGCCCTACCCTCTTTATGGCACGAGAGGGTTTTCTGTTTGATGGTTGGACCACAAACAGGTTGTTCATTAGAGGAGCACTGGTACTTAAGGATCAAGAGGTAGCCCAGGGGTAAAACGGTAATTTGACCTAGCTGGGGTACGAACACACGTGAAGGGCTAACTTGCTGTTAACGGTCAATATCCGTGGACACATAAATATGTCTGCAGTGAGAAGAGTGCAGTTGTGGTTCTTTAGTGGAGTGAACCACAGTTAACGAATATTGATTAACTTAGTTAATGAGTTTAACCAACTAATCTCATATCGTTGGAGCTTCTGATCTGTAGGTCCATTAGGTCCCACCGGTAGCTCATTTAGGGCGTCGAGGTAAAATTCTAAGGATGGATTGAATATTCGAAGGTGTTCGAATATTATTCTAAAATATGAATTTGGTTCATATTAAAACTATGGGTTATAATTAGTATGCATTGGATGTATATTAATACTATAGTTTTGAGAGAGAAAATAGTAATTGAATATGTGATGTTCAATTTTATTTTAATTTTTATTAATTAATTTCGAATTAATTAATTGATTTAGTTTAATTAAATTTGATTTAATTAAACTATAAGATAAGAGGGATATTAATTTAAATTGGATTTAAATTAATGTTATTTTAATTAATTTAGATTAATTAAAATACAATATAATTAATTGTAATTTAAAATTATAATTTTAAAATTATAATTAATTAAAAATATCAGATAACTGATATTTCAGTTATCTGATATTATGGATTTTTAAAAAGAGACGTGGTCAGTCTGCAGTTGCAAAAATCACGCCCTAGTCTCACGCCTTTCTCCCTCTCTATCGCTCTCTCTTTCTCGTTTTGCTCTCTAGCAGAGAAAATCAGAGTTCTGAATCCAGAAAAATCCTCAGAATTTTTGCTCCCACAAGCACCCAACGCAACATCCTATTCGAGAATACCGGTGAATCCTCGTGGTGGTGTTCGTGCTGTTTTTCCAGTGAAAACAAAGTCCGTTTGCTGCTGTATTTTTGGGAGAAATTCAGAGAGAATTTGGCGAAACAATCAAGGGTTTCTACAAAGGTAACTTGTTCTTGAACTAGGATAATAAGGATCAAATTCTAGATTAGATCTAGAAATTTTAATCTTTTGTCCAGCATGCTTTATGGTTGTTTTACAGCATGATTTCTTATCTTTATGCTTGCTGTAAATTTATTTATTTTGTCGTCGTATTGGTATCCCAATCGGCGTTTTTATTCGAAAAGGTCTTTGTGGTTTTTCTGCTGCACAAAGGGCTATTTATCCCTTCAATTGGTATCAGAGCCAGGTTGAATTTAAAACGTTGTTTTGAGATTTACGATTGGCTGTGTATGGTGGGATTAATTGCATTGTGAATGTATGGTTTGCGATAAACTGTTTAGGTTTAATTGGCCTTAGAATTTATGATTTTTGATGCGATCAATTGTAAAGGCCCCTGCGTTTTTTGGCATTAAATCATAAATATCGAGTCTGTACAGTCCGGGTCGTGTTTAGGCTTGAAAATCGATGAAGATCGCAAAAGAAATTGATGAATTTCGTGAAGAACAGACGCGGTTCTGCCCAGGAAACAGCTCTAGACGCAACAGCGTCGGGACGCTAGGCATTGTGCGTCTCGACGCTGTCGCGATTCCACGCTCCAGACGGTTGAAATCGCGCCAGCGTCGGGACGCTATCTGTTAAGCGTCTCGACGCTGTCACGATTTCGTGCGGCGCCAGGATTTTCGTGAAATCGTGAGTGGTGCCCTAATTTGGCCGGTCCGGTTCGTGCGGTTTGGGTCAGCTGGGACCGGTTCGGTCCGGTTTGACCCGTTTTGGGTGCGGTTCGAGTTTTTCAAGTCCGGTTCGAAGTGGTTCGGGTCGGTTCAAGGCTTGTAGACCGGATTTGGAGCTGCAGAATTTTGTAATAGGATAGATTTATTGCTTTATTAGTGTAATTTTGCTTTAATCTATCCTAGGGGCCAATTAAATCGGTTTATTCGTTATTTAAATGCTTTATGGATGTCATTTAAATTTTAATCCCACCTTAGGATATAAAGCATGCTCATGCATTTATGTATGTTATAATTAGATTATAATATATGTTTGAAATGCATGGTTTGATTTTCATGATTTATTTAATATATAGTAGAGTTATATTAAAGTCATGAAAATGGAAAAGTATGATGCATGCAACTACATAGTTTTAATATAAGAGTTATATTAAAAATTATTTGTTTGCAGCATGCTAAGTTGATTTTCCATTATTGGCTATAATAAAGTTGTTTATTATTTAAATGGAAATCAAATTGCATTGAGCATGATACATCCATAGGTTAATATAAGAGTTATATTAATTATCATGCAATGCAGAGTACTATAGTTTAAAATTTCATTAACTTGAATATGATTGTTAATTGTTTTAAAAACTATAGTATGCATGATTATAGGGCTAATCATTAAAAATTTTGAAATAGTTTAAAATTTTATGATTAGAAACCATCAATCTATAATCAAGATATGCATGTTCACATAGGATCTTAGGTTAAATTGAATTAATTTTAATGGGTTAAAATTAATTAGACCTAAGATCATTTTCTAATAGGATTAGAGTATCTTACTTAGTTTTAAAATAGTTTTAATGAACTAAGTAGGACGAACATTCCTAAGATTATAAGGGAACTCTACCAGTGAAGTTCTGTCTAAGGATTGGAGGTATTTAAGTTGACGGTAAACGGAACACCTCCTACCTGGGAACTAATCTGGAATACCGGAGTTGAATTAATCTCAGGTTAATGTTAGAATAATGTCGCTAGGTTAAATTAAATTGGTTTAATGCACCTAGACATTAGGTCTTATTATAATAGTTATAATAGGACTAGACTTAGATAAATGACTTAGCCGGATTTATCTAGGTTTAATCAAACCCTAGAATTAATAATCAGTTACTTTAGTGGGAGGAAAATTACAAAACTTGATTTAAGTCGAGTTTTGCTCCTGCGTCCCTGTGATGTTCACACCGTGAGATCCATGCTCGGCTTTGTGTCGTTTTAGCGCGGCCTCCCTTCGGAGAGTGTTTGCATGGGTCAATACCAAGGTGAATGGGGAAAGTGACTATAGTAAGTGGGAGCGGGACACGTGTCAACGTATCCTTCGGTCTCCGCCCCTAGGTCACAACGTGAGATTCCTATGATCCGCCTGCGTGTTGTCTCGGCGCAACCACCCCTTCGGAGGGCCTGATCATAGGTTTCGGAACACCGTGAACTCCTGAAAAGGATAGGATCACTTAGGCTAATTACCAACAGTTGTCTTTCCTAACGGTAGCCTGTTGGTGCGTGCCTCTGGGATCTGAAAGTGGGAGGGTTACACTTACGGGGAGGAGTTAATTTGTTAACAAATCCTTGACCGAACAACGGTGGTTAATGTCTAATGGAATATGAGTTATTCTGGTATTAGAAATTGACTGAGAAGAGTCTCATTTTAGAGGAGGAACAACTGATCACCCTTCGGTGGCTGTTCTTCTAAACCTCTAAAGCATCGTTGCGAAACACAATCATAGTTTTATTAGGGTTCTTTGATTGTTTGTTTGCAAAATTGATTGGATGTATGCAATTGTTTGTATTGCTTGTGTGATGGGTTAAGGCAAAGATAACTAATACGGTCACTTGTTTGTTTTTCAGCAAGGTCTTCCTCTATTATATCCCTGCTTAAAAATGAACAACTTACCGACGAGAATTTTCCACAATGGAAATCAAACCTCAATACAATACTCGTGGTTGAGGACTTAAGGTTCGTCTTAACGGAGGAATGTCCTCCCGTTCCCCCTCGCACTGCCGCTCAGGCAGTTAAGGACGCCTACGAACGCTGGACCAAGGCCAATGAAAAGGTCAAGGTCTATATTTTGGTCAGCTTGTCTGAAGTGTTGGCCAAGCGTTACGAGAACGTGGCAACTGCCAGGGAAATTATGAATTCCCTGCAGGAGATGTTTGGACTTTCGTCCTACCAGCTCCACCACGACGCCTTGAAGAACGTCTTCAATGCCAAGATGCTGGAAGGTCAATCTGTTCGGGAACATGTCCTGGACATGATTAACCAGTTCAACATAGCTGAGGCAAATGGCGGGGTTGTCTGCGAGCGCAGTCAGGTAGTGTTCATCATTCACTCGCTCTCGGCGAGCTATCTGTCTTTCAGGACGAACGCGAGCATGAATAAGATTCAGTTCAACCTGACTACCCTCCTCTCGGAGTTACAGATTTACGAGTCCCTGCAAAAGAGCAAGGGAAAGAATGTGGTTAAAGGAGAGGCCAATGTGGCCCATTCAAAGAAGAAGTTCCTGAAGGGTTCATCCTTAGGGACTAAATCTGTACCCCAGGCTTCTTCATCGAAGCAGATCCAAAAGAGGAAGGGAGACAAGGGGAAGGCTCCTGCACAGGCTGTGCAAGGGAAGGGGAAGGCCAAAGTCGTGGCCGACAAAGGCAGATGCTTCCACTGTAATGCAGATGGTCACTGGAAGCGCAACTGTCCCCGCTACCTTGCTGAGAAGAGAAGAGAAAAAGAAGGTAAATTTGATTTACTTGTGTTAGAGACTTGTCTCGTTGAACATGATGAGTTTGCCTGGATACTGGATTCGGGAGCCACTAATCATGTTTGTTCTTCTTTTCAGGGAAATAATTTCCAGCAGCTGGCAGAGGGTGAAATGACGCTCAAGGTCGGAACGGGAGACGTCGTTTCAGCTCGTGCAGTGGGAGCTGCAAAATTATTCTTTAGAAATAGGTTTTTAATTTTAGAGGACTTGTACTTGGTTCCTAGAATTAAAAGGAACCTTATTTCTGTTTCAGCTTTGTTAGAACAATGTTATACTGTTTCCTTCTTGCTTAATGAAGCTTTAATTTCAAAGAATGGAATTTACATATGTTCAGCTAAGCGTGAGAATAATTTGTTTGTGTTAAGACCAAATGATGCTAAGGCCATTTTAAGTCATGAAATGTTTAAAACGGCCGAAACGCAAAACAAAAGGCAAAAAGTTTCTCCTTTAAGTAACAACACGTATCTTTGGCATCTTCGTCTTGGTCATATTAACATCGATCGGATCGATCGTTTGGTTAAAAATGGGCTTCTAAGTGACATAGAAGATACATTTTTACCACCCTGTGAATCGTGTCTCGAGGGTAAAATGACCAAGAGGCCTTTTACTGGAAAAGGTTACAGGGCCAAAGAACCACTTGAACTAATACATTCGGATCTTTGTGGTCCTGTGAATGTAAAGGCTCGAGGTGGTTTTGAATACTTCATCTCTTTCATAGATGATTATTCACGATACGGTTACTTGTACCTAATGGGCCATAAGTCTGAGGCTCTTGAAAAGTTCAATGAGTTTAAGGCTGAGGTAGAAAACTTATTAGGTAAAACAATTAAAACACTTCGATCAGATCGAGGTGGAGAGTATTTAGATCAGCGATTCCAGGACTATATGATAGAACATGGAATCCAATCACAACTCTCAGCACCTGGTACACCTCAGCAAAATGGTGTATCAGAAAGGAGAAACAGAACCTTGTTAGACATGGTTCGATCTATGATGAGCTATGCTCAGTTGCCTAGCTCGTTTTGGGGGTATGCAGTAGAGACTGCAGTACATATTCTTAACAGTGTTCCCTCAAAAAGTGTTTCTGAAACTCCTTTTGAGTTATGGAGGGGGCGTAAACCTAGTTTGCGTTACTTTCGAATCTGGGGTTGTCCTGCACATGTGTTAGTGACAAATCCTAAGAAATTGGAATCACGTACGAGAATATGCCAATTTGTTGGGTACCCGAAAGAAACGAGAGGTGGTCTTTTTTATGACCCTCAAGATAATAAAGTATTTGTATCGACAAATGCAACTTTCTTGGAGGAAGACCACATACGAGATCATCGACCACGAAGTAAGTTAGTATTAGGAGAAGCTACAGAAGGATCAACAAGGGTTGTTGATGAACCTGGTCCTTCAACAAGAGTTGTTGGAGAATGCAGTTCTTCTCGTCAATCTAGTCCTCCTCACGTAGTGGGAGAGCTTCGACGCAGTGGGAGGGTTGTGATACAACCTAACCGCTACTTGGGTTTAACAGAAACACAAGTAGTCATACCTGATGACGGTGTAGAAGATCCATTGTCTTATCGTCAGGCAATGAATGATGTAGATAAGGACGAGTGGGCCAAAGCCATGGACCTTGAGATGGAGTCCATGTACTTCAATCAAGTTTGGGAACTTGTAGATCTACCTGAAGGGGTCAAACCCATTGGGTGTAAATGGATCTATAAGAGAAAAAGAGATGTTGCTGGGAAAGTACAGACTTTCAAAGCAAGACTTGTAGCAAAGGGTTATACCCAACGAGAAGGAGTGGACTATGAAGAAACTTTTTCTCCCGTTGCTATGCTAAAGTCCATAAGAATCCTCTTATCCATTGCCACATTTTATGATTATGAAATTTGGCAAATGGATGTCAAGACAGCTTTTCTGAATGGCAATCTTGACGAGAGTATTTTTATGTCTCAACCCGAAGGGTTCATATCCCAAGGTCATGAGCAAAAGGTTTGCAAACTGAATCGATCCATTTATGGGTTGAAACAGACTTCTAGATCTTGGAATATTAGATTTGATACTGCGATCAAATCTTTTGGTTTTGACCAGAATGTTGATGAGCCTTGTGTATACAAGAAAATCAACAAGAATAAAGTAGCTTTCCTCGTACTTTATGTAGACGACATCCTACTCATTGGGAATGATGTAGGGTATCTGTCAGACGTAAAAGAATGGCTAGCAGCTCAATTCCAAATGAAAGATTTGGGTGAGGCCCAGTATGTTCTTGGGATCCAGATTATTCGGGATAGAAAGAACAAATCGCTAGCTCTGTCTCAGGCAACGTATATCGACAAGATGTTGGCTCGATATTCGATGCAGAACTCCAAGAAGGGCTTGTTGCCTTTCAGGCATGGGGTTCACTTGTCTAAGGAACAGTCTCCTAAGACACCTCAAGAGGTTGAGGATATGAGACGGATTCCCTACGCCTCTGCCGTGGGTAGCTTAATGTATGCCATGCTATGCACGAGGCCTGACATTTGTTATGCTGTAGGGATTGTCAGCAGATATCAGTCAAATCCAGGGTTAGACCATTGGACCGCCGTTAAAGGAATCCTCAAGTATCTTAGGAGAACGAGAGATTACATGTTGGTGTTTGGGGCTAAGGAGTTAGTTCTCACGGGTTACACCGACTCTGACTTCCAAACTGACAAGGATTCTAGGAAATCTACGTCAGGGTCAGTTTTCACCCTTAACGGGGGAGCTGTAGTTTGGAGGAGCATAAAGCAGGGATGCATAGCAGACTCCACAATGGAAGCTGAGTATGTAGCTGCTTGTGAAGCAGCTAAGGAAGCTGTTTGGCTAAGGAAGTTCTTGACAGATTTGGAAGTTGTTCCAAATATGAACTTGCCCATTACGTTATACTGTGACAACAGTGGGGCTGTAGCCAATTCAAAGGAACCTCGCAGCCACAAAAGAGGTAAACACATAGAGAGGAAGTACCATCTAATTCGAGAGATTGTGCAAAGAGGAGATGTGGTCGTGACCAAGATCGCTTCCGAGCATAACATTGCTGATCCGTTTACGAAGGCCCTCTCGGCTAAAGTGTTCGAGGGTCATCTAGACTAGGTCTGCGAGATATGTATATAGCGTAATCTAGGGCAAGTGGGAGATGTGTAATGGGTGTAAGGATGCCCTAGTTTATTGTATTTTTGTATATTTACCTATTATGTAATGTACAAACATACATGTATCGTTTCCAGCTTTGGATTATTTTGTATATACTTTCCCTGTAACTTGAGTTTTAGTTCAAGTGGGAGTTTGTTGGGTTTTATGCCCTAAAACTCGTAGATAGTAAATGTACATTTGACTGAACATTAATAAAGTGATATCTTATTCAATGTTTGTATTATATCTTGTCTTGTTAACCCTAATCCAATAAACTAAACATCCATGGCTAATAGAATGAGGCTTGAACTAGTATGTAGGGACATACGGGGATTAATGTTCAAGTTTTAGCCTAAAGGGTCTGTAGTATAGGGATAAGGCTGGGTACCTTATCCTGGTGACACTATGGATACGGCCCGCTTTGTATATTGATACAAACGTAGTGATCCAACGCGTTCATGTGGTTGACATGCGAGTGGGGGTATCCTGTGCAATGAGTTTGCACAAAGACCGGACCGCGAAATAGTTAACCACTAACTCTAACACCGTTAGTTAGCTCGGTTTCTATTTCACTAGGATGACCTAGGCAACTTGGCCTTAATCCTGAGTGGATTATGGACTCCTGTCCATAAGGGATTGTCCTTTGATTTGTACGGGTGAGAGTGGCCAGTTCGCCGACTCAATAAGCCTACCATTTTGGGGACAAGACCGAGTGGGGAGCTGGGAACGTAGTCTTACAAGATGGAATTCACTCCTTCCTGATATGAGGGTAAGTAGAGGTGTGTTCCCTTAAGTGGTGTCTCCAGGTCTTGAACAATGGGCCCTACCCTCTTTATGGCACGAGAGGGTTTTCTGTTTGATGGTTGGACCACAAACAGGTTGTTCATTAGAGGAGCACTGGTACTTAAGGATCAAGAGGTAGCCCAGGGGTAAAACGGTAATTTGACCTAGCTGGGGTACGAACACACGTGAAAGGCTAACTTGCTGTTAACGGTCAATATCCGTGGACACAGAAATATGTCTGCAGTGAGAAGAGTGCAGTTGTGGTTCTTTAGTGGAGTGAACCACAGTTAACGAATATTGATTAACTTAGTTAATGAGTTTAACCAACTAATCTCATATCGTTGGAGCTTCTGATCTGTAGGTCCATTAGGTCCCACCGGTAGCTCATTTAGGGCGTCGAGGTAAAATTCTAAGGATGGATTGAATATTCGAAGGTGTTCGAATATTATTCTAAAATATGAATTTGGTTCATATTAAAACTATGGGTTATAATTAGTATGCATTGGATGTATATTAATACTATAGTTTTGAGAGAGAAAATAGTAATTGAATATGTGATGTTCAATTTTATTTTAATTTTTATTAATTAATTGATTTAGTTTAATTAAATTTGATTTAATTAAACTATAAGATAAGAGGGATATTAATTTAAATTGGATTTAAATTAATGTTATTTTAATTAATTTAGATTAATTAAAATACAATATAATTAATTGTAATTTAAAATTATAATTTTAAAATTATAATTAATTAAAAATATCAGATAACTGATATTTCAGTTATCTGATATTATGGATTTTTAAAAAGAGACGTGGTCAGTCTGCAGTTGCAAAAATCACGCCCTAGTCTCACGCCTTTCTCCCTCTCTATCGCTCTCTCTTTCTCGTTTTGCTCTCTAGCAGAGAAAATCAGAGTTCTGAATCCAGAAAAATCCTCAGAATTTTTGCTCCCACAAGCACCCAACGCAACATCCTATTCGAGAATACCGGTGAATCCTCGTGGTGGTGTTCGTGCTGTTTTTCCAGTGAAAACAAAGTCCGTTTGCTGCTGTATTTTTGGGAGAAATTCAGAGAGAATTTGGCGAAACAATCAAGGGTTTCTACAAAGGTAACTTGTTCTTGAACTAGGATAATTAGGATCAAATTCTAGATTAGATCTAGAAATTTTAATCTTTTGTCCAGCATGCTTTATGGTTGTTTTACAGCATGATTTCTTATCTTTATGCTTGCTGTAAATTTATTTATTTTGTCGTCGTATTGGTATCCCAATCGGCGTTTTTATTCGAAAAAGTCTTTGTGGTTTTTTCGCTGCACAAAGGGCTATTTATCCCTTCATAGGGTCGATAAATCGTGTACGTGGATCACGAGTTCGCTACATCGTAGCCCAGAAACGCGATTTCCCACTTGAATCACGCCCTGGGTGCCGATTACGGGCGGAATCGCGGCCCACGTACGCGATTAGCGTAGGTGGCGCACCAGGTCACCTGACATGTGTGCCACAGATGCTAATAAAAATTGCAAAAATCGTGTACCGGGTACACGATTTAGTGGTCCCTAAACGCAACCCCATTCTTTCTTTTCTCCCTCATGTCGATAGACGTCCCCTCGGGTTTTTTCTTTTCTCCTTCGCGTCGTTCAGTCGCCATCCACCATTTGTCGTCGTCGTTCCGTCCCCATCCACCTGTCGCCGTCGTTTCGTCACCGGCCGGATTCATCCAATAGAAACCAAAATCCATGTCGTCTCATTTGATGTCGATCGTAATTAATTTCCATTGCGACAGTTCATCTTCTTCTAGTGTTTGAGAGTTTTTCGTTGCTTCCATTTCAAAGATTTCGTCCAATGAAAATGAATCCAAATCACAATTCACAAGGTTTGTCCTTTGAAATCAATTTACCGATTTTCTCTCCTTTTTCTATTTTTTTTAATAATTTAGTTTCTCTCCATTTTTTTTTATCTCTTTTCTAATTCCCTTTTGTCCTCTGAAATTCTTTTTTTTTTCTCTTCATTTTCTAATTCTATGGATTTAGTTTCCATTTGAATTGAAATCGGAGAATTGGCAATCCCGAACTCATTTTTGAACAATCCCAAGATTTTCAAAAAAAACAAAACAGAGTGCTTTGCTTTTGATTTGTTGTTGGCAGAAGGGTTAGGGATTTAAAAATGCGCTTTGAACAGGCTGTTGAAGGATGAACCATTGTCGACCACTTTCAGATGGAAATCGTGTATTGTGTACACGATTCCTAGGTAAATCGTGTCCAATGTACACGATTCCTAAGCATAATCGTGTACCCCATACACGATTTCAACATGTCATCGCCACGTCAACAAGGTAAACTCGTGTACCATGTACACGATTTTTTACCACATTTTCAACAACCCTACTTTTGTCAATACTTTCAATTTTTACCTCTAGTTTTGTAATTTCTTATTTTAAGTACATTATCAAAATTATTATTTTTAAAACTACCTTCTTTTTGTCATTTCTTTTTTAAATTACATTATTCAAGAAATTAACCCTTCTTCTTCTCTCTTTTTTATTAATAATTAGGACTAAGAAAAATGTCTTTTAAAAAGAACCCTAATTAAAAGACTTTCCTTTTTAAAAAAGGAAAAGGATAATTCAAATTTATCTCCTAAAAGGAAAAAATTCAAATCAAAGATTTTCTTGGAAACTAGTAAAATAAATTAAAATAAATAAATTATTTTTTTTAAATTTGGTTGTTACACTCAGTCAATTTTTCCGTTAAACACTAACAGCCGGCTGATGTGGCATTAATTTTTTATTTTAAAATATATTTTTTAATTTTTTTAAATAAAATAATACATTAAACTCTTTTTAATATTTTTTTTCTTTTCTTTTTTTCTCCCATCTTCTTCATCTTCTTCTCCATTCCTCTCAAACCCTAATCCCAACTCACCTCCAGCAGCCACCACCGTCGTCGGCAACCGCCGACGCCGCCGTCCCCTTCTTTTTTCTCCTTTTTTCTTATTCTTCCCTCTCATCTTCTCCCATTTTTCTTCCTTCTTCCCTTCATTTACTGTAAAAAAAAAAACAAATCTGAAGCTCGACGACCCCGCTACAGATCTGAAGCTCGACGCCGGCGTTTTCTTTGACCACCAAAACGAACGGCGAACGACGAAGGGACAAACAGACGGACGAACGTTCACGCGAGGAAGCTTGTGACTGGACGATCGACGCGAGGAAGCTTCAGATCTGAAGCTCGACGGCGACACATTCTCTGACCACCAAGACGAATGGCGAACGGCGAAGGGACGAACAACGAACAGGGGCAATCTTGGTGGGTCGTCGAGCTTCAAGCTTCGATTTGGTTTTTTTTTTTTTACAGCAAATGAAGAAGGGGAAGAAGAAGAAGAAAAATGGGAGAAGAGGAAAGTGAAGAAGAAGAAAAGAGGCAAAAAAGGGACGACGACGGTGGTGGCTGCTGGAGGTGAATTGGGATTAGGGTTTGAGAGAGGTGGAGAAGAAGATGAAGAATGGAAGAAAAAAAGAAAAGAAAAAAATAATAAAAAAGGGTTTAATGTATTATTTTATTTTAAAAAATTAAAAAATATATTTTTAAATAAAAAATTAATGTCACTCAGCAATCGTGTTTAACGGAAAATTTGACTGAGGGACAAAAAATGTAATGAAATCTAAACTTTCAGAAACTAAAATGCCGAATTTGAAAACTCATGACGAAAATAAAATCTAATCCAAACCTCGAGATAAAAAATGTATTTTTCCCTATTTTAACTATATCTAAAATAAAATATGAGAAGAAAGATGGGACGTCGAAAATCTGAAGCCTATCCACAAATAGAAGCTACTTATTAATCCCACCTCTGCATTCTTTTCAGTTTTTCCATATCCACTTCTCCCATGGGTTACTGAAAGCTTGAAATCCTCAAAAATGGCAACTCCAACTCCAACTCCAACTCTAATGGCGTTTGCTTCTTCAACCTCTAATTTC
Source organism: Luffa acutangula (assembly GCA_036850905.1). NCBI lineage: Eukaryota > Viridiplantae > Streptophyta > Magnoliopsida > Cucurbitales > Cucurbitaceae > Luffa > Luffa acutangula. The sequence goes on along the minus strand of CM072092.1, from coordinate 20,501,714 downwards.
CTTTTCCCTCCGCGCACTGCAACACGCCTTTCATTCCCACCAAAGCGCCCGCTTCTCCATCCCAAGCCACGCCTCTCTGTAACTTCCCTGGCCTCTCCGGATTTAGACCCATCCTTGCCCTCCAACGTTCACACCTTCTGGCAATGGCTTCGCCAGGAAGGCCTCGTCTCCGCCAAGACTCACGTGAAGCCGGCTATTTTCCCCGAAGGCCTCGGACTCGCCACCACCAAAGACCTTTCCAAGAACGAGGTTGTTTTGGAGGTCCCCAAGCGACTCTGGATAAATCCCGACGCGGTTGCTGATTCCGAGATTGGCAATGCCTGCAGTGGATTGAAGCCATGGATTTCTGTTGCTTTGTTTCTCATTAGAGAGAATTTCAAGGAGGACTCGCGTTGGCGTCGGTACCTCGATATTCTCCCACAGGAAACGGATTCGACTGTGTTTTGGTGGGTTTGCCTTGGTTCTTACTGTTTAATCTGCTCCTTGTTGCGATGTGTTTTCATAATTGTGGAGTTGATGGAGTGCTTGTCTTGATGGTTTCAGCGCAGGTCTGAAGAGGAGCTTGCAGAGCTCCAAGGTTCGTTTGTCTTACATCTTTAATTTTGTTTTCTCTGTTCTTAACAAGTTACTATGCTCGGGTTGAAGCTAGAACACTAAAATTAACGTTGGCTTTGTGAGGATTCATTTTAGGGCAATGTAAAACTTTAGGAAGGAGAATTGTCAATTGTTCATGGGGTTTTTGATGTGTGAATTCTCATGAAAAATCCCTGATTAGGAAGGAAAAATGACTCCTGGTTCTCTATAATTATCTGTAAATAATTGATTACCACGTTATTGCTTCATGAACTTTTCAGGAACCCAACTTCTGAGTACGACTTTGAATGTGAAAGAGTATGTTAAGAGCGAATTTCTTAAGGTTGAAGAAGAGATATTACTCCGCCACAAAGATCTATTTCCTTCTCCAATTACACTGGATGACTTCTTTTGGGCTTTTGGGATACTCAGATCAAGGGCATTTTCACGACTCAGAGGCCAAAACCTTGTTTTGATTCCTTTTGCGGACTTGGTTAGATCTCAAATTCTTACTTGGTTAGGCCTAAAACCTACGTTATGGTCTTTAGCCAAACAAGTGTTTTTTTATTAGTTTTCTCTTTACTATATTTTACAAGAACATCATAACTTTATGATTACTGCACGAAACAACGATTCTTCAGTTTTATTTTTTAAAAAAATTAATCCCTTCAAACACATTTCATATTTATCAGGTCAACCATAGCGCTAACGTAACCTCAGAAGAACATTCATGGGAGGTTAAGGGACCAGCAGGTCTGTTCTCATGGGATATCCTGTTCTCTCTCCGGTCCCCAATTTCTGTGAAGGCTGGCAAGCAGGTGAAGAACTAATTTCTATGTTATGCACCTGGGTGACATGATTGATCACATAGTTGGAGTGTTCCCTTGTTGAAGATATTATTCTAAAACTATTATTTACTCGCAGTAGTGAATAAAACATGAGATTAGATATTTAGATAAAGGGGACATTTCAATTTGATCTTCTGATAGGTAAAATGATGGTTAAATTGCATTCTCCTTTTTCTTTAATCATAGTTTCAATTTTTTTTTTTTTTTGAAAATTTAATCATAGTTTCAATTTAATTCCTATGCTTTTAAAAGTTTCATTATCATTGCTATCACTGAATAAAAGCTTACTCAACACCCCTGTCGTTGGTAAGGAGTAACAAAAATCTAATCTATTAAGTTATTTGCAGTTAAACTAAATTAATCAAAGAAGTCAAATAAACAATACTTTTTGCATTCCAAAATTTCAAATGGTCCTATCCATTTTCTTACTTTTCAGCCAAGATAACCTTAATTATTGGATAGAGGCGATAATGAAATTTTATCAGTATAGGACCTTATTGGAACTATGACTAAAACACAATGAACTAAAAATGTAATCTGTCCTAAAATAATTGTCTATGCCAAAATTGTGAGGAAAACAGAGATAACTGATCGTTTGAAAGTGTATTTGCCTGAAAATTTTGACTGTATGTCCCACAGGTTTTTATCCAATATGACTTGAAAAAGAGCAATGCCGACTTAGCTCTTGACTATGGGTTCATAGAGCCGAAAGCAGATCGCAATGCATATACACTGACATTAGAGATACCAGAGTCGGACCCTTTCTTTGATGACAAGCTAGATATTGCTGAGACAAATGGCCTTGGTGAGACTGCTTATTTTGACATTGTTTTAGACCGTCCTTTTCCTCCTGCAATGCTTCCGTTCCTGCGGCTGCTAGCACTTGGAGGCACCGATGCATTCCTTTTGGAATCTTTGTTTAGAAACTCAATCTGGGGACATCTTGAATTGCCTCTTAGTCGAGCAAATGAAGAGCTTGTATGTCAAGTGGTCAGAAATGCTTGTGAGGTTGCTCTTTCTGGCTACCATACCACCATAGAAGAGGTAAACCGTCAAATCTTCGTTCATCTATCATGCATCTATCATAAAGTCATGTGGTAAATTTACATATTACAATACGTGAGCTCACTCCCATTTGCCATATCCATGAATTATTTTAAGTATCAAGTGATTTGTGTTCTCCGATAAGTTTATTAGGATCCTAATCTTAAAGAATCTGACCTCGCTTTCTAGTTGTTTGTATCTCATAATAATTTCTCTAGAAATGAATTTCCTAGTCCTACTAAGTTTCTGATTGTGTTAGCATTTATCCCACCCCCTACAGATTCATACGGTTCTCTTGTTAGGTTCAAGAAGATTGTGAATAGAATGATCTTTTTTTTTTTTCCTTCAATTGTTCTCACAATGCAATTAGTATATAGGTGATAGGCTCAAAGATAAACTGAATGAACATGCCAGAGTAGAACACTCATGGAACTTTCCTATGTTCTTTTCAATTGAGAATCCTTCTGTAGTTGTGTCCTTGTAAATAAAATCTTTGTTAACATGTACGTTTCTCTGACATGATTTTTTTTTTTTTTTTAAATTACAAGTTTAATTTAGACAATTTCATAGTTGTGTACATAATCCCTAAACTTTAATGAGTCTTAATTGCAGTCTTGAATTTTCAGAGGTGATTTTATACCCTTTTTGTCATAAACACTTTTAGCTAAATGATGACATGACATGTTTATGGTACAAATGTTGGTAATTACACAACATGGTTTGAGGTTCACTTTTAACTGGAAGTCGGCCCTACCAAAGGACCCCCACACTCTACTATCTTTCTTTCTTTTGGGCCATCCTTTCAAAGATACAAAGGAAATTCTTTGGCATAATCTGGTTCAGGTGTTCTTATGGTCGGTTTGGATCGAAAGAAACTATAGAATTTTTTAGTCAAAAGAAAAGACATCCATTCTTCTTTGAAAGTGTTACGTTCCTTGCTTCATCTTGGCGTAAACTGAATCTGTTTTTTTCCTCTTAGAGTATCTCTACATTTTTTACCAATTGGAGATGTTTAATGTAACTCCTTTGGTTTGCCTATCATATCATGTCAAATCAGCTAATATTGTCCAATGAGGCATGTCATGTCACGAATTAGTTATTGGTGTTGACACTGAGGACTATATAGAATCACGATTTAAGTTCAAAGACAACCCTTAAAACTTTATGATGCTCATGGACTAAATAGGCACGGTCATCAAAGTTCAAAGTGTAGATTTATAATTCAACCAATTTTGTTTATCCAGTATATTATGGGTTAGCTGATGAGACGCAAAAAACTCTTTTGCTTGTGAATGACAGGATGAGAAGCTAAAAGAAGAAAATCTTGATTCAAGACTGAGGATTGCTGTTGGAATAAGAGAAGGGGAGAAAAGGGTGTTGCAGCAAATAATAAAAATTTTCAAAGACAGGGAACTGGAGTTAGACCAATTGGAGTATTATCAAGAGAGGAGGCTAAAGGATCTTGGTCTATGTGGGGAGCAAGGGGAAATTATCTTTTGGGAGTCCAAATAGGAAGCCCCATTAATTAATGCCTTACCAAAAATGAAGAAGAGAACATCAACACAACACACTCTTTTTCAGGGTTCAAATACATGGGGCTTTCAACAGTTTGGCCATTGCCAAGAATGGGGTGTTAAAGTCCACATGATGTTTCAATTAATCAACCGTAAATAAATCTTTGGGGTTCTTTTAGGCTAAATTATGCATTTTATTTCTGTATTTTAATTAACTAGTTTCTACTAATGGTAGGTGTTTAAATATCCTTTATTATATTCATATCATATCAGCTCACACAGTGGCGGATCCACCACGGGGGGGGGGGGGGGGGGAACTCTGATATGTTTTTATTTTTATATAATTTCACTCTTGCAACACAAGTAAACTTACCATGTATGTTTTCTTCATGAAAAATGTATGATTTTACTACTTTAACCGTAATTTTATTGTGTTTTTCAGATCTGATTTTTGTATTAAAAAGTAGTCAATAAAGATTTGTTTTGGTGTTAAAAAGCTTGAAAAATCTTTATTTTTGTTGCATGAATTTTCTGAGTTATTTGTCTCAATTTTAAGATAGTTTTACAGGTTTTTAAAAATTGTTTATTTTAAGTTGAAATTGATTTGATTGAAATGGTTTTTGTTTCAATTGTTTTGATAAATCAAAACATGTTTACTATTTTGAATGTTTTGAAAAGTGTTTTGAATTGAATTGATAGTGTTATCTGGATATGACAAATTTTGTTTTTGGGGATTGTATGCTTTTGTAGTAGCCATATTGGAATTGAGGCACTTATGGGGTTTGATGTTCCTTTGAAATGCAACTTCATGTATGTGTTTCACTCACATGGCCTCACACTTAAGTATTTGTATGAAATCTTCTGAATGAAACTTATTTGTGAGAAGATACTTATATGGTTTTGTTGGGTTTTATGTCCTAAAACTCGTAGATAGTAAATGATTAACAAAGTATACACTTGTATCAATAAAGTGTTATTGAGGAATCTTATATAATAAAGTGTTATCGTTAATATTAAGTTGAGATTGCACAATATAACCAAAATCTAATAAACTAAGATTCAAGGTTGTTTACATGTAGCTTGAACTAGTATGTGGAGACATACGGGGATCAGTGTTCAAGTAACAACCTAAAAGGTCTATAGGATAGGGATAAGATTGGGTACCTTATCCTGGTAACATTATGTGATACGACTTGCTTTGTATTTGATACAAACATATTGATCCAAGGCATCCATGTAGGAGACATCCGAGCGGGGGTATCCTATGCAATGAGTTTGCATAAGACCAGACCACGAAATAGTTAACAACTAGATGTAACATCGTTAACTAGTTAGGTTACTGTTTCAATAGGATGACCTAGGTAACTCAATCTTAATCCTGAGTGTGTCATGAACTCCTTCTCACGAAGGATTGTCCTTTGATTAGTACGGGTGAGAGTGACCTGCACGTCGACTCAATAAGCATACCTTCTTTGGGAACGAGACCGAGTGGGGAGGCTGGGGACATGGCAACACAAGTTGGAATTCACTTCTTCCCATTTCTAGGAGAAGTAGATGAGTGTTCCCTTAAGTGGTGACTCCGGGTCTTGAACAAAGCGATCCCGCCATCTGATTGGCCCGAGAGGGACTTTTTGTTTACTGGTTGGACCATAAACATGTTGTTCATTAGAGGAGCACTGGTACTTAAGGAGTCATAGGTAACTCAGGGATAAAACGATAATTTGATCCCGCTGTAGTTACGAACACTCGTGAAGGGTCAATATCCGTGGACACAAAAATATTCTACAATGAGAAGAGTGCAGTTGTGGGTCTTTAGTGGAGTGACCCACAGTTAATGAATATTGGTTAACTTGATTAATGAGTTTAGTCAGTTAATCTCATATTATTGGAGCTTCTGATTTGTAGGTCCATTAGGTCCCCCTGTTAGCTCGTAAAGAGTAATTGTGAACAATTTATCTTGAAAGAATTTGAATTTGAATAGTTCAAATTCATCTTGGGAATCAAGTTAATTGTATGAGATACAATTAATATAATGTATATTGATACATTATAATATAAAGTTTAATTTGTGATTAAACTTTATTAATTGAGAGAATTATCTATTTGAAAAAGTTAAAGTATGTGACTGATTAAGTATATGGTATTTAACTAGTGAATTAATTAATTATTCAATTTAGTCTAATTAAATGTGATTTAATTAAACTATAATATAAATATTAGAATGAGTTTCTAATATGTAATTAATTAAATATGGTTGATATTTAATTACTTATAAAGTTAATTAATTTTGAATTAATTAATTATTAAAATTAATTAAATGTGATTTAATTAAATCTATAAATTATTTTAATGTGAATTGGATTCATATTAAAACTATAGGCTAAAAGAGAGATACATATTTGAATGTGATTCAAATAATGGGTTAATTAAATATGTGATCTTTTTTTCTCAAAAAAAAAGTGATTTTTTTATGTTCCTTTGTAATGTAAATTCATATGTGTGTTTCACTCACGTGACCTCACACTTAAGTATTTGATTGAAATGTTCTGGTAGGTTTTAAGTGACATTTCTATATGAATATCTTATTGGTGGGTAACCACTTATGTTTTGGACTACTCCATTAATGCATCTTTCTCAATATGCTATGAAAATATTGTCTAATTGAAAGTTTGTTTAATTGAAAAAATGATTTCGTTTAGAATATTGAAATGTTTTATTACTTGAAATTTTACATTTTGTTTGGAGTGAAAATGAATTGTGAACTTGACGTGGAAATTGTTTATATTGAGTATTTTTGTACTCATTTTGTTTTTTAAACAGTATTTTTGCTATTGTTTAGTTCTTTCTGTTTGTTTTGAATGTTGGACTTACTTAGGTTGTAAGCCTTATTGTTTTGGTTAATAAGATCTGTTTTCAATTCTGTTAAGAGTCCGTTTGGAATACATTTTAATTTAAATGTTTTTCAAGAATGCATTTTTTAAAAAACATTTTGTATAAAAAATGTTTAGAATTTAAACACTCATATGTTTGGTTTCATTTTCTCACAAATGTTTTATACACAAGTTATTGTTTACTTAACAAGTATTTTTTAAAAAGTTGGTTTCAAGTGTTTATCTCAAAATGGTTTATTTATCAATCTCATTTTCTAATAAATCATTTTTAGTAGTTGTCAAACACTATAAATTTTTTCAAAATGATTTATTTTCAAAATTAAACACTTGAAAAGTTAAACCAAACACACCCTAAGTCGCTTCCACAATCTTGAAAAATACAGATTGTTACAATAGGTCAAAGACTTAAGAGAGACATAATTGAAAATTTCAAAAACCTATTCAACATAAAATTGAAGTTTTAATGATTTATTAGACAGTTTTTAAGTTACGAGAACAAATAGGCACAAACTTGAAAATTTAGAGACTAAACTTGTAATTTAATAAAAAAAAAAAATAACTTATTTATAAAAAAGAAAAAAAGGAAAAAAAATAAATCTCTTTAACAAATAAGCTGGGAAATAAAAGATGGAAAATACTTGGCTGCAAAACTGAAAAAAGGTCGGAAGTTTGAATCCCCCATCCCCAAATGTTGATGAACTAAAAAAAAGTAGGGAAATTGCAATGGGTAACAAAAAAAACATTAGGATATTTGCAAATTTAACCATGTTTTTTGAAATTTGCAAAAAAAGAAAAATTTTTAAAATCTGATTTTTAATTTTTTAATTATTCCAGTACTACCCTTGTTGGTCTGTCAAATGTTATATTTAGTAGTATATATGATATACTTTATATTTACTGATATATGAAATATAATGTATATCAGTTAACTGATATACCAAATTTGATATACTCGAAGATGGATACAATGATATACCTAATATACTAATTATATATTGAATATATACTGGATTTGATAAGCATGACCTTTGATATACCTAATTATGAGTATTGATATATGAATGACATACTTGATATATGGGCTTTTTGTACGGATGACCTTCTAAAATTGGCAGAAATGATAAATGTCTCACATTTTCAAAACAAGGATATATGCTCTTTTGCTTGCAGCATCCTAGTAAAATTCTCTAACTTCGCTCTCTCTCGCTACTCTCGCTCTCTCTCCAATTTCTCTCACCAATTTTTTGCTCTCTGTCCAATCTCGCTCTCGCTTCTCGCTCTCTCTCCAATTTCTCCCTCAAATATCTTGCTCTCTCTCTAATTTCTCTCTCCAATCTCTTGCTCCATCTCCAATCTCACACTTAAATCTCACTCTCGCTCCAATCTCTCGTTCTTAAATGCGTTAAATGTGTGTTTTCATATAGAGAGTAAAATGATAATTTTGCTAGGATGATAACATAAGCAAAATGACATATATCCTTATTCTGAAAATATAGGACCTCTCAAAATGGGTCATCCACGCAATTATCTCTTGATATATGAATGTTGATATACCAATGATATACTTGATATATTATTTTTCTTTGTTTATATTTGTTATGTTTCATTTTTTTTTTTTAAACTGTGTAGTGTTATTTACATATTTTAAACAAAATGTTTGTCTTTTATAACATAAATGTTTGTCTTCTATACTTGTTATGAATTGATATATCTCATTTGTTATATTACTCAAATAATTAATAACATTGATATACCTGATTATGAGTAGTAAAATACATCAATGGTAGACTTGTTATTTTTTTGAAAAAAGTCATTGATATATATTTTTAATTGTTGTTGTATTATGAAGGTCGTAGAATGCAAAATTTGTTATAAGTATATCAATAAGATGCAATTTTAAATATATCATTGGTGTAATAGTAGTATATCAATACTCACTGAAAATGTAATTTCAAATATATCATTAATGTATCTGTAGTATATTATTAAAATGATATATAATATATCATGATATATTTGCCAACATGAGCACAGTTCAACTAGTAGAAGACACACATCTAACCAAGAGGTTAGAGGTTTAAATTTGTTACCATACATATTGTCCCAAAACAAAACTAATATATCTAATTCTTTATTAATGAAGTATATCAAAGACATCTAAACTAATGAAGGCTCATGTGTATACTTCATGAATGAAGGATATTATATTAATGAAATATACACCTAATCTACTATATATTTAGTATATTAGTTGATTGATATACCAAATATCTAGTATATCAGTTGCACTAAATAACTAAATGATGTACCTGATATGCGGTATATAAATAACACTGTTGATATACTTTTTAAACTTCCAACTTCCCGTGTGTTTTTTTAGGGATTTTTTTGACTTTTCAACTTTAATGTTTAGGTTGGATCCACTTTTTTTTTTTTTTTCTTTTTGTGTTAAATTTGCAATATTAAAAAATTGATAACATGGTTGCAAATTTCATTTTATTTTTTCTATTCTTTCAACTACTTACAAAAAAAAAAAAAAAAAAAAAAAAGAGAAAAAAAAGTAAGGAGAACCCTAGCTAACGTATGCACTCAAATATTATTCATAAAAGATATGTCTCTTTAAAAATAAAGAAAAAAAGAAAAATCTGTCTGTTTTACAAATAAAGAAAACAAATTAATCTGTCTCTCTCTCTCTCTCTCTCTCACGTATTTGCACACGTTTCTGTCTCTTTCCAAATGCACATGCATTCAAAGAGTCCCAAACCCGTACATCCTTCTGTTATTTCTATAATGCAATTAGCAATAAGCCGTCGCCATCGCTTCTCCCCTTGACTTTGCTCAGAACTTCCATGCCTCTGCCTACTGCTCACCAAACGTCAACGCTTCAATGGTCTCTTTCACCCTCTTTTCCATTTCTATATGTCCACTTCATCTCATCCCTCTTTCCATTTCCATCTTCTTCACAAAACTCCACATAATTCCCTTACATTTCTCCCAATTCCATCACATTGCCCTTGACGATGAAGTTCGGCAAGGAATTTTCGGCTCAAATGGTGCCCGAATGGCACCAAGCCTACATGGATTACAGTCTCCTCAAATCCCTTTTGAAAGACATTCTCAATTTCAAGCTCAGACATGGCGCTCCTCAGCCCCCTCAGCCCTCTTCCTTGAAGCGCAAGCTCACTCTCTACAGAGCCTTCAGCGGCCTCACTCAGGCTTATGTTCATCCCTCTACTCCTGTTACAGATATGGAAAGCCAATCGATTCTCGTCAGCTCTAAGCACGACGAGAATGGCTCTCAGAACTACAAGACTACGTTCCTCATGTCCGCCGATCAAGGCGCCGAGTACGAGCTGGTGTACTTCAGGAGGCTGGATGATGAGTTTAATAAAGTGGGTAAGTTCTATAAGTCCAAGGTCGAGGAGGTTTTGAAGGAAGCTGAGATGTTGGATAAGCAGATGGATGCTCTGATTGCTTTCAGAGTCAAGGTCGAGAATCCTCAGGGTTTGGTTTTTGATATGTCTGAGAAGACTGTTGAGATCACTCGTCTTGCTTCTGGGATTGCGACTTCTTCGGCTGTTTTATCGGCTTCCACCCCAAAAGGGGCCAAACCTGGAGGTGAGTTTTCGATTTCTTTGCTTTCTGAAGGTTTTTAATGAGGAATTGTTCATGTTTTAGCTGATTCTAGACTACAATGGATTAGATGATTCATGTTTAGGTGTGCTGATGATCTGATATTTGCCATTTATTTATGAGTGCTTTCATGGCTCTGATGAAGAAGAAAGAAGTTGTTTCATTATTTGTTTGAGTTCCAATAGAGTTGAATACTAGAGGAAACTGAGTAGAAACTCTTTGATTGTATGTTTCCATGAGCAGAGAGGCTTCACATGGCCACGGAGATAATAGAGGAAGGTGGGGCAGGTAAGCTTGGGAAAATAGATGAGTGGAATGAAGATGGGGACGAGATTGAGATGAAATTGAGAGATAAGAAGGTTGAAGAAGATAAGTCTAGTAGAAGGAAGGGTGTTAGACCACCTCCATTAGAAGTTCTTGATCGAGTCAAAATGAATAATCCCATTGAAACACCTCGTTCAACCATTAAAGGCTTCCTTAATTTCCCTCAAGACTCTGAACTCCAGTTCAGCAGAGACAATCTGAAGAAAGTTGAAGAACAACTGAAGCAGGCCTTCTCTGTGTTTTACCATAAACTCAGGCTTTTGAAGAGCTTCAGGTACACATCATTTTCTTCTTGCGTCCCCTCTATTCTCCTCCCTTTCGATGCTCAATTGCTAATCTTTTTTTATTGATGGAATTTACCCAGCTTCTTGAATACCCTGGCGTTCTCGAAGATCATGAAGAAATATGACAAGGTATTTCATTTCCTATCTGATTGAGTGTATTGTATTAAAAAGGGTGACTGTGAAGTGGAAAAATTAAAATTAAAATATCATCAGACATGTCTTCTTCCTTCTTTCTTATGTCTTTGTAATTTGATTGCAGATTACATCAAGAGATGCTTCAAAAGCATACATGAAAGTGGTGGATAGTTCTTACCTTGGAAGCTCAGATGATGTGAGATATAGCTTCTCTGACATTTTGAATTCAACTATTTCTTTCTTAGCGAAGTTACTCAATAAAGCAAGTTCTTCAATGCTTTTTCTTCAATACTAAAACACTCTGTACCACTGCAGGTTTCCAAGTTAATGGAGAGGGTTGAGAATACATTTGTCAAACATTTCTGCAATGCCAATCGCAGCCAAGCGATGAATATTTTACGACCAAAAGCAAAAAGAGAGAGACATAGGACAACGTTTTCTATGGGTAAGTCAAAGTGCTCTGATTTTCAAGCCTGTACCACTTAAACTCATTATTCTGGGGATAAACCATTTTACTAATCTTTCACATTTGAACTAAAAAAAATTGCAGGGTTTCTAGCTGGCTGTTCTGCAGCTCTCGTTTTAGCACTCATCTTAATTATACGTGCCCGCCGTATTCTGAATAGCAAAGGAAGAAAAGAGTACATGGAAACCATGTTTCCCCTTTACAGGTAAATACAACTGGATAGTTATATTACATATGTTGATTTGTTCATTTTCATTTTATGCATTCTCAATCTTAAACTACTGTGTAAATGACTTTGTTGGCAGATCAAAATAAAAGAAAAACTGTAGTTCTTGGGTAATTTAGTTGCTTTAATCACTCAGTAGCATTATGAGAAAAACTTTATTCTGTCCTATTGGTTTGTGTAAGGGTATTAGTATGGTATATATGAGGATTAGTAGTAGTATGGTAGTATGGGTATAATAGTAAATAGCTAGGGAGCCTTGGGTGTGCCTTGGTTATAAATAGGGTAGTTTATGGAGTCTTTAGGGTGTGAAGAATTTTAGTAGGAGTGTCTATCGTGGGACTCTTGGGAGAGAGATAGCCCTCTCGAAAGGCTATTGGTATATTGTAACGTCTTTTCGATATTGCAATATAATATATCAGTTTTTGGTATTTTTCTTAGTTTGGATACCTAACAAATTGGTACCAGAGCACGTTCGTCTTGGAGGAAGCTTCAACCGCAAGTGAAAAAAAAAATGGTTGAAATTAGAGAAATTCTACAGAGGATGGCCAAGAGCATTGAATTGTTATCTTCAGAAATAAAGAATCAAAGAGCCATGATCGGGATGGTGTCTAGTTTTCCAGTGGTAAGGTTGGGTTAAATTTTGCCATTACAACAACCTTGTCTCAGAAACAAAAGATGGCGGGAATGATCGAAGGAACGTTGGATTCGATGATTGCAGAAGAGAAGGGAGAAACGTTAACGTTGGATGTGATAGACATGAATGAAGAAGAATCATCTCAGTGCAAGAGAGTTGGAGAAGGAAGCAGAAGACACAAGTTGATCGAGGCTAGAAAGTATAAAGTACTGTCAAGTCTTCAACGACCGCGAAGGAGGAAAATCGCAAAGCGACGGAGGTGGAAAACAAAGCCCGTGCGAAAATGGAGAAAGAAAGAGGTTGGAGGGAAGCAATCGAAGGAAAGTCGATCTGCCTTCTGCCGGAGTTCGAAAAATGTGCACAAGTGGATGGGGAAGACGTTCAAGGCGACGAAGTCGAATTTTCAAGAGAGCAAGTGCCGAAAAATGTTGCCGAGCCGAAAATTGTTGCGGTGGACGAAAATCAGGGGGAGCCGTCGACGCAAGGGACATGAACAGGGAATGGAGAAGGGTAGCGAGGAAGAAACCACAGATAGAAGTCGTCAGTGGCAAATGCATGTTTGGCCGGAGAAGAAGTATTGGCGGCACTTGCTGGTTTGGCCGGAGGAGAAGTTGTGGAGGCGCCAACTCAAAAATGGTAGAGAGGTGGTGGAAGGGGTCGAGAAGGACAGCCATGAAGAAATCTGGGGAAGACGCGGATGCAAGTTTCTTACAGAGGAAGCTGATGAATCGAGAGAGACGGTAGTGAAGAGTTTTGGTAGTGTCTCATTGTGGGACTTGGGAGAGAGTTAGCCCTCTCGAAAGGCTATCGGGGTTATATTGTAACATCATTTCGATATTGCAATATAATATTTTAGTGTTTTGTGTCTTTTCTTAGTTTGGATACCTAACAGTTTGACATATGAACTCTGATATGTTTTGCAGCTTGTTTGGATTTATTGTTCTGCATTTGATTATGTATGCTGCCGACATATACTTTTGGAGGCGATATCGAGTGAATTATTCCTTCATATTTGGTTTCAAGCAAGGAAATGAGTTGGGCTATCGTCAAGTTCTCCTTATCGGTTTTGCTCTAGCAGTACTTGGACTAGGCTCTGTAATCTCAAACCTTGACATGGAAATGGACCCAAGAACACAAGATTTCCAAGCATTGACTGAACTTCTGCCTCTGTTTGCAGTTATTGTAAGATTTTCACACTAACCTTCTCTAGTGCTTTTAATTTTGCATATGCAGTAGTGCTAACCAAATTGCATTTTTTTTTATCTGCAGCTTGTAACTGCAATACTTATCTGCCCGTTTAACATCCTATATCGCTCAAATCGTTTCTTCTTCCTCACTTGTCTATATCACTGCATCTGTGCTCCGCTCTACAAGGTAAATTACGTTGGTCGCAATGTATATAAGCTTTGATAATACAGAAGCTGTTGTTGTAATCTTTTTTCCCCAAACAAATTTCTTTCTTTCAGGTGATACTCCCAGACTTTTTCTTAGCTGACCAGTTAACAAGCCAGGTGCAAGCACTCAGAAGTTTAGAATTTTACATTTGCTATTATGGTTGGGGAGACTACAGAATTAGAGTAAACACGTGCGCAACTAGCACTGTATTCCAAACTTTCAATTTCATCGTGGCCATTATTCCATACTGGTCACGCTTTCTTCAGGTGTCACAATCTTGCTCTTGGATTTTTACTGCAACTCAAGCATTGTAGAAAGAACACAAGGAACTTACAGACTTTCAAAGCACATATATCCTTAGCTTGATGTTTCGTTTTCCTTTTGCATTTTCGCAGTGTCTTCGTCGGCTGTATGAAGAGAAGGATAAAATGCATGCACTAAATGGATTGAAATACTCGTTTGCTATCGCAGCTGTTTGCTTCAGGACGGCATACAGTCTGAACAAAACTGTATATGTTTGGTATGCACTGGCTTGGATATTTTCAGTCATAGCAGCAGTTTCGGGCACGTACTGGGACCTTGTCCACGACTGGGGGCTGCTGCAACGCCATTCGAAGAACCGCTGGTTGAGAGACAAGCTCCTTGTCCCTCAAAAGAGCGTATATTTTGTTGCCATGGTGAGTTATATAGTCAATCAAAAACTAAGAATATGTTGCTTTTTTTTGGTGGTTTCTAAAGAGAAGGAAAATATTGCAGGCACTGAATGTGGTGCTGAGGCTTGCTTGGATGCAAACTGTGTTGAACTTCCAAGTCTCGTTCTTGCACCCAAAAGGGTTGATTGCAATTGTTGCTAGCTTAGAGATCATTCGCCGTGGCATATGGAACTTTTTCAGGTAAATACAAAACAAAAATTTTACTTCCACAGTGTATCTTGTTTCTGTTAAACAAAAAAGTTAACCGTAAAGACTAATGGATATATATAAATATATATGTTTTGATGATGGTATAGGATTGAAAATGAGCATTTGAACAATGTTGGAAAGTACCGAGCGTTCAAAACAGTGCCTCTACCTTTTAACTACGATGAAGATGATAAAGATGACTGAGAGTTGATTCAGCGTGGATTTGGAGCACAGCCAATCATCACTTTTTCTTTTTCAATTTGGGTTAAAAATCACTTTTGTTCTTGAACTTATTACTTGAACTTTGATTTATAATGATTTAGTCTTTAGTCTTTGTACTTTCAATTTTGTAACGATTTAGTTTCAGACCTTTAATAGGTAACAATTTAGTCTCTGTATTTTTTAATTTGTAACAATTCAATCCTTGTCACAAAAAATTTCACCAAAATTATATGTCGATTTTTATTATTTAATCATTAGACTTTGTAGCTTATGAACATATTGGGTCTCAAATGAGTTTATTAATCTACCTATATAAGAAATTTCATTAAATTCAAACATTAATTTTCACGAAACAGATTAAATCGTTACAAATTTGAAGTACACGGACTATATTGTTATATATAAAAGTATAAGGACTAAATCGTTACAAAGCAAAGTCGAGGGGCTAAATTGTTGCTTTCATGAAAGTTCAAGGACCAAAAGTGATTTTTAATCTTTTTTTTTTTTACATATTTAGTTTGAGTTAAAATACCAATTTGGTTCTCATACTCCAGATTTTGTTTCATTTTAGTCTACGTACTTTTAAATGTCCTAATTTAGTTATAAATAAAACTTAAAATTGGTCCCTATAGAGAGATAATTGTTAATTTTTCTAAAACAAATTAGTCTCTATTAACCTTTTTTAATCTTATAAATAGGTTCACATCATGTCTTTTCATGTATGGAATTTATTATTATTATTTAACCAATTTCAATAAATTTAACTTTAAACTTACAATAAGGACCAATTTTAAGCTTTATTAATTATTTAAAAAATTAAGCTTTATTAAAAGTGTAAGAACTAAAACCGGACATTTGGAAGTATAATTATTCAAATGAAATAAAATCCAAGTATATGAACCGAAAATGGTATTTTAACCTTTAAATTTTGTGATGGGTATGGCAAATTTGAAGAAGTCTATCTAATTAAGTTTTGATTTTATGCTACAAAATGTTTGAATCTACTTGAAATAATGTTGTCAAAATGAGCATAACTTAGCGGTAATCGACATGCATCAGGAGGTCAGAGGTTCGAATCTCTAAAAAAAAACCAATTTAATTCTAATGGGTTTTATAAGAAAAGGCTTTTTTCAATCCAATTGCCAAGTCCAGTCGAATTTAGTGAGAAGAATGTAAGGAATAAAACTTTGTGGCAATCCCATTAGGTTTCTTGCCCCTGTTCAAAGAGTCGTCTGCACCTAAAACCTCATTCACTCTCATTTCTCCCTACATTGAAGGTGTTGGGTTTTATGCCCTAAAACTCGTAGATAGTGAATGTAACCGTTGACCGGATATTAATGAAATAATATTGATATATTTTTCCATTAATTGTTATTAGTTATTTTATATTTGTCTTTGCCTAATAATAACCCTAATCCAATAAACTAGACATCCAAGGCTGTAATATGAGTCTTGAACTATATGTAGTGACATATGGGATCGTTGTTCAAGAAATAGCCTAAAGGGTCTATAGTATAGGGATAAGACTGGGTGCCTTATCCTGGTGACACTATGGATACGGCTCACTTTGTATTTGATACAAACGTTGCGATCCAACGTGTTCGTGTAGGAGACATGCGAGTGGGGGTATCCTATGCAATGAGTTTGCATAAGACCAGACCGCGAAATAGTAACCACTGGTTATAACACCGTTAACTAGTTGGTTTTCTATTTCACTAGGACGACCTAGACAACTTAGTCTTAATCCTGAGTTGATTATGGACTCCTACTCATGAGAGATTGTCCTTTGATTTGTATGGGTGAGAGTGGCCAATACGCCGACTCAATAAGCCTACCACTTTGGGGACAAGACCGAATGGGGAGCTGGGAACATAATCGTACAAGATGGAATTCACTCCTTCCCGACTTTAGGGAAGCAGATGAGTGTTCCCTTAAGTGGTTACTCCGAGTCTTGAACAAAGGGCCCTACCCTCTCAATGGCACGAGAGGGTTTTCTGTTTGATGGTTGGACCACAAACAGGTTGTTCATTAGAGGAGAATTGGTACTTAAGGAAATAGAGGTAACCCAGGGGTAAAACGGTAATTTGACCCAGCTGGTGTTACAGACACTCGTGAAGGACTAACTAGTCGATATTGGTCTAAGATCCGTGGACACAGAAAATATGTCTGCAGTGAGAAGAGTGCAACTGTGAGTCTATAGTGGAATGTACACACAGTTAACGAATATTGATTAATGTGGTTAATGAGTTTGACCAATTAATCTCACATCGTTGGAGCTTCTGATCTGCAGGTCCATTAGGTCCCACTGGTAGCTCGTAAAGTAATTTGAGGCAACTAAGTAATAAAAGTAAATTGAAAATGTTCAATTTATTAAGGGAAACAAATATAATATATATTGATATATTATTATGAGAGAAATTAATATTTGAAAAGTTCAAATATAAATTTATGGAAGTTTGAAAGAGTTCAAAATAATGAATTAATTAATTTAAGGCCTAAAATGTGTTTGGGCAAATTAATTAATTCTAGGCCGGGAATTAAATATGTGATATTTAATTGGTGGTTAATTAATTAAAGAATTCATTAACCGGGAATTAATCAATTATGGAAATAATTAATCACTTAAGGAAGTGATTAATCACTTATGGAAATGATCTAATCACTTAGGGAAGTAATTAGTCATTTGTGGAAAAGATTAATCAATTATGGAATTGATTGATCATGATTGATTAATTAAGGAATAAGATTGAATCAATTATGGAAAAGATTGATTTAATTGAATATTTTATTCATGGCCTCTCTTCTATAAATAGAACACTAGACCTAATTGGTCATGACACTTGACACTCTTGAAAGACAAGACCTAGAATTCTCTCTAGCCTCCCTCTTAGAGAAAGACTCCCACAAGTCTTTAGCCTCCTAGACTCAGAGACATACCGGTGTAACCTCTGTGGTGATTGTGTCAATCAAAGAAGAAAATTCCAGCGAAGAAAACCAAAGGCGGCTGCTGCGTTTTGTTCGTTGGAGCATCGTTGGCGAAGAACGGTCAAGTCTACAACGGAGGTTTGTAACAGTTCTTCCCCTTTTCTTTAGAAAAGTATTAAAAATAAATTTAGATTTATTTTAGCATGTTTAAACCAATTTTACAGCGGCTTTAAAGGTTGTTTAAATTTTTGTTTGAGTTATCGTAACGGTATTTTAATGTTAATTAATATACGGCGTAAGGTCCAATCGATGCGCTTCCGCTGCGTGGGGACTTTTATTCCCTTCAGAAGGTAGGTTTTTCCATTTTAAGGCTTATTTTTGTTGCGGTTTTTCCACTTTCGTAACAGATCATAGACCCGTCGGAGTCACGCACCACCCAACATATACTATCCTTCAAGATGCATCCGAGTTCATCTTCCAAACGTTTGCAAGATGGGGAATCTAGTTTGAGTGGTTTAGGTGGGCAATCATGTCTCACAGGTTTGAAATTTCCTTTCCCTTACTTTTGATGACGCTTCTATCGATATATGGCTCGTACTGATGTCGCTATTCAAAGTAATCAAGCTTCAATGAGAGCCCTGGAATTGCAAATTGGTCAGCTAGCTAATGAGCTGAAGGCAATGCCTCAAGGGAAACTTCCTGCAGATACTGAACACCCTAGAAGGGAAGGTAAGGAGCAGGTACAGGCAGTGACTCTGAGGAGTGCTAAGTCACTAGAAGAGAGAAATGAGCCTAGTAAAATCCAGGATGTATAGAAGAATAGTGATAAAAATGTTGTTGAGAATGAGTTGGAGTCTAGTAAAAATGATGGAGGCAACAACAATGATGTTGGAGCATCTGGTTCTGTTCCAGATGTGGAACCACCTTACGTGTCGCCCCCCACCTTATGTACCACCTGTACCATTTCCACAAAGGCAGAAGCCTAAGAATCAAGATGGTCAATTTAAGAGGTTTTTAGAGATTCTTAAGCAATTGCATATAAATATCCCTTTAGTAGAAGTTTTTTTTTTTTTTTTTTTGAAATATCCCTTTAGTAGAAGTTATTGAGCAAATGCCAAATTATGCTAAATTTCTTAAGGATATTTTGACTAAAAAGAAGAGGTTAGGTGAGTTTGAAACTGTATCTTTTATTGAGGAATGTAGTGCTATTCTCAAGAATGGGCTACCAACCAAGGCTAAGGATCCAGGGTTATTTATTATTCCTGTCTCAATAGGTGGAAAAGGGTTGGGTAGAGCACTTTGTGATTTAGGCAAAAGCATTAACCTTATGTCTCTTTCGATCTATCGAAAGCTAGGTATTGGTGAAGCTAGGCCTACCACAGTCACACTCCAACTAGCTGATATGTTTATCGCATATCCAGAGGGTAAAATTGAGGATATCTTAGTGAAAGTAGATAAATTCATATTTCCTGTTGATTTTATTATCTTAGATTATGAGGCAGATAAATATGTCCCAATTATTCTTGGTCGTCCATTTTTGGCTACTGGTAGAGCATTGATAGATGTTCAAAAAGGGGAACTAACAATGATGGTTTATGATGAGAAAGTAAAGTTTAATGTTTTTAAGACCATGAAATATCCAGACGAAGTGGAAGACTATTCTTTCATTAGAATTCTGGAGAACACAATTGTTGAGACAATAATGGAGGATTTGACAAACAAGCATTTGGAAGATCATGGAGAGATGCGTGTAGATGATTTAGAAGTTTGTTCTTTAGAAAGAAAAAGTGAAAAAGAAGTGTCTAGGTGTGATGATGTTTTTGATTCTTTAGATTTGGATGAAAGGAAGGCTCCTCCTATTAAGCCATCCCTGATTGAGGCACCCACTTTAGATTTGAAACCCTTGTCGGATCATCTAAAGTATGTGTATCTTGGGGAGGGTGAGACGTTGCCCATTATTGTTGCATCAGATTTAATGTCGGATGATGAAGAGACCTTAATAAAGTTGCTGCAGCAATATCGCAAAGCAATAGGTTGGACATTGACTGACATTCAGGGAATTAGTCATTCTTTCTGTATGCATAAAATCACTCTAAATGAGGGATCCTTTAGGAGTATTGAGCAACAGAGAAGGTTTAACCCTACAATGAAAGAGGTTGTTAAAAAGGAGGTGATCAAATGGTTGGATGTTGGGATTATCTATCTAATTGTAGATAGCAATTGGGTAAGTCTTGTCCAATGTGTTCCTAAGAAAGAAGGTGTCACGGTAGTGTCTAATAAGGACAATGAGTTGATCTCAACCAGGACAGTAACTAGTTGGAGGGTTTGCATGGATTACAGGAGGCTTAACAAAGCCACCTGTAAGGACCATTTCCCTCTACCATTTATTGACTAGATGTTGGATAGGTTGGCTGGTCAGACTTACTACTGTTTCTTGAATGGTTATTCTGGGTATAACCAGATTACCATTGCTCCTGAGGGTCAGGAAAAAACCACTTTCACCTGCCCTTATGGGACGTTTGCTTTCAAGCGAATGCCTTTTGGCCTCTGCAATGCTCCAACAACATTTCAGCGGTGTATGTTAGCAATTTTTCTGATATGATTGAGTCCACTGTTGAGGTATTTATGGACGATTTTTCAGTTTTTGGAGGGTCTTTTCAACATTGTTTGAATAATTTAGGTAAAGTGTTAAAGAGATGTGAGGATACCTATCTAGTTCTTAATTGGGAGAAATGTCACTTCATGGTGAAGGAGAGCATTGTGTTAGGTCATAAGATTTCAAAGAAAGGTCTAGAAGTTGATTGAGCAAAAATAGAGGTTATTGAAAAGTTAGAACCACCGAATTCAGTTAAAGGGATTCCGAGCTTTTTAGGTCATGTTGGATTTTTTAGAAGGTTCATAAAGGATTTTTCCAAAATTAGTAAACCTCTTTGTAACTTATTGTGTGCTGATAGTGTTTTTGACTTTAATGCAGATTGTAGGAAGGCTTTTGAGGCTTTAAAGGCTGCTTTAATCTCAACGCTCATTCTTTGCTCTAGGCTAGAATGTTCTAATTAACTAGGAAAAGCCTAAATTAATTATGAACATCAATTTAGACACTAGACCTATCATGTAGACTACGATGTCCGAGAATTGCTCTTGGGACCCATGCCCATGAATTGGTCTATATGTGTTGCCTTCTAGAGTGGGGTAAAAATATGGTAAAAATAAGCTCTAGAATAAGTTAGGAGCACAAAGAATGGGCGCTGAGACTAAAGCAACCTTTAAAGTCTCAAAAGCCTTCCTACAATCTGCATTGAAGTCAAAACACTATTAGCACACAATAGGTTACAAAGAGGTTTACTAATTTTGGAAAAATCCTTTATGAACCTTCTATAAAATTCAGCATGACCTAAAAAACTCTAAATCCCTTTAACTGAATCGGTGGTTCTAACTTCTCAATAACCTTTATTTTTGCTCGATCAACTTCTAGACCTTTCTTTGAAATCTTATGACCTAACACTATGCCCTCCTTCACCATGAAATGACATTTCTCCCAATTAAGAATTAGATGGGTATCCTCACATCTTTTTAACACCTTACCTAAATTATTCAAACAATTCTGAAAAGACCCTCCAAAAACTGAAAAATCGTCCATAAATACCTCAACAGTGGACTCAATCATATCAGAAAAAATCGCTAACATACACTGCTAAAATGTTTTCGGAGAATTGCAAAAGCCCAAAAGACATTCGCCTAAAGGCAAACGTCCCATAAGGGCAGGTGAAAGTGGGTTTTTCCTGATCCTCAGGAGCAATGGTAATCTGGTTATACCCAAAATAACCATCTAAGAAATAGTAGTAGGCTTGACCAGCCAATCTATCCAACATCTGGTCAATAAATGGTAGAAGGAAATGGTCCTTATGGGTGCCTTTGTTAAGCCTTTTGTAATCAGTGCAAACTCTCCAGCTAGTTACTGTCTTGGTTGGGATCAACTCATTGTCTTTATTAGACACTACCGTAACACCTCCTTTCTTTGGAACACATTGGACATGGCTTACCCAATTGCTATCTACAATTGGATAGATAATCCCAACATCCAACCATTTGATCACCTCCTTTTTAACAACCTCTTAAATTGTAGGGTTAAGCCTTCTCTGTTGCTCAATACTCCTAAAGGACCTTCCTCTAGAGTGATTTTATGCATACAGAAGGACAGACTAATTCCCTGAATGTCAGCCAATGTCCAACCTATTGCTTTGCGATATTGCTGCAACAACTTTATTAAGGCATCTTCATTCTCCGACATTAAATATGATGAAATAATAATGGGCAACGTCTCACCTTCCCCAAGATACACATACTTTAGATGATCTGGCAAGGGCTTCAAATCTAAAGTGGGTGCCTCAATCAGGGATGACTTAATATGAGGAGTCTTCCTTTCATCCAAATCTAAAGACTCAAAAACATCCTCACAGCTAGAAACTTATTTTTCACTTTTTCTTTCTAAAGAACAAACATCTAAATCATCAACACTGATCTCTCCATGGTCTTCCAAATGTTTATTTGTCAACTCCTCCATTGTTGTCTCAACAATTGTGTTCTCCAGAATCCTAATGAAAGAACAATCTTCCACTTCGTCTGGATATTTCATGGCCTTAAAGACATTAAACTTTATTTCCTCATTATAAACCCCCATTGTTAATTCCCCTTTTTGAACATCTATCAATGCTCTTCCAGTAGCAAAAAATGGACGACCAAGAATAATTTGGACATCTTTATCTGCCTCATAATCTAAGATAATAAAATCAACAGGAAATATGAATTTACTACTTTCACTAAGACATCCTCAATTTTACCCTCTGGATATGTGATAGACCTATCAGCTAATTGAAGTGTGACTGTGGTAGGCCTAACTTCACCAATACCTAGCTTTCGATAGATCGAAAGAGGCAAAAGGTTAGTGCTTTTGCCTAAATCACAAAGTGCTCTACCCAACTCTTTTCCACCTATTGAGACAGGAATAGTAAATGATTTTGGATCCTTAGCCTTGGTTGGTAGCTCATTCTTAAGAATAACACTACATTCCTCAGTAAGAGATACAATTTAAAACTCACCTAACCTCTTCTTTTTAGTTAATATATCATTCAGAAATTTAGCATAATTTGGAATTTGCTCAATAGCTTCTACTAAAGGGATATTTATATGTAATTGCTTTAGAATCTCTAAAAACTTCTTAAGTTGACCATCCTAATTCTTAGGTTTCTGCCTTTGTGGAAAAGGTAGAGGCGGTACATAAGGTGGGGCGGCACATAAGGTGGTTCCACATCTAGAACAGAACCAGATGCTCCAGCATCATTATTGCTGCCTCCATCACTCTTACCAGACTCCAACTCTTTTTAAACAACATTTTTATCACTATTCTTCTCTACATCCTAGGTTCTACTAGGCTTCTTTCTCTATTCTAGTGGCTTACCACTCCTCAGAGTCACACTTGGTACCTGTTCCTTACCTTCCCTTCTAGGGTGTTCAGTATCCACAGGAAGTTTCCCTTGAGGTCTTGCCTTCAGCTCCTTAGCTAGCTGACCCATTTGCAATTCCAGGGCTCTCATTGAAGCTCGATTATTTTGAATTGCGGCATCTGTACGAGCCATATATTCTTTCATCATTGCCTCAAGAGAATTCTCTGAATTTTGCTGGGTAAAGCTTGCTTATTTTTCTGGGGCAATACCTGTGATTTAGCAAATCCTGACTGGTTCACCTTTTGCTGTGCTTGAGGGGTTTGCGAATTGTTTCCTTGCCCTCCCATGCAAAGTTGGGGTAGTTGCGCCAACCTGGATTATAAAAGTTAGAGTAAGGGTTATTCCTTTAATTACCTACAAAAAACACAGAAGTTGGATTGTTGGGGCAAAACTCGTAGTTGTGCTCTTCCCCACAATAGACACATGATTCCCCTGCAACTTGGTTCACCACTGCAGCAGACTCCACCTCCGGTGGCTGCTGATGACTAAC
This sequence comes from Luffa acutangula, assembly GCA_036850905.1. Classification (NCBI taxonomy): domain Eukaryota; kingdom Viridiplantae; phylum Streptophyta; class Magnoliopsida; order Cucurbitales; family Cucurbitaceae; genus Luffa; species Luffa acutangula. Next base: position 20,477,707 of record CM072092.1, on the reverse strand, counting down.
CACTGTCACATTTTTAAGAGTGTTAGCTAACATTGCAATATCAACCCTAATGGTAGACACACCATCAACCTCTAACACACTCTTAACTTTTTTATTTGAGCCTCTAACATCCGACCACTGACAACTATTGGTTGATATTCTCTCTAGAATTTCATGCGCTTCATTAAAAGTTTTTGCCAAAAGGGCCCCTCATGCAGAGACATCGACCATACTTTGGGTTGCCAAGTTTAGCCCATTGTAAATTGTTTCCATTTGGATACAATGAGGTAAACCATGGTGGGGGCACTTCCACAAAAGCTCTTTAAACCTCTCCCAAGCCTCACTAAAAGTTTCATCTTCGAGTTGCCTAAATCCCACTATCTCACTCCTCAATTTGGCATTCCTAGTTGGTGGAAAATACTTACTAAGAATTTTTTCCGCTAACTCATTCCATGTTCTAATTGATCCTGGAGCAAAGGCATGGTTAAATGGCATGGTTAAGCAAAAGAGTTTAACCATGCCTTTGCTCCATCTCTAAGAGAATACGGGAACAAAGTTAATCTAAGGGCATCTCTAGACACTCCTTGAATTACAAATGAATCACTTACTCCTAGAAAAGACTTAAGATGTAAATGAGGGTCTTCAGATGACAAACCATGGAACTGATCCACGGTTTGCAACATCTGAAACATTACTGGTTTCATTTAGAAATTTGCTGCCTCAATTTGAGGACGTGCAATTCCTGGATTTAACTCATCAAACATTGGAAAAACATACGCTCGAATGGCTCTGGCTCTATTGTTCGCTACCAAGATAGGGTTCTCAGCCGGGTTATTTTGTTGTCCATTTTGCTCCAGCAGTGGATTAAGTTGCTTCTGCTGAGGATTAATTGGATCTTCTGGAACTTCTAGGAGACGCGTCACGTTATCCATTGGATTTTGATTTCTACGATGCTCTCTCCTTCTTCTCCTTAATGTTTTTTCAATTTCTAGATCTAGCTCGAATCTCGCCCCAGGTGGATCGCTCATGCACCAAACTGTAAAAATAAAAGAACAATAAAAAAGTTCTAGCACCAAACCACTAAAACACATACACAAAACAAATTAGATAAAAACTTATTCAATTCCCCGGCAACGGCGCCAAAAAACTTGTTGCCTTCTAGAGTGGGATAAAAATATGGTATAAATAAGCTCTAGAATACTGTGCAAGCATACACAATCCGCAACAAGTGATAAGTAATTTATCGTATCCAAGGGGTTTGAACAGCTCTCACTTTACCTATCTTGTGTAACTTTTTAATGGTTTTAAGGTTGTTAAATGGATTGATTCATAAAATGCTGAAGCAAAAGAAATGAAAGAACAGAAAGTAAAACAGATAAAGCAGACAGATTGGAAACAAACGTTGGTCAGAATTTCAGTAATTGTGTTTAAAAGATGCTCTAGCAATAATATTGACTTAGGCAATTCTCTTGCAGTCTTATCAGCAAGATCCTCCCAAAACTCTGGATTTTTTGGAATGTGTTTCAACTCCAGTGACGTGCTACCGATCAAGCACTAGACAACTGGTTATCTCTAACTCAGTCACTGGCGTCCACCAACAATTAATGGTCTAGTGTGATTAAATGCCACACACTTCTCAAATCATCCCTGAAACTAAGAAGTGATATTCATACTGGCTGGCCAGGCGGGCACAAAATAGAAATGGACACAACAAATAATGAAGCTGCTCAAGTCAACATATATTACATAGAGAATGAAACACGACAATTACATCCATAACTACAAGAAATTACAAGAAAATATTAATTCCCTTGATTAGATCCGTAGTTGATGGTCTTCTTGAGGTCTCCAATCTTTTCTCCTCTATTCGGTTCCCAAAGATGGAAAGTAAGCCTCCACGAATGGAATAGGACTTTCCTTTCTCGAAATTGGAATATTTTTGACTTGAGACGACTCTTTCCTTTTATAGAGTGGAGTCAAACCCTAATTAGGTCAAACTTTACATGTGAAAGGCTCTCCAAGCTTCCTAGATTCGAGATTAATTCAGCTTACGCCACCTCATTAAATGGATCACGTGCAACTTACGTGGCAGTTTTGCTCCCTGCTTTGCTGGATCACGGATTTTGCTCCCTCAAGTCGCTCAACATTATTTTCTGCACAAAATAACTTCCAAAGCATTTATTCTTCTAAATGAGTTAAAACATATAATATTCATATAAAACCAATTATATTTAACACAAATGACACACAAAACACTATAGAACTTAGGCCTAAATAACTCCCTTTTGGAGAGTTATCACTACTCATACAACACGTTACGATATAAGCTAAGTTTAAAACAACCATTGAAAACAACTAAAATCAAGAGAGAAAGGAGATTAAACGCTAAGTTTCTGAAACCACACGTCCTCGTCACGATCTCCACGAGCCAAACCTTCGAATCTCGCTCCTCCAACTTGCTTCAACTTCCACAGAAGGTTTTTAGTCGAGATTTAGGCTAAAATTGCATCAAAAGAAGTCCTCTTGGCCAGTGCTAATCACAAAGTATTTATAGGAAATCTGTCGACAGCGTCGAGACGCTATAGGCAGCGTCTATAGGCAGCGTCGCGACGCTGTCCAAATATCACCCATTCTGTTTAGGAAAAGATCAAGAGCGTCGAGACGCTATGGTCACAGTGTCGCGACGCTGTGACCTTTACCACCTGTTTTACTTAAGGAAAGCTGCTAGCGTCGAGACGCCAAGAGAGCAGCGTCGAGACGCTAGCTCTCGGATAAGCCTCTTTTGTAAGCCTCTAACTTTGTCTCTTTTCGGTTCTTTGACCTCTTTTCGCGTCCCGAACACTCGATCAACTCCATTTTCATGATTTAGCTCCAATACTTGATTCCTACAAATAGAACACTAAAATTCATGAATTTGGCTAATTTAATATCAAAGACTAACTAAATTAATTAGAGAAAAATAGCTTGTTACGCTCGCTATCACCCGACCACTACTACTGCAAAGTAGTTTAGTGTTCAATGATTTACAAATTTATTTGGCACTCGGAGTCTCGACAACTCCGGCTCGTCAAATTGGTGCCGTTGTTAGGGAACACAGTGCTTTATTTCTAAAATCTTTTGTGTTTTTCACCATTTTCTTGTTTCTCGTGTATTAGTTTGTTTATTCCAAGATCGAGTGAAAAATCTTTACAAGGGCAAACGCCATTCCTACCAAGAAGCAAGGAGAAAAATAACTGAGCTTAATGGATATCTGGCAGACTCTCGACCTACTGTCCGTTGAGATAGAAATGGTCAAGCGTAGAGTGTAAGTCTTCTTTTCAGCTCCAAAATATCCACCACCTTCATGCATTCTTAATCCCGAAAAAGGTAATTTTGTGCCCCTATCTGAGTTTATTTTCTTAATTAGTTCCTTCTTTTTTTGGTGATCTAGGAGCATGAGCCTATTTCCATGTAGAAGAGTTCTACTCGAGTTGCTCCGAGGGGAAACCCCCAGAGATGTCTGAAGATCAGTTTAAGATGAGGGTGTTCCCATATTCACTGCAAGGAGAAGCTAGGAAGTGGATTTTCTCACTTCCTTCAGGATAGGTGTCTTCTTGGTGCGAGATGAGAAGTATTTTTCTTGAAGAAGTACCATCCAACTGCTCTGCTGATTGAAACCAATGGGAGAATTGTTAACGCCATGCAAGTACCTGAGGAGATGTTCTATGAGTTCGTGGACTGCTTCAGTGGGTATTGCATGGTTCCTCACACCCCACTATCCGGTGAGACCTTGATAGAAAACCTCTACGAAGGGTTGACACCTAACGATAAAAGGATGCTCGATTTAGCTAGTGGTGGTGATGTGCTTAGTACGACACCCAATGAAGCATGGGAGATCATTTCAAAACTAGCAGAAATCACTCGGTTTAGGGTCACCTCCCATGATGAGCTAGAATGCCAAGTTTCAGAGCAACAGCAGGAAGGTAAGTTAGAAGAAAATCTCATTGAGGTTAGTGAGCTTAATTTTTCCTTTCATTCTGAGCCTGAATTATGTAGCACTTCATGCATGTTAGGAGAGTTAGAAATTAGGGATGTTGAGAAGCATTCATATCATTCCATGTCTATTTCTTTTTCTCCTGAGATCTTTAGTTCTGAAATGCATGATTTAGGCTTAATTATTTCAATATCTGACCTTTTCTACTATTTAGCTAAAGTGACATTTGAATAATATGTTTGGGATGACTGAGGATAATTTGTTTGAAATATCTTATGTTGTGCACTTCGTGTGCAAGTTGAGTCTTTCTGTGTAGGAGCTGATTAAGAAAAAGAAGAAAATTCCTCTAAGGATCAAAGAAGTAGATTTCGGTTGAAGACTGCAAATCCCGTCGAGCAATCGACGTTAAAAATTTTCGCTTCTAGGAGGCAACCCAACTTTAAAAATAATTTTTATCCATTCTCTTTAATTTTAGTTGTTTTCCTTTTTAGTTTTTATTTATGCTTGTTTTCTTTCTTTTGTTTTATAGTAGTCTATGGCCTATACTTGAGTAAAAAGCAATCTTTTGAGACATTTTGAATCGTTCCCTTCCAACCGTAGAGCTTAAAATCAAGGGAGGTTTTCTGTTCCCCTTACTCTTTGTCACTTAGTTTTTCATATTCTTATTCCCTTCCAACCGTAGAGCTTAAAATCAAGGGAGGTTTTCTGTTCCCCTTACTCTTTGTCACTTAGTTTTTCATATTCTTATACATTGAGGACAATGTAGAATTTTAGGTTGGGGGTGAAGTGTCTTGCATGCATGTGTTTTGGTTGAATTTTGATGCACCTGCGCATCATACTATTCTTATTTTGCATGTTATATTTGTTGCTCAGTGTTTCAATTGATTGAGGTCATGCATCTAAGCATTGGACCTATATTTTTTAGCAAAATTTTCAAATTTTGAGCATGGTTGTTATGATGATCTAGTTGCTTTTCCTATGATTATGAGAATCGACGATGTGTCATTCTGCCAATTTTATTGCTTTTGATGAGTTGTGCGTGTTGCCCAAAATTGAGCATTTTAAAAAAAAATATATATTCTAAGATTTGTCTTGCAAAGATTGAACCTTAGCATCCCTAAGATTAGTTTGAAGGCTTATGAGCCTCGATAGGTGTAGGGATGAGCTCAAGAGTTTTTTTTTTTTTTTTTTTTTTTTTTTTTTTTTTTGTAAATTAGCATGTCATATCTTGCCTAGAAGAAAAGACAGAAAATATGCCTATTGAAAAAAAAAAAAAAAAAAAAAAAGAAAAATGAGTGGTAAAATGAGTGAGTGAGCGCGAGCTTAAAAGAAAAAATTATATGCTCGTCTTCCTTGTTTTTATTTTTATGAAAAAACATGTTTTGCAATGTTCATGAGTGATAATGGGTAAAAAGAGCTACTTGCGGTGTGCTCAGTTAGGGTAACCAAGGGTTAAACTCGGGTTATGGGTCCCTGCATCATAGTGTGAAAGTGCCCCGCCTAAAAAGAATGCAAAAGAAAGAAAAAGTTATTTATTTTTCAGACACCTAGGTATTGAGAAAAACAATCTAATTTGTTTTGTTTGCTCCTTAGTTAGTTCCTAGTGCCAGTGTAGAGGAAAGATAGGTTGAGGGTTATATAATCCAATCTCGGGTTAGTAGAATTGGCTCTAGGTAGGCTAAGTGTGAGCTTGAGCAAGAGATTTCATGAAAATTTTTAATTTGTCTCTTTATTGGGCTATATGTGCATGTCTTTTGATTGCAATATTTTTTGCATTTTAGGCATTGAGATTGGAGTTATAAAAGTTGCAACTGTTGAATCCTATTTTTTTATTTTATATTCTTGCTCGAGGACTAGCAAGGTTTAGGTTGGGGGTATTATTCTATTTGTATTTTAGATAGTCATTAGGTTGAGGCAAGAACAACGTTACTCTACCTTGCGGTTCTTAGCGTAGATTCTTGATAGGCCTAAGATGCATGAAGAAATTGTTCTAATTAAACTTGAATTCTTATTCGAATTAAGCGTTTCAATTCCAGACCCTTATACGTAAAACAATTAATTTGGGTAGGCAATTGCGAGGCCTTGAATTGTTTATGTTGAATTAATTAGAAATAACTTAGATGTTCATCGAGTTATGCATGAGGGCTAGCAGGTGCATACTCAATTAGCCAATCAGTTTAATTGCGGGGTTACGGGTTAAATAATGGGTTAGACTTCGGAGGGTCCTCCGAATGACCAAGAAGTAATACCGGGCTCAAATAGAATTTCATGAAATTAATATTTAGAGTAAACTAGGAAGTCAAGTCACAAGTTGTCTAGTAAGAAAATCTCAATAATCATTAATATATTAAAAGTTAATTTAAATTTTACAAATATCAATAATCATTCTAACTCATAACTATTCTCGTTGATCTGAATACAATTCAAATGATTAATCTATGACTTTATAAATATTTAATGACAAAATTGTAATTCATAATTAACAAATAATATAATTATTATTCATAAATACTTTCAAATTCTATATTATTAAGTTATTCTAATTGATCTCAAAAACCAGCACCAACATGCAGTAAACTAAATGACCACCAAACTTAACAACACAGCAGAAAAACCACAACTAAACACAGAGAGATAGAGGAGAGAAGATCAAGACAGAGAATCATATCTATCGGTAAAAGTACCTTGTGCACAAATTTAGCTGAGGAGTAATATCAGACAAGCAAATCCAATGCTTAAGGCTAAAAACCATTAAAGAATGATAGAGATGGATGACTTGGATTAAATCATTGTTAACCCAATACACTTAATCATAGGAATGCTGATTGGACAGTGTGCTGCCAAATTAAATACTCCCAACATATTAAGGACTTGTTTGGAATACCTTTTAGTTTAAGTGTTTTTCAAAAATGTGTTTTTTATAAATATTTTGTATAAAAATTGTTTAGAATTTAAAAACTCATATGTTTGGTTACATTTCTTCGTCAGTGTTTTTATACCCAAGTCATTATATACCTAAAACTCTTTTTTAAAAACTAGATTTCTTGAACGTGCAATGCACGTGGTTCCCCCTTTTAAAAAACTAAATTGAATAAAATAATTGTGAAATTATGTATTATTATATGATTTAACTTTTTTTTTTTATTACGCCACTTGGGCAATTTGACAACGGTCATTTTCGACCAATGAACATAGCCATTCTGGGAAATTCACTACCCAGGTAAACATCCGCTATTTTGTTACCACTTCTATGGACATATTGAAATTTAATATCTTCAAACAGGGAAGAAAGGTTCCAAATATTTTCAACTATTCCTTCCAACCACTCCAAACTTCAGCGTCTTTTGAAATGAATTTGATTGCTAAAGTTAACAATATACTTTTATTATTCAATATGTATATTAGACATTAGATGTGTATATATTTCATTCAAATATTTAGTCTTTTCATGTTAATATAGATAGTCAAATTGAAAATACTTATTCTTTAAAAAGGAAAAAAAAAGAAGCAAATATATATGTAACGCCCCAGGCCCAGAAGAATGAAGATTGTCCCCACAAACCAACACGGTGTTCTTTTTAGAGGAGGTCACCCAACATAGAACTTCTCCAAGCCAAACACGTTTAACTTCAAAGTTCTTATGATCGAACCACCAAAAAGGAAGGTGCACCTTGTTGGTATAGGTAGTATCTATAAATTCTTTTAAGCTTATCTTGACTATATTTTCATGTTCTCAGGATCCCTCTCATTCGGATGTGGCCTCGGTTCATTCATGTACCCCTCCTAACTCGGGTGTTACAATAAATAAATAAATAAATATATATATATATATATATATATATATATATATATATATATATATATATATATATATATATATATGAAAGACATAAAAATAAAAACTAAGGCTATCAATATATACACACATTTGGGGGAAAATGTGAGAAGACGAAAAGTAATTAACTTTAAAAAATACTAATTTTTTGGTTGGGAAAGTTAAATTTAAAAAACTTTATTGTGCCACTGCTAGCCTATTATATATTGTATCACACCAAATTTTCTTTTTTCTTTTTCTTTTTTAGAAAAATGAAGAACATAGCCCCCTATATAATGGTAAGAGTTGAAAAATGTTACAATTTTAATTTTTTTTTTTGAAATTCTATTATTAGAACTAAATGTAAAATCATTTAAAAAATAATTAAATATAACATTGAATTTTTTTTTATAATACGTTTCATAAATTTTATAATTAATTTTAAGTAATAATAAACTTACATCTTTTATATTCAATATCCTTTTGTGTCTCAACTTTTCACTTTCCCGGAATTTTATGAATCCATTTAAATTAATAATTTTAATGTATTTTTATATATTTTAATGGGTACTTTATGGGAGGGGGAAGTGGGATTACGTATTTTAATCTTCGAACTTTTAAAGATTCCTTTCACATATGATAAAATTAATGTTTTTTTTAATTGCTAAAAGCATTTTTTTCCAATAATTTTAAAACTTCTCTAAGACTGCTCATGTGTTGCACATAGTGGTAATTTGTACTTACTTTCTTTAATCTCTCAAAGCTATCTAGAAGTTATGGAACAACACAAAAACCAGAGGCATTAGAAACACATACCTGCTTCAATTTTTTCAAATCCCTCTTTTGCATCGCTATCTTTTATTTTCAAATTTATTATATTCCTTTCCAATTTCCAACGATTATTCACTTTTTTGGAAAGTTAACGTATGTGAGGACTATGAAGACTTTTCATACCCAATCATACAATTAAATTTGAGAGAGATTATGAAAAGGGTTAAACAAAGAAGGGATTGTACATTTCAAATTCACATACACATATGAAAAATTCTAATCACAACTATTCATGCAAACATACCAGATATCAATTTTTATCTATTTACAAAAAAAAAAAAAAAAAAAAAAAAAAAAAAAAAAATCCCTCAAACAATTCATCCTTATCATCCAACAAAGCCCATATTAGGTAGCTAATGATGACATCTGGGCTCTGACTGTTTGGAAAGTGAAAAAAAAAAAAAAGAAGGAAAACAAATGAAGACAACAACATCAAAAACAAACTTCTATTGCTAGAAAGGGGAGGATGAATGCATATGGGAAGATGGATGGAAGTTGCAAAATGGAATGGACATGCAACGGAGGGAGAAGAGAGATTTATACATTGGAAATGAAATTGAATCGATGACTGTTTAATTATGGAATTAATTCATTCATTTGTTGGGTTTTATGCCCTAAAACTCGTAGATAGTAAATGTAAACAAATTGTATACTTGTTTCAATAAAGTGTTATTGAGTTTCTACAATAAAGTGTTATTGTTAAATATTGCACAATTTGACCCAAATCCAATAAACTAAGACCCAAGGTTGTTTGTATGTAACTTGAACTAGTATGTGGGGACATACGAGGATTGATGTTCAAGTAACAACCTAAAAGGTCTATAGTAGGATAAGGTTGGGTACCTTATCCTGGTAACACTATGAGATACGACTCATTTTGTATTTGATACAGACGTATTGATCTAAAACGTCCATGTAGTAGACATGCAAGTGGGGGTATCCTATGCAATGAGTTTGCATAAGACCGGACCACGAAATAGTCAACCATTAGTTATAACACCGTTAACTAATTAAGTTACTATTTCAATAGGATGACCTAGGTAACTCAGTCTTAATCCTGAGTGTATCATGAACCCCTTCTCATGAGGGATTGTCCTTTGATTAGCATGGGTGAGAGTGACCAATACGCCGACTCAATATGCCTTCCTTTTTGGGGACAAGACCGAGTGGGAGGCTGGGGACATGACAACACAAGAAGGAATTCACTCATTCTCGCTTCTAGGTGAAGTAGATGTGTTCCCTTAAGTGGTGACTCCGGGACTTGAACAAAGGGATCTCATCCTCTCACTGGCCCGAGAGGGACTTTCTGTTTAATGGTTGGACCATAAACAGGTTGTTCATTAGAGGAGCGCTGGTACTTAAGGAGACAGATGTAACACAGGGGTAAAACGGTAATTTGACCCAGCTGTGATTACGGACACTCGTGAAGGATTGACTTACCGGCATAAGTCTACATCCATGGACACAGAAATGTTCTACAGTGAGAAGAGTTCAGTTGTGGGTCTTTAGTGGAATGACCCACAGTTAATGAATATTGGTTAACCTGATTAATGAGTTTAATCTATTAACCTCATATCATTGGAGCTTCTGATCTGTAGGTCCATTAGGTCCCACTGCTAACTCGTAAAGAGTAATTAAGAACGAATATATCTTGAGAGAATTTGAATAGTTCAAATTCATATTGGAAATTAAGTTAATTGTACGAGATACAAATTAATATAATGTTTAGTGATGCATTAAAATATAAAATCTAATTTGAGATTAAACTTTATAATATTGAGAGATTGATATATTTGAAAGAGTTCAAATATATGTCTAATTAAATATATGGTATTTAATTAGAAGATGAATTAATTAATTATTCAATTTAGTTTAAATTAAATGAGATTTAATTAAACTATAGTCTATGAGAGAAATAAATATTTGAAAAAGTTCAAATATTAATATGAATTTGATTCATATTAAATTTATAGGATATAAGAGATTTGAAGGAGTTCAAATTTTAATATGAATTTGATTCATATTATAGAATTAATTAATTGTAAGCCTCAAATTAAATATATGATATTTAATTGGATAATTAATTAATTAACTAATAGAAGGTCTAAAATTAAATATATGATATTTAATTGGTGATTAATTAATTAAAGAATTAATTAATTGGAAATTAATCAATTATGAAAATGATTAATCACTTATGGAAGTAATTAATCATTTATGGAAATGATTTAATCACTTATGGAAGTGATCAATCATTTATGGAAAAGATTAATCAATTATGGAATTGATTGGTCATGGAATTGGTTGGTCATGGAATTGATTAATTATGGAAAAGATTAAATCAGTTATGTAAATAATTTATTTTAGATGAATATTTTATTCATGACATTTCTCCTATAAATAGAACACTAAACCTAGGGCTTAGGTACAACAACATAAGACCCTAAGAATGCACTCTTGCATTATCTCTAGCCTCCCTCTCATATTCTCTCAACTCAAGAACTTTAGGGAGAATTTTATCTCATAGAGTTTTTCCGATTCAAGATTAGGTAGTCTCACAACTACGTTCATAATCTCAAGAATCATTCTTGATTTTCAGAGACGTCAACGAAGGTTTGCTTCTCTTTTCTTTATTATAGATTTAGATCTAAATTTTGTATGCTTAGCCTTAAGTTTCTATAGAATTTGTTCTATGATTTTTGTCAATGTTATGGTATTTTTGGATAAACAAAATTAACTATGAATCGGTCCCAATTACGCTTCCGCTTTAACGGAATTGGGGAATTCCAAATCCTTACATCATTAACACAAACGAGTGGGGTTCAAGGCATTAACAAAAAATAATTAAGGTTCCATTTTTTTTAATAAATAATAATAATAAGTTTAATTAAGGTTCAATTAAATCACATTTAATCATTTAATAATATTAAGTTTGATAATATATTTTCTTAAAAATTTTAATAGGTTATGTATTAATCTCATAATTTTTTTAGTTAATGTCAATATTATTTATTTTTATTTTTATTTTTTTAATACTTAATGTCAATATTAAAGATGGTGGAAGAGAGAGGAAGGTATTAAGAGGGAGAAGACTAAAAAAAACTAAAAATGGGATAGGAGAGAGAAAGACATGTAGAGTTGGAGAGGAATTGGTGGGAGAGAGAAAAATGTATAATTAATTAAGAGAGATAAATACTTAAATGAAATTCAATAAGGACAACTTATTCATTTTTTAAAAAATCAAAGTTAATATTGTCCAAAAAAAGTTTCTTCCTCATTCGTACTTATATATATATATATATGTGTGTGTGTGTGTGTGTGTGGAATCTTATAGTTTTTATTTAGAATTTTGGAAAAAAAAATATTTGTAATCCTAAACTTTAGAGATTGTATCAATTTCAACTCCGAACTTTCAATTTCATCAAATTGAACCTTAAACTTGATAAGTATTTAAATGTGAAATTAAAATTGTGCTAATAATTAATTTATTGAATAAATATGTTATTGATTTCACATATAAATAGTATAACAATGTTTAGTTTGATGTTTTCATATTCTTACTATAAAATGTACCATTTTTAAGTTAATAAAAATATAATTTTGAATTGTTTATTTAGTGATATCCTCTAATCTCTTTATATATTTTATATTTTTAACATGTAAGTGATAAAACAACAAATTATATAATTATTTTACATTAAGTATTAATAAGTAAATTATTAGAATAATACAAATTTAAAGGGAAAAGGAATTGTTTAATGTCTATGTGGGCAAATAATATTTTCATATTTCTAATAGTTCATATACTATTAAAAAAATTTGTAGAGTAATTAATATTTTCATATCGTCCAAGTTTACTAATTTTGTTTAAAATTAGTAATTAATAATTAAATTAAAATATATCATTTTAGTAATACAAAGTACAAAAGGTTAAGAAAAAATTAGCCCAATTCGTTTGTCATAGTCTACTAACGCAACCCAATGTCTTAAATAAAATGAAAATAGAAAAAGAGGGAAGAAACCCTAGATGCTTCATCCTTTCATCTTCTTCTCATTGTCACAATTTTTTCGGTACTCACAATTTCATCTACTCTTTTCCATTTTAACAGCTTGCACCATCTCCAATCCTCCCTTCGTTTAATGTATCGCCGCCTACTGCCATCGTTTCTTTTCGGTATCGCCCCTGTCGTCGTCATTTCCGATATCGCCACTGCATGTTGCTGTGTGTTTTTCGTCTGATTTTGCAATTGATGTTACCGCTTACTGTTGTTATCCATCTCTCATTCAATGTCGTTGTTGTCTCCCTCTCAACGGTTTGTACTTGTAGTGCAAGTTCTCTATGTGGTTTTTTACTCTCTTGTAATTGGTAATTTTCAATGTCCATCTCCATCTTTCCTTCTCTTTTAAGCCGACTGGAACTCAAATTAGAACTTTCTTGATGAAAGAAAGAGTTTGTTTTGCAGAACAATACCCACATAAAATTGTTAACAATCTCCACATATTTATAATGGTAGATTATTGTAAGTTTTTTTTACTAAAAAAAATGGTAAGTTTTGATGAGTTATTTGATTAAATTGTGGAAATGAATTCCATGAGTGATTAAATTTTCTGTTACTTTAAATTTATTTCGAATAAGAACGATCCATCTTTGAGAACATTTAAGTTCTCTTTAAATTCTCTTATTAACCAACCATTAATTGGACTCTTGGAATAAGAATAGTAATTTTGTTGAGTACGTCCTCCCTAATGTCATTTTTTTTTTCTCTTTTTGTATGCATTTTCCTCTCCTATAAACCAACCATTAAAGTGTGAGGACAAAATAGGTATATGTTAAAGAGTTGGGGGTACTCAGCAACTACTTTGTGTGCATCGATGTCGGTCTTCTTACACTAATATTCTTCCCTTTCTGATTCTTAATTTCTATTATCTATCTTTATGTATAATTTCAGTTATGCAAGTGCAAGACCAATGCTTGAGTTAGAAATCAAAATTTCTAAAAAATTATAGAGAGATTATTTAAAAAGAAAACCAATATGCACCTCCATTTTCCTTTTTCATCGCACAAAGGTTGTTCTTTTTCCTTTTCATTTGATGCTAGAAGATCTCATCGGACTAAATCAAAATCAAAATCTAACCAATAACCTGTAATATTGAGGAGATGAATTGGCCTTGCACACCTCAAGCATTGACCTTGCATTTGCAAAACTGAAATAATACATAAAGATAGATAATAGAAATTAAGAATCAGAAAGGGAAGAATATTAGTGTAAGAAGACCGACATCGATGCACACAAGGTAGTTGTGAGGAGATGAATTTATAGATATAAAGCTAACATTCAATTGAGAATATCAAAAGACAAAGTGAATTATTAAGGATATTTTTCATTACAATACAGACAAAGTTCAAACGTTCCAATTTTCTTCCATTTAAATATTTTAAAAAAATACTTCTAAGTTGTATGAGTATCTTCAAAGGAAATCATTATGACTTCTACGCTTTTTAAGAAACATTAATTAATCATCATGTATTCAAATATTTTTTTTTTTGAAAGGCATATATTCAAACGTTTTTTTTTCAAATTAAATGTTAAAAAAATACTAACTTTAAGTTTTAGGAAACCATGCCATTTCAAAAAAAAAAAAAAAAAAAATTAATGTGGTACATTAACAAACAATTAATAGTCATGATTTAATTTAATTTTCAGAATTTTACAAAACAATTAATTGAAAAGTTTAAAAAAACCTAGATTTCTAACTGTAGTTGAACCGATTGTGATTTTTTAAACCTGTATTGCAATAAATCAACCATTAATTGGACTCTTAGAATAAGAATAGTCATTTCCCTAATGTCATTTTTTCTCTTTTTGTATGTCTTTCCCTCTCCTATAAACCAACCATTAAAGTGTGAGGACAAAGTAGGTATATGTTAAAGAGTTGGGGGCAAAATAGGAAGCTAAAGTTTCTCCTCATAGCAGCTTATATATATACTAGTGACTTACCACACGTGCGTGTTATGTTTTGTTTATTAGCATTATTTAACTTTAGATTGATAATAATAATAAAAGAAATGAATTTGCTAACTTGAAAGTACATGAACTAATATAATTTTTTCATATCTTCAAAAAAAGAAAAGAATTTTTCATGTATTTTGCATATACTTGGATCAAAATCTATTAGGCTTGAATTGAGTGGGATTGTTGGGTAGATATAAGATCAAGAAACGTTATAAATTTCATGCAAAGATGACAATTTGTTTGATTACACGATCCATAAGAACCATTGATATTTTTCTTTTTGTTATTAATAGTGTTAGGGTTGAATTGTGTATATTAGTTACACATTTTGCTTTTCTTAGAATAGTTTTAATAGTGTCCTTTAAATTTATCGTTGGACTTGGATGGTTTATTAGAATTGGTTATTGTATCATTTATATCGTTAATTGTGAAGAATTGGAATGATTATTAAAACTAAAATGTTTCTCATCTCAAAAAATAAAATAAAATGTTTTTTTATTGCAATAACATAAATTTGTAACTGCTCCAAATTTTTACTCACATTCTTCTCAAATCCAAGTAAATACAATGCAATCATTATTTTAATTTTTATAAACTTATGCATTTAATTTGAAACCTCAAATTAATTATGAATTACCTCATGTATATGAGAATTGATTTAAGGCTCTAATTATATATTTTTAATTTGGGAGAAACAATTGCAAGAAAATCGAATAGTCAAAATGTTTTATTTTATAAACATAAAATTTTGTAACCGTTTCATTTTTAATCATTACATCACATCTCCATGTTCTTCATTTTAAATTTATCAAATTAATGCATTTCGATTCTTAAATTAAATATAAATTGCCTCTTTTTTCTTTCTTTTACGAGAGAATTACTTTTTTTTTTAAACGTCATTTTAGATTTAATAAAACTGCGTAGTTAATTATAATTTTACATTTAATACCATTTTCTTTTGGGTATTAATGTAATCATCACAGTTGACATTATTATAATAAAGTTAAAATATAAAGAACATTAGTCTAAATTTTTTTAATTAAATAAATTAGAATTAAAGTTAGTAATTATAAAATTTAATATTTTTATCTTTTAAATATCATTTTATGGGTTAAATTAAATATATAGATTTTATAATTATTAGTAGTATATTTTGTAAATTTAAGATTTTAAAAATGCATAAAATAGTACAAAAATATTAAAGGTTGTGGCTTAAAAATATAGGGAAAAATACACTTTTAGTCCCTGAGGTTTGGGTTAAGTGACAGTTTGGTCCCTGAGTTTTCAAATTCAACAAAAATACCCCTGAGTTTTGAGATAAGGAGCATTTTGGTCCCTGCCGTCAACTTTTCTGTTAAATTTTAACAGTTGCTGACGTGGCACTATTATTTTAATAAAAAAAATTATTTTTAAAATTTTTTAAAATAAAAAAATAAAAAAATAAAAAAATATTATTATTTTTTTAATTATTTTATTTTTTCTCCATTTCTTTACTTCCCTTCTTCTTCTCCATCTTCTTCCTCTTCATCCTTTCATTCTTCTTCTTCATATCTCCGGTGGCCGGCGGCCGGCGGCCACCGCTCGCCGGCGCCGGCCGCCGGCACTCTCGTTTTTTTTTTTTTCCTCCCTCTCCTTTTCTTTTTCTTCCTCCCTCTTTTACTGTTAAAAAAAAAAAAAAACAAAACGAAGAGGGAAAACCCCCTTCGATTCCGGCGCCGGAGAGGGAGGAGGGAGCTCCCTCCTCCGTCTCCGGCGGCGAGACAGAGGATTCTTCCAGCAATGCAAACCGAATCTCTCTTTATCTGATTTGCTCAGTCCAAAAACCAAAGCTAAGCACCATTTCGTAAAGGTTACTCCAAAAATCCCAAGATGGGCAGATAAAAAGCAAGAAAGTAATATTAGCAGTACAATCTCACCTCATTGAAATATCTGATAAGAAGATTCTTGGTGACTCTCCCAATGCCATAACCACAATCTGCAAAAGCAACTCTGGCATTAGTTAAACTACTAGCTCAAATGAAGTATTAACTACAAAGTAGAAGAAAACCCACGATACACATCAAAACAAAATTAAGAGTTGGGTATTGAGTATTAAGCAAACATAACATACCGAGGGCGACAAGGGGGCGGTCTTTTGCAGGAAAAGGAAAACGTTCGGCGAAAATGGATTTGAGAAAGACTTCACTGCCCAAGATATCGGCGTCGTTAACATGGCCATAGCCGCCCAAAACCCCATCGACGGATGCCTCTACAGCTTGCCAATAGCCTACGCCTTCACGATACCATTCGGTGCGCTTGGTGGGGTTTCCGACTTGCTCCATCTACATCTCTTCTGCATTCTTGAATTCGTGGCCGTCTGTATCTGCTCCGCTCACCTCCATTGGCAGTGGCAGTGGCTGTGGCTGTGGCTGCGGCTGCTTCAACTCCCTCCCTCCTCCCTCTCCGGCGCCGGAATCGAAGGGGGTTTTCCCCCTTCGTTTCGTTTCATTTTGTTTTTTTTTTTTTTTTTAACAGTAAAAGAGGGAGGAAGAAAAAGAAAAGGAGAGGGAGGAAAAAAAAAAAAAAGAGAGTGCCGGCGGCCGGCGCCGGCGAGCGGTGGCCGCCGGCCGCCGGCCACCGGAGATATGAAGAAGAAGAATGAAAGGATGAAGAGGAAGAAGATGGAGAAGAAGAAGGGAAGTAAAGAAATGGAGAAAAAATAAAATAATTAAAAAAAAATAATATTTTTTTATTTTTTTATTTTTTTATTTTAAAAAATTTTAAAAATATTTTTTTTTATTAAAATAATAGTGCCACGTCAGCAACGGTTAAAATTTAACAGAAAAGTTGACGGCAGGGACCAAAATGCTCCTTATCTCAAAACTCAGGGGTATTTTTGTTGAATTTGAAAACTCAGGGACCAAACTGTCACTTAACCCAAACCTCAGGGACTAAAAATGTATTTTTCCCAAAAATATATTATAGATAAATATTTTTGTTATAATTAAATATTAACATAAATCATACAATTTATAAATTTATTAATAATTAAAATTAATTTATGTAATTTTCATTCACATCATTGCTAATTTTTTATATTAACATACCTCTTATTTTGCTATTGAACAAATCACAATTACGTTTTAGAAGTGAAAAAAAAAAAAAAAACTTAACTTTTCATTAGAACCTTTCATATATATTGGCAATTATAATTTATGGTTGTTTCTTACAATTTCTAATGAACTCCCTATGAAAAAGATTGAATGTTTCATTTTGAGCAAAAATATTTTTGTCTAATATTTACTTCAACTATATCATATGTTATTTTTAAAAAACGAATAATTAATTAAGATAATACATTTCAATTATTTATATTTAAAAAATAATTTAATAAACACACTAAATTCCTTATATGATTTAAACCTATTAGATGATCTATATAGATATACAAATTCTTGGAAATAGATTTGTCTCACCCTAGCTAGCTAAACAAATATCATTATTCAACTTGATCAAAGTATAACTTAATCAAAGTATGATTGTAAACTTCCAAACTTACCAATTAGATAGAGTCGTAAATCTTGTGTGACTTGGAATGTATCTTGTGTCTTGCGAGCTATCAATATCAAAGAAACTTTGAGAGAAAAAATGTATGATCAATAGAGAGTTCAAAGTATTGGTGAAGGGAAGGTGGGAGGAAACCCTTTTTATAATGATAAAAGATGAAAACGTTATAAATCTCTTAAGCTTCCACAACTTTTAAAATCCTATTATTAATTAACATTAGTAAAAATAATTAAATTCTTGATGAGTTAAATAACAACATCTTTTCATATTCCAACTTTTTAAATTTCATGTATTTATTATGATTGATAATTAATTAGATTATAATATTTACATTAGAATAATTTTACTTATCTTGATTTTTATTTTTAGTTGACTTAAAAATAATTTTACTTATTTTGAACTTCCGTATTCACATGGACATGAAGTTCATTGTGATTTTATAATAATTTTCAATTTTTTATGTTAATTAATAATAAATTGTTAGTGGCACAATATGTATTATTTAAAATTATTAGTAATTATTTGTTAGTGGCATGATATGTAATTATAAATTTTGACAAAGGATAATATAGTCAAAAAAAGATTATAGATTATAGATTATAGATTGTGGCTTTTTAATAGATTCTAGATAATATACTATAGATTTTGTATGTCTTTCCTCTCCTATAAACCAACCACCAACCATTAAAGTGTGAGGACAAAATAGGTATATGTTAAAGAGTTGGGGGCAAAATAGGAAGCTAAAGTTTCTCCTCATAGCAGTTTTTATAGATACTATAGATATATATATATATATATATATATATATATATGTAGATTTGCTTTTAAGTGTTTCTCTCGAAATTGTTTATTTCTCAATCTCATGTTTTTAACAAGTCATTTTTTTATGGTTGTCAAACACTAGATTTTTTTCAAAATGATTTCTTTTTCAAAATTAAACACTAGAAAAATTAAGAAACAATTGCATGGATATCCATTTTGAGAGACCAAAATGAAAAATGTCCTACCTTTTTTAGAATAAGGATATATGCCCTTTTGCTTACGTCATCATTGTAGCAAAATTATCATTTTACTCTCTATATGAAAACGCACATTTAAGAGAGAGGTTGGATCAAGAGTGAGATTAGGGAGGGAAGCAAGAGATTGGAGAGAGAAATTAGGGAGAGTAAGAGATTGGAGTGAAAAATTGGAGACAGAGAGCGAGTTAGAGTTGAGAGCGAGAAGCGCAAGAGCAAGATTGGAGAGAGAGTGAGAGATTGGAGAGGGAGCGAGAAGCTAGAGCAAGTGTAGCGAGGGGGAGCGAGGTTAGAGTAGAGAGTAAAATAGTAATTTTATTAGGATGCGGACGCAGGCAAAATGACATATATCCTTGTTTTGAAAATGTATTTCGTTCATTTTGAAGAGTCATCCGTACAAAAATCCAAAAAATTAACCAACACCCTTGAAGCCTAGACTCACATTTTAAAAAATTTAGTTTTTTTTTTTTTTTTGAAACTGAGGAAAATCTAGTATCTATTAAAATTCTAAACTTTTTTTTTTTGTTTTGTTTTGAAATAGGCTAAACTGATCCATTTAAACACTCCGTCTGAAAATCCGAATTTAGGTATAAATTCTCTCTTTTATTTTGTTAAGAATCTTTTTGGTTCGATATTTATTGGATTCATATAAGATGCGTAATAATCGATATCAGTTGGAATTTCTCTGCAATTGAATCGAGCGTGTTGTGTAGGTATTTTATAGCGAATAGATAGATGGGGAAAGACTCGAAGCCAAAGGACGCGGGTGGTAAAGGGAAGGGGAAGGCGAAGCAAGCAGCTTCCGCCGCCGATGAAAGTGCTTCCAAAGGAAAGGGAAAATCTGGAAAAGCTGCTTCCGATGGCCTCGGAACTTGCACTTATGTCAAAGGTCTCTCTCTCTCTCTCTCTCTCTCTCTTTTTCTATTTCCTTTTCTTCAATCCTATTTACACGAGTAGAAATTGCGTTTCTACTTTTTGCGCTCAATTTCTGGAGGTTTAGGGATTTGGGTGGCCGATTCTGATTTTCTTTTTCTTGACTTTGTTGTTTAGCGAGGCATATACTGTCTGAGAAGCAGGGTAAAATTAATGAAGCGTACAAGAAGTTGCAGGATGGTTGGCTTAGCAATGGAGACAAGGTTCCTCCAGCTGAGTTTGCTAAGGTTGGTGTTTTTTTTTTCTTTTTCTTCTTCTTATTGTTGGCTTCGTCCATTAGTTAACGTTTGCATTTCTGTTTGGGAAAAGTGGAATAAAATCTTTAGTTACAGATGCTTCAAATTGGCAACATACAGATGTTGTTGAATGTGGTTGTTTGACTTTGATATAATCGTACGTGGAAACTGGAAAGAGATGGGTTCTCAAATACACACGTCACTCAACACGGGCTTCTTTATGGATTAAATGTGGTGAATTGATAAATGCTGGAGATAACCACTATGAATTTACTAGTGAATAGTGATCTAAGTGATATTTTGTAACCTAATTGCATATTAGGTCTCAAAGTCACTGATGGTTTCTTAGAATATTCATATCGTAAAATTTTTATTTGAACTTTAAAGGTTCTTGAGTTAGTCAACAATAGTATGCAATTAATCGAAATATTTGTACGTTGTTAGCAAGTTTAGATGCTCATGGGCAGGGAAAAAGTAACAATAGAAGAAATCCTTTCTATGAATTCTATATGCTATGCAACTGAATGTTATTCCGAGGGCTGAATGTTTCACCCCCTCTCCAGTAAATTGGTGTCCCAAAGATAGGTCTTGTTTCTTAGAATATAACAGTCAGAGGGTGTATTACTTGTCAAGAGTTCGATCATACTAGTACTAATGCACTGGATCCCATTAGAACTCCATAGTTAAACGTGCCTTAGACAAGAGTAGTACTAAGTTAGGTGACCACTTGGGAAGTCCTCGTGTCCCCCCTGTCAAGTGGAAGGAGGTTATGATGTTTGTGGAAGTTGGGGCTTAGATATTGGCAATCTAAGAAACACGGACACTTTAGTTTGGCTAGCATGTTTGTGTGACACGTGTCGGACACTTGTTAGCACAATTAATATGCGGTAAACACTAGTTGTAGGTTCATTTCAAACCCTTGTAAGTATACTAAATAGACACAATGCTTAAATGATAAAAATAATAAATTTTAAGAGTCAAATACATTATATTCATTTTTTCAAGCATACAAATGCATAACTTATTGATTTTGAATTTCCTTCTTGTATAAAAACGATATATCATATATTTTTCTAAACATGTCCATGTCGTGTCCATGTCCTAGATTTTAAAAAAGTGATGTGTCACCGAGTCCGTGTCGTGTCGTACCCGTGTCGTGTGTTTATATCTGTGCTTCTTAGTTGGCAATTTGAGAGCCTGCAACAAGATCCTGTTGCCAAAATGGTTGTGGTGTTTTCATCATGAATCTACTACCATTTGGTGTAAGGTCATTTTGGGTAAAGTATGGGTCGTCTCCTTTTGAGTGGACCTCATGTGGGGGTCTAGGCACTTCCAGAAACTCTTGGGAAAGCATTATTGAGGAATACCCTTTCTTTTCTTACTTTGTTTGTCGTTTTGTGGGGGATGGGAGGACACTTTTTTCTAGGAAGGTAAGTGGTTGGGAGATGGTTCTCTTTCTCTATGTTCCCTCGTTTATATCATTTATCTTCATTGAGGAATCATTCAGTGTTCGTTGTTCAGCCTCAACATGGGCCCTATTTTTTGCCCATGTTGGGGTTCTGACATTCTTTGTTCGTCAGGGAAATGCGGGAGATTGTTGACCTCCTTTCTTTGTTAGGGGAAGTTTTGTTGTACTTCGAGGTGGAAGGATGTTTCTTGTTGGAGTATTAGCCCAACTACGGGCTTTTTGTGTAGATCCTTCTTTCTTTGCCTGGTCGAGGGATTATCCCTCTCCTCCTTC
This sequence comes from Luffa acutangula, assembly GCA_036850905.1. Lineage (NCBI taxonomy): Eukaryota > Viridiplantae > Streptophyta > Magnoliopsida > Cucurbitales > Cucurbitaceae > Luffa > Luffa acutangula. The sequence goes on along the minus strand of CM072092.1, from coordinate 20,455,624 downwards.
CTTGTTGAGGGATTTTGTCTTTGGCTCTTTGTGGAAGCCGGAAGGTGAAAATTTCAAAGAAGGCTAATTTTTTTGCTTGGCAGGTTCTCCACGGAAGAGTTAACACCTTGGATAGGGGGTTGAGGAAGGTGCCTTCTTTGGTGGGGGCTTGGTTTTGCATTCTTTGTAGGGGGCTATGAGGATCTTGATCATGTTCTCTAGAGTTGCAATGTGGACTATGATGCTTTGCTTGATATTGGTTCTTTGCAGAGTTTGGTCTAGTTCTTGCTAGGTAGAGGGATTGTAGAGAGATAATTGAGTTTCTTTCTTCATACTCCAACTTGCGGGAAAAAAGTTCTTGTGGCAAGCTGGGTGTATGCTATTGTGGGACTTTGGGGAGAGAGAAACAATAGGATTTTTCAAGGGCGGGAAAGGTCTCGGAGTGATGTTTGATCCCTTGTTAGATTCTATGTTTCTCTTTGAGCTTTGGTGACAAAGTCATTTTGTAACTATCCTTTAGGTCATATTTTGCTTGATTTGAGGTTTTTTTATAGTTTGCCTCCTTTTGTGGGCTATCTTTTTGTTTGTCCTTTTATTCTTGATTTCTTATATATAAAAAAAAGGAGATTATCAAGACATTTATGGGGTACATCCAAAAACTTCGATTGCGTGACCAAGTGAATATGTATCTCCATCTTATTTTTCTCGTGTTTAGCTGTACGAACAATATAATGGGTGGTTCAAGTCAGTTCATTAGGCAAAGTCGTTGTGTGGGTTTTGATGAGAAGTTATATAGGAATTGGATTGTCATCATTGATAAGTGTTGCTATTATTCCATATTAACAACCTTTATGTAACCGGTTCAATTTGACTTGTAATTGTAAACGGTTGGACAAACCAAGGAACTAGTGTAGTATTCAATCGTTTAACCAAAGTCCTTTGCTTATATGGTCAAAGTTTCAAATAAGCCTAATTTCTGGTAGTCGACTACACTGCACAATACATCCTGTTAGTAATTTTTGTCATTCTCTATTGAGCACTTTGTAAGTGAGATTTTAGTTTTTGTATCATTGAATCTCTATATTCCAATTGTTAGTCCACTTCTACTACTAGAGCAATCTCCATTGTTTAAGGCAACTTAAGCTTATTTTATATGTAAATGTATTATATATATATATTTTTTTTGGATAAGAAACAATTTCATTGATGTATTGAATTACAAAAGATGGGAGGGGAGAAAAACTCCAAACCAAAGGACTTACAGAAAACTTCTTTAATTGGTAGTATGAGATTCAAAAGTGTAAGATTTAAAAAGAGGTAACAATTTACACCAAGAAGTAGCTAAGTAGGTAATACTATCCAAAAGGTGGTCAAAAGGCCTTTCCTTGCTTCAAATGGTTCTTTGTTTACATTAATTCCAAGTGACCCAAAAGAATGCTTTGATGAAGTTGACGCAAAGGTGCTTCTTCTCATTCTTAAAAGGATGCCCCGATAAAGTAGTTGCTAGGAGGAGATGGGTTTGTTGAGGGGTGCTGACCAGTCAAAGGTAAGTACACAAAAGTTACTTCCAAAAATGAGAGGCAAAAGAGCATGTGTGGAAAAGGTCATCTAGTGACTCCATCGCTTTCTTGCATAAAGTGCACCAATGTGGTCAGATAGACATGTACGGAAGAATCTGATTGTGGATGGCACGGTGAGTAACTTCCCAAAGGAAGAATCTGATTTTCTTAGGATAAAGACATTAGCTTCTTGATGAGTATCCAGATCTGACAGGAACGACTTTGTGGAGAAGATGCCATCTTTTTCCAGCTTCCAATGCCAAGAATCGGTTGAAGGAGAAAGCTAGATGGGGGAAAGTAAGAGAGACAAATCAGCATATTCTGATATTTCATCCCGTCATGGTTTCGGTTTCCCCTTAGAGATAAATCCGAAAAATCCTTCTTCATTCCTAATTCCTTTGATAGATATTGTGAGAGAGTTTGTGATCGAGAATAAGAGGGGAAAGCGAAGGGCAAGAGCGCCACAGGGCAACCAATGGTCATGCCATGAGGATGTTGTCACCCCATTCCTTGGTGATGCACACAGTTATAGATGAGGTTGTGGTTGGAGGATAACTTTGCAAGGCCCATGAGCTGTTTAAGCATGGTAGGATTCCTTTTCTTTTGGGGGCTTGGTTTTCTGGATGTCCTTATATTCTTTCATTTTTTCTCAATGAAAGTTTGGTTTATTATATTATAAAAAAAAGTGTGGTAGGAGCCTGGTTTAAGGCCATAGTGGGTGACCCCGTTTTTAGCCTCTATAAATCTGCTCCAATGATCTATTTTCTCTAGTCAAAACCTCCAAATCCATTTGGCAAGGAGGCCTTAATTTTTCTCTTGGATATTTTGGATACCAAGACCAATATAAGCAGTAGGGAGTGAAACTTTTTCCCACCTAACAAGGCTTAAGACAGTATTTTCAATATTGCTCTTCCAAAGGAATTGTCTGATAATTTTTTCTATGGAGTCAGCCATCTTTTTAGGCATTTGGAACAAAGATACGTAGGGAGATTTGATAGAACACTTTCAGTGAGGGTGAGGTGGCCTCCTTTCAAGATATAGGGTGGTCCTCCATGTTTGAAGCATCCTTTCAATTTTTTAAAATGATGGGGCTCAAAAAGATACAGATTTTGGATTGCCATTTAAAGGGAGTTCAAAGTCTTGCTCGGCCAGCAGCCTTTTTTACACTCAAAATTTGCAGCTAAGTCAACAAGCTCAACATCCTCCAGATTGATACCCGAAATTTCAGACTTGTGAGCATTAATTTTTAGGCCCTACGCCATTTCTAAAGATTTAACCGTGGCAAAGAGTTTGTGGACAGCCAATTCATGGAGGATGGAGAAGAGAGCTGTATTGTCCTATCATCCGCTAATTGCAAATGATGGATACTAACTCTTCTCTTCCCACTGAAAAGCCCTTAATAATATTGCTTTCAGCAGCTTGATTCATGATGCGGCTAAAGCAATCAACAATAATGTTAATGAGAATATTCCCTAGACATATTCAAAATAAAGAAATAAAGAAAATTCATATTCCCTAGACATATTCGAAATAAAGAAATAAAGAAAATTGATGAAGGAAAATATGTATAAACGTGTCATGAGAATATGCCCTAGACATTGTTATCTTTGGAACCCATGAATTTAGGAGGGCCATCAAAAGCCTAAATGCCTCCCATTGGTCATCCTAAGATGTTTGGGTATCATAATTCCTATCAAGCGAACGAAGGAATTTGGATACCTATCTCATTAGGTTTTTAGATTCTCATCAAACAAATGGTCCCTTGGAGTTTGAGGAAAGGTGATGCCTTTTCCTTTATTTTGTTTGTTGACATCTTTAGTATATTGGTTAATAGAGATGAATTTGGAGGTTTGATAGAGTTAGAGCAAGGTGATGCCTTTCTATCTTCTTACTAGGATAGAGAGGACTCTCTTTGTACCTTAATAATGTTTCACTGTTTTTGAAGAGATTTCAGTTTTATCATCGAAAAAGATAAGTGTTCAGTCTTAGGGATTAATTTCAATGGTTAGAATTGGAGGGTTGGGCTCATATGGTTGGGTGTGAATTGTGAAGCCTTCCACTTTCTCTTTAGATTACCTTGGTCTTCCATTTGGTCATAACCGAAGATTGATACTTCTAAATGACTAAACTATTTTTTGAACTTTCATGAGTGTTAGTTTTCTATAAACATAAACGTTTACTTACCATCAAACACAACAATCAATGGTTGCTAGAATTTTCTTAGGATTTTCTTGTAACATTTTCATATTCATCTATATTTCATCGCAAAAATTAATATTTCCACATTATCCAAACAAAAGTACATTACGTCCTGACATATCCATAAGCATTTTCATTGATGAAGGGCTTATTAGGGTTTCTGTTAGGCATGTTTCCAACTGATAACAATCTGGTTGGTGTCTCAGTTAGCTGCTGAATACTCAGAGTGCCCATCAGGCAAGAAAGGTGGTGACCTAGGATGGTTCCCTCGTGGAAAGATGGCTGGCCCATTTCAAGACGTTGCATTCAGCACTCAAGTTGGAGCAACCAGTGCACCATTCAAGTCAACGTATGTCCCTTCTCCAATATCTTCTATTGTAATTGATTGTTTCCATTGGGTTCTCTATTCTGAATTTTCCTTTATGGCCATGTATTTATTTATTTTGCTGAACATTAAAAAGTCATCTTATGTTAGTTCAGGTTAAGGTTTGGATTAAAACATTTGATGATGGTTTTTCTAAAGCTAACCTCATAGATAAAAGCCTATACTTTGTATCTTTAGAGGAATATGTATAATTTCTTAATACAACCGTGGAGATCCTGTGGAGGTATTTGACCTTGTTATCATGGGATCTCATTATCTAGTTTTCATTATTATAATTTTTTCAAACGATGAAATTCATGCCGAGCCTTTGTTTAACTTTCTCTTGGGCTTCTGCAAATTATGACTTATCCTTTCCACGTATTTTTTTGAATTATTTATTTCTGATGTAAAAAATAATAATAAATATTAGGTGGTGGTTTCAATTTATTTCAGACATAGGATATATCAAGTAGTTTTGTAGTTCTTGAATTTCAACCTTGACCTTGAGTTTTAAGCACTATAGCCACGATTATAATTGAATGAATTTCTTCCCTATGTTGGGAGAAAAACTTCTTCATTGATGGATGTAGGATATTATCCTGAAAATAAATATGTATTAGTCTTTGTTGCATTCGTTTACTATTGGGTTTGGTTTTGTTTTTCTTGTATTTCTTGTCTTAGTAGTAAACTCATGCTAGGGTGCGATGATTTACATTCAACACAACTGGCAACTTCCTTTTATGATGCTTTTCATTATCAAAGATTTCATTCATATTACTGAATGTTTGAAACTTTCCTTAAGATGACACATAATTCAAAAATTCTCTCACTGACCCCCATGAAATTATTCAAAAAAAAAAAAAATGAAATGTTTATGTACTACTGGTTTATATTCACTGGACTTCAATGTCATATCCAAATGAATAGGAAGAACCCATCTGATACTGTTTTGTTTTACGACCAATAAGTTGTCTATCAAGTTTCTGTTTTGTTTTGAACTCTACTTTATTCAAATGTTTCTAAAACACTAGCCAAACTTAAAAAATTAAGAAAAGTAGCTTTAAAACTTTCACATTGTTTTTTTTTTCCCTCAAAATTTGGCTAAGAAATCAAGAATGTTTCCATAATTTGAAAAACAAGGCGAAAACTAAGGTCCTGTTTGATAACCATTTGGTTTTTGGTTTTTAAAAATTAAGTTTATAAACACTATTTTCACTGGTACATTTGTTTGGTTTATTATCTATCTTCTTCCAATGTTTTCAAAAACCAAGCCAATTTTTGAAAACTAAAAAAAGCAGTTTTCAAAAACTTGTTTTTGTTTTTGGAATTTGGCTAGGAATTCAAATGTGTCCTTGACAAAGATGAAAACCATGATAAGGAACTTGAGAGAAAACAAGAATAATTTTCAAAAACCAAAAACCAAATGGTTATCAAGCGCTTGACGATCGATAGAATGAGATGAATTTGGATTTTGTTTGCAAAGTTTGTAGATTTTCTTAAAGATTCTCCTGATGTTGTGGATGAACTATGAATACACCACATAGCTCACGTTTTTGCTTTGGTGCAATGCAGGCATGGGTACCATATTATCTTGTGTGAAGGGAGAAAGAATTAGGAAATCTGACTCCATTCAAGCAAATCCTAGATTTGGCCATCAGCAATATATATTCCCAGTTGGTTTCTTCTTCTCTTTTTGTGTTAAGAGCTCTACAAAAATCTTCATTTACTGTGTTTTTCTCCTCCGTAGTCGTGGAGTCAACAAAAAATCAATGCACATGCATGTTCCTGCTTTAACTACACAGTGTATTTATAGTTTGGTGGTCTTTGTTTAATAATATTCAGTAGAACTATCTTTTGATATTGAATATTTGTCAATATAACAGAAAAATATCTCTGGTAGAGAAAGATAATAACCATTTTAAAAAACTTGTGTTGCTTCCAATTAATACTTGAATCGATTGTGTTGTTATGGATCTTCTGATTGATGAAGTGACAAGTTATTTGAACATGCTTCAATTGGTTCTGATGTATAAAATAGTGGAAAGAAGTCAAACCATCATTCCTCAAGGAGAGGAAAATGTAGGATGGAAACCTTTTTGTAGAGATGAGCAATTACTTCTTCTCAAAGTGCTATGACAACTTCACCAACATCCAACCTGAAACTAAAGGCAAAAAGCATTGCATAAGTTCTGAGAAGCTATGTCCGTCAGAAGATTCAACTCTCCTTCAATCAGAAAAGAGTCTCACTCAACCATAGAAACTTGCAACCAAACCAGCAGGTGAGAAAAATCTATTGCTATGAAACTATGGTGATTATGAAGGAATTATTTACTCTTCTGTGCAAGATGTTGTTATAAACCCCTCTTACCTTGGTAAAGCTCTCCTAAGGAGCTGTTTGGGGAATTCAGTGAGTTCTATGGAGTTAAATATTCTGTGTTTGGAGTGCAGAATTGTTTAATGTGTGGTGTTATAATAATTTGTGTTCATGTTTGCGGTTTTTTTTTTCTACATTTTTTTGTACTATACAATTAGAACTATATTATATATTAACATTTTAAAATTTAAATAATAAAGATTTAGGAAGATTTGTTCCTATCAAAGGAAAAACTTTTTCATTTCTATTTTCACAAGTTTATTTTCCAAAGTTGAAATTATCCTAATAGAAAATTCATTTATTTTTAATTAATTATATTGTTTTTTTAAACATACAACTCTAGGGTGTATGTATGCGTATATATATATACACATTAGTTAAAAAAATTTAATTGCATAACAATGTCTAATGTTTAATGTAAAAGATAGTTGAGAAAAATCTTTTGTTCTAATTTTAACTTTTAACTTCAATTCATGGCATATTATTGCCTATATCTTATAGAAATTTAGTATTATAATTATATCTTTTAATTGATTGTTTGTTTATCTATAATTTCAAAACCTAACGAGTTTTAAGTAAATTTTGTTGTTTATTATTCTAAGAAATAAGAAAATAAATTATTATTTTTTATATAAGAAAAAATTACGGCAAGGACAATCATATTTTGCTAGTTTTCCTATAATTTTGAAAATATCATTTAAACATAAATTATAACAATTCAATGTGCAATTATTTCATCCTTGTAATAGTTACTAATGAAACACATACTTCGCATCTTTATAGTTAAACTACTTCATCTTTTTTGTCTGTTTATGTGTATGATTGAGTTACTTGAAATTCCAACAAATTTTAAATAAACTCTGTTCTTTAGTATCATATGAAATTGAATGATATTTTTCTATAAAAAAAAAAGTTCTTACCAAAATAGTCATATTTTACACAATTTTCTAGAATTTTGAAGTAAATTATTTAAGGGAAAAATACACTTTTAGTCTCTGAGGTTTGAGTTAGGTTTCATTTTGGTCCATGAGGTTTCAAATTCAACAATTTAGTCCCTGAAGTTTGAGATAAGTAGTAATTTCGTCTCTGCCATCCATTTTGCCGTTAAATCTAACCGAATGGTGACGTGACACTATAATTTTAATTAAAAAAATTAATTTTGTATTTTTTAAATTAAAATATATTAAAATAATAAAAAAATATTTTATTATTATTATTTTTTTAATTCTTTCTCTCCCTCCCTTTTTTCCTTCTTCCCCATCTTGCTCCTTCCTTATTCTCTCCCACCTTCTTCTTTCTCATCCTCATTCATGGCCGGTGGCCGGCAACCACCGCTCGCCGACGGTACCATTTTTTTTTTTTTTTTTAAATTTCTTTCTCCTTTCCTCCTCTTCTTCTTTTTTCTGTTTTTTTTCTTTTCAAAAAAAAAAAAAAAAAAGAAAAGAAAAGAAAAGCCCTTCTCCCTCCCTCCTGCATTCCGATCTTCGTACGTTGGAAGCCGCTCGATCGCCGCCCATTTTAGCTCCTCTTCGCCGCCCATTCCGATCTTCGTACGTCCGGCGCCGCCTGCCATGCTTCTCTTATGCTTGTCGTCGCCCAGCTTCTCTTGCTCCCCAATGCCCAACTCCGCCGGCATCGATCTCGCTAGATCATCCACCACCATCTGAGCCACAACCATTTTTTCACTCAATCGATTCGATCACGCTCAGGATTTGATGAAATTAAATCGAGGATGGAGTGAGAGAGAGGGAGGAGCTGATTTGCGAGAAGATTCGGCCGTTCAGACGGCGTTGATGGAGAATCTCGACGAGGGAGTGGTTGTTGCAGCCATATAAGCTGCAGGGGATCTCTGTTTTTTGTGGTGTGATCTGAAATGGAGGGAGCTCCTCTTCCCTCCTTTTCTTTTTTTTTGAAAAGAAAAAAAAAACAGAAAAAAGAAGAAGGGGAGAGGAGAAAGAAAGAAAAAATAGAAAAAAAATTGATACCGCCGACGAGCGGTGGTCGCCGGCCGCCGACCATGAATGAGGATGAGGAAGAAGAAGGTGGGAGAGGAAGAAGAAGGAAGAAGGAAGATGGGGAAGAAGAAGGAGAGGAGGGAGGGAGAGAAAGAATTAAAAAAATAAGGGTAAAATACCTTTTTGGTCCCTCATGTTTCAGGTTCGTTTCCAATAGGTCCTTAAGTTTTAAAATTGAACAATCAAGTCCCCACTGTTTCGAAAATGATTCTATTGGGTCCCTCCACCGTTAAAAAAATTAATGTTGCTGACGTGGCCGTTAAAAAAATAAAATATTATTATTTTTATTATTTTAAATTAAAATAATAATAAAATAAAAATAAAATAATTAAAAAAAAAGAAGGAAAATCTCCCCACCTTTTTCTCTCTACCTCAATCCACGAACCCCCCCCCTCTGTTTTCCCTTTCTCTCACCCCTCTTCTCGCCATGCCGGACTCCTCCCCTTCTTTCCCTTTCTCTTTCTCTTTCCCTTCCTTCCCGCCGCTGACTTCGTCTTCTTCTTTTTTTTTTTTTTTGTTTGCTCATATCTAAAAATGGGAGGGAGATTTTGCTTTTTTTGGGACGATTTTGCTTAGATTTGAAGAATAGGTTTTTGCTCAGATCTTCTTGTTTTGCTTGCTCAGATCTGAAAATGGGAGGAAGGTTTTGCTTCTTTTTTTGTGGGTTTTTGCTTAGATTTGAAGATGGGAGAGGGGGTTGGGAGAGGGTCTAAGAGGTGAGAGAGGGTTTAGGGTTGGGAGAGGGTTTGTTGGAAGAAGAAAATGGGAGGGCGGTGGACGGTGGCGGAGAAGGGAGAGGGTTTTGCTTGGTGGGGGTGGGTCGGTTTCAAAGAAAAAGGAGAGGAGAAGGAGAAAGCGGTGGTGGCAGAGGGCGGCGGCGGTTGGGGAGGGGGGTTTCATTGGTTTGGTTGTGAAGAGAAGATGAATCGATGGAGAGAAGGAGGGATTTGGTGGTGAAGAGAAGATGAATGGATGGAGAGAGGAGAGAGAGTTTATTATTATTTTTTTTTCAATTTTCAATTATTTTATTATTTATTTTTAATTTAAAAATATTAATTTATTTTTTAAACGTGCCACGTTAGCACTGTTAACTGCCACGTCAGCACCGTTAAAAAAATTAACGGTGGAGGGACTAAATTGAACTATTTTCGAAAAAGTGGGGACTTGATTGTTCGATTTTGAAACCTAGGGACCTATTGGAAACTGGCCCGAAACATGAGGGACCAAAAAGGTATTTTACCCAAAAAATAATAAAAAATAATATTTATTTATTTATTTTAATATAATTTTAATTTAAAAAATACAAAATTAATTTTTTAATTAAAATAATAGTGCCATGTCAGCATCCGATTAGATTTAACGAAAAAATGGATGACAGAGACCAAATTGCTACTTATCTCAAACCTCAGGGACTAAATTGTTGAATTTGAAACCTCAGGGACCAAAATGAAACCTAACTCAAACCTTAGGGACTAAAAGTGTATTTTCCCATTATTTAACATCAATGTTTAAAATGACAATATCGACGGAAACATTGAGGTCCCAATTTTATGAAGTATTGATAAAAAGTCGAGAGGGAGTGAAAGATGAAGATGGAGAGAGGGAAAGAGAGGAAGATGAAGTTCCTTGATAAATGTGTAGGCTTCAAGTTATTTAATCAATGGGATGTGAAGTATGTGAGTCAAACAAGGAATTGAGTATTATAACTATTAGAGAATAATCCTCCTTTAATATTGCCTTAAATCATGTCCATGATTTAAATTACTTTGCTGTAAATTTGCTGTACATATATTTCCTTTTTTTTTTTTATCTCTTCTACGGTGTATAAATCATCCATCCTACAGTAATGAAAAATAAGGCATTTTGTACTCTCATATTTCCTTTGTTATTTTATGGTATCAGAGTGTTGACCAAAACTTTACCAATTTTATTTTTCATGGCTTCCACAAGTTCCTCCTATGCTTCAATGTCTGCCACAGTTGCTTCGTCCATTCTGCTACTGCATCTCCTCTCTTCCTTCTATCCAATATATGTAATCTTGTGCCTCTTCGATTGGACTCAACCAATTATGTCCTATGGAAGTTTCAAGTCTCCTCAATCTTGAAGGCTCACTCTCTTTTTGGACATATCGATGATTCTCTCTCCAAACTCGATCAATATGTTCGTTCATCTACAGGGATAGCAACAACAGAGGTTAGTCCCACTTATATTCAATGGGTGTCTCAAGATCAGGCTCTAATCACCCTAATCAACGCCACTTTATCTCCATCTGCTCTTGCACATGTGGTTGGTTCTACTTCTTCTAAGGATTTATGACTTTCATTAGAAAAACGCTATGCATCCACCTCTAGATCTAGCATTCTTGATTTACGTTCTGCCTTGTATACAATCAAGAAACTTTCTTCTGAATCCATTGAAAAATATACTTGTCGAATTAAAGAAATTGTTGACAAATTTGCTGCTGTTTCGGTTAAGATTTAGGATGAAGAAATCCTTGTACATACCTTGAATGGGCTACCAGCTGATTTTAATGCCTTCCGTACTTCAATCAGAACACGAAGTGATAAGTTATCCTTGGAAGAACTCCATGTCTTGTTAGATGCTGAAGAAAAAACGATGAAACATAACGTTGCAGATATCTCTCCTACTGCAATGGCGGCAGTGCGGCAACAAAACCCTAACTTTAGGGGAAGAGGAAGACGCAATCAATTCTCACGTGTTGGCCATGGGTTTAATCGAAGCCAAAGCTTATTTGATGGGCTGAATCAATTTTCTAATACAGTAGGCCCATTTCCTCAATCAAACTACTCTGGTGGTCCAAATACACGCGGGTATCAATCTTCACGCATGGGTCAAAATTCGGGTCAAACATCAATGGGTCACGTGTACGGGTCGGCCTCAATTCTGGGTCCGGTTCACCTGGCGGGCCTGGTCTGAATTTCAGGTCTGGCAGTGTTCTTGGCCCTCATTCCTCAACTTTTGATTCCGGATTTGGATCTGGCCGCAATTTTTGTCAAATTTGTTCAAAACCTGGACATGGAGCCCTTGATTGTTACAATAGGATGAATTTTTCCTATCAGGGTCGTCATCCACCAGCTCAATTAGCTTCTATGGCGGTAAATTCTATGAATTCTCAATCTCAAAATGATAGTTCTAATGGTTTTTGGTTATCTGACAGTGGCTGTAATGTTCATATGACCAATGACCTGACAAATCTCAATCTCTCCAACAATTACAATGGAGAAGAATCTGTCACAGTGGGAAATGACCAACTTTTAAATATCCAAAACACAAGCAGTGGTACTCTTTCTACCTTCTCTCACACTTTTAATCTTTCCAAAATTCTCCATGCTCCTGACCTTGCAGCAAATCTTTTATCAGTTCATAAATTTTGCCTTGATAATAACTGTATCTTTATCTTTGATACTGATTGGTTCCTAATTCGGGATAAAGTATCTGGCAAAACTTTATACACTGGTGAAAGCGTCAATGACCTTTATCCTATACCAAGTCCATCTACATTATCTACTGACATGCACCCCAAAAACTATAACTTTATGGCAAATCAGAAGTGTCACCTGTGGCATCACCGGTTTGGTCATCCTGCTCCGAAAATTTTACGCTCTAGTTTGTCTCGTCTTGGTCTTTCTCTATCTACTTCTTTTTCTACTTGTGAATGCATGAGTTGCTTGAAAGCTAAAATGTCTAAACTTTCATTTCCTATGTCTCTTTCATTTTCCATTGCACCTCTAGAACTTATTCTTAGCGATGTATGGGGACTGTTGATGGTCAAATTTTGCTTAGGGAATTGCCCCTCGCCCCACGCAACGATCAACAGTGAATTTGTAAGGATGCGGGAAGAGCGTGACCTGCAAGACAAACAAACGCTGCACACCGGTGTGGTGTAGACCACACGCGCTCCGATGCTTAAGTTAGTTCTTGGCCGAAGAACAAGTAGAGTGTATTTAGGGTTAGAATTCAGATCCCCTTTTCAGTGGCGAAGAGGGATATAAATACCTGTTCATCCTCCTAGCCTTTTTAGGGTTTCGGAGGCGTTTTAGGTCAACCAGGCGAAACCGGGGCTTCCAGAGGCGGTGGGGACCAGACGAGACCGAATGTGCTCGGCCTCGGCCATGGGCCGAGGCCGAGCAGGGGGTCGGGCCTCAAACCCGACCCCTTCGGTCTTGGCCCGTCTCACTTGCCGGTTTTGCCTCCTTGGTCCATCTTTCAGCCCGATTCCTCCCCGGTTGTCCTCGTCAGCTCCTTGTATATCGGGGTGGTCCAAAATTGCCTATAACATTAAGCCCCCACTCTTGAATTGGGATTCGGGGTGGCTTATTGCTATAAGTTGAGCTCCTTAAGCCCGATTTAAGAGTAATGACCCTTGCCCTGGGCTGGCTTACGTGTAGCTTTGTTGTCATCCTGCAAAGTAGGATAGAAGTAGACACTCCCTGAATAGGGGTTAGATGAAATGGAAATGAAAAAGGGTGAGAGATTACAAAAGTGGTGCTGGTCGGCCTCGGCCTCGGGAAGAGGCCGAGCACAACTATCTCCCTTTCTGACAGCGAGACCCCCGTACTGGGTCATTCGGAGTGCTTCATTTCAGGCTCATGCCTGCAAGAGAAAAGTTAGGGAAAAGGCTAGGATCTGCCTCGGCCTCAAGCCCCTGTTAGCCTAAAATTTGGTTCCCTGCATCCACATATCAGTCCTTGCAGGAAAATAATAAGAGAATAGGTTTGAACATGTAAATTTTAGTAGAACATGCTAAACCTGGATGCTTTTTGTTTAATAGGGAGTGCATATCCCCTGTTACTTGCTTTTTGTTTAATAGGGAGTGCATATCCCCTCTGTAGCCCCCAATCTTAAGTAGAACTTCACTGAAACATAAAGTATAGTTGAGGAAATAGGAGAATACCTTTAAAGTTTGTGCTTGGCCTCGGCAAGAGGTGCTCGGCCTTGGCAAGAGGTGTTCGGTCCCGACTTCCGTAGGGTGAGCTTGACTTAGATGAAGTGTATGGACTTATGCCAGGTGAGGTGAGGTAGACTCGTTGGTCCAGGCTCACATGGTCTCACTCTGGATGAGGCGAGGTAGACTCGATAGTCCAGGCTCGCATGTCTTGATGCTTGAATCGGTTGCCTTGCGCACACTCCTAAATAATGATATAATGCCATAAACGAAAAACCCTAAAACTCCATAAGTTCAGATTCAGTGTTGGTGGAAGTTTGTGCTGCTCGGCCTCGACTCATTCTTCTAGTCAGCCTCGGCCCTCTGTGGCTTGACAGCTTCGAATGTGCGCCTGAGGGTTGGCTTTGGAACTGGGATGCTCGGCCTCGGCCCTGGCATGAGGCTGAGCATTTCTTCTGTATTGGATTCATCCCAGGGGTGCGTACACTCTTTTGGGGAAAAAAGCTTGGGGAGGTTGAGGGCATGTGTCAACCTCTCTGCAAGAATTTAGTCTCTTTCCAAGGGAAAGTACGGAAGTTTGGCCTCTGTAATAGTCACCACATCCTATGGAAAAATGCTTTACACAAACACGGTATAAAGAACTTTATTAAATTTGCCATGGAGAAAAGTTGTGGACATGTGTTATACAAAATGAAAATAAGTAATTGCCCCAATAGCTCCACTGACATTCATAACGTTATCCTAACTTGAATAAGTAAGAAAGGAAAATCAGAATTATCGCAACATGACTATGATTATGATGGACTCGGTTTGTCCTTACTCCCAACCCCCCACTCAAAATATGCGTTCAATACCTTGGACGTGCATTTTTTGAGTAAGGAGAAACTAACTTCGTACTTGGGCCTCTAGGGACGGAGCTCGGTCTTGGCCTCTGGATGGTCGGCCTCGGCCTTGGCATGAGGCCGACCAGCTTCTCTGTGTTGTTCGCTTGCTCGTTTTCCATTCCAAGGGTGCGTGCACCCAGTCAGGAAAAACTTGGGGAGGTCGAGGAATTTCCCGAGCCCCCACTCAAAATATGCATTCCAGATTTAAAGAGCTGCATTTCTTTTTTTAGTAAGAAGATATAATGTCATACCTGGTCTTTTGAGGATAAAGTTCATTCTTGAAGCTGAGGCAGCCGACCCTGACCTTGGCATGAGGTCAAGCCTCGCTTTTCCATCACTTGCTTGTTTGCCTCATAGTTGGACTCATGTGCAGATACTTTGTCTGCGAAGTGACTACCGGACTCAGTCGAGCCCCATTCCTTGTCTAATGGTCGGCCTTAGCCTTGGCATGAGGACGAGGATTTTCCCTGCATGGCTTGAGAAGTTTGGGATTTCCCCGGGCCTCTCTTCAAGCATCACGGTCATCCTAGGGGTGCGTACACTCTTCTGGGGAAAATGCTTGGGGAGGCCTGGGGATTTCCCGAGCCTCTCTTCAAGCGTCGTCGTCATCCCAGGGGTGCGTACACTCTTCTGGGGAAAATGCTTGGGGAGGCCTGGGAATTTCCCGAGCCTCTCTTCAAGCTGCATGGTCATCCCAGGGGTGCGTACACTCTTCTGGGGAAAATGCTTGGGGAGGCCTGGGAATTTCCCGAGCCTCTCTTCAAGCTGCATGGTCATCCCAGGGGTGCGTACACTCTTCTGGGGAAAGGTGCTTGGGGAGGCCGAGTAATTTCCCGAGCCTCTCTTCAAGCATAATGTTCATCCCAGGGGTGCGTACACTCTTCTGGGGAAAGGTACTTGGAAACTTTATGAAACGAAATCCTTTATTTCAAACCAGCAAATTGATTACAAAAGAATAACGAAAGCTGAAAGTGGTCCCAGAGGACTGAAAACATAGTAAATACCAAACTAATGCTCCATCAGAAGGGGAAAACTTGCCCCTTCATCTGCTCGGCCTCGGCCATATCCCGAGGCTGGCGTTGCCTGAATCCTTCTGTCGGCGTTTTTGAGGGCCATGAAGTAGCATTCTCTGGACATTTTCTGCTCGCCATACACTGCCCCAACGCCTTCGTCTGTTGGGAACTTCAAGACTTGGTGGTAGGTTGAAGCTACAGCCTTGAGCCCGTGCAAGGTGGGTCGTCCCAAGATGGCGTTATACGCCGGGACGCAATCAACCACCAAGAAATTGATCATCCTCGTTACGACATGCAATCCCTCTCCAAATGTTACCGGTAATTCGACGCTCCCTCTCGGGCTGACTTTCTCTCCGCCAAATCCCACCAGCGGCATAAGGCTCGGCTTTAGGTGTTCACTCCCCAGTCTCATGGCGTCGAACGCAGTAGTCGAGAGTACGTCAGCGGAACTTCCCCCATCAACAAGGATTCGGTGAACCTTCGCGTTGGCGATCGTTAGAGCGACTACCAGCGCATCATTGTGCGGGTGACGCACTCTTGTGGCCTCCTTCTCTGTAAACTCCAATTTGGGTGAGTTTTCATCAAGATGGAGTGAGTACATACCTCGCCCATCGGGCTCATGTTGCGCCTCCCGAATGGCAGCCTTTCGCTTCCTACCTGACTCTCCTCCTGAAGGTCCCCCTAAAATGGTTCGAATCTCAAGCGGTGGGTTGGCACCACCTTTGCCTTGGCCTGCTGGCAGCGGCCTTTTGCTTCTATCGTTTCCCACGAACTCCTTGAGGTAACCTTCTCTAATCAGGGTTTCTATCTCATCTCGCAACTGGATGCACTCTCGGGTTGTGTGGCCGTGATCTCCGTGGAACATGCAATATTTGTTTCGGTTTCTCCTGTCGGGATCCGATCTCAACTTCTCCGGTCGTTTCAGCAGATTTGTGTCCTGTATTGCAGCTAAGACCTGTTCAAGTGAAGCTGTCAATGGCGTGTACCTGTCGTACCTGGATTTAGGCTCTGCTCGACTTTGCAGCTCCTTGGCTTCTGGTCGGCCTCGGCCATTGGCCGAGGAGTGATCTGGTCAGCCTCGACCCCTTCCCTCGGCCTGGTGCCTCTTTCCTTTGTCTTCGCGGCGTCGGTCCGGCATTGATATCCCCCGACTCTCTCTTTCTTCCTGCTTAGACTTCAACAGCTCCTCGGCGCTTATATATCTCTGAGCCCGAGTCATGAACTCAACGTACGTTCGTGGCTGGCTTTCCCCAATTGAATTGAGTAGCCTCTCGTCCTGCAACCCTGAAATTACAGCAGTTAAGGCAACTCCATCATCGTAACGTTCCACCTGCAAAACCTCGTTACTAAATCTGTTAATATAATCCCTTAGGCTTTCCCGGGGCCCCTGTTTTACTGTTAACAAGTTGATTTGGGGCTTCTGTCGACTACGGGCTCCCAGGAACTGCGTGACAAACACTCGGGCCAACTCTCTAAACGAGCCTATTGACATTGCGGGACCTTCCCAAACCACTGTCTCGCTAAACCTGTGAGTGTGAGTGCAAAGGCTCGGCACCTTGTTGCTTCGTTTGCCCCGTGAAAGTCCATCCAAGTTTGGTATGCATCTAGGTGCTGTTTCGGATCCTTTTTCCCATCATACTGCGGGAAGTTCGGCACTCTGAATTTGGGCGGCACCTCCCCTTTCATTATCTCATCAGTGAAGATTGGCCCTTCCTGTCCAATCAAACCTTCTATATCCTCGTTCTCTGCCTTCTTTTGGGAGGTTTGGTGACTAACCTCCCCTTGTGGCCAACCGGATACCTCTCGCTCCTTTCGACCCTGCTCGGCCTCGGACTTTGGCCGAGGCTCAAACCTGCCATTGTTTCCTGTATACATACCT
This sequence comes from Luffa acutangula, assembly GCA_036850905.1. NCBI lineage: Eukaryota > Viridiplantae > Streptophyta > Magnoliopsida > Cucurbitales > Cucurbitaceae > Luffa > Luffa acutangula. The sequence goes on along the minus strand of CM072092.1, from coordinate 20,438,452 downwards.
GGTGCCTGGGTTAGCGGAGAACTCCTGCGGACCTTTTTGCGGCTCGGCCCAGCCTCCTTCTGAACCCGGTCATCCCCGGGAGGTGGCATCCGGCTGGTCACACTTTCTGAATCTCCCACCTCCTCGTTGGCTATGCCCTTACCCTTTTTTGGGTCTCTGCGTGGATGCTCTTCCTCATTCCCGGCAAGATCAGGCTTTTTCAGCAGAGTGAGGATTTCAGTCAAGTTCTGCCCCATCTCGTTCATCCTCCCCTTCATCTCCGCGATCTCAATTTCTTGGGCCTGGAGCCGGATTAGAGGATTCGGCTCACCCGTGGTCAGTTGATTTTCGTTCTCCATTGCACTTACTTGTTGCCTACAACGTTTGCTTGTCAACTCTTCCCCACAGACGGCGCCGACTGTTGATGGTCAAATTTTGCTTAGGGAATTGCCCCTCGCCCCACGCAACGATCAACAGTGAATTTGTAAGGATGCGGGAAGAGCGTGATCTGCAAGACAAACAAACGCTGCACACCGGTGTGGTGTAGACCACACGCGCTCCGATGCTTAAGTTAGTTCTTGGCCGAAGAACAAGTAGAGTGTATTTAGGGTTAGAATTCAGATCCCCTTTTCAGTGGCGAAGAGGGATATAAATACCTGTTCATCCTCCTAGCCTTTTTAGGGTTTCGGAGGCGTTTTAGGTCAACCAGGCGAAACCGGGGCTTCCAGAGGCGGTGGGGACCAGACGAGACCGAACGGGCTCGGCCCGCTCGAGCGGGCCAAGGGTCGGCCTCGGCCATGGGCCGAGGCTGAGCAGGGGGTCGGGCCTCAAACCCGACCCCTTCGGTCTTGGCCCGTCTCACTTGCCGGTTTTGCCTCCTTGGTCCATCTTTCAGCCCGATTCCTCCCCGGTTGTCCTCGTCAGCTCCTTGTATATCGGGGTGGTCCAAAATTGCCTATAACAGGGACCCTCCCCTATTACTTCTCTTAATGGATATTGTTATTATGTTAGTTTTATTGATGATTTTAGCAAATTCACTTGGCTTTTTCCTCTTTCTTCTAAATCTGATGTTCATACTGTTATTCTCAAATTCGTTTCTTTTGTAGAAAATTTATTATCTACGAAATTAAAAATTTTTCGTTCTGATGGTGGTGGTGAATTTTGCAATTCTTCTACTATGTCTTTAATTCTAAAGGAGTTCTGCATCAAAAGTGATGTCCATACACACCTGAACAAAATGGGGTAGCAGAGCGTAAACATCGTCATATAGTTGAAACTGAAATGTCCCTTTTTTTTTCACTCTTCTGTTCCTTTAGAATTTTGGCCTTATGCCTTATCAACTGCAGTTTTTCTAATAAATCGTATGCCTACTTCTTCTCTTAACATGTTATCTCCTTTTGAGAAACTTTTTGGTTACACTCCTGATTTACATCATTTAAAAGTTTTTGGGTGGGTGTGCATGTTATCCTTTATTGAAACCTTACTCCAAGCATAAACTTGAACCTAAGACCTCTCAACATATTTTCCTTGGTTATACTCTTGAATATAAAGGATATATATGTTACAACCCTATCACAAAAAAATCCATCGTCTCTCGCCACGTTATTTTTCATGAAACAATATTTCCTTTTGCCAAACCTTTAGATCCTCCAAACCTTACATCACCTCCTCCTGACATAACACCCTTACTCATTCTCTTACATATATCTCAACCTTCACCTTCGCCTTCCCAACCTACCCAATTATCCACTGTTGACAATAATTCTTCTCCTCGTGAGACTTTGCATGTTATTGCAGATTTGCCAGCAGATGAGCGAACTCATGAGAATTCAATATCTCAAAATGTTCAAATTCCCGAAAGCATTATCAATAATCATCCCATGCAAACACGGGCTAAGTCAGGAATTTTCAAGCCAAAAGCAATTCTTTCAACCATGATCACTTCAGTACCCACAGATCCTACTTCATATTCTGTTGCTTCAAAGTATCCAGAATGGAGATCCTCTATGTGTGAGGAATTTAATGCCCTTCAGGAATAAGGTACGTGATCCTTAGTACCTCGTTTATCTTCCATGAATGTTGTGGGTTGCAAGTGGGTCTTTAGGACTAAATATAACACTGATGGTACTATTGCTCGATATAAAGCTCGATTGGTTGCCAAAGGATATCATCAGGTTGAAGGATTTGACTTTACAGAAACCTTCAGTCCAGTTTGTCGCAACGTCATCGCGATGCGGAGCGGCCGACATCCTTTCTTGGGTTTTTATTAGAAAATTGGAGTCGCCACCAATCATCGAGGGTGTGATTGGTCACCTTTAAAACAAAAAACCAGTCTTAGAAAACCAGAAATTAGGTTCGGGAGTCGTTTGAGTGTAGGAAAGGTATTAGCACCCTACAACACCCGTTTAAAAAAAAAATGATTACGACATTATCTTAAATTGTCCAATTAAGTGAATAAAAACAATCCTTCATTTTTATTTTTCTTTAAAAAATGATAAATATGAAAATAAAAACCCAAAATGCAATAATGAACACAAGATGTCTCATTCGTTTTTACCTTAACTTTAGAAATAAAGTAAGGATTAAACATTATGAGTTGAATATCCAATTTAATATAAATCATGCCTAATTTCCCTTTTAATTAAAGGAAACATGGGTGTACATGATTATGTTTATTAAAAATAATTTTATTTTTTTAAAAAAAATAGATGTAAAAGAAGAAAATTATTCAAAGAGTAAAATCTTTTAAAAGGGAAAATGAGAATTTTCATACGCCTATACGGGAGTTGAACTCCACGAAGACACATTACTCAGTTCCCATAATTCCTTTCAAAAGAAAATCAAAACAATAACAATAATTGAGATTAAGCAGAATTAAAGATTAGATTAAAGCAATTTGGAGAATGAAAGAGAGAAAAAAAAATTAGAAAGCTTAAAAAATGAAGTTGGCAAAGTGCAAAAGTGAACTAAAAGGAGAGAGAACTTAAAAATGATAATAATAATAATAATAATAATAATAATAATAATAATAATAATAACAAAACAAAAAAACAAAAGAAATAGAAAAACAAAACTCCACCTTTTTTACCTTTCTCTTTCTTCTTTTTTCCTTCTTTCTTACCCAATGTTTTCTCTCCCCGTGTACTCCTTCCTCCCCCTCTCTTTTCCTTTTTTCCTCTTCCACTTTCTTTTCTCTTTTTCTATCACTCTCTAAGCTAAGCTCACTTCCTAAACAACTCTCTCAACTAGGCTTATGCTCAAATCTTCTTCTTCTCCTTTCTCCCTCAAAAGAAATTCTTCTAAAAACTCTCTAAACTAAACTCTTGCTCAAATGCCTCCCTAAGCTAAGCTCACTTCCTAAACAACTCTCTCAACTAGGCTTATGCTCAAATCTTCTTCTTCTCCTTTCTCCCTCAAAAGAAATTCTTCTAAAAACTCTCTAAACTAAACTCTTGCTCAAATGCCTAAACTCTCTCAAGCTCACTTTTTCTAAACTTCCTCTCTTTTTTTTTGTCCCCCTACATCCTCCATCTCCCCCCCTTTTATACTTGAAGGTTACTAATTTGGGGGGAGATGAATGAGAAAATGGTGGGAAAAAAGAAAAAAATAAAAAAAATAAAAAAAATCATAGCCATGAAAAAACTTTTGAATAGGTAAATGGTGGTAATGGGGGAGTTTTTTCATGAAAACTTCCACTTGAATAGGAATGGAGAAGACCACAAAAAAAAAAAATAATAATAATAAAAATAAAATAAATAGTCGGGTTCGATTTAACCTGGATTGACACAGGCTTCGACCTCGACTAAATAGTCGGGTTCGATTTAACCGAGATAAAAATGAAAATGGACCTGGATTGACACAGGCTTTGACCTCGACTGAATAGTCGGAACGAAAGAAAAAATGAAAATGGATCTGGATTGACACAGGCTTCGACCTCGACTGAATAGTCGGGTTCGATTTAACCGAGATAAAAATTGAAAACGGACCTGGATTGACACAAGCTTCAACCTCGACTGAATAGTCGGGTTCAATTTCACCGAGAGAAAAAACTGAAAATGAACCTGGATTGACACAGGCTTCGATCTCGACTGAATAGTCGGGTTCGATTTAACCGGGAGAAAAAACTGAAAATGGACCTGGATTGACATAGGCTTCGACCTCGACTGAATAGTCGGGTTCGATTTAACCGAGATAAAAATTGAAAACGGACCTAGATTGACACAGGCTTCGACCTCGACTGAATAGTCGGGTTCGATTTAACCGGGAGAAAAAACTGAAAATGGACCTGGATTGACACAGGCTTCGACCTCGACTGAATAGTCGGGTACGATTTAACCGAGATGAAAACGGACCTGGATTGACACAAGCTTCTGAAGGGAATAAAAGTCCACACGCAGCGGAAGCGCATCGATTGGACCTTACGCCGTATATTAATTAACATTAAAATACCGTTACGATAACTCAAACAAAAACTTTAAACAACCTTTAAAGCCGCTGTAAAATTGGTTTAAACATGCTAAAATAAATCTAAATTTATTTTTAAAACTTTTCTAAAGAAAAGAGGAAGAACCGTTACAAACCTTCGTTGAAGACTTGACCGTTCTTCGCCAACGACGCTCCACGAACGAAAACGCAGCAGCCGCCTTTTCTTTTCTTCGCTGGAAATTTCTTCTTTGATTGACACAATCACCACAGAGGTTATACCGGTATGTCTCTAAGTCTAGGAGGCAAAAGACTTGTGGGAGTCTTTCTCTAAGAGGGAGGCTAGAGAGAATTCTAGGTCTTGTCTTTCAAGAGTGTCAAGTGTCATGACCAATTAGGTCTAGTGTTCTATTTATAGAAGAGAGGACATGAATAAAATATTCAATTAAATCAATCTTTTTCCATAATTGATTCAATTTTATTCCTTAATTAATCAATCATGATCAATCAATTCCATAATTGATTAATCTTTTCCACAAATGACTAATTACTTCCATAAGTGATTAGATCATTTCCATAAATGATTAATCACTTCCTTAAGTGATTAATTATTTCCATAATTGATTAATTCCCGGTCAATGAATTCTTTAATTAATTAACCAAAATTCCCGACCTAGAATTAATTAATTTGCCCAAACACATTTTAGGCCTTAAATTAATTAATTCATTATTTTGAACTCTTTCAAACTTCCATAAATTTATATTTGAACTTTTCAAATATTAATTTCTCTCATAATAATATATCAATATATATTATATTTGTTTCCCTTAGTAAATTGAACATTTTCAATTTACTTTTATTACTTAGTTGCCTCAAATTACTTTACGAGCTACCAGTGGGACCTAATGGACCTGCAGATCAGAAGCTCCAACGATGTGAGATTAATTGGTCAAACTCATTAACCACATTAATCAATATTCGTTAACTGTGTGTACATTCCACTATAGACTCACAGTTGCATTCTTCTCACTGCAGACATATTTTCTGTGTCCACGGATCTAGACCAACATCGACTAGTTAGTCCTTCACAAGTGTCCGTAACACCAGCTGGGTCAAATTACCGTTTTACCCCTGGGTTACCTCTATTTCCTTAAGTACCAATTCTCCTCTAATGAACAACCTGTTTGTGGTCCAACCATCAAACAGAAAACCCTCTCGTGCCATTGAGAGGGTAGGGCCCTTTGTTCAAGACTCGGAGTAACCACTTAAGGGAACACTCATATGCTTCCCTAAAGTCGGGAAGGAGTGAATTCCATCTTGTACGATTATGTTCCCAGCTCCCCATTCGGTCTTGTCCCCAAAGTGGTAGGCTTATTGAGTCGGCGTATTGGCCACTCTCACCCATACAAATCAAAGGACAATCTCTCATGAGCAGGAGTCCATAATCAACTCAGGATTAAGACTAAGTTGTCTAGGTCGTCCTAGTGAAATAGAAAACCAACTAGTTAACGGTGTTATAACCAGTGGTTACTATTTCGCGGTCCGGTCTTATGCAAACTCATTGCATAGGATACCCCCACTCGCATGTCTCCTACACGAACGCGTTGGATCGCAACGTTTGTATCAAATACAAAGTGGGCCGTATCCATAGTGTCACCAGGATAAGGCACCCAGTCTTATCCCTATACTATAGACCCTTTAGGCTGGTTCTTGAACAATGATCCCATATGTCGCTACATATAGTTCAAGACTCATATTACAACCTTGGATGTCTAGTTTATTGGATTAGGGTTATTATTTGGCAAAGAAAAATATAAAATAACTAATAAAAATTAATGGAATAATATATCAATATTGTTTCATTAATATCCGGTCAACGGTTACATTCACTATCTACGAGTTTTAGGGCATAAAACCCAACAAACTCCCACTTGAACTAAAACACTAGTTAGTGGGATGTAAATGCAATAATCTAAAGCTGGAAATGTCATGTATATATAATACAATGAACTAGGGCATCCTTATACCCATCATACATTTCTCCCACTTGCCCTAGATTAGATGGCATACATATCTCGTAGACCTAGACCCTCTAGATGACCCTCAAACACTTTAGCCGTGAGAGCCTTCGTAAATGGATCAGCGATGTTGTGCTCCGAGGCGATCTTAGTGACGATTACATCTCCTCGTTGCACAATCTCCCGTATCAGGTGATACTTCCTCTCGATGTGTTTACCTCGTTCGTGGCTTCGAGGTTCTTTTGAGTTGGCTACAGCCCCACTGTTGTCACAGTATAATGTTATGGGCACGTTCATATTCGGAACTACTTCCAAATCAGTCAAGAACTTTCTGAGCCATACTGCCTCCTTAGCTGCTTCGCAAGCTGCTACATACTCAGCCTCCATGGTTGAGTCTGCTATGCATCCTTGTTTGATGCTTCTCCACACTACTGCTCCTCCATTGAGGGTGAATACTGACCCTGATGTGGATTTCCTTGAATCCTTATCAGCTTGAAAGTAAGAGTTAGTGTATCCAGTAAGAATCAAATCCTTAGCTCCATACAAAAGCATATAGTCCCTCGTTCTCCGAAGATACTTGAGGATATTCTTAACCGCTCCCCAGTGGTCCAACCCTGGATTAGACTGATACCTACTGACTACTCCCACTGCATAACATATGTCAGGCCTAGTGCAGAGCATAACATACATTAAGCTGCCCACAGCTGAGGCGTAGGGAATGTGTCTCATGTTCTCAATTTCTTGAGGTGTCTTAGGAGACTGTTCCTTAGACAGGTGTACCCCATGTCTGAAGGGTAGTAGTCCCTTCTTGGAGTTTTGCATCGAATATCGAGACAACATTTTGTCAATATACGTTGCTTGAGACAGAGCTAGCGTTTTGTTCTTACGATCCCTAATGATTTGGATTCCCAGAACATATTGAGCCTCTCCCAGATCTTTCATTTGGAATTGGGCTGCTAGCCATTTCTTAATGTCAGTGAGGTATCCTACATCATTCCCAATGAGTAGGATATCGTCTACATAAAGTATTAGAAAAGCTACTTTCATTTTGTTGACTTTCTTGTACGCACAAGGCTCATCAACGTTTTGGTCAAAGCCAAAAGATTTGATTGTAGTATCAAATCTAATGTTCCATGATCTGGACGCTTGTTTCAATCCATAAATGGATCGATTGAGCTTACAAACCTTTTGTTCCTGACCTTGGGCTATGAACCCTTCGGGTTGAGACATGAAGATATTCTCTTCAAGATTACCATTCAGAAAGGCAGTCTTGACGTCCATTTTCCATATTTCATAGTCATAATATGTGGCTATGGATAAGAGAATTCTTATGGACTTTAACATGGCTAGAGGAGAAAAGGTTTCCTCATAGTCAACCCCTTCCTTTTGGGTATAACCCTTTGCCACTAGTCTAGCTTTGAAGGTCTGTACCTTTCCAGCTGCATCTCTTTTTCTCTTATAGATCCATTTGCACCCTATGGGTTTTACCCCATTTGGTAGATCTGTAAGTTCCCATACAGAATTGGAGTACATTGACTCCATTTCCAGGTTCATGGCTTTGACCCATTCATCCTTATCTTCGTCATTCATTGCCTGTCGATAGGACAATGGATCCTCAATGCCATCATTAGGTATGACAACCTGAGTTTCAGTTAAACCCAAGTAGCGGTCAGGTTGTAATACAACCCTCCCACTGCGTCGAGGCATTCCCAACGTTTGAGATGGACGGGATGGATCTGAAGAACTAGTTCCTTCATCAACCCTTGTTGAAGGTCCAACTTCATCAACAACTCTTGATGATTCTTCAGTAGCTTCTCCTAATATTATTTTGCTGCGTGGTTTATGATCTCTCATGTGGTCTTCCTCTAAGAAAGTGGCGTTTGTCGATACAATCACCTTATTTTCTTGTGGGTCGTAGAAATAACCACCTCTCGTTTCTTTAGGGTACCCAACAAATTGGCACAGTTTTGAACGAGGTTCCAGTTTCTTAGGATTTGTCACAAGCACGTGTGCTGGACAACCCCAGATGCGAAAGTGATGCAAACTAGGTTTACGCCCCTTCCATAATTCGAAAGGTGTTTCAGAAACACTTTTCGAGGGAACATTGTTCAAGATGTATACTGCAGTCTCTACTGCATACCCCCAAAACGAGCTAGGCAATTGAGCATAGCTCATCATTGATCGAACCATGTCCAACAAGGTTCTATTTCTCCTTTCTGACACACCATTCTGTTGAGGTGTACCAGGGGCTGAGAGTTGAGATTGGATTCCATGTTCTATCATATAATCCTGGAATCTTTGATCCATATACTCCCCTCCTCGATCAGATCGAAGTACTTTAATAGATTTACCTAATAGGTTTTCAACTTCAGCCTTAAACTCCTTAAACTTTTCAATGGCTTCAGACTTATGTCCCATTAGGTACAAGTAACCATATCTTGAATAATCATCTATAAAAGAGATGAAATATTCGTACCCTCCTCGAGCTTTTACATTCATTGGACCACACAGATCCGAATGTATTAACTCTAAGGGTTCTTTGGCTCTGTAACCTTTTCCAGTAAAGGGTCTCTTGGTTATTTTTCCCTCGAGACAAGATTCACAAGGTGGTAGTGAATCATCTTCTAACTTGCTTAGAAGTCCATTCTTTACCAAACGACCGATCCTATCGATGTTTATATGACCAAGTCTGAGATGCCAAAGATGAGTATTGTTACTTGATGGAGAAATCTTTTGCCTTTTACTTTGAGTTTCAGCAGTTTTAAATAATTCGTGATTTAAAAGTGCTTTGTTTTCGGTTGGTCTTAAAACATACAAGTTATTTTCCAATTTGGCTGAACAAATAAGTACACCATTTTTATAAATGAACGCTTCATTCATATAAAAAATAACTGTATACGATTGTTCAATCAAACATGAAATAGAAATTAAGTTCCTCTTAATCTTGGGAACGATTAACAAACTTTCTAAAAGTAAGAATCTATTTCTAAAAAATAACTTCACAGCTCCCACTGCTTTAGCTGAAATGACTTCTCCAGTTCCGACCCCGAGTGTCATTTCCCCATCGTTCAACTGCCGAAAGGAACCATTTTCCTGAAAAGAAGAGCAAACATGATTAGTTGCTCCTGAATCAAGTATTCAGGTAAACTCATCATGTTCTACCAGGCATGTTTCTAAAACAAGTAAATCAAATTTACCTTCCTTTTCCTTCTTTTTCTCAGCAAGGTACTTTGGGCAGTTTCTCTTCCAATGTCCATCTACATTGCAGTGAAAACACTTGCCCTTATCTGCCATAGCTTTGGCTTTTCCCTTGCTTTTAGCAGCAGTACTGGGAGCTTTCCCCTTGTTTCCTTTCTTCTTCTGAGTTTTCTTTGAAGAAGTGGCTACAGATTTAGTTCCAGAGGACGAACCCTTCTCGAACTTTCTTTTAGAGTGAACAACGTTTGCCTCTCCTTCTATCTGTCCCTTGTTCTTAAGAAGAGACTGATAGAGTTGTAGCTCATTCAGGAGGCTAGTCAGGTTGAATGTTATTTTATTCATCATTGCATTGCTTCGAAACTGTAGAAAACTTTTCGGAAGAGATTCTAAGATGAATGCAACCTGACTACGCTCATCTATGACCGCCTCGTTTACCTCTGCCACGTTGAATTGGACCATCATATCCAGGACATGCTCCCGAACAGACGTGCCCTCTTTCATGCGACAGCTAAAAACGTATTTGAGAGCGTCATGGTGGAGTTGGTAGGACGGTTGTCCAAACATCTCCTGGAGAGAGTTCATAATCTCCCTCGCTGTTACCATGCTCTCATGCCTTTTAGCCAAAACTTCAGATAAGCTGGCTAGGATATAGACGCGAGTCTTATCATTGGCCTTTGTCCAGCGGTCATAAGCATCCTTAACTGCTTGGGATGCATTACGAGCAGGGGCTGGAGGACAATCCTCCGTTAAGACGAACCGCAGATCATCGACAACAAGAACCGTATTCAGGTTCGACTTCCACGTAGCATAATTTTCGCCGGTTAATTTCTCATTTTTAAGCAGAGAGACAATTGAGCAAGACATTGCTGAAATTTAAACAAACAATGACTGTATTAGTTATCTTTGCCTTAACCCATCATACAAGCAAACAATTGCACACAATCCAATCAATTTAGCAAAACAGACAATCACAGAACCCTAAAACTATCGATTTAGTTTTGCAACGATGTTTCAGAGGTTTAGAATGTCAGCCACCGAAGGGTGATCAGGCACTCCTCCTTTGAAATGAGACACCTCTCATCTAATTCTAATTCCAGAATAACTCATATTCCTATAGACATTAGCCACCGTTGTTCGGTCAAGGATTTGTTAACACTTTTAACTCATCCTCGTAAGTGTAACCCTCCCACTTTCAGATCTCAGAGGCACGCACCAACAGGCTACCGAAGGGAAAGACAACTGTTGGTGATTAGTCTAAGAGCTCCTATCCTTTTCAGGAGTTCACGATGTTCCAAATCCTATGACCAGGGCCTCCGAAGGGATGGTTGCGCCAGGACAACCTGCAGGCGGATCATAGGACTCTCACGGTGTGAACTATGGGCGGAGACCGAGGGATACGTTGACACGTGTCCCGCTCCCACTTACTCTAGACATTTTTCCCATTCACCTTGATATTGATTCATGCAAACACTTTCCGAAGGGAGGCCGCTCCTAAGGCGACTCGAAGCCGAGCATGAATCTCACGTTGTGAATATAGGGACATAGGAGCAAAACTTGATTTAAATCTCGTTTTGTAACTTTCCTCCCACTGAAAATGTCCTAAGGTTAATATAGGGTTATTTAACTTAGATAGTATTCGGCTAAGTCAATCTATCTAAGTCTGATCCTATTATAACAATTATGGAAAGGATTCAACTGCAATCTTTTGGGTGAATTAAACTTCTTTTAATAAACCCAACATTGCAAGTCAACATTACTATGGTTAATTCAACTCAATGTTCGGATCAGTTCCCAGGTAGGAGGTGTTCCATAAACCGTCAACTTAAATACCCCCAGCCTTAGACAGAACTTTATCGAGAGAGTTCCCTTATAACCTCAGTAATGTAAGGTCTTTATGTTGGGTTTTATGCCCTAAAACTCGTAGATAGTAAATGTATATTTGACCGAACATTAATAAAGTGATGTATTATTTAATGTTTGTATTGTATCTTGTCTTATTAACCCTCATCCAATAAACTAAACATCCAAGGCTAATAGAATGAGGCTTGAACTAGTATGTAGGGACATACGGGGATCAATGTTCAAGTTTTAGCCTAAAGGGTCTGTAGTATAGGGATAAGGCTGGGTACCTTATCCTGGTGACACTATGGATACGGCCCGCTTTGTATATTGATACAAACGTAGTGATCAAACGCGTTCATGTGGTTGACATGCGAGTGGGGGTATCCTGTGCAATGAGTTTGCACAAAGACCGGACCGCGAAATAGTTAACCACTAACTGTAACACCGTTAGTTAGCTTGGTTTCTATTTCACTAGGATGACCTAGGCAACTTGGCCTTAATCCTGAGTGGATTATGGACTCCTGTCCATGAGGGATTGTCCTTTGATTTGTACGGGTGAGAGTGGCCTGTTCGCCGACTCAATAAGCCTACCATTTTGGGGACAAGACCGAGTGGGGAGCTGGGAACGTAGTCTTACAAGATGGAATTCACTCCTTCCTGACATTAGGGTAAGTAGAGGTGTGTTCCCTTAAGTGGTGTCTCCGGGTCTTGAACAATGGACCCTACCCTCTTTATGGCACGAGAGGAATTTCTGTTTGCTGGTTGGACCACAAATAGGTTGTTCATTAGAGGAGCACTAGTACTTAAGGACCAAGAGGTAGCCCAGGGGTAAAACGGTAATTTGACCTAGCTGGGGTACGAACACACGTGAAGGGCTAACTTGCTGCTGACGGTCGATATCCGTGGACACAGAAATATATCTGCAGGGAGAAGAGTGCAACTGTGGTTCTTTAGTGGAGTGAACCACAGTTAACGAATATTGATTAACTTGGTTAATGAGTTTAGCCAACTAATCTCATATCGTTGGAGCTTCGGATCTGTAGGTCCATTAGGTCCCACCGGTAGCTCACTAGGGGCGTTGAGGTAAAATTCTAAGGGAGTATTGAATATTCGAAGGTGTTCGAATATTAAACTTAAATATGAATTTGATTCATATTAAAACTATAGGTTATAATTAATGCACATTAGATGTACATTAATCTATAGTTTAGTTGGAGAGAGTTATAATTAAATATGAGATATTTAATTATAATATTAATTAATATATTAATTAGTTATTATATTAATTGATAATTAGTTTTAATAACTTTAATTAAATTTGATTTAATTAGATTTTATTAAAACTATGGGTTAAGTGGTAGTATTTGTATAAATATGATTTATATGAATATAAATTAAATTAATTATTAATTTGATTAATTAATAATTTAATAACTTATCAGCATAGCTGATAAGATAAGGTCATCCCACTAACCTAGGGTGTTGCGTGATGATGAGTTTTTTTAGGAGGGAGTTACTCCATTAGTTGGATAACTCCCTCACCGTTCATTGATAGAGGTTGAGTTGTTCTCTGAAAAAAAAAAAGATAATCACGCATTCTCTCTCAATTTTACTATCCAGAACTATCTGCAGAATTCTCCCAAGCCTTAGAATTCTTGGTTCCCACAAGCCGCCCAATACTAATCCCAAAGAGAATACCGGTGAAACTCTTTTGGTAGTGTTCGTGACTCTTTTTCCAGCAAAGAGTAGGTGATTTTGTTGCTGTAGTTTCAAGTTTATCAAAGTTTTTTGGCGAAGCAATTCAAGAAATCTTCAAGGGTAAGTCATTCTTGAATTCTAGGATCATTAGGATCCACTTCTAGATTGGGATCTAGAGTTTTTTTCTTGTATATTAGCATGTTTTATAATTAAAATTCAGTAGTTTTTATTTAATTATACTGCTGTATTTTTTGTTTGCCAAACGTATTGGTATTTTAATCCGAATTAAAAACTGAGTTAAGGTTTCTGTAAGTTTCCGCTGCAAAAGGGCTTTTATCCCTTCAATTGGTATCAGAGCCTTCTCTGTATTTTAATTTGTGAATTAAAATTTGCGTTGGATTTAGGTGGGATTTAATTGCATTATGAATGTTAATTTGCTACGAATTGGAGATTAATTGGCCTTAGATTTACAATTATTTTGATGCGATCAAATGTAAAGGCCCCTGCGTTTTTGGGCAATTAAATTGTAAATCGAGTCTCTGTAAGTCCAAGTCTAGTTTAGGCTGAAGAACGATGAAGATCGGGACCAAATTTGGCCAAAAACGGCGGAAAACGACGAACAATTGCGGCTGGAACAGTGCTGGAATTCAAAAAAAAAAAAATAATAAAACGAAAAATCAGACGAGGGCTGACGTCAGCATGGAGGACGCTGACGTCATGAGGCGCGGTTCGAAGGGGCGGTCCAGTTCGCGTCACACCGGTTCTTCGGATAGGCGCGGTTCGGCGGTCCGGTTCGTGAAGAGGCGCGGTTCAGCAGGTCTGCAGCCGGTTCGTTGACTTTCCTTCTTGGTTCGTTGACCGGCTCGCCTGGGTTGCTGACTGGGGCGCGGTTCGGTCAATTATGGGCGGTTTTTGACCTGGTTCGGTGGTTTTCCAGCTGGTTCAAGCGGTTTTGACCAATTTTTTGTGGTTTTGACCTGTTTTGGGCGGTTTTGGCACGTTTTGGAGCGGTTTTGGTCCTGTTCGGGGCTGCAGAAGGCTGTAATAGGATAGAATTTTGCTTTATTATTGTAATTTAGCTTTAATTTTGTCCTAGAGGCCAATTAATCGGTTCATATGCTATTTTATATGCTTTATGGATGTCATATAAAATTAGAAATCCCACCTTAGGTTATAAAGCATGCTCATGCATTTATGTATGTTATAATTAGATTATAATATATGATTGAAATGCATGGCTTGATTTTCATGAGTTATTAATATATAGTTGAGTTATATTAAATTCATGAAAATGGAAAAGTATGATGCATGCAATTAAATAGTTTTAATGTAAGAGTTATATTAAAAATAATTTGTTTGCAGCATGCAAAGTTGATTTTCCATTTTTTGGTCATAATAAAATAGTTTATTATTTAAATGGAAATCAAATTGCATTGAGCTGATACATCCATAGATTAATATAAGGGTTATATTAATTATCATGCAATGCAAATTACTATAGTTTGAATTTCATTAACTAGAATATGGTTGTTAATTGTTTTAAAACTATAGTATGCATTATTATAGGGCTAATCATTAAAATTTTGAAATAGTTTAAAATTTTATGATTAGAAACCGTCAATCTATAATCAAGATATGCATGTTCACATAGGATCTTAGGTTAAAATTGAATTAATTTTAATGGGTTAAAATTAATTAGACCTAAGATCACTTTCTAATAGGATTAGAATATCTTACTTAGTTTTAAAATAGTTTTAATGAACTAAGTAGGACGAACATTCCTGAGATTATAAGGGAACTCTACCAGTGAAGTTCTGTCTAAGAATTGGAGGTATTTAAGTTGACGGTAAACGGAACACCTCCTACCTGGGAACTAATCTGGAACACCGGAGTTGAATTAATCTCAGGTTAATGTTAGAATAATGTCGCTAGGTTAATTAAATTGGTTTAATACACCTAGACATTAGGTCTTGTTATAATAGTTATAATAGGACTAGACTTAGATAAATGACTTAGCTGGATTTATCTAGGTTAAAAGAAACTCTAAAATTTATAATAAGTTACTTTAGTGGGAGGAAAATTACAAAACTTAATTTAAATTGAGTTTTGCTCCTACGTCCCCGTGACGTTCACACCGTGAGATCCATGCTCGGCTTCGTGTCGTCGTAGAGCGGCCTCCCTTCGGAGAGTGTTTGCATGGGTCAATACCAAGGTGAATGGGGAAAGTGACTATAGTAAGTGGGAGCGGGACGCGTGTCAACGTATCCTTCGGTCTCCACCCCTAGGTCACAACGTGAGATTCCTATGATCCGCCTGCGTGTTGCCCTGGAGAAACCACCCCTTCGGAGGGCCTGATCATAGGATTCGGAACACCGTGAACTCCTGAATAGGATAGGGTCGCTTAGGCTAATTACCAACAGTTGTCTTTCCTAACGGTAGCCTGTTGGTGCGTGCCTCTGAGATCTGAAAGAGGGAGGGTTACACTTACGGGGAGGAGTTAATTTGTTAACAAATCCTTGACCGAACAACGGTGGTTAATATCTAATGGAATATGAGTTATTCTGGCATTAGAAATTGACTGAGAAGAGTCTCATTTTAGAGGAGGAACAACTGATCACCCTTCGGTGGCTGTTCTTCTAAACCTCTAAAGCATCGTTGCGAAACACAATCATTGTTTTATTAGGGTTCTTTGATTGTTTGTTTGCAAAATTGATTGGATATATGCAATTGTTTGTATTGCTTGTGTGATGGGTTAAGGCAAAGATAACTAATACGGTCACTTGTTTGTTTTTCAGCAATGTCTTCCTCTATAATTTCCCTGCTTAAAAATGAACAACTTACCGGCGAAAATTTTCCACAATGGAAATCTAACCTCAATACAATACTCGTGGTTGAGGACTTAAGGTTCGTCTTAACGGAGGAATGTCCTCCCGTTCCCCCTCGCACTGCCTCTCAGGCAGTTAAGGACGCCTACGAACGCTGGACCAAGGCCAATGAAAAGGTCAAAGTCTATATTTTTGTCAGCTTGTCTGAAGTGTTGGCCAAGCGTTACGAGAACGTGGGAACTGCTAGGGAGATTATGAATTCCCTGCAGGAGATGTTTGGACTTCTGTCCTACCAGCTCCACCACGACGCCTTGAAGAACGTCTTCAATGCCAAGATGCCTGAAGGTCAATCTGTTCGGGAACACGTCCTGGACATGATTAACCAATTCAACATAGCTGAGGCAAATGGCGGGGTTGTCTGCGAGCGCAGTCAGGTTGCGTTCATCCTTCACTCGCTCCCAGCGAGCTATCTGTCTTTCAGGACGAACGCGAGCATGAATAAGATTCAGTTCAATCTGACTACCCTCCTCTCGGAGTTACAGATTTATGAGTCCTTGCAAAAGAGCAAGGGAAAAAATGTGGTTAAAGGAGAGGCCAACGTGGCCCATTCCAAGAAGAAGTTCCTGAAGGGTTCATCCTCAGGGACTAAATCTGTACCCCAGGCTTCTTCATCGAAGCAGATCCAAAAGAGGAAGGGAGACAAGGGGAAGGCTCCTGCACAGGCTGTGCAAGGAAAGGGGAAGGCCAAGGTCGTGGCCGACAAAGGCAGATGCTTCCACTGTAATGCAGATGGTCACTGGAAGCGCAACTGTCCCCGCTACCTTGCTGAGAAGAGAAGAGAAAAAGAAGGTAAATTCGATTTACTTGTGTTAGAGACTTGTCTTGTTGAACATGATGAGTTTGCCTGGATACTGGATTCGGGAGCCACTAATCATGTTTGTTCTTCTTTTCAGGGAAATAATTTCCAGCAGCTGGCAGAGGGTGAAATCACGCTCAAGGTCGGAACGGGAGACGTCGTTTCAGCTCGTGCAGTGGGAGCTGCAAAATTATTCTTTAGAAATAGGTTTTTAATTTTAGAGGACTTGTACTTGGTTCCTAGAATTAAAAGGAACCTTATTTCTGTTTCAGCTTTGTTAGAACAATGTTATTCAATTTCCTTCTTGCTTAATGAAGCTTTAATTTCAAAGAATGGAGTTTTCATTTGTTCAGCTAAGCGTGAGGATAATTTATTTGTGTTAAGACCAAATGATGCTAAGGCTATTTTAAGTCATGAAATGTTTAAAACGGCCGAAACGCAAAACAAAAGGCAAAAAGTTTCTCCTTTAAGTAACAATACGTATCTTTGGCATCTTCGTCTTGGTCATATTAACATCGATCAGATCGATCGTTTGGTTAAAAATGGACTTCTAAGTGAAATAGAAGATACATCTTTACCACCCTGTGAATCGTGTCTCGAGGGTAAAATGACCAAGAGGCCTTTTACCGGAAAAGGTTATAGGGCCAAAGAACCACTTGAACTGATACATTCGGATCTTTGTGGTCCAATGAATGTAAAGGCTCGAGGTGGTTATGAATATTTCATCTCTTTCATAGATGATTATTCTCGATACGGTTACTTGTACCTGATGGGCCATAAGTCTGAAGCTCTTGAAAGGTTCAAAGAGTTTAAGGCTGAGGTAGAAAACCTGTTAGGTAAAACGATTAAAACACTTCGATCAGATCGAGGTGGAGAGTATTTAGATCAGCGATTCCAGGACTATATGATAGAACATGGAATCCAATCACAACTCTCAGCACCTGGTACACCTCAGCAGAATGGTGTATCAGAAAGGAGAAACAGAACCTTGTTAGACATGGTTCGATCTATGATGAGCTATGCTCAGTTGCCTAGCTCGTTTTGGGGGTATGCAGTAGCGACTGCAGTACATATTCTTAACAACGTTCCCTCAAAAAGTGTTTCTGAAACTCCTTTTGAGCTATGGAAGGGGCGTAAACCTAGTTTGTGTTACTTCCGTATCTGGGGTTGTCCTGCACATGTGTTAGTGACAAATCCTAAGAAATTGGAACCACGTACGAGAATATGCCAATTTGTTGGTTACCCGAAAGAAACGAGAGGTGGTCTTTTCTACGACCCTCAAGATAATAAAGTATTTGTATCGACAAATGCAACTTTCTTGGAGGAAGACCACATTCGAGATCATCGACCACGAAGTAAGTTAGTATTAGGAGAAGCTACAGAAGGATCAACAAGGGTTGTTGATGAACCTGGTCCTTCAACAAGAGTTGTTGGAGAATGCAGTTCTTCTCGTCAGTCTAGTCCTCCTCACGTAGTGGGAGAGCTTCGACGCAGTGGGAGGGTTGTGATACAACCTAACCGCTACTTGGGTTTAACAGAAACACAAGTAGTCATACCTGATGACGGCATAGAAGATCCATTGTCTTATCGTCAGGCAATGAATGATGTAGATAAGGACGAGTGGGCCAAAGCCATGGACCTTGAGATGGAGTCTATGTACTTCAATCAAGTTTGGGAACTTGTAGATCTACCTGAAGGGGTCAAACCCATTGGGTGTAAATGAATCTATAAGAGAAAAAGAGATGCTGCTGGGAAAGTACAGACTTTCAAAGCAAGACTTGTAGCAAAGGGTTATACCCAACGAGAAGGAGTGGACTATGAAGAAACTTTTTCTCCAGTTGCTATGCTAAAGTCCATAAGAATCCTCTTATCCATTGCCACATTTTATGATTATGAAATTTGGCAAATGGATGTCAAGACAGCTTTTCTGAATGGCAATCTTGACGAGAGTATTTTTATGTCTCAACCCGAAGGGTTCATATCCCAAGGTCATGAGCAAAAGGTTTGCAAACTGAATCGATCCATTTATGGGTTGAAACAGGCTTCTCGATCTTGGAATATTAGATTTGATACTGCGATCAAATCTTTTGGCTTTGACCAGAATGTTGATGAGCCTTGTGTATACAAGAAGATCAACAAGAATAAAGTAGCTTTCCTCGTACTTTATGTAGACGACATCCTACTCATTGGGAATGATGTAGGGTATCTGTCTGACGTAAAAGAATGGCTAGCAACTCAATTCCAAATGAAAGATTTGGGTGAGGCCCAGTATGTTCTTGGCATCCAGATTATTCGGGATAGAAAGAACAAATCGCTAGCTCTGTCTCAGGGAACGTATATCGACAAGATGTTGGCTCGATATTCGATGCAGAACTCCAAGAAGGGTTTGTTGCCTTTCAGGCATGGGGTTCACTTGTCTAAGGAACAATCTCCTAAGACACCTCAAGAGGTTGAGGATATGAGACGGATTCCCTACGCCTCTGCCGTGGGTAGCTTAATGTATGCCATGCTATGCACGAGGCCTGACATTTGTTATGCTGTAGGGATTGTCAGCAGATATCAGTCGAATCCAGGGTTAGACCATTGGACCGCCGTTAAAGGAATCCTCAAGTATCTTAGGAGAACGAGAGATTACATGTTGGTGTTTGGGGCTAAGGAGTTAGTTCTCACGGGTTACACCGACTCTGACTTCCAAACTGACAAGGATTCTAGGAAATCTACGTCAGGGTCAGTTTTCACCCTTAACGGGGGAGCTGTAGTTTGGAGGAGTATAAAGCAAGGATGCATAGCAGACTCCACAATGGAGGCTGAGTATGTAGCTGCTTGTGAAGCAGCTAAGGAAGCTGTTTGGCTAAGGAAGTTCTTGACAGATTTGGAAGTTGTTCCAAATATGAACTTGCCCATTACGTTATACTGTGACAACAGTGGGGCTGTAGCCAATTCAAAGGAACCTCGTAGCCACAAAAGAGGTAAACACATAGAAAGGAAGTATCATCTGATTCGTGAAATTGTGCAAAGAGGAGATGTGGTCGTGACCAAGATCGCTTCCGAGCACAACATTGCTGATCCGTTTACGAAGGCCCTCTCGGCTAAAGTGTTCGAGGGTCATCTAGAAAGTCTAGGTCTGCGAGACATGTATATAGCGTAATCTAGGGCAAGTGGGAGATGTGTAATGGGTGTAAGGATGCCCTAGTTTATTGTATTTTGTATATTTACCTTTTATGTAATGTACAATATACATGTACCATTTCCAGCTTTGGATTATATTGTATATATACTTTCCCTGTAACTTGAGTTTTAGTTCAAGTGGGAGTTTGTTGGGTTTTATGCCCTAAAACTCGTAGATAGTAAATGTATATTTGACCGAACATTAATAAAGTGATGTATTATTTAATGTTTGTATTGTATCTTGTCTTATTAACCCTAATCCAATTAACTAAACATCCAAGGCTAATAGAATGAGGCTTGAACTAGTATGTAGGGACATACGGGGATCAATGTTCAAGTTTTAGCCTAAAGGGTCTGTAGTATAGGGATAAGGCTGGGTACCTTATCCTGGTGACACTATGGATACGGCCCGCTTTGTATATTGATACAAACGTAGTGATCAAACGCGTTCATGTGGTTGACATGCGAGTGGGAGTATCCTGTGCAATGAGTTTGCACAAAGACCGGACCGCGAAATAGTTAACCACTAACTGTAACACCGTTAGTTAGCTTGGTTTCTATTTCACTAGGATGACCTAGGCAACTTGGCCTTAATCCTGAGTGGATTATGGACTCCTGTCCATGAGGGATTGTCCTTTGATTTGTACGGGTGAGAGTGGCCTGTTCGCCGACTCAATAAGCCTACCATTTTGGGGACAAGATCGAGTGGGGAGCTGAGAACGTAGTCTTACAAGATGGAATTCACTCCTTCCTGACATTAGGGTAAGTAGAGGTGTGTTCCCTTAAGTGGTGTCTCCGGGTCTTGAACAATGGGCCCTACCCTCTTTATGGCACGAGAGGGATTTCTGTTTGCTGGTTGGACCACAAACAGGTTGTTCATTAGAGGAGCACTAGTACTTAAGGACCAAGAGGTAGCCCAGGGGTAAAACGGTAATTTGACCTAGCTGGGGTACGAACACACGTGAAGGGCTAACTTGCTGCTGACGGTCGATATCCGTGGACACAGAAATATATCTGCAGTGAGAAGAGTGCAACTGTGGTTCTTTAGTGGAGTGAACCACAGTTAACGAATATTGATTAACTTGGTTAATGAGTTTAGCCAACTAATCTCATATCGTTGGAGCTTCGGATCTGTAGGTCCATTAGGTCCCACCGGTAGCTCACTAGGGGCGTTGAGGTAAAATTCTAAGGGAGTATTGAATATTCGAAGGTGTTCGAATATTAAACTTAAATATGAATTTGATTCATATTAAAACTATAGGTTATAATTAATGCACATTAGATGTACATTAATCTATAGTTTAGTTGGAGAGAGTTATAATTAAATATGAGATATTTAATTATAATATTAATTAATATATTAATTAGTTATTATATTAATTGATAATTAGTTTTAATAACTTTAATTAAATTTGATTTAATTAGATTTTATTAAAACTATGGGTTAAGTGGTAGTATTTGTATAAATATGATTTATATGAATATAAATTAAATTAATTATTAATTTGATTAATTAATAATTTAATAACTTATCAGCATAACTGATAAGATAAGGTCATCCCACTAACCTAGGGTGTTGCGTGATGATGAGTTTTTTTAGGAGGGAGTTACTCCATTAGTTGGATAACTCCCTCACCGTTCATTGATAGAGGTTGAGTTGTTCTCTGAAAAAAAAAAAGATAATCACGCATTCTCTCTCAATTTTACTATCCAGAACTATCTGCAGAATTCTCCCAAGTCTTAGAATTCTTGGTTCCCACAAGCCGCCCAATACTAATCCCAAAGAGAATACCGGTGAAACTCTTTTGGTAGTGTTCGTGACTCTTTTTCCAGCAAAGAGTAGGTGATTTTGTTGCTGTATTTTCAAGTTTATCAAAGTTTTTTGGCGAAGCAATTCAAGAAATCTTCAAGGGTAAGTCATTCTTGAATTCTAGGATCATTAGGATCCACTTCTAGATTGGGATCTAGAGTTTTTTTTCTTGTATATTAGCATGTTTTATAATTAAAATTCAGTAGTTTTTATTTAATTATACTGCTGTATTTTTTGTTTGCCAAACGTATTGGTATTTTAATCCGAATTAAAAACTGAGTTAAGGTTTCTGTAAGTTTCCGCTGCAAAAGGGCTTTTATCCCTTCACTTTACTCTAAAGATCTAGGTGCATTAAACACTTTTAATTAACCTAGTGACATTGCATGCTAACATTTAACTATGATTAATTCAACTCCGGTGTCCAGGTCAGTTCCCAGGTAGGAGGTGTTCCGTAAACCGTCAACTTAAATACCCCCAAACTTAGACAGAACATTACCGGTGGAGTTCCCTTATAATCATAGCAATGTTTTTCCTACTTAGTCAATTAAAACCATTTTAAAAACTAAGTAAGAAAAGATTCTAATCCTATTAGAAACTGATCTAGGTCTAATTAATTTTAATCAATTTAAAATTAATCCAATTCATCCTATGATCTTATGTTTGCATGCAAATCTTGATTATAGATTGACGGTTTCTAATCATTAATATTAAAGAACTATTTCAAATTTTAATGATTAATCCTATAATCAAGAATCTAGGGTTTAATTCATTCAACAATCTCATTCAAATTAAATAATTAAACCACACTAATTGCATGAATAATATAACAATTATATTATCAACTATGGAGGTTTCATGCTTCATGCAATATTGATTTTCTTTTAATATAACAATTATAAGCCAATCAAGAAAATCAATCAAGCATGCTTCATTCATCACATTAAACATAACTATTTATATTTAATTTAAGTAATGACATGCTTCATGCTTTCCAATTTTTCATATAATTAATATACACTTATATTAAAAAATATGAAAACAAATCCATGCATTTAAACATACATTATAACAATTTATAATATATAAAAAATGCATGAGCATGTTTATAACCTAAGGTGGGAATAAATATTCTATATGACATCCATAAAGCATATAAATAGCAATTGAACCGGTTAATTTTGACCCCTAGGATAAAATAAAGCATTAAATTACAATAATTTAGCTAAATTCTATCCTAAAAATCCTTGTACAGCTCCGGAATTATGTCTAGACATCACGAACCGCCCCGAACCACCTCGAACCGGCCTCCAAAATCACGAACCATGCCAAAAATTGGCTGAACCGAGCCAATAACACAGAAAATCGGGCTGATCCAGCAAAAATAGACCGAACCAGACCGATTTCCCGGTCAGGATCCCGGCCGGGAATTTCCCGGTCTCGATCCCGGTCGGGATCCCGGCCGGGAAATTTTCCAGCAAACCCTAAATCGTCGATTCCTCTATTCTGCACTATGTTTTTCCGATTTCCAGCGCCGTTCTTCATGATTTTCGCCCAAAATCATCTCGATCTCCATCGATAACAGCCCTAAATCTAGACACGGACTTACAAGGACTCGATTTACATAAAATATACCCGAAACACCGAGCCTTACATGATCAAAATCACATAAAAATAAAATCTATGGCCATAAAATTAACCCAAACAGTTCAAGGCAAACCGAACATACATTATGCATAAATCCCACCTATTTGAGCCTATCGCAACTTTTAATATTAATTAATAGGGACAGCGATGGCTCTGATACCGATTGAAGGGAATAAAAGTCCCCACGCAGCGGAAGCGCATCGATTGGACCTTACGCCGTATATTAATTAACATTAAAATACCGTTACGATAACTCAAACAAAAACTTTAAAAAACCTTTAAAGCCGCTGTAAAATTGGTTTAAACATGCTAAAATAAATCTAAATTTATTTTTAAAACTTTTCTAAAGAAAAGAGGAAGAACCATTACAAACCTTCGTTGAAGACTTGACCGTTCTTCGCCAACGACGCTCCACGAACGAAAACGTAGCAGCCGCCTTTTCTTTTCTTCGCTGGAAATTTCTTCTTTGATTGACACAATCACCACAGAGGTTACACCGGTATGTCTCTAAGTCTAGGAGGCAAAAGACTTGTGGGAGTCTTTCTCTAAGAGGGAGGCTAGAGAGAATTCTAGGTCTTGTCTTTCAAGAGTGTCAAGTGTCATGACCAATTAGGTCTAGTGTTCTATTTATAGAAGAGAGGCCATGAATAAAATATTCAATTAAATCAATCTTTTCCATAATTGATTCAATCTTATTCCTTAATTAATCAATCATGATCAATCAATTCCATAATTGATTAATCTTTTCCACAAATGACTAATTACTTCCATAAGTGATTAGATCATTTCCATAAATGATTAATCACTTCCTTAAGTGATTAATTATTTCCATAATTGATTAATTCCCGGTTAATGAATTCTTTAATTAATTAACCACCAATTAAATATCACATATTTAATTGCCGGCCTAAAATTAATTAATTTGCCCAAACACATTTTAGGCCTTAAATTAATTAATTCATTATTTTGAACTCTTTCAAACTTCCATAAATTTATATTTGAACTTTTCAAATATTAATTTCTCTCATAATAATATATCAATATATATTATATTTGTTTCCCTTAGTAAATTGAACATTTTCAATTTACTTTTATTACTTAGTTGCCTCAAATTACTTTACGAGCTACCAGTGGGACCTAATGGACCTGCAGTTCAGAAGCTCCAACGATGTGAGATTAATTGGTCAAACTCATTAACCACATTAATCAATATTCGTTAACTGTGTGTACATTCCACTATAGACTCACAGTTGCATTCTTCTCACTGCAGACATATTTTCTGTGTCCACGGATCTAGACCAACATCGACTAGTTAGTCCTTCACGAGTGTCCGTAACACCAGCTGGGTCAAATTACCGTTTTACCCCTGGGTTACCTCTATTTCCTTAAGTACCAATTCTCCTCTAATGAACAACCTGTTTGTGGTCCAACCATCAAACAGAAAACCCTCTCGTGCCATTGAGAGGGTAGGGCCCTTTGTTCAAGACTCGGAGTAACCACTTAAGGGAAAACTCATCTGCTTCCCTAAAGTCGGGAAGGAGTGAATTCCATCTTGTACGATTATGTTCCCAGCTCCCCATTCGGTCTTGTCCCCAAAGTGGTAGGCTTATTGAGTCGGCGTATTGGCCACTCTCACCCATACAAATCAAAGGACAATCTCTCATGAGCAGGAGTCCATAATCAACTCAGGATTAAGACTAAGTTGTCTAGGTCGTCCTAGTGAAATAGAAAACCAACTAGTTAACGGTGTTATAACCAGTGGTTACTATTTCGCGGTCCGATCTTATGCAAACTCATTGCATATGATACCCCCACTCGCATGTCTCCTACACGAACGCGTTGGATCGCAGCGTTTGTATCAAATACAAAGTGGGTCGTATCCATAGTGTCACCAGGATAAGGCACCCAGTCTTATCCCTATACTATAGACCCTTTAGGTTGTTTCTTGAACAATGATCCCATATGTCGCTACATATAGTTCAAGACTGATATTACAACCTTGGATGTCTAGTTTATTGGATTAGGGTTATTATTTGGCAAAGAAAAATATAAAATAACTAATAACAATTAATGGAATAATATATCAATATTGTTTCATTAATATCCGGTCAACGGTTACATTCACTATCTACGAGTTTTAGGGCATAAAACCCAACAGCTTCGACCTCGACTGAATAGTCGGAATGAAAGAAAAAATGAAAATTGACCTGGATTGACACAAGCTTCGACCTCGACTGAATAGTCGGGTTCGATTTAACCGAAAATAAATTTTCTTTGCAATGCACGCTAAACTTGAATGCTTGAATGCATGGGATGTGGATTTAGCACTATTCGAAAACTATGATACAAATTTCTTTAAAAGATATTTAATAGCTCCGGCACCCCATTCACATCACCCTTGGTAATAGACCTTAATTGGATCATGAACTCACTAAACAACTTGCTCTTTTTTTGATGACCAAAAAGGTATCCAGAATGACTTTGCTCCAGTGATAATAATGGTTTTGCCCCAGTTTGAGAAGACAAAAATAATGGTTTTGCTCCAGTTTAAGACTTTGTCATGTTGAAATGACGGTTTTGTCCTCCATGATGACATTCCATCAACCTTCATGATCACGACGCTCTTGGAAAAATATTGCCTTGGATTCTTTCTTTGGACATATGTATACATCGAATCGTTTAAGTTACCACCATTGATTTGAAATATCGCGTTTATGTAACTTTTTGTTTATTCAATTGTAATGATAATAAAGGTAAACATGCCAAACAATCATAGTTGAGGAAATATTATGGAGAGTGAGGGAGAAAAATGGACAAGATATGCCATGCTTCGAGAACGGAGCTTTGATTTATGACTAAAATTCAATAGACATATGTGTCAATGTTAAGGTTCTAGAACTTGAGACAAAAGTAACCTCTTAAACATGATATAGAAATTGAAGCGTAATTCTCCTAGACACTTGTTGAATTCCCGCAACTTTGCCGAATCCTTTGATACACAAGTAGCCTATGCGTAATATCTTCGAACTTGATCTGAATTAATTGGACTTGACAGCTCATTATCATCCATGTTAGTCAAGACTAAAGCTCCTCCAAAGAAAGCTTTCTTCACCACGAATGGTCCTTCATGGTTTGGGGTCCACTTGCCTCTGTGATCTTTTAGAAAAGGAAGAATTCGTTTTAAGACTAAATCCCCTTCTCTGAATACTCTAGGACACACTTTCTTATCATAGGGTTTCATCATTCGTCTTTGGTAAAGTTGACCTCTGCACAATGCTGTCAATCTCTTTTCTTCAACAAAGTTGAGCTGCTCATAGCGGTTTTGGACCCATTCAGCCTCTTCTAAATTAGTCTCCATGAGGACTCTTAATGATGGAATTTCCACTTCAATGGGAAGAACAACTTCCATACCATAAACTAATGAAAATGGTGTTGCCCCAGTTGAAGTGCGAACCAATGTGCGATATCCATGTAATGCAAAAGAAAGCATTTCATGCCAATCTTTATACGTCACTGTCAATTTTTGCACAATCCTTTTTATGTTTTTATTAGCAGCTTCCACTGCTCCATTCATCTTTGGTCTATACGGAATTGAGTTGACATGCTTGATCTTGAATTGCTCACATAACTCGGTCATCAATTTATTGTTCAGATTTCTTGCATTATCAGATACTGTGGTCTCAGGAAGACCATAACGACATATAATCTCCTTGATGAATTTGATCACTACTCCTTTCGTCACCTCTCGATAGGACATTGCTTCTACCCATTTGGTAAAATAATCTATTGCCACCAAGACGAATCAATGTCCGTTTGAGGCTTTTGGGTCAATAGGGCCTATAACGCCCATTCCCCACATGAAAAATGGCCATGGTGTCGTCACAACGTGCAACTGAGATGTTGGAGCATGAGCTTTATGTGCGTAAATCTGACATTTGTGGCATTTTCGGGCATATTTGATACAGTCAGCTTCCATGGTTAACCAGTAATAGCCAGCCTTTAATGCATGTCTGGCCATCATGTGTCCATTTGCATGGGTGACGCAAATTCTCTCATGAATTTCTTTCATAATCGTGTTGGCTTCATTTGTATCTACACACCTTAGAAGTACCATATCATGATTTCTTTTGTAAAGTATTTCTCCATTTAGGAAGAACTTCATTGCTAACTTTCTAGGTGTGCGCTTGTCATTTTCTGAGGCATTCAGAGGATAGGTTCCGCATTTCAAATAATGTTTGATGTCTTGAAACCACGGCTTGTCATCAAACTCTTCTTCTATATTCATGCAGGAGGCTGAAACATCTACCCTTCCCATCTTAATAGGTTGTACCTCATGATTGGGGTCTATGTTGAACATGACTGCAAGCGTAGCCAAGGCGTCTGCTATCTGATTACTCTCCCTTGGTAAATAGTCAAAAGTGATTTCTTCAAATTTATGAGACAAATCTAATATAAGCTTTTTATAAGACAGTAGCTTAGTGTCTCTTGTTTCCCATTCTTCTCTCAATTGGTGAATCACCAACATAGAATCTCCCAAGACTCGAAGTTTCTTTATCTTCATATCCAATGTAGTTTGGATACCCATAGAATAAGCTTCATATTCAGCCATATTATGAGTACAATCAAAACTTAGTTTGGCAGTGAGAGGGAACAACTTTCCTTCAGGCGATATTAAGACAACACCTATCTCATGACCTAACTCATTGGAGGCCCCATCAAACAACATGGTCCATGTTTCCAAGTCTGATATTTCTTTTTCCACCATTATAGTGGAGACAAATTCATCAGGAAAATCAAATTTCATTAGTTCATAATCGTTTATAGGTTGCTCGGTCAAATGATCGGCTAGTGCAGTTCCTTTTATTGATTTTCGAGTAACATAGACAATATCATACTCGGATAAAAGAACCTGCCATCTAGCAATTCTAACAGACAAAGACGGCTTTTCAAAGATGTATTTGATAGGATCCATCTTTGAGATAAGCCATGTTGTGTAGTACAACATATATGGTCTCAAACGGCGAGCAGCCCAAGCTAGAGCACAACAAGTTCTTTCTAAAATAGAATATCTGGTTTCACAATCAGTGAACTTTTTGCTTAAATAATACATGGCTTGCTCTTTTCTGCCTGAACTGTCATGTTGTCCCAGTACACACCCCATTGAATTTTCTGTCACTGTAAGATATAGGATAAGTGGACGATTTGGAGTTGGAGGTACAATAACAGAAGGGTTTTGTAGGTATTGCTTGATCTTTTCAAATGTTTTTTGACAGTCGTCATTCCATATGCCTGTATTGTTCTTACGAAGTAGCTTGAAGATTGGTTCACATGTTGCTGTAAGATGTGATATGAATCTTGCAATATAATTCAATCTTCCCAAGAAACCTCTGACTTCTTTTTGAGTATGTGGTGGTGGCATTTCTAGAATGGCTGTGACTTTGTCTGGGTCAACTCTAATTCCCTCTTGGCTTACGACGAAATCCAACAACTTGCCAGAAGTGACCCCAAATGTGCATTTACTCGGATTTAGTTTCAACTTGAATTTCCTCAATCACTCGAATAACTTTCGGAGAATGGTTGCATGCTCTTCCCCTGGTTTTGACTTAGCAATCATGTCATCAACATACACTTCGATCTCCTTATGCATTAGGTCATGGAAGAGAGTAACCATGGCCCGTTGGTAGGTTGTCCCAACATTTTTCAATCCGAACGGCATGACCTTATAACAAAAGGTTCCCCATAATGTGATGAATGTAGTTTTCTCTTGATCTTCAGGTGCCATTTTGATTTGATTGTAACCTGAGAATCCATCCATAAAGGAAAAAGTTGAGAATCCAGCTGTGTTATCTACCAGTACATCAATATGAGGAAGTGGGAAGTTATCCTTTGGGCTTGCTCGATTCAAATCTCTATAATCAACACACGTTCGAACCTGTCTATTTTTTTTAGGTACTGGCACAATGTTAGCTACCCATTCTGGAAAATTAGCAACTGTTAAGAATCCTGCATCAATTTATTTCATGACTTCCTCTTTTATTTTAATTAACATGTCTGGCTTCATCTTGCGTAACTTCTGTCTCACTGGCTTGCATTCAGGCTTAAGTGGCAAATGATGCACCACAATACTCGTGTCTAAACCAAACATATCTTGATAAGACCAGGCAAAAACATCAATGTATTCATGAAGCAATGTTATTAACCCTTGACGGCTTACAACAGACATGTTGGTCCCGATTTTAACTTCTTTAACCTCTACTTGAGATCCCAAGTTAACCGTCTCTATCAACTCTTCATGTGGTCCCAATATCCTCTCTTCTTCTTCAATCATTCTCAACAATTCAGGAGTAGGTTCTAGATCTTCCTCATTACCACTTGTTCTCTCATCGGACTCAACATCGTATGTAGGAGAATCAAGTTCGTATTTAAGATCATTAACACTTTCAATCCCAATTTCGCTGTTTAAGAGAGGGATTATTCAGTGTGATGAAAGAAGATAAAATGAAGGAATGGAATAAATGAAATAAATGCTAAAAGAAGTAGACACAAGAGAGATTCATTGAATGATAGGAAAGAGAAAAAAATGTTTCTTCATTAACAAATGAAATATTGACATAGAACACATAAATCATCAAAACAAAAAACAAACAAAAAGTTTAAAAATTACTTTGATATCTCATTAACAAATGATGGTAGCTCCATTACAGTCCAATTATTGAGTTCAAAGTCTTCTTGGCACAGATAAACCAAGGGACCGGCTTCTTTCTTCTGTTCGATTATAGCCATGACTGCAGGGTCTTGAGATTCTGGATGAATTATTCCAGCAAAGATGAGGTATCATGAAGATGAGGAATGATATTCATTTGATACTTCGGCTCACGATTCTCCAATCTAGCCAGTCGTTTTTCTTTCTCCTGCCTGTGTGCTTTAATCATATCTTTTTTGCTTGGTTTATATCCCAAACCAAACCTCTTCATACTTTTCGACATATTCAACAAATTTTCGAGGCTTTGGTTGCTTCCTGTTAAGGAGAGTTTTGAAAGTTGCAGCTCCATTTTCCCTATCTCTCCGTATAAAGTTGTGGCATTTGCAATCTCAAAAGCTTGAAATGATGACTCAAAGACCTCTTCTGCTGCTTCTATGTAGGGCATTGAAGAGGGTCTTGACACTAAGATATCCTCTTGTCCAGATATGATTACTAGCTTGCGGTCGACCACAAATTTAAATTTTTGGTGTAATGATGATGGGACCACTCCAACTGAGTGAATCCAGGGACGCCCTAACAAGAAGCTGTAGGCCGAATTAATGTTCATGACCTGAAAGGTTATATCGAAGGTGCATGGACCTATCTGGATGGGCACTTCTATGTCTCCAACAACTTCACTACGTGCCTCATCAAAAGCTCGTACGATCATAGTGCTGGGCCTTACGTGAGACATATCAACAGGCAAT
This sequence comes from Luffa acutangula, assembly GCA_036850905.1. Taxonomy (NCBI): domain Eukaryota; kingdom Viridiplantae; phylum Streptophyta; class Magnoliopsida; order Cucurbitales; family Cucurbitaceae; genus Luffa; species Luffa acutangula. The sequence continues at coordinate 20,407,542 of CM072092.1, read as the reverse complement.
TTCTCCAACGTGGATTTAGGCATTATGTTCAAGGAGGAACCATTATCAACTAGAACTTTTGCCACAACAAAATTTTTGCACTTAACTGTAATGTGCAAGGCTTTAGTGTGTCCGTTGCCTTCTGGTGGTAACTCATCATCTGTGAAAGTTACTGAACTGGATGCAGTTATGTTTCCAACGATGTTATCCAAGTTGTCCACCGTAATATCCTGCGGAACATAAGTTTGATTCAATATGTCCAACAAAGTCTTACGATGCGTATCTGAAGCCAATAACAAAGCCAGTATGGAAATCTTTGCAGGGGTTCGACCTAACTGTTCAACCACTTTATAATCACTTTGTTTAACCAACTTCAAAAATTCTTGGATGTCCTCTTCAGATGCTGGTTGTTTAACATCCAGGTTTTTCACTGCAATGGGCTCTTCTGTTTTTTCCTTGATATCTTCAGTGATCTTGGCTTTTCCTTTTTCTTTACCCTTGGGTTTCAATAGGTCTTCTGGTGTATAGCACTTCCCGCTTCGTGTTAGACCTCCTATCCCACTGATATTATGGATTGGGAGGGGTTCAGAACCAACATTTACCTTATATTCATAGTTCCAAGGTACTGCTTTTGAACTTTTATATTCAAAGGGAGTCGGAATCTGGATGGTAATCGGTCTTGGCTTGGAATTTGGGGTACTGGGCTTCTCGCGATAAGAAATTGTCAACGGTTTTGTCTTGAGAGAAAACCTTGAGCATTCTTCTATAATATCAACTTCCCCATACTGAGGGAGCTGAGTCATCTTTTGAGAAACTGTTAAAAAATGTGAATCTAACAACTCCTGGACCTTCAAACGAAAATGAGGACATTGGTCGATAGAATGCCCTTTTGCCCCAGTGTGATAAGAACACATCAAACTGTCATCGTATGCTCTGACACCCAGATCCGATTGGAGACATTCTACTCCAATGTATCCATTACGAAATAATATTTTGAATAGTTCTCCCATGGGAGTAACTATGCTCTCAACATTGTTTTTCAAATCAGCTCCATGAACCTGATCTATCGCATTTACTTGTGCATTCTGATGGTTTGGCAGAGGATTGTTGTTGACATCTGGACCATTTTCTTTCTTAAAGTTCAACCATCCTGCCTTGATCAATGCTAGCACCTTATGCTTGAGTGCAGTACAGTTTTCAATGGAATGTCCAATTGCTCCTACATGGTAGTCGCAACGAGCATTTGGGTCATACCACTTTGGGTAAGGTGGTTTTACTGGGTCTATTGGCACGGGTGCCAGCTGATTATTCTAGAAGAGTTGGGGTAGAAGTTCGGTATATGTCATCGGAATCGGATCAAAATGAGTCTGTCTACGGACGCCTTTATTGTTTTGGTGTCCTTGGACATAAGGAGTGTTCTGTTGATTCTGAGGCTGGTAGCCTTGAGTAGGACGAGGATTTTGGATGTAAGGGGATGAGTATTGGGCTGACGTATTATTGATATAGGGTTGAGGGTAAACATATGGAGGTGGATAGTGATATTGTGGCACTCCGGCATTAGGGTATGGTTGTCTTGAATTGAAACCAATCATCTGAACTTCTCCCTCTTTTTTCTTCGATGGAACCCCCTTTTTCGCTGTTGATGATCCAACCGTATAAGTTATCTTTCCATGCTTAATTCCGTACTCGATTCTCTCTCCAATTGTCATTATGTCAGAGAAATTGGTAGAGGCACTCCCAATCATCTTATCATAGAAAGGAGATTTGAGAGTATTAATAAACATGGTTGACAGCTCCTTATAGGCTAAAGGTGGTTGCACCTGAGCAACAGTATCCCTCCACCTTTGGGCATACTCTTTAAAGCTTTATGTGCTCTTATTTTTCATCCTCTGGAGGTCCAGGCGGTCAGGAGCCATATCTATGTTGTGCTTATATTGCTTTAAAAATGAATCGGCTAGATTCTTCCATGAACATATATGAGTGCTGTCTAACTGCATATACCATCGAGATGCTGGACCAGTAAGACTGTCCTGGAAGCAGTGAATTAACAGCTTGTCATTTTGGACGTATGCTTCCATCTTCCTGCAATACATGATGAGATGGTTTTTAGGACATGATGCTCCATCATACTTTTCAAACTCAGGCACCTTGAATTTTGGAGGGAGGATTACATCTGGTACCAAGCATAGCTTGGTCACATCTATATTTCCGAAGACGTCTGTTCCTTCTACTGCCCTTAACCTTTCCTCCAGGACTTCAAGCTTTTCACTAGAAGAGACTTTCTCACCTCCCGTTAGCTCTTTCCTGATTTCAGGATCATCTAAATTGGGAACTGTAATGGTTACATTGGGAGGTACCTCTGTGGGTAGTGAAAATCCAGGTTGATTGTGTATAGGCACTTGCTCATTCTTGAAAAATGGAAATGGGTGCTGCTTTACTGGAATATCGTACAATGGATGATATTTTGGAATAGTACCCTCTGTTGATTGCCGGATTGGAGGGTCATTCCTTGTATTGCTGGACTGAGCAATATCATGTATTATTTTGCCTCTTTCCAGGGCGACAAGAATGACATCCATTTTTTCTCGTAACTCCTCAATATCTTTCACTACTACAAATTTGACCTTTATTGACGCTTGGATTTTTATGTTTATTGACGCTTGTGTCAAAAAAGCGTCAATAAACGTAATTTATGTAATTTAAAATAAATTATTAATAATTAAATAGATATATTGACGGTTTTATTGTATCAAGAAATGTATAAGTTATGTTGACGGCTAAAAAGCGTCAATAAATATGATTAAAAATGTACTTTACGTAGATTTTCGTCCAACTCCGCCTTTTCACATAGTTGACGGACAAAAGACATCAATGAAAAGAATTTTGTTGACAGTTTTTATTGACGCTTATTAGCCGTCAATAAAACTCGCATTCATTGATGGCTAATAAGCGTCAATAAACATTACTATATTGACGCGCATTAAACGTCAATATTATTGAGGGTTTCTTGACGCGCAATAAACGTCAAAACATTTATCTTTTTTAGAATTTTGGATTTAAGTTTAAATTGCTCCAAATTTGAAGTGATTTTATGAATTCAAATTTGATTTTTAATTAGAAAAGAGATAAAGTTGAAAAAAAAAAAAACCAAGACTCTCTTTTAATTGGATGGATTAAGAGAAATAAAAGAAAAAGGAAAAAGAATAAGAAAAAAAGAAAAGAAAAAAAAACCACTAAAGATCTTCATTCTCTCTTTCTCTCTCTACCCCCAACGTCGTTCCACCCCCCCCCCCCCCCCCCCCCCCGTTTTTTTCAGCAGTCGTGTTTGCAGTTCTTCTCACCCGCCGCCGTGTTCGCAGTTATTCTCAGCCGCAGTCGTGTTCACAGCCGCGATGTTCTTCATCTTCGTAGTTCAGCCGTTCAGCCGCTGTTCGCACGCCGTCGTGTTCTTCATCTTCGCAGTTCAGCCATTCAGCCGCAGTTCGTAGTTCGCAGCTACAGCCGCCGTATTCACAGTTCGCACGTCGTGTTCTCAGCCGTCGCACCCATTCACCGTCAATCTTTTTTTTTTTTTGCCGCTAGCGAGTGACCCTCTCCCTCATCCTCTGTCTCTGCTTTCAATCATCGCCGGCGAGAGTCTCTGCCCATACGCCGTTCCCATTCACCGTCAATCTTTTTTTTTTCTCGTCTGCCATTATGTGAGTATGAATTCTATTCATATTTCTTCCTTCATTTCTTTTACTTAGGGCATGCTAAATCTATTTTTGCCCTTTACTGATAATTTTTGTTCCTGTGTATTTTTCCCCTTGATCATCCTGATGCTATTTTGGAACTAGAATTTGATATTAAGTTTTTTTTAGAAGAATGTTTTTTTTTGTTTTACCTAATTTGGTTTTCTATTTTAGCAACTAATTTGGATATTCCACTCAACTCTATGCCCGTGTTGTGTTCTTAACTCTGTCGCGGTTTAGAATTGTAAAAGTTCATTTGGTTTCTTTTCGACAAAATAATAAAAGGGGTATTACTTTTTTCTTTTTGGTGGTGGACGTTTCGGTTTGATGGCATCGTTTTTCCACAGGTTAAGTAGATTATAATACAATGGTCAACTATCAAGTTGTTTTTTCATTCTTTTAATTTGTGTTTGAATGATTATAAATAAGTGCTTGACTTCACATCTTTGTATGTTTTTATGGATAGTGATTATTTTCCTTGCTATTTAGTTTGAACTTGTTATAGTCCTTTCTTTGTACTATGTATTTAATTGGCAGATGTTGAGTTTTTTTTTTTTTTTTGGTATGTCTCTAAAGCACCAACTAAATTTCCAATAGGAAATAAAAATTTGACATGCTTTTTTTTAGTAGAAAGTTCATTTCCAACGTTGCCAAATTCCAACTAAGTTTGGTTACTGATGACAACCTTTATATGGTATTAGTATCCTTGAGTTTTTCAACTTGTTCGACTCTAGATGTTGTAGGATCTAGTGGGATTTCTGTGTAATTAGTCGAGGATTACTTGGGGCTTAGTTACTCATGGTACTAAAAAAACAAACCATTGTACTCTTTGCTACAGGAACCATTTGCACTTCTCATCTCCAAAGTGTTGTTTTATCATTCTATTATTTTTTACTGAATGCATTCTTTTTCTTTACAAATTACAATTAACATTCCTTTTTAATTTTGTTTGGTACTCATTCATATTTTACAAGATGATTGTTCCCCATTCGTGTAAACTTTCAGTATAGAAAATTTAGTTTCTTTGCTTACTGATTTGTGTGATTATGATATAATTGGTAAAAAGAAACTGTGATCTCCACGTTCCAAGCTCTCAAAATTTAGTTTCTATTGTGAAACTTATTTTGGTCTAGAAATTGAATCCTTTTATTTTAGCATTTTGCTCTCTTCAGTTAATACCAAAGTTTTGTTCTTGTAAGTAGTAATGAGGATAAAGTGTTTCTTTCTAGTTTATGAGAGGTGTTGCTTTTACCGCAACAATATTCTCTACTACACACCACCGAGAATGCATGTATGAAACTTTCGTACTAGCCTCTAATTTGGGAACGACGATTCAATCTTTGTGATCCTTATTATTATTTTTCTCCAGGAGTTGATGGTGGGTTTGATAACAATGAACCTGAATATGATGAAACTTATAATATAGTGATACTGCCTAATTATGCAACTCTTCCATTTCCTTTTGTGGAGCTACCAGAGAAGGTGAAAATCCTTCCTTCACCCTCATCTCTCATATGGAGCAGAAAACTATTTTTTTTCAAAATGCTTTAAACCATAGCTTATGTTATAATTGCAGGTAAGGTTGGCAGTTGCTGCTGTTTTATTGGCTGAGGGTGCTGAGAGAAAAGAGCAACTTGCATCATGGACAACCGATAAGAAGCAAATTAGTTCGTATGCAATGAATCTGCAGTAGGTTAACAATGGTGTTATTGTTCCTCCTTCTGGATGGAAGTGTTCGAAATGTGATAAAACTGAGAATCTGTGGCTCAATTTAACTGATGGAATGATCCTTTGTGGGAGAAGAAATTGGGATGAAACAGGAGGTAACAACCATGTTGTTGAGCACTACAAAGAGACTGGCTATCCTCTTGTGGTTAAGCTAGGAACAATCACAGCTGACCTCGAAGCAGCAGGTAGTGTTTTGCTTGATAAAGTTGACAATGTCATTTTAGAATTGTATCATCTTGATTGATTCATCACTTTTTAATAAAAACCAAATCATTCATATGAAAATAGAAAAAAAGTTGAAGGCTTTAAAAAAATTCCTATATTTGGCCTCACAAATATTACCCAAGTTGTTATGCTTGACTGTGCACAATAAAGGCCCTAGTTGTGAACTTTTACACTGAAGTCACAAATTTGAACTAACATGGCAATCTACTTTCCTAGAATTGAGTAGTTTTAGTTTTTTGGTTTGTATGTAAAAATAGAGTCGATGTGATATTGAAAGTTGCTTGTGTTGCACCTAGTGGTAAGGATCTGTAGTTTCTAGGTTGTTATATATATAATGGATGTAGTTTCTGGGTTGTTATATATATAATGGATGTTGAGATACTGATGGTAGGATGAATATAGATTTGTGGTTTATTAACATGGAAATTGGAATTGTGAAGTTGTTTTCCCTCTTCTTTTGTAGAACATTTTTTGTTCTTTTGTATTGATTACTTTTGCACTCTTTTGAGTGATTATGCTGTAGAGTACCCAAGATATGTAGATCCCCTTAACATAACTACTATGGCATGTTTAGCTATGCCACTTTTCCCTAGCAAAAGCTGAGAGATGAATTCTAGACATACTTAAGTATCAAGCCCATGCTAATTTGAGCATTGACAAATAGACACAGTATAATTGAAAATTATTAAAATGTTAAGAACTAAATTGAAAATTTTTAAGTACAATAGAGACTAAATTGAAAAACACCCAACATTCGTGACTGAAATATGTATTTAGGTTAAACATAAGTTAAATCTCCAAGTTAGACATTATTGGTGGCTATGTTTTTCCTGTTATCAGGTAGGTCTCAAGTACAATGAATTTGTTGTCATAAGGATAACAGGCTACCCATATGGTTGTGCTAGGCCTTATATGTATGAACTTGGATTTGTAGGCGATGGTTCTAAAAGCTATCGATATTATGAATTGCAAGCCAATGGTTTACTCCCTAGACCTTTCTATGTGGAAACGTTTTAGAATGCTACTCAGATTTCACATCTTTATGTTGGCTTATGTGTGCTCTTGTCTCGAAATAGATATGGTTTGGAGGAAGGCTCAATCAAACATTATTGGCAAGAACTTTTATGGATAAGGTTAAGATCCATGACCTCAAAAAGGTCTCGAACCTTTATTTTATCATCGGAAAAGCACAAACGACACTTTAAAGAATCATTTGGAGACTTCACAAACCACTTGGTGAGTATGTGAAGGGTCTAAAATTATGTACAGTTCTCTTCGTTATTGTCTTACTTTAATTAATAAAATTGTTGTCCTTTTAATTAATGTTCAGGGATTTGAGAAGCTTCAAAGAGCTGGTACTTGAAAAATGGGATGGTCCTGTGCTTGTACCAGGCGCACGTTACAACCTGAAGTTTTTTGTTACGTTGATAAGGATATGTACAAAGTCGTGGAGGACCTTGCAAAGCTTCATAATAAGAAGGCTCATCAATTAGCATTGGAAGTCATTCACAACTACGTGGCTTCTCATCAAAATGGGAGAATGAATGATTTGGTAAGAGAAGTTTAAATTTTCACCAGCCAATGTTAATAGGGCGAACAAGTGTAATAGTCTCGCTCTCTCCTTGGGTACTGTTTTGTAAGAGCTAGAATGAATGGATGCTGCTTGATTTGATATAATTTTGTACCCAAGTTAATTGTTTGTTAATATCAACTTTGTTTATCATTTTCTTGGATTTTTGTATCTTATTTTTAAGGTTGCTTCTAATAAAATTACCTCCTTTCCAACCTTGCCCTGTTTAGTTTGGTAAGTTGAGATGACATTGTTGATATCTAAGTAATGTTTGGTTGATGGTTATATTGGGTATTTCCCAAATAAGGTTGTTAGAAATGTATCGTGTTGTTTGTATTGTGTTAGAGAGTTTCTAGTAAGAAGAGTTAGAATGTTTCAGAAAGTTGGTTGATTTTTGTTCAATATAGTAAAATAGAAGTAGAGAGTACATCTTTGTTTTGAGTAAATGCACGTTGCACAGGAGGAATAAAAATGATTGGGGTTTTTTTTTTTATTTTTTTCAAATACGTATAGTTGACGGTTAAAAAATGACATAAAAAATACAATAATTGACAGATATTAAACGTCAATAAAAATATAATATTTGACAATCTAGCATGGTAACTTGACGGCTAATAAATGTCAATAAAAGAATATATTGACAATGTAAATGTGTCAATAAAGATAGATATATTGACATTTTAGGTGCTATAATTGACAATGAAAAAATATCAACATAAGTCTATATTGATGGTTTATAAATATCAATAAATATGGCAACGTTGACGCTTTATGGATATCATTGACGCATAAAACGTGTCAATAATAAGATTTGTTGATGGCTATTAAATGTCAACAAAGGTGACTACATTGACGCTTTATGAATATCATTGACGGATAAAACGTGTCAATAATGTCTTTGTTGATGGCTTATAAACGTCAACGACATCTTCATTGACGTCCTATAAGTGTCAATAAAAACAGTAATATTGACGCTTTAGTTTTATTGATACCGCTTCAATTGACTTTTAAAAAGCGTCAATGAAAGTGATAGTTGATACGTTTTAGCCGTCAACAAAAGCCAAATTTGTAGTAGTGTTTCCTTGTTTTCTCCATCTCAGTACTCTACTCTTCCATGATCCTTGTCCTGTATCTTGTGGCGTAGGTGCGGTGGATTCGAGGTGACCGAGCTATCTTATGATTCTGTTTATATTTTTAATGAAAAGAGATTTTAGTGTAAGAAAAGAGAAAGACAAAACGAAACATTTAAACAATTGAAGAGGAAAAGAAAAATGAAAATAAAAATGACCTTGATATTAAATTGGAAAATGATAAAACAATGTAGTAACAAAATTTGTGCAAAATTGAATTACAAGATATTTCAACTATCTAAATAAAACATAAACTAAAGTAAAAAGTTAATAAAATTGCCCCCAATACTCTAAACTTATACGAAGTTTTCCTAGAAACTTGAGCACATTCTTGCTATTCGGCTGTGTAGGTGCTATGACTTTAGAGAGAGTACGTGCATCTTTTGCTAGTTCATCTGCCCTTCGAGTGACTCTCCTAATATGAGTAAGCATATGTTCCGCTTTACTTCGTAGTGTCGAGTGGCTCTGTCTCATAATCCCAAAGTCATCGCTCAATCTGTCGTACTGCTCCTTTAGATAGGTATAGTCTTTCATTAATATGTCAGTGGCATCCTGATACTTACCGAGGCGAACATTGAGTGATTGAACGAACTCTCTTAGACCCTTGTTGTCGTTGATGAGCTCCCCTAGTTGATCCTCTCTAATCTTGAGTGTCAATTGCAGGTCGTCAATTGTTCGACATAGCGTTCCATTCTTTTCTTCTACCTCAATAACCGTTTGGTTCCTCAAACTAATGCAATCTTCGAGCTCTTTCATCAACTCATGGAGTGAGGCAATCTCAGATTGTTGCTTTAAAACTTGGTCATTCCTTGACTTGAGAGTTGTTTGGGAGACTTCATTGTCCTTTCTTAATCGATGCATTCTTCTGTTCAGGTCGCGGGCCTCTGTGTCTAATGCTGAAATTTCTTTTTCTAACTGTTCTTGTTTGCTAACACTGCCCTTTAATCGGTTCAACTCTTTTTCTAGTTCAGCATTGCACAACAAACCTTGCTTTATCTCTAATTGCAACCTTTCATTTTCTTGAACCAGTGATGAATTTGCTTTTCTCAACTCATCACATTTTTTTTCGCGTGCGGCTTCTTCTGTCTGTTCATCTGCTATCACCTTTGCATTAAGTTTTATCTTGGTTTTCATTTTTGGTGACATAAGCACGGTTTTAGCTCTGTTCGCATGCCATGTTTTGTACGCCTCCGTGGTATCATCATGAAACTGACCACTCTGGATTTTAGTGATCATTTTCCATGCTATCACAATTTTCTGAATTCTATCTTTACAGAAGCCTTTATCATAAGCAAATTCGAAATCTTTCAACTCATGCGTAGCAGAGATGAATTGTCGGACCCAAATTTGATGTACTACCAATAAAGGAGCATAGGATATACATCCCCAAGGACCCAAAAGAGGTAAACTTTGAAATTTACCGCATTTATAGATCATTGGCCTAGTTGACATCCAAGGGGCCTCCATATTACATCTTCAACCTTTAGTTTGGAGAAAAAGGCTTCCCAAGCGCTCCTTTCAGGGGAGGATGAACTCCAACCTGATTGCACGAACTCTGAAATGGGATTTTGCAGCTTATTCCAGGAACTTGAAAATTTGATCTCTGGACATTTGAATTCTGGTGGACACTTCATATGACTAAGGACCCAAATGTACAATAATGGTGCACACCCTATAAATCTTCCTATTCCTTTTGTTCTGCAATAATTTAACGAATGAAAAGTTTCTGCAAATACAGGAATTATGGGATCAACTCCTATTTCTATCTTAGCAAACAACTTGACCACGCGTTCCTCAACATATCCACATACTTTAGGAAACAAAACAATATTAAATATACACAATCCCAGTAAAGTTAATTCCTTGTCTTCATTTGCAAATTTTTGTTGAAGAGTAAGGATGTAGTCCAGGGGTAGGCTTGTGTTCTCTCCTTTTATCTTTACTTGTTTCTCAACGTCGCTTGTACGAATCTTGCGCAAAAGAGTAGATAATGCTCTTTTCATTGTAAGCTCTTGATCGTAAGAATAAGCTTCAACCTCTGTTCGTGCTGGCATATGCAGAAGGGATTGATATTCCTCTATTGTAGGAGTTATGTCAATTGAGCCAAATGTGAAACATCTGTAGGCTGGATCCCAATGTCGAACCAAAGCTTTTAATACAGAATAATTGACTTGTACATACATGAGCTGAGCTAGATGGCCATATTTGCTTGTAAATTTAGCCTTTCTATCTACAAGAGCTGCCCAAATCATGTTTGCCGCCTTCATAAAAGTCTTTATGGCCTAAAACAGGCCTTTCAACAGGCTCCTCGAGCTTGGTTTGATCGCTTCACATCATATTTATTGACTTTGGGATTTATTGCTTCAGCTGCTGATTCATCCTTATTTGTACGCTCAGTTGGATCTTCTTTGACATATCTACTACTTTATGTTGATGATATAATTATCACTGGACCAAACTTTTCATATTTATCAGTTTTGAAGAAGCAATTGGCCACTGAATTTCAGATATCAAATCTTGGTGCATTGAAATACTTCCTAGGCTTGGAAGTGCACAACACATCAGAAGGAATTTTTGTTAATCAAGCTAAGTACCTCACTGACTTACTTCATACTGCAGGAATGTCCTCTGCTAAGACATGTATGACACCCATGTCTACTACAGTTGATCTCCATATCTCGGCACCTTTATTTCATGATGCAACACTTTATCGTCAACTGGTTGGATCTCTTCAATATCTCAATTTTACTAGACCTGACGTTTCCTTTGTAGTAAATCGTGTAAGTCAGTTCATGCACAAACCTTCAGTTGTTCACTTTTCTGCTGTCAAACGTATCTTACATTATCTCTTTGGATCTAAGCAACTAGGCATTATGTTTCGACGTACAAATTTGTCTCTCACTACCTTTTGTGACTCTGATTGGGGTGGTGATACTTCTGATCGACGATCCACATCAGGATTCATTTCCTTCCTTGGCTCTAGTCCTATATCCTAGTCAGCAAAAAAACAACCTACGATCTCACGTTCTTCCACTGAAGCTGAATAAAAACAACAAGAATTTGAAAAAAAAAACATAAAGTTGAAAATTAACTAAAAAAAATGAAAAAGAATATTACAGAAAGTTGAAAATTATTCAGTTTTTTTTTTTTAAAGTTAATTTCAACTTTATGTAATGTTTTTTTTTCAATTTTTTTAGTTAATTTTCAACTTTATGTAATGTTTTTCTTTTTTCAATTTTTTTTAGTTAATTTTCAACTTTATGGGGTTTTTTTTTTTTTTTTTCAATTTTCTGTTTTTTCATGATGAGTAAATGTTATATATATTTTTAAATTTATATCTTTTTAATTTAATGATCATAAAATGATTGTATTTTCTTATTAATAATGACAAAATCATCTTTGAATCGATAATTTTTTTTTTTATTTTTCCTTAAAATTATGATAATTGAAGAGTTATTACCTTAATTTTTTTAAACAGAATTATTATCTTAATTATTAATTTATTATAGTTTAATGATTTTTTTTATTTTAATGTAGAGTTATTTTAATCTATAGCCACAAACTGTAAGACTATATATTCCAAATGTGAAATTACAATTGGTAAAATTATGAAATTACTTTAAAAAAAATTGGAAGTTTAATTTTTTATTTTAGTATTTTGTTTTTTTTTTATTCTACGAATCAAATTATTGGAATATTATAATCAATAACATACGTTTAAATTTACAACATTATTGATCCATTTTCAATCACTACACATTTCGATTCATAATTTTTATCAACTATTTTTTTTAAGAAATTAGGCTAATAAAAATTGATACATAAAAAATTAGAGGGACAAGAAAAATGGGGGTAAATAAGAATAAAAATAGATTTTAAAAAAAATCTAAGAATAAATAAAAACACTCATTTCTCTTTTTTTTTTTTTTTAAAAAAAAATCTATTTTTATGCTTAGATTTTTTTAAATATTTTTTTCTTAAGTTTTTGATTCTTAGATTTTAAAAACATGAAGTTAGAAAAATCGTATTACTTTTCAAAAAAAAAAAAAAAAAAACATGAAGTTAAAAAAAGAAATGATATGAAAATGGCTGAATGAAAAAAAAAATTAAAAAAAAAACTGTATGAAAATGCTGAATCCGTGGCGAATCCGTGGCTTCAAGCCACGGATTCAGCCCACCTTTGCTGACTGGTCAGTTTGACCAGTCAGCTGAACGGCTGTTTCCACGTGTTCAACATGCGGAAACCAATAAGGACAAAAAAAGGCCCCGTTTTTGCCAATTTTTTTCAAAAGTATGTGTTTTTGCCAATTTTTTTTTAAAATGTATTTTTTGTCCAATTAACCCCATTTAAATGTGGCATCACTGGAAAAAACCCATACTGGAAAAAAAAAAAAAAAGAAAATGAAGGTGGAGGAAAACAAATAAGAATAAAGAAGAAAAGAATGAGAAGAAGAAGGAAGGAAAAAAAAAAAGTTCACCTCCAGCGGCCGGCGGTCGACAGCAGAGCTGGAGAACGATGGCCGACGATCAGAGCTATAAGAAGAAGAAAAAAAATGGTGGTGGTGAGGGGTTGAAGAAGAAAGAAAGAAAAGAGTTAGAAAATTAATTAAAATTATATTAAAAATTAATATTTTAATATTTTTATTTTAAAAAATGAAAACATAATTTTTTAATAAAAAAAATAGGGGCCACATCAACGGTCCGTTAAAATCTAACGGAAAAATGATTAGAGGGACTAAAATGAAACGAAATCCAAACCTCAGGGACTAAATTGTCGAGTTTGAAAACCCAGGGACCAAAATGAAACCTAACTCAAACTTCAGGGACTAAAAGTGTATTTCCCTAAATATTATTATTTTATTTTTTAAATTTTTTTCCCTCTCTTTCTTTCTTCTCCATCTTCTTTCTCCTCTCCATCTTCTTCCCTCCCCATCTCATTCTTCTTCAGCTCTGGGGGCCGGACGTCGGTTGCCAACGAATGGCGGTCGCTGCCAGAATTTGTTTTTTCGTTCTTTCTTTTTCTTCCCTTCTTCTCTTTTCTTTTCTTTCTTCTGTTTTTTTTTTTAAAACAAGGGAGATTCGGGGAGGAGGAGTACTCCTCCTTCTCCTGTTTCAGATCTGAAACGGGAGGGGGATGAGGAGTTCCTCCTCCCCGATTCGTCGATGATTCAACGTCGAAATCGATCTGAAATGGAAGGGGGAGGAGGAACTCCTCCCTCCCTGATTCAAATCTGATTCGACGCCGGAATAGGGGAGGAGGAGCTCCTCCCCGAAACTCTCTGTTTTTTTAAAAAAAAACTGAAGAAAGAAAAGAAAGAAGAAGAAAGGAAGAAAGGAAGAAGAAGAAAGAAGGAAAAAAAAAAAATCCGGCGGCCGGCAGCAGCCAGCTACCAGAGCTGAAGAAGAAGGAGATAAGGAGGGAAGAAGATGGAGAAGAAAGAAAGAGAGAGAAAGAATTTTAAAAAAATAATTAAATAATAAGATTTTTATTATTTTAATATATTTTTATTCAAAACTTTAAAACTTCATTTTTAATTAAAATAATAGTGCCACGTCAGCTGCCATTAGGATTTAACGACAAAATGGATGGCATGGACCAAATTGCTTTTTATCTAAAACCTCAGGAGTATTTTTGTTGAGTTTGAAAACTCAAGGACCAAAGTGTAACTTAAACCAAACCTCAGGGACCAAAAGTGTGTTTTTCCTTTTTTTTAATAGAAAAGGAAAAGGGAGAGGGGGGAGGAACTTCCTCTCCCTCTCTTCCCCTCTCGTTTGTGTGCCGCGAGCTCCCCCTTCCTCTAGTTTTTTTCTCTCTTTTTTCTGCTTTCTTTCTCTCTCCCTCACCATCTCCTTCGGATCCCTCTCACGAGCTCCCCCTCCCCACAGTTGTTTTTTTTAAAAGTAAACAACAAGGGGGTTTCCCCCTTCGAACCTAGCTGGAACAAAGGGGAACAAGATCTAGAAATCTCACCTTTAGCGACGAAAAAATTTCGTCGCCAAAGGTAAAATTTTGACGCAAAGAATGTTCAGCGACGAAAAAAACGTCGGCTAAAGACTGGTCGTAAACTAACTTCAGCGTCAAATTAGACAAATACGTCGCAACTTGCGACGAAAATTTCAAATTAGTTGCAAGACCCTGTCGCATCATTCACACAACCGAACCACAAAAACGTCGCAAAACTTATGACTAATTCTAAAAAATCGTCGCAACGTGATAACTCTCCAAAAGGGAGTTATTTAGGCCTCATTTCTATAGTAATTTGTGTGTCTTTTTTGCCAAATAGGTTTATTATTAGATGAAAATTATATGTTTTAACCTATTTAGAAGAATGGATGCTTTGGAAGTTATTTTGTAGAAAAAGTAATGCTGAGCGACTTTAGGGAGCAAATTCCATGATCCAACAAAGCTAGTAGCAAAACTGCCACGTGAGCCGCACGTGATTCATTAATGAGGTGGCGTTTTCTGAATCAATCTCGGATCTAGGAAGCTTGGAGAGCCCTCCACGTGTAAAGTTTGACCTAACTAGGATTGACTCCACTCTATAAAAGGAGGTAGCCGTCCCAAGTCAATTCATTCCAGGTTGGAGACTCACTTTCCATCTTTGGAAGCCGTATAAAGAGAGAAACGATTGGAGACCTCAAGAAGACCATTAGCTACAGATTTCTTCAAGGGAATTAACCTTTTCTTGTAAAAAGTCTTGTAGTTATGGATGCACATACTCAGATTGTAGCATGTGTTACTTTGTACTCCATGAACTAAATTTACTTAAGTGTTGGTTAGGATCTATGTAATTGTCGTGCTTCATACTCTATGGAATTGATATTGATTTGAGCATCTTGATTATCTGCCTGTACTTATTAGTATTTTGTGCCCGCCTGGCCAACCGGTATGAATACCACTTCTTAGTTTCAGGGATGATTTGAGAGGTGTGTGGCATTTAATCACACTAGACCATTATGTGTTGGTGGACGCCAGTGACTGAGTTAGGGATAACCAGCCGCCTAGTGCTTGATCGGTAGAACGTCATTAGAGTTGAAACACATTCCAAAAAATCCAGAGTTCCGAGAGGATCCTGCTGATAAGACTGCAAGAGATTGTCTAATCAATATAATTGCTAGAGCATCTTTTTAAACAATTACATAAATATTAACCAACACTTGTTTCCAAACTGTTTACTTTATCCGTTTACATTCGACTCTATTATTTCTTTTGCTTCAGCATTATTTTAAAATCAATCATTTTAACAACCTTGAAACCATTAAAAAGTTACACAAGATAGGTAGAGTGAAAGTCATTCAAAACCTCGTGGAGACGATAAATTACTTATCACTTGCTGCAGATTGTGTATACTTGCACAGTATTCTAGAGCTTATTTTTATCTTATTTTTAACCCACTCTAGAAGACAACACAAGGCTTGCGACTAAATAAAAAAATCGTCGCAATCTCCCCATCAGAAATTTGTCATTTATTGCATCGTTGTTTTTTTATTGTTTCGTCGTAGGTTTCGATTCTTTTGCAACAAAACCTCTATATTCATCGCATATATTTAGGGCATTAAAAACTATATTATTCAAATTACACATCTAAAAGATTAATTTCGTATTACAATGTCCTGATAAACATTTTATACAAATAATCAGATAGTCTTACAAAACAAAATATTCAACATTAAGAAATGGTCATCACTACATCCAAAAGTTGTTTCATATATGAACATTTTACTAAGTCTTGATAAGTTTAAGAGTTACAAAAGAATAAAGACCAAGGAAGTTTATCTACTATCTCCACCCATGCTAGAGTTAATTTCTACTCTTGGATTTAATTTAAAATGCAATTCTCAATTGCCTTTCAAATTATCAATTAATTGAACTATTTCAACTAATCATATGACATTAATCAAATTAATTCATATCACCTAATTCAATCCACTAATCTTGAATTTCCATAAATTCAAGATTGAAATCTCTATTTTAATTAAAAAACAATTCATAATCATTTTTAAATTAAAACAATAGTTAATTAAACAATTTAATCAATTATGTAATATTAGTTTAATATCATATATCAAATTAATATTATGCACCTAATATGAATCCCTATTCATATATTTTGTATATAAATCATATTTAAATACTTTACTCTCTCAATTAATAGTTTAATCCAAAATTAAACTATTGTGTTGATAATATCATATATAATATCAACACTAATTCCCTAAACCGAATTTGAATGAATCAAATTTTCCTATCACTTTGTTCTAAGGTATAATCCGTATGAGCTAGTAGGGGGACCTAATGGACCTACAGATCATGGGCTCCAACGATTCGAGGTTAACTGGCTAATCTCATTAACCTAACCAACATTCGTTAACTACCGAGACACTCCACTATAGCCTTGTAGTTGCACTCCCCTCACTGTAGATATATTTCTGTCCACTTGATATAACCATGATTAGTAAGTCGATCCTTCACAGGTTGTTCGTAACTATAGCTGGGTTAAATGTTCGTTTTACCGCTATAGTATTTCTTGTTCCTTAAGTCCCACTGATCCTCTAATGAACAATTGGTTTATGGTCCAACCAACAAACCGAGTCCCTCTCAGGCCAATGAGAGGGCGAGATCCCTTTGTTCAAGCCCCGAATAAAGCACTTAAGGGAACAACCTCTCTACTATCCCTAATTCGGGTAGGAGCGAATTCCTTCTTGCAAGACTATGTCCCCAGCTTTCTACCCATTCCTATCCCTGAAATGGGAGGCTTATTGAGTCGGCGATGCTGAGCCACTCTCACCCATGCAGATCTAAGGATAAGTCCGAATAAACAGGAGTTCATAGTTAGCTCAAGATTAAGATCGAGTTACCTAGGCATCACATGAAATAGTCAGTCTTGTCAGTAAACGACGTTATAAAGCAAGAGTGACTTATTTCTCGGTCCTGGTCTTATGCAAACTCATTGCACAGGTGTCGGGTTTCAAGAGTGGGTAAAAATATAGTAAAAATAGACTCTAGAACACTGTGCAAGCATACACAATCCGCAGCAAGTAATAAGTATTTATCGAATCCACGGGGCTGAACAGCTCTCACTTTATCTATTTTGTTTAACTCTTTAATGGTTTCAAGAGTAGTTAAAATGATTGATTTTGAGATAATGTTGAAGCAAAAGAAATGATAAAACAAAAAGTAAACAAATAGAGCAGAAAAATTAGAACACAGACGTTGGTCAAGATTTAGTAATTGTTAAAAAGATGCTCTAACAATATTATTGATTAGGCAAAACTCTTGTAGTCTTATTAGCAGGATCCTCCCGGAACTCTGGACTTTTTTGGAATGTGTTTCAACTCCAATGACGTGCTACCGATCAAGCACTTGGCAACTAGCTATCCCTAACTCAATCACTGGCGTTCACCAATACACAATGATCTAGTGTTATTAAATGCCACACACTTCTCAAATCATCCTTGAAACTAAGAAGTGATATTCATATCGGTTGGCAATGCGGGCACAAAATATAAATATGCACAACAAATAATCAAGATGCTCAAATCAACATATATTGCATAGAGAATAAGACACGACAATTACATGACTCCTAACCAACACCTAAGCAAATTTAATTCATAAAGCTCATGATAACACACGCTACAATCTGAGTATGTGCATCCATAATTACAAGAAATTACAAGAAAAGATTAATTCCCTTGGTCAAATCCGTAATTGATTTTCTTCTTAAAGTCTCCAACCTCTCTGACAGCCGCTTCAATACCAACCTCCCTGATAGTCGTGTTCAATTGATCGTTAGATGGTGCTACCACCATCTCATTGAATCCCGCATGCGGAAAGTCTTGGAGGTTGAAGAGAGAATTGATTGCTCCTGGGCTCGAATCAACGGCCACCCCTCGGACTATCATTTGGAATCCTTCTTGATCATCTACGTTCACGAAAAATTCTCGAACAACATTTGAATTTACCAGCTCCAGCTTTGCACATAATTGACTCCATCTGTGATTTGCTATTCCAGCTCTCAAGAAATGCGACAGATCATCACCAAATCCCCTCTCAAGTAGAAAATCTCTTTTCAGCATCTCTATATACTTTGCTCGGGCAAGATTGTTGATGAAGCGATTATATGGCAGTCTTGGTTCCTCAGGATCAACCTCCTCTGTCTCTCCCAGAGCTTCAGCAACTCCTTTGCCTTTGTCTTCTCTTTGCTTTGCCAAAATCTCTTCCTCGGTCTTTTTCTCAATTGTCCTCGGACCCCTTTTTCTCTTGCTCTTCTTTTTCTGTATTTTATTTTTCAGAATCAGACGACGACTGTGAAGGAGTATCTATTCGGATTACCTTGATGCGGTCGGCTTTCTGCTTACGACGGCGACACAGAACTTCCGGCATAATGACTTCAACCTGGGCTTCTTGCTCTTGAACCTCCTGTCCATTTCCTTCTTCTTGTGTATCCTCCTCTTGCTTCTCTTGAACTTCTTGCAGATTCTCAATAATCGGCTCATCTCACTCAGGATTTTTTTCCTCAGGTTCCTTTGGATTTTCTTCCTCAACCACAACATCAACAACATCTTCTACTACTTTTCGCACAACTTCTTCGACTTCAGCCCTCTGTTGTCGTCTTCTTCGCTTATCCTCTCTTTCTTCTGGAGTTTTTCTTTTCTTCGCCTTTGTCTTTGGTGCCTCAAGGGTAACTGACACCTCTTCTTCGTCATTGTCTCTTTCCCTTCTTCCCCTTGTCTTATCCATCTCAAGCTTACAACATATTTTTACTCACAGAAACAAAAGGAAAACGAAAGAAAAACTGAAGTAGAGAATAAAAGTGGGCGAAGATGAAGTGAAGGAAAACGTACCATGGATTTGATTAAATAGGGCTCCAGCACTAATGATCCTAACCGAAAAGATCTGCTCCAATTAAATAATATTACCGTTTATTTTGCATGTAATCGTGGTAAAATTAATTAATTAAAACTGTAAAATCTGATTTCAATGATGCGCTGGTTGCCGTTTGATTTCCCTACGTGTCACGTGGAAACATCAGATCTCTCATGCAAGTTACCTGCTGGTGCGTGGCTAGCTGAATGAATGGAATGTGAGATAAGATGGTTAATAGTAAGAAAGAAATATCCAGCCAACACTTAAGTGAAAGTATACACTGCCGCACGTAGTAATAAAAAAAACCTTAGAAAGTATTCCAAGGGTATCGATCCCACGAGGACTAAGATGGAAATTCAGATTTGATGAAGAAAATGCTTGAATGATCGCTTTTGAAAAAAGTAACCAAAGAAAATAATAAGTTGATTGATTGGATTTTTGAAAAGATAAATAAAACTAGCAATAAAACAATAAAGAATAAGAATGAAATAAAACGACGTATTCAACGTGGATTTATCCCTAAGGTAACAACCATACTTATGCAATATCTAACATAAGAGTGTTTAATGCATTGGGCCAGATTTAACTTCCTTTAGGCCATTGTTTCCAAAAACCGTAAGAAGGCTAAGCGAGTACCGTTATGCCCATTTCTGGGACTTGACTCCAACATAGATAATTCCCGAATGCAACCTATAACCCTATAGTCGATATAGGGTGCCTTAGGCAGCTTGCCCTATACCGCCGAACAATCTCTTTCGAGCTTTTTCTCCTATATCACCTTTATGAGAACCGATATCATTTGTCCCTTTCGAGATCAAATTCACATAGCATGCAAAGTCTAAGTGATCAAATTAAACTTAGCAAGATCAGAATGATATTCAATAAAGAATGACATGCATTAAACCCTACTTAAGCAAATAAAACACTTTCAAGCCATTAAACCCTAAGGGAATTCACCACATTGAACCCCTCAACGGGATTTAGCTACTCATGATGGGATAAAAAGCAAACGAATACATTTCCATTGAAATAATGATGAAAAGAATACAAGATAATGAAAAGATTCAAGAGCGGGAATTAAAAGAGATAGCTAAATATTATGGGTTTTTTTTTTACACAATCCTTCTACAGTTCGCTAAGATACTCCACTCTCTCACTTTTACAAGATGGGAATTTGTGAAACTCTCTACAAACCACAAGGTTTGATTTCTAACTCTCTCTCGGGTTAGAATTTGGTCATCTAAGAAGGACCTCAGGCATCCCTACTCATTGGCGTCGAGCCAGGGCACTATCACCGCCCTTTTCTTCCAAGTGAGTTTTGCTTGAATTTGACATCGAATCCCGAGCTTATATAGTTTAGAAATTGGTTGAGGAGCTGCGAAATAGGTTCTGGAAGGTTGCCCAGTCAGTTTTGGGGTCAAAACAACCGGTTAGGTGCGAAGGAGACTCGTCAACAATGACCCGCATGCGACTCGGAACGACCCCTGTTTTTTCCAGAAATGCGGCAACATTTCCATTTTGCGTTCCCAGAAATGTGGTCGCATTTCTGGGGAATTCCAGCTTCAACTCTGTTTTTCTGCACAACAGCAAACTAAGTCAAATTTGCTTCAAATCAAGTCTTTTTAAGCATAATTAAGCATAATTCAACAAAAGTGATTCTCACCACCCTAACTTATCAAATTAACATATTTTGAGCTCGGAAATAGTAATATTGACCTACACACTCAATATTTGACCAAGAAATGAGCTGAGAATAAGGGTAAAATAGGTATATTTTTTACCCTTATCACCTGCCCACAGAAAATTCAAATCCAAACGGTAAAATATTTAATTCTTAACCAAATCCCGTAATATTCTGATGATATGGTTGCTCTAATCAAAAGATTGCAAAAACAAATTGAGCAACAAAATCTCCTTCTAGAAGAATCTTTTCACACGGGAAAATTCAAAATCAGTTCAAACCGCCAGAATCAAATCTAATTTTATATTATCTTTAGCCGAATAAATCAGGAAAAATATTATTAAAACCTAAACTAAACAAGAATATAAATAACTGAAAATATAAACTAAGATAAAATCTAAACTAAACTAATCAGATTTAAATAAATACAACTAAATTGGCGAACATAAAAATACACCAAAAATAAAATCTATGGAATTTAAAAATAACAATGAATTAAAATAAATCAGATAAGATTTAAACAAACCAAATCTAATTCAAAATAACTCGAATTAAAATCAAACCAAATCAGCTAAAAATAAAATCGCAACAAATCTTAGGAGCTAAAAAATATTGCTATGTGAAATGCTCCCGCAAAATTCTCGCTCGCTTATTCATCAACCACCTTTAGGGATGGATATTTCGCCTGGAACTCCTCACCCCAATAATATTTCACTCGCTGTCCATTAACTTTGAACACTCTCCCATCTGTTTCATCTCTCAAAGTAATTGCTCCATGAGGAAAAACTTCAATTTTCTAGGCCACAACGAATGGCCCTGGTCATTTAGATTTCAATTTTCCAGGAAACAATTTTAATCTAGAGTTATAAAGAAAAAACTCTCTGACCTTTGACAAACTCTTTAGGTTTTATTTTCTTATCATGCCACTGCTTAGTCTTTTCTTTATACATTTTCGCATTTTCATAAGACAAATGGTGAAATTTCTCTAATTCATTAAGCTGCAGCATTCTGATTGCACATGCACGACTCATATCAAAATTCAATTTTTTCAAAGTCCAAAACGTTTTATGCTCAAGCTCTATTGGTAGATGGCAAGCTTTCCCATATACTAACCTATAGGGAGACATACCTAGAGGAGTATTATAGGCTGTCCTACAAGCCCAAAGAGCCTCATCTAACTGAAAAGACCAATCTTTCCTAGATGGATGGACTACTTTTTCTAAAATTGATTTAATTTCCCTATTACTAATTTCATCTTGACCATTTGCTTGTGGGTGATAAGGGGTAGCTATCCTATGCTTAATTCCATATTTAGCTAAAAGCTTGGTTAAAACATTATTAACAAAATGTGTACCCTCATCACTCACTAGAGCTGTAGGTGTCCCAAACCGCGCAAAAATGTGCGATTGGAGAAACCTTGATATTGTCTTAGAATCATTCTGATGGCATGCAATGGCCTCCACCCACTTGGACACGTAATCAACTGCCAATAAGATAAAAACATTACCATTAGAAGGGGGAAATGACCCCATACATCAAATAATTCTAATTCTAAAATGTAAGTAAGAGACATTTAATCTCTAGGTCCTAAATTCCCTCTTCTTTGGCAAGCATCACACTACTTGTAGAACCAATGGGCATCCTTAAATAAGGAAGGCCAGAAGAATCCACATTGAAAAATCCTCATAGCTATCCTCTGACCCCTGAAATGGCCTCCATACAGCAAAGAGTGACATTACTCCAGGATTTCTTTTGCTTCATCACCTGAAATACACCTACGAATAATACCATCAGAGCATTGCTTATACATAAAGGGCTTATCCCAATAGAAAAATTTCGCATCATGCTTAAACCTTTTCATCTGCCTCCAATCCATGTCAATAGGAGTGGCTCCCTTTACCAAAAAGTTGGCAATATCAGCATACCAAGGGACATCCTTGACCACCTTTACCTCAACAGCAAAGAGCTATTCATCTGGAAATGAGTCTGAAATGGCAGATTGCTTCAGCAAAGATGATGTTGGATCAAGACGAGACAAATGATCTGCAATTACATTCTCTGATCCCTTTTTGTTCTTTATCTCCAAGTCGAATTCCTTCAATAACAACACCCAACGAATCAATCTAGGCTTTGCATCTTTCTTAGACATTAAGTACCTTATTGCTGAATGATCTGTGAAAACCATGACTTTGGATCTGACCAAATATGGGCGGAACTTCTCAAAAGCAAACACAATCGCTAACAACTCATTTTCAGTAGTTGTGTAGTTGATTTGTGCCTCATTCAAAACCTTACTTCCATAATAAATAGGATGGATAAATTTGCCCTGCTTTTGCCCCAGGATGGCACGTACTGCAACATCACTCGCATCACACATTATCTCAAATGGTAAACTCCAGTTAGGTGCACAAAGAATGGGGGCTGAGACTAAAGGAGACTTTAAAGTTTCAAAAGCCTTCCTACAATCTGCATTAAAGTAAAAAACATGATCAGTGCACAATAAGTTACAAAGAGGTTTACTAATTTTGAAAAAAATCCTTTATGAACCTTCTATAAAATCCAGCAGGACCTAAAAACTTCGAATCTCTTTCACTGAACTCGGTGGTTCTAATCTCTCAATAACCTCTATTTTTGCTCGATCAACTTCTAGACCTTTCTTTGAAATCTTATGACCTAACACAATGCCCTCCTTCACCATGAAGTGGCATTTCTCCCAATTAAGAACTAGATGGGTATCCTCACATATTTTTAACACCTTACTTAAATTATCCAAACAACTTTGAAAAACCCCTCCAAAAACTAAAAAATCATCCATAAATACCTCAACAGTGGGCTCAATCATATCAGAAAAATTGCTAACATACACCTTTGGAATGTTGCTGGAGCATTGCAAAGGCCAAAAGACATTCACCTAAAAGCAAACGTCCCATAAGGACAGGTGAAAGTGGTTTTTTCCTGATCCTCAGGAGCAATGGTAATCTGGTTATACCCAGAATAACCATCTAAGAAAAAGTAGTAGGCCTGACTGATAAGTCTAATTTATTATACACTTAGAATCTCCCAATTTTCTTATCTTAGTTGAATTCCTTGCGGAAAATGCTTTAAAATGAGTATATTATGTCTATAGGTCCTCACTGGAGCTTTGGAAGCAATTTGGGGCTTAAACGAGCGAAACCGGTGCGTAAAATGACAATTCTGCCCCTGAAGCCTCATCAGCGTCGAGACGCTCGTCATACAGAGTCGAGATGCTTGCTCAAAAGCGTCGCGACGCTAGGGCAATCCGAGAAATATTTTCCAAAATTGAAGGCACAGCGTCGCGAGGCTAGGCAATTTTCAGAATTGAAATTTTCCAAATTTGGCTGGAATTTTTTCCATGTTTGAAGACCCAATTCAGCACCATTCTACCACGAATTGAAGGCCAAGAATCCCTATAAATAGAGGCCTTTGGTGTAGGTTTAGAATCATCCCTCAATACACAATTCACTACAACATTGTAGTCCATCTCTCTCCCCCTTTCCACCATTCTTCTTAGTTTTTCTTGCTTTTCTTTATGTATCAAGCTTGTTCTTGCTTCATAAGAGGCTAGATTCTTCATTCATGTAACCGGGAAGTCAAGAGTAAGTTCATATTCTATTAATGAAATTTCTTGTTTGAATTATCAAAGCATGTTTATGTGATTTTAGTTCTTTTTCTATAAATTTAGTTTGTGGTAGGAAAGATTGACAACCTTGATCGCGCCCTCTCTAAATTTACTTGCTAATTCTTAGTAGCATATAAGTTAACGTTATGTCCATACGCATGCGTCCCTAGAACTAAATGATTTAATCAATTGTAATTGTGGTTTGTTGCCCGTTGCATGTGAATTAATTCGGCTAGATCCCAATGCGGTTTAGATTAGTTAATTGGATAATTAATTAGTTTAAATTAGAATCAAACTTAGCGTTTGCATGTTTGTGATAGTGGATCATGATTCTCGGTTTGTTACCGGAATACGTCGGGCTTAAATTTGTTTTGACTTATTAGTGAAATTGATGATTTAATTGAATTGAACTTACCATGACTATCCTGGTTGCATGACTTTTGAGGTATTGTTATTTCTCCTGAATTTGATTTTCTTACTTTCCTCTTACAACATTTTCCATAATTAGTTTTCTTTCCTTGTTTACTTTCTTTTCCAAATATAAAAACCCCCCATTAGTCCGATCATCACAATAAATCTAAGATAAACAAGTTATAATCGTGCTCCCTGTGTTCGACCCCAACCACTACTACTACAAGTTAGCTTTAGAGGTTGTGGATTATAAATTTATTTGATAAGAGACCTCGACAATCTCTTCTGTCACCTAACCAGCCAATCTATCCAACATTTGGTCAATAAATGGTAGAGAGAAATGGTCCTTACGGGTAGCTTTATTAAGCCTCCTGTAATCCATGCAAACCCTCCAGCCAGTTACTGTCCTGGTTGGGATCAACTCATTATCCTTATTGGTCACCACTGTGACACCTCCTTTCTTAGGAACACATTGGACAAGGCTTACCCAATTGCTATCTGTAATTGGATAGATAATCCCAGCATCCAACCATTTGATCACTTTCTTTTTAACAACCTCTTTCATTGCAGGGTTAAGCCTTCTCTGTTGCTCAATACTCCTAAAGGATCCCTCCTCTAAAGTGATTTTATGCATACAGAAAGACGAACTAATCCCCTGAATGTCAGCCAATGTCCAACCTATTGCTTTACGATATTGTTGTAGCAACTTTATTAAGGTCTCTTCATCCTTCGACATTAAATTTGATGCAACAATTGTTGGGTTTTATGCCCTAAAACTCGTAGATAGTGAATGTAAACAAATTTTATACTTGTATTTAATAAAGTGTTATTTAGTTTCTGCAATAAAATGTTATTGTTAAATATTGCACTTTTTGACCCAAATCCAATAAACTAAGATCCAAGGTTGTTTGTATGTAACTTGAACTAGTATGTGGGGACATACGAGGATCGATGTTCAAGTAATAACCTAAAAGGTCTATAGACCTTATCCTGGTGACACTATGGATACGACCCGCTTTGTATTGTGATACAAACGCAATGATCCAACACGTTCATGTGTTTGACATGCGAGTGGGGGTATCCTATTTGCATAAGACCGGACCGTGAAATAATTAACTACTAACTGTAACACCGTTAGTTGGCTTGGTTTCTATTTCACTAGGATGACCTAGACAACTCAGTCTCAATCCTGAGTGGATTATGGACTCCTGTTCACGAGGGGTTGTCCTTTGATTTGTATGGGTGAGAGTGGCCAGTACGCCGACTCAATAAGCCTACCATTTTGGGGACAATACCGAGTGAGGAGTTGGGAACATAACCACACAAGATGGAATTCACTCCTTCCCGACTTTAGGGTAAGTAGAGGTGTGTTCCGTTAAGTGGTGTCTCCGGGACTTGAACAATGGGCCCAACCCTCTTGGAACGAGAGGGACTTAAGAACGAAGATGTAGAGCAGGGGTAAATCGGTAATTTGACCCAGTTGGGATACGAACATACGTGAAAGACTGACTTGTAGTATTGGTCGATATCCGTGGACACAGAAATATTCTGCAGTGAGAAGAGTTCAGCTGTGGGTCTTTAATGGAGTGACCAAGAGTTAACGAATGGAGACTAACTTGGTTAATGAGTTTAAGACGATTAGTCTCGTATCGTTGGAGCTTTTGATCTGTAGGTCCATTAGGTCCCTGATAGCGAGCATAGCTAGCTAGTTTTCCCTAATCAATTTAGCTAGCCTTTTATGATTTATTGGCCATTATGTTGCACTTAATTGTTTATTTTGTAGGAAAGTGTTGATTAGAGCTTAAGCGTGGAATTTAAGTCAATCGGGTGTTCGAAATGCGAAAAGATGCAAAAGAACCGAAGAGAATCAAAGAAGAACAAAGTCAACTCATGGTCAACCGTAGGCTAGTGTTGAGACGCTAGCTCTTGAGCGTCTCGACGCTAGCATTCCATATCTGATCAGGCGCTAAAAGGTCACAGCGTCGAGACGCTGCGACCTTAGTGTCTCGACGTTGTGTAATTTTCATTCCAGAAACGCGCATTTTGAAGACAGCGTCGAGACGCTATGACGAAAAAAAACAGAATATAAGCTTTCTGCGGCTAGGTTTTTGGGGATTCTTTTTTGGGAACGTTTTGGAGCCGTAAAACAGGGCAGAACAGAGGCTTTTGAGGCTGAAACAAAGGTAGCAAGGTGGAAATCCATCCATTGTTCGTGGGGATCGTGACGGGGACGTTCGGTCTCGACCTACATAGAGTTCTATTCTCCTTTCCCTCTCTTTAGTTTGTTTTTATGGCGGTTTTAGATCATAGTCATATTGTAACGCAGTGTATGATCGGCTAGATTTTTTACTCTTAGGGATTGATGTAGCCGTTGGGCAATTTATGGATTAATTTGATGATTTGATGTTAATGAATCTTTTATGCATAATTGTATCCTTAGTGGTTTCAATTTACCGGCCATGAATTGAATGTTGTTTATGCTTAAATCTAACTCGGGAGAGAGGATTTAGCTTAGAAATCGTTATGCATAACTAGAATTTAGCTAGAGATCGGGAGATAATAGTTAATTCTAGAAATCGTAAAAAAGGGTATCCTTAATGCCTTACATGTTTAGTGAATTTAGATAGGGATATCGGGTTCAATTGCATGTGGGAGAATTATGTATGCTCGGGAGAGGTATGTGTGATATTAGGTTTCCAAGATTTATGAGTCATTGCATGTTAATAATCCATTAATTATTCCATAATCCCAATTGGTGAAATCAAGTCCCTAAGACCATTACTTCCCATTAGATTGTCACTTTTTGCATTATTGTTGTGTTTGATTTTATTTCATTCTCACTTAATTTGATTCCCTAAATAAAATTGGCCAAGAGTATTTTCAGTAATTAAAATTGGCTAGACACCAATCCAGAGGACGACATTCGAATTTCATATTCACTATATTATAACTTGACCCGTACACTTGCGGTTAGCAAATTGCACATCAGTCCCACTGGTAGCTCGTAAAGAGACTTGAAGCAATTAAATATATATTGAAAATGTTCAATTTATCTGGGGAATTGAATAATGTATGTTGATGCATTATAATATAAAGTTTATGAAACTTTATTATATAATTTTTGAATTAATTTTAAAAATTAATTCTTGAGAGAAAATATTTGAAAGAGTTCAAATAAATTGGATTCATATTAATTTTAATTTTAATAAAATCCCAAAGATTAAATATATGATATTTAATTGGGTAAGTAATTAATTATGGAATTAATTAATTTTTTTATTAAAATTAGATATTGTTCAGATAATAGATTTGAACTTATTAATAGACCTTTTCCTATTAGGAAAAGGTCTTGGCCTTTACCTATATATAGGACCCTTGGGGTGGGATGAAAGACATCCCATTTGATACGGCAAAGCGGCTCTGATACCAAAATGATATGACAGCCCAAGCCAAGTGGATCTAAGAACTCTTATGGATATGCAAATCCCTAGATCTCAAATGCTAAAACCCCCAAACCAAGATGATTCATCCCAAGGAAAAAGATAGAACGGATTTACCTTGACGATCAAGATCAAGAGTAGGGAAAACTAGTTTCTAAACTCGAGATTCGAATCACTCCACAAGTAGTTTGATCGACGCTACTTGAATGATCCTAGCATGCAAATCTAAACACAAGATATGCAAAGGTGCTCATGGCCTTTAGGCTCAAAAGACTTAATTCTCATTGATATTCCATCAAAAACTATTCTTTTCTCAAAGCAACAACATAGATGGCTATTTATAGCCTTCAAACATAACCTATGGTCATATGAAAGGTTGTAACATTCATCCCCATCAATACCATAATGACCACTAACTAAAAAGTAACTTAAAACATTAAAAATACAACTTTAAAACTGAAAACTACAATAAAAATGCCTTAAATCCGAGATTCATCTTCCAAAAAGCTAACTCTAAAGTTTGTAAGCATCTTGGGTTATTGTAGCTTGATTAAGACACCTCGGTTCGTATCATCCTCCCCTTCTTCAAGAGGATTCGTCCCCGAATCCAAGGATCCCATTGTAGAGCAAACTTGAAATCTTTTGCATCTCGCAATCTTGCTCTTCTCGAGTTCTTCACGCTTGACCATCGTCCTTGAATGAATGATGAAGCAAAATACCAACGTCGCTTCGTTTGTTCTCCTTTGGCATTAAAGTTCCCTCGTGCTCGACTTTGTCTCAAATTTGAAGCAAGCTTTGAATCTTGCTTTTCAATAAGCATAACAACTTCCTGCAAGAATTCCTTAGAAAATGTAGACACACTTGGTTTAAGTGCACCCGTTAGAAAGCAAGTCCTTTTGGATACAAGTTCTTGTATGTGTCTTTTTGAATACAAGACAATATTCTTCTCACAAACTCTAAGCAATGGACTCTCTTCCTCTTTAATCTCGATATAAGTCTCACACATTTCTTTCTCAAACTCTTTCTCTTTTTCACTTTCCTTAGGTTTTGGCTCAAATGAACAAAGATCAACTGGTATTTGCACACTTTCTTTGTTGGTCACCACGTCATCAATAACAACATCATCATTTGAAACATCATCTTGAGGCAATGGACAATCTTCTTCTTCTTGAATGGATTTTTTGATTTGTGCCTCTCTTGCTTGATCCCGCAATTTCAATTCATGATATAATTCGGTCATGTACTTTATGGATTTATGTAATTCATCCATATTTTCACGAAATGCCTTGCATAATGGATCAACACGGACGTGTTTCTCACAACGTTTTTGTGCTTGACGAAACATGGGTTTGTTTGAATTTCTTATTTGAAACATGCTGGAAATGAATGCAAAGTGACAAGAAAAATGGATCTCACAAGCACTCCCTCACGTGTTTTCACTCAATGACAAATACACTCTCAACAAACTTTCAATCTCACTCACATGAGCCAATGAGCAAAGTTGCATTGAAGTGATAGATAGCACACATAGAACATGATTCAAATAGCTTAAGTTTGGAGCCAAACGAATACCAAAGAAGAAACAAGTATAGACTTATGGAATTTAAATAGGCTTTTACAATAAAGACAAGTTACAACAAATAGAGATCATGGGCATTGAATAGCAAGTGGCTTAGAAATGGAATGTGAAAAGATTGTAACCTCCAAATTTATGGCAAGTGGCTAATTAATTTGACAAATTCAACATGTAACTAAAGCCAATGGATACCAACAGTCAAATCCTCACAAGTGGGAGTTTAAACATCAGCCAACTCAGATCTAACTCACTTTTATGGCAAAGAACAATAAGAAGTACAAAAATTGAACAATCTCGGTCTTCTCGGATTTTCCAGAATCTATTGTAAAAATGACCGATTTTCTATATGAAGCATAACGAATCTCAAGATGTCATAAAAGACAAAGTTGAAGATCAGATTAAGATCTACAAGATTGCAGAAGACCAAAAGACGACAATACAAACAGAAATGATACTTTTTTGCAATTCTATATTTCTGGACAGTGTAAGAACATGAACAGCAAGAATAAAAAAAAGACTATCAAATTGACAGATTTTCTTTATGAAGGAAACCGATTCTCAAGATCTCATAGAAGACAAAGTTGAAGATCAAATTAAGATCTATAAGATTGCAGAAGATAAGAATACAAAACGACGAACGAAAATGACTCTTTTTTTCAGTTTTATATTTTTTGGACAGAATGAAAACAAATGAACAGCAAGAACAAAAAAAACAATTCAGAATGAAGAATAAGAAAACAAATGCAAAAACGGAAACATATATCCGTCTAGAACCTAAAGCTCTGATACCAAAATGATACGGCAAAGCGGCTCTGATACCAAAATGATATGGACAAAACGACTCTGATACCAAAATGATACGACAGCTTGAGCCAAGTGGATCTAAGAACCCTTATGGTTATGCAAATCCCTAGATCTCAAATGCTAAAACCCCCAAACCAAGATGATTCATCCCAAGGAAAAAGATAGAACGAATTTACCTTGACGATCAAGATCAAGAGTAGAGAAAACTAGTTTCTAAACTCAAGATTCGAATCACTCCACAAATAGTTTGATCGACGCTACTTGAATGATCCTAGCATGCAAATCTAAACACAAGATATGCAAAGGTGCTCATGGCCTTTAGGCTCAAAAGACTTAATTCTCATTGATATTCCATAAAAAACTATTCTTTTCTCAAAGCAACAACATAGATGGCTATTTATAGCCTTCAAACATAACCTATGGTCATATGAAAGGTTGTAACATTCATCCCCATCAATACCATAATGACCACTAGCTAAAAAGTAACTTAAAACATTAAAAATACAACTTTAAAACTGAAAACTACAATAAAAAATGCCTTAAATCCGAGATTCATCTTCCAAAAAGCTAACTCTAAAGTTTGTAAGCATCTTGGGTTATTGTAGTTTGATTAAGACACCTCGGTTCGTATCACCATTGTCTCTCCTTCTCTCAAAGATCTCTCCCAAAAGACTCCCACAAGTCTCCTGCTTCAAGAAGTCTTAGAGATATACCGGTGTAGCCTATTGGTGGTGTTCTCACAAGAGGGTTGCTGCGTTTTCAATCTTATTGGCAAGAAAAGGCGAATTGATCAAGGCTTTTTACAAAAGTAAGTTTTCTATGAAATCCTTGATCACTAGGATCAATCTAGTTGATCTTTTAGCATGTTTATAGCCTATGTACAACCCATTAAATATAGATTTATTGCTGTAATATTTTACAAATTGTATTGGTATTTCAATTAGAATCTAAGACTCTGAGTAGGTTCGATAATACTTTCCACTGCGTGGGGCTTTTATCCCTTCAACAATAATGGGCAACGTCTCACCCTCCCCAAGATACACATACTTTAGATGATCTGACAAGGGCTTCAAATCTAAAGTGGGTGCCTCAATCTGGGATGGCTTAATAGGAGGAGCTTTCCTTTCATCCAAATCTAAAGACTAAAAAACATCCTCACACCTAGACACTTTTTTTTCACTTTTTCTTTCTAAAGAACAAACTTCTAAATCCTCTATGCTAACCTCTCCATGATCTTCCAAATGCTTATTTGCCAAATCCTCCATTGTTGTCTCAACAATTGTGTTCTCCAGAATCCTAATGAAAGAACAATATTCCACTTCATCTGGATATTTCATGGCCTTAAAAACATTGAAGTTCACTTCCTCATTATAAACCCTCATTGTTAATTCCCCTTTTTGAACATCTATCAATGCTCTACCAGTAGACAAAAATGGACGACCAAGAATAATTGGGACATCTTTATCTGCCTCATAATCTAAGATAATAAAGTCAACAGAAAATATGAATTTATATACTTTCACTAAGACATCCTCAATTTTACCCTTTGGATAAGTGACTGTGGTAGGCCTAGCTTCACCAATACTTAGCTTTCGATAGACCGAAAGAGGCATAAGGTTAATGCTTGCGCCTAAATCACAAAGTGTTCTACCTAACTCTTTTCCACCTATTGACACATGTTTAATAAATGATCCTGGATCCTTAGCCTTGGTTGGTAGCCCATTCTTAAGAATAACACTACATTCCTCAGTAAGAGACACAATTTCAAACTCACCTAACCTCTTCTTTTTAGTTAAAATATCCTTAAGAAATTTCGCAAAATTAGGCATTTTCTCTATAGCTTCTACTAAAGGGATATTTATATGCAATTGCTTAAAGAATCTCTAAAAGCTTCTTAAATTGACCATCCTGATTCTTAGGCCTTTGTCTTTGTGGAAAAGGTAGAGGTGGTACATAAGGTGGGGGTGGCACATAAGGTGGTTCCACATCTGGAATAGAACCAGATGCTCCAGCACCATTATTGCTGTCCCAACACCTTTACCAGACTCCAACTCTTTTTCAACAACATCATTTTTATCACAATTTTTCTCTACATCATGGGGTTTACTAGGCTCTTTTCTCTCTTCTAGTGGCTTACCACTCCTTAGAGTCACTGCTTGTACCTGCTCCTTACCTTTCCTTCTAGGGTGCTCCATATCTGAAGGATGTTTCCCTTGAGGCCTTGCCTTCAGCTCACTAGCTAGCTGGCCCACTTGCAATTCCAGGGCTCTCATTCAAGCTTGATTACTTTGAACTGCAGCATCTGTACGAGCCATATATTCTTTCATCATTGCCTCAAGAGAACTCTCTAAATTTTGCTGGGGCAATGCCTGCTTATTTTGCTGGGGCAATACCTGTGATTTAGCAAATCCTGGCTGGTTCACCTTTTGTTGTGCTTGCACATTACTTCCTTGTCCTCTCCACGCAAAGTTGGGGTGGTTGCACCAACCTGGATTATAAAAGTTAGAATACGGGTTATTGATAGCGAGCAGAAATGTCGCTATTGTAGTCCCAATTTATTAGGCTTTTAAGGGCTTTAATTGTGTTTTTATTGAAAATATTTAATGTATTTTGTCATTTGGTCTCTAGGAGCAAATTATGGATTTTGGTGAGAAAAATGCCCAAAAAGAAGTCATTTTAGCTCAATTTCCATACTTGGGTCAAGAGGGAAGCCAAGAAGGTCAACAATGAAGAAGAGGCCCAAAAGAATTAAAGGCTGGTCCAAGAAAAGAAGCCCAAACCGTAGCTGAAAGTTTTGGAAATCGCCTAGCGTCGAGACGCTGTCCATTTCTTGGCCGACAAGTCGATGACGTCACTGCGTCGCGACGCCACCCCGTTTCTGAGCCTATATAAGGCGCCGCTTGGTGCCTTGTTTTTGCATCAATCATCATTGTCTTCCATTCTTTCCTTACTTTATTGGCTCCTTTGGGAGCCTCTGTCAAGGCTTTCTAGCCTTTTTTAGAGTTTCTTTAGTGGGAATTTTTTGTGGAATTTTGGGGAGCATTCTAGGAGGCTCAAGGAGTGTTCGGAGGGACTCCAAGCGTCAGTGAAGGGGTTTTTCGACGGTCAATTCCTTCGTTTTTATTATGCCCTTAATTATGCTTTCCATTGTAAATTTTGTGGATATTTTAGCTATGTATAACTAAACCCCAATTTTCCGTCTTGAAATGAAATTATAGTCAAAATGTTGTTATAATTACCTGTCTCTTGCCATTTTCCTAATTATTTGTATGGATGTGCTTAATGCTGTATGCAATCTGGCAAATTGTGTATTGATCTGATTCTTAATGGAGACTCGACGGAGAGAAGTTAGGATAAATCATAATCCATGCAACTAGTTTAATTGACCGTCGTGACAATGAGATTAGTTTATTAAACTTAGATTCCTAAAATGAATCAGAGCGAAATAATTAATAATTTTTAATGGCGCTAAGGACACTTGGGTTGTTAAAATGAATTAATTACAATTAGGGAAGACCGACAGGAGAACCTATGTGATTAACGAAGATTCTAGGATTATAATTAGTTGGGAACGAGATAGGATAATTATAATTAATGTTTAGCTAATAATTGATTTTCAAGACCCCACTTCCCATTAAAAAAAATCTTTCTCAATATTTTATTTTCCTTGATTGATCAAATTGATTTCTTTAATTGCTTTAATTTTTAAATTCTCTTATATTGCATGCTTTGGTCCCTGGATATTATTTATCCCAAGTATTTTTAGTGCTCAAGGAATTTTTGCTTCGCTTAATTTTCGCTTCGCCTCCCTGTGGATTTGATACTCGATATTACCTACCGTTTTATATTACTTGTGACGACCCGTGCACTTGCGGTGTAAAAGTCGGTAATCGTCTGCGAACAAGTTTTTTGTGCCGTTGCTGGGGAGGCTTGATTTTTAAGCAAATCAATTTTTCTTGACATCGAAAAGAAAGAGATAAATAGTAATTTAGGTGTAAATATTTTTCTGTCATTAATTTGTGAATATCATTTTATTTTTGTTTTTGTTTGGTTCTTTTGATTGATTGGGAGTATTATATGCGAAACAACAAGGTGGTTAATTTGCTTCTGCTAGATCTTGAAATTGACAAGACTTTGAGAACCATTCGTAGAGAGAAAAGATTAGCAGAAGCAATGGCCCATCAAGATGAAGCTCCCAAGGCAATCAGAAACTTTTTACAGCCAGTTCTTCCCACCGAGAATATCGGAATTGTTTACGCCCCGATCCAAGCTACCAATTTTGAGTTAAAGATAGGATTGATTTAGATGGCGCACGATAACTCTTTTAAAGGACATCCTTCTGAGGATCCACATTCACATCTGCGATCATTCTTGGAAATATGTGGGACGGTAAAAATGAATGGAGTTCCGGCCGACGCTATAAGATTGAGGTTATTCCCATTTTCTCTGCAAGACAAAGCAAAGGATTGGCTCGTATCAGTCGAGACGGGCAGTATTAGCACATGGGACGAGCTTGCCTAGGCCTTCCTGACGAAATTTTTCCCGCCTGCCAAGACTACCAAGGTCCGGACTGAGATCGAAACGTTTAGATAGCTTGACGAGGAGCAATTGTATGAGGTATGGGAGAGATACAAGGAAATGCTTAGGCGGTGCCCCCAACATGGATATCCAGATTGGCTCCAGGTGCAGTTGTTTTACAATGGATTGAATCCCTCCACCAAGACAGTTCTAAACATATCAACAGGTGGGAGTTTTCTTTCCAAAACAATGACGGAAGCCAAAGATCTATTAGAGGAAATGGTAGCAACCAGTTATCAGTGGCCGACCGAGAGGGAAACAATTTCTAAGAAGGCTGGATTTTATGAATTAGTTGAGTCGAGTTCGTTGAAGGCAAAGATGACATCCTTGACAAATGCCTTGAACAAGCTGACTTCATCTGAGGTGGTCAAGTCCATTTCCACCTTAGCTGAAGGTTATTCAAAGAAGGAAGGTCAAGATGCGGAAGAGGTTCAGTACGTGGGAAACAAACCATTTACTCAAGGAGTACCGAACTTTTACCACCCCAGTCTGTGCAATCATGAGAATTTCTCGTACTCAAACACGAAGAATGTTTTGCAGCCACCGCCAGGTTTTGTATCATCCAGTACGCCTGAAAAGAAGAATAACCTGGAGGAGATGGTGGCTATGTTTATAAAAGAACAAAAAGTGTTGAATGTGAATCTCCAAATGGCATTTAATAACCACGACACAGCTCTGAAAAATATGGAAGTTCAGATAGGTCAGATCGCTTCAACGGTGAATGCCCTTCAGAAGGGAAAATTTCCAAGCGACACTGAACCTAACCCAAGAGAGTAGTGCAAGATGGTGACACTAAGAAGTGGTAGACAGTTGGAGAACAATTCAGAAAAGAAGAAGAAAGAAGAGAAGAGCAATGATGAAGATGAAAGGGCTAAGACACAAAAAGCCTCCTCTGAAAGGTCCCAACATCCTCCTAACTCTGTTGATTTTAATTGTGATGTTTCTAACTCTTTTGCAGGAAAGAAAGAAGATGAGCAGAAGAATGGCAAGCATGAAAAGAAACTGAACGAGGAAGAAGTGATTCCATGCAACCATCATGACAGAGGCTCGCACATTAGCCCGCCTAAGCGGAGGGGCGAATGTCCAACCTTTGACTACAGAGAGTTACCTTTTCCTCAACGCTTTAAAAATGTTAAATTAGATGAGCAATTTCAGAAATTCCTAGAAATGTTTAGAAAATTGTCTGTGAATATTCCCTAGGTAGATGCTTTGTATAACATGCCTAATTATGGGAAATTCATGAAAGAAATGCTTTCTAGGAAGAGAAGTTTGAAAAAAGATGTTTTTAAATTGTCTGAAAGTAGTAGTACCATAGTTTCTGGAAAAATGCCTTCTAAACAGAAAGACCAGGGAGTTTTACTATTCCCTGCATCATAGGAGAAGTATCTTTCAATAGGGCCCTATGTGATTTAGGTGTTAGTATAAATTTGATGCCCTATTCTGTTTACAGAAGATTTGTTTAACAGGAATGAAGGACACCGACATCACTCTCCAGCTAGTTGATAGATCGATTACCCACCCAATGGGAGTTGTGGAGGATGTGCTGGTAAAGGTCAACAAGTTTATCTTCCCTGTAGACTTTGTGGTACTCGACATGCAGGAGGACAGAGAAGTGCCCATTATTCTAGGCAGACCCTTCTTAGCGACTGGTAAGGCTGAGATTAGTGTGCATACAGGTAAGCTTACCTTGAACATTGATGATGAAAAAGTCGTGTTTAGTATTTTTGGCCAAGATGAGTCTGTATGTAGTTTGCATACTTGTTTTTCTATTGGTCTTGAATACTTGACTGGCGATGATGAAGAGGTAGAATATAATCTTGGCCTAGGCTTAGGAGAAGTGCTTATGGATGATGAGGATTTTAATGCTTTATTAGATGACCCTTTGTTTGAGAATGAGCTGAATGATTTAGATTTGCCTAACTTTGAAAATGAATTGGGATTGCCTGCTTTATGAGCATGAAATATCTGTAGTTGATGACTTATCGTCTTTTGAAAATGAATTAGATTTACCTGAAATCGATAATTTTGATGATGATATTGAATTGCCTAATATTGAAAATGAGCATGATTTGCATAAAAATGATTACTTGATAGATAATTTTGAGTTTGATCATGATAATGCTGAATCTATCGAGTCTGATCTTGACATTCCTGAGTGCATGGACCCTGAAAATGTTAATAACTTTGATTCGTGTCCTAATGATGTAGATAACATAGAATCTGACCTAGAGGAACTCGAATCTATGCATAGTAAAGAATCTGACCCAGAAGAGCTTGAATTCTTTAATTCTTCTGATAGTGAGTCATATGACAGCTTAGTTGAATCATTTTTTAATTCTGAGTCTAAGGAATCTTATGAGCATGTAGATATTGAATCTGATGAATGGATTGGCATGATTGATAGGCCATCTTTAGATCCCAGACCGGTTGATATCATAATACTTGATGACTCTATTAACAATTGTTTTGTGAATAGAGATTTAGAAAAGAGATTTGATGCGGCCTCATATTTTCTGAAATGTTATTATAACAATCTCTTTAGTGACGATGGGCCAGGGGAACATTTTTTTTCTCCCTTGTTTGCAGTGTGCAATTCGGTGCGTGATTTTTTACAGGGCCCGAAGGATGATGAAAACTTTTATTTCGAGCCTTTGTATGCGTGCTGAGCCTCGTCTAGCTAAAGACGTTAAAGAAAGCGCTGCTTGGGAGGCAACCCAAGGATTAAAGTTTAGGTAGTTGTTTTTGCGGTAAATAATTTTCTTTGCTCCGTGATCCAATTTTGTTTTGCAGGATCACCTTAGCAAATCCAAAGGAAGAGGATGAAGCGCTCCCAGCTCAGGGAAGTCTCAGTATCCCTCTATTTTCTTTACTGTTTTTAAAACATTGGGGACAATGTTTAGTTTAAGTTTGGGGGGGGGGGGAGCTTTTGCTGTGTTGAGCATATTTGAATTTTGTTGGATGCATGAATAGATAGCCATGATAGCCAAGGATGTGATTTTAGAAGTTATGGGAGAAAATGGTTTATATGTTGTGGAATCTGGGAGCACGGTAGAAATTGTGAAATTTTAAAATTTTTTTATACTTAGTTTTGATGTCTAAAGCATGCAATAGACTTATCTAATGACGTCTTTGAAAATCTAGATTCTTATTATGATTTTTAAAGTTTGTTGTCACCCCGATAGGCTTAGTTTCTAATACTAGGAAGTTCATGTTTGATTGTTCTAACGAACTAGGTAAAAAAAAAATGCTATGTCTGCTGAGAGAAAAGCAAAAGCAACAAAAGAAAATGAGAGACAAGAAAAATCTGTTGAAAAAGAAAATTTTTGCTTGCACAAAAGAAAAAAAAAAACCTAGGGGTAAAAAGAGCTACCTGCGGTGTGATCAGTTAGGCCAACAAAAGAATAAAATTCGGGTTAAGGGTCCCTGCACTGTAGTGTGAAAGTGATAACTTGAAAATATCAAGTTATTAAGCATCTAATATAAGCTTATTGTGAGCCTCAAGAGAGTGAAAATACCAAAGTTTTAACTAATTTATATGCTAGATGCAGTAATATTGATTTATTTGTATTAATGTGCTCATATTGATTATTATCTTTGAAATTCGTATAAAACTGCACTAATTCTAATTTATTGCTGCATCAGGAAATGCTTGGCCAATTATGCGGCAGAGCATGATGCGCTTGGGGCATGACATGCTGTAACAGCTGTAGCATGGAAGCTTGTTGCTGTAACATGGAAAGCTTGTAGCATGGAAAGCTTATTGTTGTAGCATGGAAGCTTGTTGCTATAGCATGGAAAGCTTGTAGCATGGAAAGCCTATAGCATGGAAGCTTGTTGCTGTAGCATGGAAAGCTTGTTGCTGTAGCATGGAGCTATAGTATGGCATAGTTACAGTCTTGACCATATAGGCTGAAAAATTAGCTATTTGTGAAGCAGCGATAGAGACTGTATGGCTTAGAAAGTTCTTGATTGATTTGGAATGTGTTCCAAATGTGAACTTGCCCATCACACTTTATAGTGATATAGTGGTGTTGTGGCAAATTCAAAAGAACATTGCAGCCTAAGACAAGCAGACACATTAAATTGAATGAAATATTGCTGATTCATTTACAAAGACTCTCTCGGCTAAAGTGTTTGAGGGTCATCTAGAAGGTCTAGATCTACGAGATATGTACAAAGGTGTAATCTAGGGCAAGTGGGAGAAATA
This sequence comes from Luffa acutangula, assembly GCA_036850905.1. NCBI lineage: Eukaryota > Viridiplantae > Streptophyta > Magnoliopsida > Cucurbitales > Cucurbitaceae > Luffa > Luffa acutangula. The sequence goes on along the minus strand of CM072092.1, from coordinate 20,367,972 downwards.
CAATGGGTATAGTGATACCATTATGTAATGGGTATAGTGATGCCCTAGTTTATTGTATTTTTACATTTTATATGTTTTATACATGTACTTATACACCAACTGCTGTATAGATTATTGTACATTCCACTAAACTAGAGTTTTAGTTCAAGAGGGAGTTTGTTGGGTTTTATGCCCTAAAACTCGTAGATAGTAAATGTAAACAAATTGTATACTTGTTTAAATAAAGTATTATTGAGTTTCTAAAATAAAGTGTTATTGTTAAATATTGCACAATTTGACCCAAATCCAATAAACTAAGATCCAAGGTTGTTTGTATGTAACTTGAACTAGTATGTGGGGACATACGAGGATCGATGTTCAAGAAACAACCTAAAAGGTCTATACTACAAGGATAAAGTTGGGTACCTTATCCTAGTAACACTATGAGATACGATCCGCTTTGTATTTGATACAGACGTATTGATCCAAACCTATGCAATGAGTTTGCATAAGACCGGACCACGAAATAGTCAACCATTAGTTATAACACTGTTAACTAATTAGGTTATTGTTTCAATAGGATGACCTAGGTAACTCAATCTTAATACTGAGTGTGTCATGAACTCCTTCTCATGAGGGATTGTCCTTTGATTAGCATGGGTCAGAGTGGCCAATACGCCGACTCAATATGCCTTCCTTTTTGGGGACAAGATCGAGTGGGAGGCTGGGGACATGACAACACAAGAAGGAATTCACTCCTTCCCGCTTCTAGATGAAGTAGATGAGTGTTCCCTTAAGTGGTGACTCCGGGACTTGAACAAAGGGATCCCGCCCTCTCACTGGACCGAGAGGGACTTTCTGTTTAATGGTTGGACCATAAACAAGTTGTTCATTAGAGGAACGCTGGTACTTAAGGAGACAGATGTAACACAGGGGTAAACGGTAATTTGACCCAGTTGTGATTACAGACACTCGTGAAGGATTGACTTACCGACATAGGTCTACATCCATGGACACAGAAATGTTCTACAGTTAGAAGAGTTCAGCTGTGGGTCTTTAGTGGAATGACCCACAGTTAATGAATATTGGTTAACCTGATTAATAAGTTTAATCTATTAACCTCATATCATTGGAGCTTCTGATCTGTAGGTCCATTAGGTCCCCCTGCTAGCTCGTAAAGAGTAATTAGGAACAAATATATCTTGAGAGAATTTGAATAGTTCAAATTCATATTGGGAATTAAGTTAATTGTACGAGATGAAAATTAATATAATGTATAGTGATGCATTAAAATATAAAGTCTAATTTTAGATTAAACTATATTATATTGAGAGATTGATATATTTGAAAGAGTTCAAATATATGTCTAATTAAATATATGGTATTTAATTAGAAGATAAATTAATTAATTATGAATTAATTAATTATTCAATTTAGTTTAAATTAAATGAGATTTAATTAAACTATAGTCTCTGAGAGAAATAAATATTTGAAGAAGTTCAAATATTAATATGAATTTGATTCATATTAAATTTATAGGATATAAGAAAATTTGAAGGAGTTCAAATTTTAATATGAATTTGATTCATATTATAGAATTAATTAATTGAAGGTCTCAAATTGAATATATGATATTTAATTGGGTAATTAATTAATTAACTAATAAAAGGTCTGAAATTAAATATATGATATTTAATTGGTGATTAATTAATTAAAGAATTAATTAATTGGAAATTAATAAATTATGAAAATGATTAATCACTTATGGAAGTAATTAATCATTTATGAAAATGATTTAATCACTTATGGAAGTAATTAATCACTTATGAAAATGATTTAATCACTTATGGAAGTGATCAATCATTTATGGAAAAGATTAATCAATTATGGAATTGATTGGTCATGGAATTGGTTGGTCATGGAATTGATTAATTATGGAAAAGATTAAATCAGTTATGAAAATAATTGATTTTAAATGAATATTTTATTCATGACCTTTCTCCTATAAATAGAACACTAAACCTAGGGTTTAGGAACTACAACATAAGGCCACAAGAATGCACTCTTGCATTCTCTCTAGCCTCTCTCTCATATTCTCTCAACCCAAGAACTCTAGGGAGAATTTTCTCTAGAGTTTTTCCGATTCAAGATTAGGTAGTCCCACAAGTACGTTCCTAATCTCAGAGTCATAGCGGGGGAAGATCAATTGGTGGTGTCCCAATTGTTGACGCTTGGTCCAAAATCAAGAAAGGTGTCTGTTGAAGTATTCAGAGTCGTCAATGGAGGTTTGCTTCTCTTTTCTTTATTATAGATTTAGATCTAAATTTTGTATGCTTAGCCTTAAGTTTCTATAGAATTTGTTCTATGATTTTTGTCAATGTTATGGTATTTTTGGATAAACAAAATTAACTACGAATCGATCCCAATTACGCTTCCGCTTTAACGGAATTGAGGAATTCCAAATCCTTACACACTACAAGAAAATACGTTTTCAGTGACAAGTTTTTAGTGGCGCGACCAAAATAAGTCGCAAAAGGTGACTTTTCAGCGACATCGTAAGATAGACGTCGCAGTTAAAAATTTTCAGTGACGCGATAAAATTAGACGTTGCTAATAGTTTTAGTGGCGCGTAAGCTTACGTCACTAAAAGTATTATTTTTAGCAACATATTTACGACGTTGCTAAGTTCTTATAAATTTAGTTTCACTTGTTTTATTCAGTTCTTTGAATAGAGATGGTTGCTTATGTTGCTAAGTTTGTGTTCATTATTTCTCATAAGTGTAGTTGTGTTCATGTTTTTTCCATGTTGAAAGTTCTTGTTGTAAGTTTTGTTTTATAGCTTTTGATGAGTTGTTTATCTTGATTTGAGTTATATCGTCTCTAATTCAATTATTTAATCTCATGCTTACATATTTTATTTCCTTTTTATTTTTCAGCTTGGATGCATGAATGGTTTGACAATGCGCTCCCCCTTTTTGTATGGAAATGTGAAGAATGTAGGTTGATTTTTTTTTTGTTTGTGATCTTTTGTTAGTCATTTTGATGTGATGTGAATCATTTTGTTAAACAAACTTCATCTAAACTTGAGATCATTTTAGAAAATGATCCGTTTGTATTAGATTCTAGACATGTTTCTTGATTATGGTTAATATATGAAGTAGTGCATTTTAACTTTAAATTGGCATATTATATTTTTTATTTGATTAATTGTAGAATTGTTAATTAGTTTGAACATGGTAATATTATTTTATTTACAGGTTTACTAATTGAATTAACTATTTATTTTTTTTAAATCATAAACAATTTTCTGTGACGTGTGTATGCGTCACTGAACACAAGATTTTAGTGACGTGCTTACAATGTCACTAAATATCTTTTTCAGTGACAACGGGTCGGATGTTGCTGAAAGTATACGATTTTAGTGACGTGCTAACAATGTCACTAAACATCTTTTTCAGCGACAACGGGTCGAACGTTGCTGAAAGTGATCTTCAGTGACGTGTCCCCACGTCCCTACCTATCACTTACACCGGCGTGTAGACGTCACTGAAGATGACTTTCAGCAACGTCTACAGTAGTATGTCGCAAATACTTACGACTACGTAAATACAGCGACGGATGCAGAGACAAAGTTACGCACGCCGCTGAAAGTTTTACCGACGCGTTTTTTGTTTCAGCGACATGTTTTATACGCCACTGAAAGTGTTTTTTCTTGTAGTGACAATTGGTATCAGAGCCGATCGTAAATTTAATTTCGTTTATCTAAAATTAGCATTGGTTCAATGGTGGGTATTTTAATTTCATATATGTGATATGTGGTTTAATTTACAAAATTGATTATTTTGGCATATTTGTTGGGATTAGATTTATACTTTTGATTAGATCAATTGTAAATGCCAAAAAGGAAAAGATTTGAAACCAAGATATGTCATGGATTTAAATTATTGTAATTTAAATTGCTTTTAATTCCTTAGGATATGCCAAATATGTCGGTCAATTTTGGTAGTATTAATTTAATTATGCATGTGATGTATGTATTAAATTAATTGAATGTTGCATAAAGTATGTCATTTAGCTTAAAATTCCACCATAGGTTAAGCATATTCATGCATATTTATTATTATAAATGTTATAATGTATGAAATATGTATGAATTTTATTTTCATGAGTATTTAATATAAATTGTTATGATTAAATGGATGAAAATTGAGAAGCATTGAGCATGAAATTACTTTAGTAAAGAATATAAAGAGTTATATTTATGAAAGTAATTTATATGCTTATTTATTTTCATGAGCAATTAATATAAAGTGTTATGTTAATGTATGAAAATGTGAATGCTTATTTTAATTTTCTTGGGTAATTAATTTAAGAGTTAGATTAATTGAAGAAAATTAATTTGCATTGAGCATGAAATTACTTTAGTTTAAAAATAAGATAATTGTAATGGGTGGCAAAATTAGGGTAAATAATGGAAAATTTAGCAATTTTTTAAAATATTTGCAAATATGACAAAATTTTTTAATTAATTTTTCATATCCCCGTTTTGCCCTTGGATTGCGCGCGCATCTTCGTTTTCTTCTCTCCGGTCGGCGTGGATTTCTCTCCTCTCTTTTTTATTTTTGTAGGTTTCTATCAGTGATAGAAATTTTCTATCACTGATAGAAAGTTTTTCTATCACTGATAGAATTAACTTTCTATCACTGATAGAAGTTTTCTATCACTCTTTCTATCAGTGGTAGAAAACTTCTATCAGTGATAGAAAATTAATTCTATCAGTGATAGAAACACTTTCTATTCAGTGATAGAAACACTTTCTATTCAGTGATAGAAATCTTCTATCAGTGATAGAATTAACTTTCTATCACTGATATAATTGCGCACACATCTCTCCTCTCTTTTTGTTTTGGTAGGTTTCTATCTGATAGAAAATTTTTCTATCACTGATAGATTCTATCAGTGATAGGAAAACTTTCTATCTGATAGAAAACTTTTCAACTTTCTATCTGATAGAAAAGTTTTCCATCACTGATAGATTCTATCAGTGATAGAAAAACTTTCTATTAGTTATCACTGATAGAATTAACTTTCTATCAGTGATAGAAGTTTTCTATCACTATCACTGATAGAATCTGATTGAAAACTTCTATCACTGATAGAAAGTTAATTCTATCACAGCGTCAACCACAGTGGCCAAACCCTAAAGATCTCATTGCGCGCTGTCTTTTCGACTCCCCCACAAGCCGAAACTCCGAATCTTCATTAGGGTATGCGCCAATTCATCTCCTTTAGCGATAGAAAGCGACAAATACAAAACAAAAACCAAACAACATTTATAGAAACTTTCTATCACGGATAGATTCTATCAGTGGTAGAAAATTTTTCTATCAGTGATAGAAACTTCTATCACTGATAGAACTTTTTTCTATCACTGATAGAATCTATCAGTAATAGAAAAATTTTCTATCAGTGATAGAAACTTTTTCTATCATTGATAGAATCTATCAGTAATAGAAAAATTTTCTATCAGTGATAGAAATTTTTCTATCAATGATTGACATTTTACTAATTTTACTTTTTAGATGGTGAGATTTTGTCTTTTGCAAATATTTCTGCGGGCTGCTACTTTTGCAATTAGTTTGGTCCATTTTGCTACTTTTGCAACCGGCCCCAACTATAATTGGTTTGCCAAACTAATTAAATTCACTTTCAATGACTTAAAATTGCTTGTCTGATGACCATTTATCATGTTATTCAAAGTTGGAGGTCTAGAATTCAATTCTTATAGATTCTATCACTGATAGAAAAACTTTCTATGAGTGATAGAAAGTTTTCTATGATAGAAAACTTTTAGTGATAGAAAGTCTTTCTATCACTGATAGAAAGTGATAGAAGCTTTCTATCACATATAGAAAAACTTTCTATCAGATAGAAATAGGATATAACGACCAAACACTGATAGATATGAGATAGAAGGATAGAAACTATCTCTATTAGTGATAGAAAGAGATTTTATCTCTATTAGTGATAGAAAGACTTTCTATCACTGATAGAAAGAGATTCTATCTGATAGAAAGACTTTATATCACTGATAGAAAACTTCTATTAGTGATAGAAAGTCTTTCTGTCATAATAGAAAGTGATAGAATATTTTTTCTATAAATGATAGAAGTTTTCTATCAGTGATAAAAAGACTTTTTATTTGTGATAGAAAGTTTTTCTATCACGGATAGATTCTATCAGTGACAGAAAGTCTTTCTATCATTGATTGATGCTTTCTATCACAAGATAGGAAACTGATAGAATTCTATCAATGATAGAAAATATGAGAAACGAAACAACACCAACCAAACACCTACCAAACACCTTATAAAAAAGAACACATTGGTAGAAAGACTTTCAATCAGATAGATTCTATCAGATAGAAAGACTTTTCTATCACTAATAGAGATAGATTCTATCAGATAGAAAGACTTTCTATCACTGATAGATTCTATCAGTGATAGAAAAACTTTCTACCAGATAGAAAGGGCATTTTAGTAAATACACATTTCAGAACTTAAAATTTTGCCATTTTTGCAAATTTTTCTACCGACTGCTAAATCTGTATATATTTTGGGCCGGTTTTCTATATTTGCAACCGGCCCTTAAAAATATAAAAAGTTATATTTATGAAAGTAATTTATATGCTTATTTATTTTCATGAGCTATTAATATAAAGTGTTATGTTAATGTATGAAAATGTGAATGCTTATTTTAATTTTCTTGGGTAATTAGTTTAAGAGGTAGATTAATTAAAGAAAATTAATTTGCATTGAGCATGAAATTATTTTAGTTTAAAAATATAAGAGTTATATTTTATATTAGTAATTTACATGCTTAATTTTCATGAGCTATTAATATAAATGTTATGTTAATGTATGAAATGGTAATGCTTAATTTTAATTTTCTTGTATAATTAATTTAAGAGTTAGGTTAATTAAAAGGAAATTAAATTGCATTGAGCATGACATTACCTTAGATTAATATAATTGTTATGTTTAAGGTATGTCATGTATGCTAATGTATGGTTTTATAAATTAATTAGAATTTGATTGTTAATTTATTCACCATAGTAGCATGTTATAGGGTTAATTCATTAAAATTTATAATAGTTATAATATTGATGAATAGATACCGTTAATCTATAACAAAGAATTGCATGCAAACATATGATCTTAGGATAAATGAATTAATTTAAAAATGTTTAAAGTTAATTAGACCTAAGATCACATTTCTAATAGGATTAGAATTATTCTTACTTAGAATTAAAATTAGTTTTAATTGACTAAGTAGGAAAAACATTGCTATGATTATAAGGGAACTCCACCGGTAAAGTTCTGTCTAAGGCTGGGGGTATTTAAGCTGACGGTTTACGGAACACCTCCTACCTGGGAACTGACCTGGAATACCGGAGTTGAATTAATCATAGCTAAATGTTAGCATGCAATGTCACTAGGTTTGTTAAAAGTGTTTAATGCACCTAGATCTTTAGAGTAAAGACCTTACATTACTGTGGTTATAAGGGAACTCTCTCGGTAAAGTTCTGTCTAAGGCTGGGGGTATTTAAGTTGACGGTTTACGGAACACCTCCTACCTGGGAACTGACTCGAACCTTGAGTTGAATTAACCATAGTAATGTTAACTTGCAATGTTGGGTTTATTAAAAGAAGTTTAATTCACCCAAAACATTTAGGATCAGACTTAGATAGATTGACTTAGCCGAATTTTATCTAAGTTAAACAACCCTAAATTAACCTTAGGACATTTTCAGTGGGAGGAAAATTACAAAACGAGATTTAAATCAAGTTTTGCTCCTACATCCCTATATTCATAACGTGAGGTTCATGCTCGGCTTCGAGTCGCCTTAGGAGCGGTCTCCCTTCGGAAAGTGTTTGCATGGATCAATAACAAGGTGAATGGGAAAAATGTCTAGAGTAAGTGGGAGCGGGACACGTGTCAACGTATCCCTCGGTCTCCGCCCCTAGCTCACACCGTGAGAGTCCTATGATCCGCCTGCAGGTTGTCCTGGCGCAACCATCCCTTCGGAGGGCCTGATCATAGAATTCGGAACATCGTGAACTCCTGAATAGGATAGGAACTCTTAGGCTAATTACCAACAGTTGTCTTTCCCTTCGGTAGCCTGTTGGTGCGTGCCTCTGAGATATGAAAGTGGGAGGGTTACACTTACGGGAATGAGTTAAATGTGTTAACTAATCCTTGACCGAACAACGGTAACTAAACGCTAACAGAATATGAGTTATTCTGGTGTTAGAGTTTGGTTGAGATTGTCTCAATTTAGAGGAGGAATAGCTGACCACCCTTCGGTGGCTGTTGTTCTAAACCTTTGAAGTATCGTTGCAAAAACTAAATCAATAGTTTTATAGGGTTTCTTTGATTGCTTATTTGTTTTTGCAGAATTTGATTGGATTATTTGTGATGGGTTAGTACGATTAATAATACAAGTAATTTGTTACTTCAGCAATTATATAATAATTTTATGGGGATCAAGTGGATCTTCTGGAACCTGCGAGAGACGCAACACGTTATCCATTGGATTTTGATTTCTACGCTACTCTCTCCTTCTTCTCCTGAATGTCCTCTCAATTTCTAGATCAAACTCGAACCTTACCCTAGGCGGATCACTCATGCACCAAACTTACACTTGCAAAAAGAAAGAAACAATCAAAAAGTCCTAGCACCAAACGACTAAAACACATAAACAAAACAGATCAGATAAAAACAAAACTTGTCGGGGTTCTAGAGTGGGTAAAAATATCGTAAAAATAGACTCTAGAACACTGTGCAAGCATACACAATCCGCAACAAGTAAAAAGTATTTATCAAATCCATGGGGCTGAATAATTCTCACTTTATCTATTTTGTATAACTCTTTAATGGTTTCAAGAGTAGTTAAAATGATTGATTTTGATATAATGATGAAACAAAAGAAATGACAGAATAGAAAGTAAACAAATAGAGCAGACAGATAAGAAATAGGCGTTGGTCAGGATTTAGTAATTGTTAAAAAGATGCTCTAAAAATATTATTGATTAGGCAAAACTCTTGCAGTCTTATTAGCAGGATCCTCCTAGAACTCTGGATTTTTTGAAATGTGTTTCAACTCCAATGACGTGCTACCGATCAAGCACTTGGCAACTGGCTATCCCTAACTCAGTCACTGTCGTTCACCTATACACAATGAGCTAGTGTGATTAAATGCCACACACTTCTCAAATCATCCCTAAAACTAAGAAGGGATATTCATACCGACTGGCCAGGCGGGCACAAAATATAAATATGCACAACAAATAATCAAGATGCTCAAATCAACATATATTGCATAGAGAATAAGGCACGACAATTACATGACTCTTAACCAACACCTAAGCAAATTTAGTTCATAAAGCTCATGAAAACACACGCTACAATCTGAGTATGTGCATCCATAACTACAAGAAATTACAAGAAAAGATTAATTCCATTGATCAAATCCGTAATTGATGGTTTTCTTGAAGTCTCCAATCTTTCCTCCTCTATTCAGCTCCCAAAGATGGGAAGTAAGCCACCATGAATGGAATAGGACTTTCTTCTCCAAGAATGGAATGAATTTGACTTGAGACGACTCCTCCTTTTATCGAGTGATAGCAAGCCCTAATTAGGTCAATTTGGACATGTGGCAGGCTTTCCAAGCTTCTTAAATCCGAAAATAGCTCAACAAACTTTGGCTCATTAAAATGGATAACAAGCTGTGACGTGGCAGTTTTGCTCCATGCTTTGCTGGATCACAGATTTTGCTCCCTCAAGTCGCTCCCCAATATATTCTGCATAAAATAACTTCCAAAGCATCCATTCTTCTAAATGGGTTAAAACATATCATATTCATCTAATAGCAACCCTATTTAGCACAAAAGACACACAAAATACTAAAGAACTATGGCCTAAATAACTCCCTTTTGGAGAGTTATCAATAGGACGCCCCCACTCGCATGTCTCTACATGGATGATTTAGGATCACATCGTCTGTACTATCTACAAAGTGGGTCACGTCTCATAGTGTCCACAGGATAAGGTACCCAGCCCTATCCCTATACTATAGACCGTTTTGGCTATTACTCAAGCCTGATCCACTTTTATTTCTCTACATAAAGCTCAAGTGTTCATCCTATAGCCAGAGATCATAGTTTATTGGATTTGGGTTATTTAACGTGCAATTTACTTATTCAGTAACGACTTTACTAAACGAATTTCGACAACGACTTTATCGATCAAGTATATAATTCGTTTAACATTCACTATCTATGAGTTTTAGGGCACCAATCCCAGCAATCTCCGTCTTGAAGTAAAACTCTAGTTTAGTGGGATGTACTATAATCCATAACAGCAGTGGGTGAATAAATACTTGTATTAATAACAGAGTAAAAATACAATAAACTAGGGCATCTAAATACCCAAAATACTAAGGCATCGATATACCGGTTACAATTCTCCCACTTGCCCTAGATTATTTCCTGTACATATCTCGCAGACCTAGACCTTCTAGATGACTCTTGAACACTTTAGCTGTGAGAGCCTTCGTGAATGGATTAACAATGTTGTGCTCTGACGCTATCTTCGTGACAATCACGTCTCCTCGGTGCACAATCTCCCTGATGAGATGATATTTCCTTTTGATGTGCTTGCCTCTCTTATGGCTGCGATGTTCCTTTGAATTTGCAACTGCGCTGCTATTATTACAGTATAGAGTGAAAGGTAGATGCATATTTGGAACGACTTCCTAGTTAGCCAGGAACTTCCTGAGCCATACTGCCTCTTTCGCTGCTTCGCAAGCAGCTACATATTCAGCCTCCATGGTCGAGTCTGCACTGCATCCCTGCTTAATACTACTGATAAGAGTAAAAAATATACCTATTTTACCCTTATATTTATCTCATTTCTTGGTCAAATATTGAGTGTTTAGGTCAATTTTACTATTTTCAAGCTCAAAATATGTTAATTTGATAAGTTAGGGTGTTGAGAGTTACTTTTGTTGAATTATGCTTATTTGTGCTTAAAAAGACTTGATTTGAAGCAAATTTGACTTGGTTTGCTGTTGTGCAGAAAAACAGAGGAGAAGTTGGAAATCCCCAGAAATGCGACCGCATTTCTAGGAAGACAAAATTGAAATGCGACCGAAATTCTGGGAAGGCAAAATTGAAATGCGACCGCATTTCTGGAAAAACAGAGACCGTTCTGAGTCGTGCGCGGGTCATTGTTTACGAGTCTTCTTCGCACCTAACCGGTTGTTTTGACCCCGAAACTGACTGGGCAACCTTCCAGCACCTATTTCACAGCTCCTCAACCAATTTCTACTCTATATAAGCTCGGGATTAGAAGTCAAACTCAAGCAGAACTCACTTGGAAGAAAAGGGTGGTGACAGAACCCTGGCTCGACGCCAATGAGTAGGGATGCCCGATGTCCTTCTTAGATGACCAAATTCTAACCCGAGAGAGAGTTAGACATCAAACCTTGTGGTTCGTAGAGAGTTTCACCCATTCCCATCTTCTAAAAGTGATAGAGTGGAGTGTCTTAGCGAACTCTAGAAGGATTGTGTAAACAGAAAACCCATAATATTTAGCTATCTCCTTTATTTCCAACTCTTTAATCTTTTCATTATTTTGTATTCTTTTCATCATTATTTCAATGAAAATATGTTCATTTTCTTTTTATCTCATCATGGGTAGCTAAATCCTGTTGAGGGGTTCAATGTGGTGGATTCCCTTAGGGTTTAATGGCTTGAAAGTGTTTTATTTGCTTAAGTAGGGTTTAATGCATGTCATTCTTTATTGAATATCATTCTGATCTTGCTGAGTTTAATTTGATCACTTATACTTTGCATGCTATGTGAGTTTGATCTAGAAAGGGACAAACGATATCAATTCTCATAAAGGTTGTTGGGTTTTATGCCCTAAAACTCGTAGATAGTGAATGTAACCGTTGACCGGATATTAATGAAATAATATTGATATATATTTCCATTAATTGTTATTAGTTATTTTATATTTGTCTTTGCCTAATAATAACCCTAATCCAATAAACTAGACATCCAAGGCTGTAATATGAGTCTTGAACTATATGTAGCGACATATGGGATCATTGTTCAAGAAACAGCCTAAAGGGTCTATAGTATAGGGATAAGACTGGGTGCCTTATCCTGGTGACACTATGGATACGGCCCACTTTGTATTTGATACAAACGCTGCGATCCAACGCGTTCATGTAGGAGACATGCGAGTGGGGGTATCCTATGCAATGAGTTTGCATAAGACCGGACCGCGAAATAGTAACCACTAGTTATAACACCGTTAACTAGTTGGTTTTCTATTTCACCAGGACGACCGAGACAACTTAGTCTTAATCCTGAGTTGATTATGGACTCCTGCTCATGAGAGACTGTCCTTTGATTTGCATGGGTGAGAGTGGCCAATACGCCGACTCAATAAGCCTACCACTTTGGGGACAAGATCGAATGGGGAGCTGGGAACATAATCGTACAAGATGGAATTCACTCCTTCCCGACTTTAGGGAAGCAGATGAGTGTTCCCTTAAGTGGTTACTCCGAGTCTTGAACAAAGGGCCCTACCCTCTCAATGGCACGAGAGGGTTTTCTGTTTAATGGTTGGACCATAAACAGATTGTTCATTAGAGGAGAATTGGTACTTAAGGAAATAGAGGTGACCCAGGGGTAAAACGGTAATTTGACCCAGCTGGTGTTACGGACACTCGTGAAGGACTAACTAGTCGATATTGGTCTAAGTTCCGTGGACACAGAAAATATGTCTGCAGTGAGAAGAGTGCAACTGTGAGTCTATAGTGGAATGTACACACAGTTAACGAATATTGATTATTGTGGTTAAAGAGTTTAACCAATTAATCTCACATCGTTGGAGCTTCTGATCTGCAGGTCCATAAGGTCCCACTGGTAGCTCGTAAAGTAATTTGAGGCAACTAAGTAATTAAATGTAAATTGAAAATGTTCAATTTACTAAGGGAAATAAATATAATATATATTGATATATTATTATGAGAGAAATTAATATTTGAAAAGTTCAAATATAAATTTATGGAAGATTGAAAAGAATTAATTAATTTAAGTCCTAAAAGTGTTTGGGCAAAATTAATTAATTCAAGGCCGGAAATTAAATATGTGATATTTAATTTGGTGGTTAATTAATTAAAGAATTCATTAACCATGAATTAATCAATTATGTAAATAATTAATCACTTAAGGAAGTGATTAATCATTTATGGGAATGATCTAATTACTTATGGAAGAAATTAGTCATTTATGGAAAAGATTAATCAATTGGGAATTGATTGATCATGATTGATTAATTAAGGAATAAAGATTGAATCAATTTTGGAAAAGATTGATTTAATTGAATATTTTATGCATGGCCTCTCTTCTATAAATAGAACACTAGACCTAATTGGTCATGACACTTGACACTCTTGAAAGACAAGACCTAGAATTCTCTCTAGCCTCCCTCTTAGAGAAAGACTCCCACAAGTCTTTGGCCTCCTAGACTTAGAGACATACCGGTGTAACCTCTGTGGTTATTGTGTCAATCAAAGAAGAATTTCCAGCGAAGAATACCTTGAAGCGGCTGCTGCGTTTTCGTTCGTGGAGCTTCGTTGGCGAAGAACGGTCAAGTCTACAACGGAGGTTTGTAACGGTTCTTCCTCTTTTCTTTAGAAAAGTTTTAAAAATAAATTTAGATTTATTTTAGCATGTTTAAACCGATTTTACAGCGGCTTTAAAGTTAGTTTAAAGTTTTGTTTGAGTTTTCGTAACGGTTTTTAATGTTAATTAATATACGGCGTAAGGTCCAATCGATGCGCTTCCGCTGCGTGGGGACTTTTATTCCCTTCAAAGGTGATATTGGAGAAAAAGCTCGAAAGAGATTGTTCGGCGGTATAGGGAAAGCTGCCTAAGGCACCCTATATAGACTATAGGGTTATAGGTTGCATTCGTGAATTATCTATGTCGGAGTCGAGTCACAGAAATGTGCATAACGGTATTCACTTAGCCTTCTAACGGATTTTGGAAACAAGGGCCAAATGGAAGTTAAATCTGACCCAATGCATTAAATACTCTTAAGTTAGATATGGCATAAGTATGGTTGTTACCTTAGGGATGAATCCATGTTGAACAACTCGTTTGTTTATTATTGTTATTCTTTATTATTTATTTGCTTGTTTTGTTTATCTTTTCAAAAACCCAATCAATCAACTTATTTTCTTTGGTTACCTTTTTCAAAAGCAATCATTTGAGCAGTTTCTTCATCAAATCTGAATTTCCAATTTAGTCCTCGTGGGATCGATACACTTGGAATACTTTTTGAGGTTTTTTATTACTACGTGTGACAGTGTATACTTGCACTTAAGTGTTGGCTGAATATTTCTTGATTATTTCATTTATCGTCTTAACTCACATCCATCCATTCAATTCACACACGCACCAGCTATGCCATACTATTGCTCCTCCATTCAAAGTGAATACTGATCCCGATGTAGATTTCCTCGAATATTTATCGGTTTGAAAGTCAAAATTAGTGTATCCTATAAGGATCAAATCCTTAGTGCCATACACGAGCACATAGTCCCTCGTTCTCTTAAGATACTTGAGGATATTCTTAACGGTTGTCCGGTGATCGAATCCTGGACTGGATTGATATCTACTAACAATCCCTACTACATAACAAATAGCAGGCCTAGTACACAACATGACATACATTAGGCTGCCTACTACAGAGGCATAAGGAATTCGTCTCATGTCCTCAACTTCCTGAGGTGTCTGAGGACACTATTCCTCAGACAAATTAATTTCGTGCCTGAAAGGTAATAGTCCCTTCTTGGAATTTTGCATCTTATATCTAACCAACAAGTTGTCGATATAAGACGCTTGAGACAGGGCTAGCGTTTTGTCCTTTCGGTCCCGAACAATTTGGATCCCTAGAACATATTGTGCCTCACCCAAATCTTTCATTTGGAATTGAGTTGCTAGCCATAGTTTAATGTCAGTAAGATAACCTACATCATTTCCGATGAGTAGGATATCATCAACATACAGTATTAAGAAAGCTACGGAGTTGTTGATGATCCTTTTGTAAACACAAGGCTCATCAGCGTTTTATTAAAAGCCATAAGATTTGATTGCAGTATCAAATCTCATATTCCAGGATCTAGACGCTTGTTTTAATCCATAAATGGATCGTTTAAGCTTGCAAACTTTTTGCTCTTGATCCTGAGCAATGAACCCCTCTAGCTGAGACATGTAGATACTTTCTTCAAGATTGTCGTTCAGAAAGGCAGTCTTGACATCCATTTTCCATATTTCATAATCATAAAATGTGGCAATGGATAAAAGTATCTGGATCGACTTCAACATGGCACAGGGGAGAAGGTTTTCTCATAGTCAATCCCCTCCCGCTGGGTAAAACCCTTTGCCACAAGTCGTGAATTAAAGGTTTGTATCTTTCCAGCAGCATCTCGTTTTCTCTTGTAGATCCATTTACACCCTATGGGACTAACCCCTTCAAGTTGATCTACAAGATCCCATAATGAATTAAAATGCATGGACTCGATTTTCAAGTCCATGCATTTAATCCACTTGTTCTTGTCAACGTCATCCATTGTCTGTTTAAAGATTAATGGATCCTCGATCCCGTCATCAGGTATGACTATTGGAGTTTCAGTAAAACTCAAATAGCGATTAGGCTGTCTAACAACCCTCCCACTACGTCAAGGTTCTCTTATTTCTTGAGAAGGACATGATTGACTCGAGGTGCCAGTTTCATCAACAACTCTTGTTAATGTTTCTGTAGCTTCGTTAGGATGTTCACTTAAAACGATTTTACTTCGTGGCTTGTGGTCTCTAAGGTGGTTTTCTTCTAGGAATGTAGCATTTGTCGATACAAGTACTTTATTTTCCTTTGGATCAAAGAAGTATCCACCTCTCGTTTCTTTGGGATAGCCTACAAATAGGCAAAATCTAGAACGAGACTCCAATTTCTTTGGGTTTGCCTCTAGCACGTATGTAGGTGTTGGGTTCCTAGAGTGAGTAAAAATATGGTATAAAAATACTCTAGGATTCCTGTGCAAGTATACACAGTCTGCAGCAAGTAATATTATCAATCCGAGTCCTGAATTAGCTTTCACTTTACCTATTTTGCGTAACTTTCTAATGGTTTCAAAGATGGTAACAATAATTTGGTTTTATAAGAATTATGCTGGAGAAAAATAAATGACAAAACAAAGAATAAACGAATAGGCAGGCAGATTAAAGACAGACGCAGGTTAGGATTAATAGTTGTTTAAAAAGATGCTCTAGCAATATTATTGATCATGCAACTCTCGCAGTATTATTAGCGGAATCCTCCCGGAACTCCGGATCTTTTGGAATGTGTTTCAACCCTAATGAAGTGCAACCGATCAAGCACTAGGCAACTGGCTATCCCTAGCTCAGTCACTGGCGTTCACCAATACACAATGATCGTAGTGTGGATAATTGCCACACACTCACTAAATCATCCCTGAAACTAGAGAGAGATATTCACACCGGCTGGCCAGGCGGGCATAAAATGTAAATAGGCACAACAATTAACCAAGATGCAATAATCAATACATTACTAAAGTTTAAGCACAACAACTACATGTTCCTAACCAACACCTTAAACTACTTAGTTCATAATAGGCATGGAAACACGAATTACAATCTGAGTAGGCATGTCCATAATCACAAGAAAATAAAGAAAGTAATAATTTCCTCAATCAGCTTGCGGATAATGGTGTTCTTGGTAATCTCCAATCTCTCTATACTATTCGGCTTCCAAGGAAAGTTGGAATGCTTTTGACTTTGACGGCTACTTCCTTTTATAGAAGGATGGGAGGCTTGAATTAGGTCAACTAGGACACGTGTAAGGCTCTCCTTGCTCCTTTATCTTGAAAATAACTCAACAAAAGTCGGTTCATGAAGTTGGCTAACGATCTGTGATGTGGCAGTTCTGTTCCCAGTTTTGCTGCAGCATAGAATTTGCTCCCTTCAGTGGCTCAGCAGCATAATCTGTACAAAATAATTTCCAATGCTTCCATTCTTCCATATGGGTTAAAACATGTAATATCCATCTAAAACCAACCCTCTTAAGCACAAAAGACACACAAAACCTTATAGAAATGAGGCCTAAATAACTACCTTTTGGGCAGTTATCACACCCCCAAACTTGAACTATTGCGCGTCCCGAGCAATACTAACTCACCTTTCCTTAAGAATTTAAAAACATTAGACAAAGAATTAGCTTAATCAAATCAGACAATCCAATTCTTCCCTTAACCTTTACCTAAGCACTCTTCAACACCAAGCTCTGCTGCAGCAACATGATTCCTTCAGCAGGGACAAATAATCACCACTTTCAACTCAAAGAAGAAATGCTCAAGCAAAAGATTTTTGGAGAACAGAATACCTTGATCTAATTAAGCGTAATCAGTCCAAGCTTCAAAAATTCAGAAGAAAATTAGTTAAGTTAGTATTACTTGGTGCGTATAGAATAAAAAACATCTTGAAATGTCATTAAAACATAAGAAAAACATTACAAAGCATATATATTTTTTCCCAAGAAGCAGAAAAATTAAAAAGAAACAAGCAAACATATTTAACAAGCGGGGTCAGATATGCGCGGGCAAACAAAATTATAGGAACAAAAATAATGCGCGCTAAAGATCATCTCATCCATTAATCTTCCTGACCCTGCTCTTCATCATCATTCTCTTCTCCTCTTTCAACAGGTGGGGGCGGAATCCAGGGGTTCAACAGATCCTCAGGGAATGCAGGAAGGGCTGGATATGGCTTGGAAAAATTCTCTTGAAGCGCCTTCCTTAAGCTGGCATCTCGATTCTTAACATAGTTCCCGAAGGTTAAAGTTTGCCTTTCAGCAAACTCCTGCCTACTGGCCGAAAGTGCCAGTTTTTCTAGAATCGTGTTGATGCCATAAATAAGCCCACCTTGACGTACCTCCTGCCTGCGCTGGAGCCGTGCCAAATTGGGTGTGTCTATGATTCCCTTGTCAAACAGAATAACATCTCCATCATCCACTGGAACCCCTACTCTTCTGCACAACAATGTAATCGTGTTCAGAAAAAAACAATTTCCCCACCTTCTTCTTCCAACAGCTAGATATTTCACCAGAAATAATTCTGCCCACATTGATGCTGAGAGACCGCAGAATCACAAAAGCTAGAAGAATTCGTTCCCTGGAGATTGTCGAGTCGTGTGTTGTTGGAAGCATTCTCTGTGTTGTAAATCCCATCCACGTGTTTGCTTCCCTTTTCAAGTAAGCCGCCTGGAATGTCCTCTTCTGAGTCTTGGACAGTTGCCACTGTGCTCCTTCAATACCTACCTCCCTTACAGCATCACTTAACTGCGCATTATATAGCGCTACAGCCATCTCATTATATGCCGCATGGGGGAAGTTTTGAAGATTGTACAGTGCATTGATAGCACTAGGACTCCAATCCACCTCGACTCCTCGAACAATCACCTGGAATCCATCCTCCTTGACAATGTTAGCATAAAATTCACGTACCACCTGTGCGTTTACAGATTCAGGCTTCGCACAAAATAGCTCCCAGCTGTGGTCTGCAATACCTGTCCACAGAAATTGTGGGAGATCACCGCTGAATCCTCGCTCAAATAAGAAATCCCTTTTCAGAAGATCAACGTATTTTGCTCTGGAAAAATTGTTGACGAAACGATCAAATGGTAACTGCTGTTCTTCTATTGCATCGTGTTCCTTCGATGCTTCAGCAACATTTTTGCCCTTCTCTGCCCTGCGCTTGAGCAACTGCTCTTCCTTAGTCTTCTTCTCTGCTTCTTCCCGCACTTTGTCCTCAGCTTCTTTTTTCTCTCTTTCCTCTCGCTCTGCCTTTTCTCTCTCAGAATCTGATGATGGTGGTGATGGGGTATCAGTCTGAATCACCTGAATACTGTCGGCCTTTCGCTTAATGCGGCGACGTTTTGGCGGTTTGGGCATGATTACCTCAACACGAGCTTCTTGCTCCTGCTCAGTTCCTCTTTCAGGCACTACGTCTGCCTGCTCATCTCTCACCATATCAACTTGTTGTTCTTGATTTTCCTCAGCATTTTCCTCTTGAACCGTATCTGTGACTATCCGTTCTACCGCAGGATTTTGAACTTCGTCCGTATCTAGGTCATTCACCGCTTCTTCTTGGATAGCATCTTGCTCTGTAGCCCTCTACTGTCGTCGTCTTCGCTTAGCTTCCTTCTCCTCCGGCGTCCTCTTCTTCTTGGCTTTTACTTTCTGAACTTCGGGGGTCACGGGTATCTCTTCCTCCTCACTCTCCCTCTCTTTTCTAGCTCTCGTTTTTGCCATGAAGGATTCAAGGGTTTTACAGAGAATGAAAACAAAAAAGAAAGCAGAAGATCGAAGCAAGAAGATGAAGTTAGGGAAACGTACCGAGGGTTGTCAATAAATAAGGCTTCAGAAAACCAAATTCCTAACAGAAAGATCCTGCTCGCATTAAATTAAAATTACTGTTTAAAATCGCATGCAAATCGAAAATTCAAACCATCAACGGTAAATTTATGAAGTCCAATCGCCCACGGTAAATCCCTATGTGCTGTCCACCATCAAAGACCTTGGATGATTGCTGTGTGACATGTGGCCTCATCAGATGATACATGCATATTTACCTGCAAAAATTCAAAGAAAAATCCCAACGGTAAAAATAATAATTATTTCAACAAACCCTTCCTATTCGTACGATTTGCTCCAGCCATAACTTTTGCTGCAACAACCTGCTGAACCTGAAGAATCTTAGATACGAAATTCAAATTCAAATTTAACCGACCCAATCAACCTAAATCTTATCTTTTATTTCTAATTGACGCCGAATAAATAAGAGAGAATTTAGATTAAACAGAATTCAAATAATTGAAAATAAGATCTACATAAAATCTAATAAAATCAAACTAATTAAAAGATAATATACAGATAATCTAATAAATAACCCGAAAATAAAATCAAACTAAATTCAAAAATAGATAAAATCTAAACTACCAAAAATACAAATACTTTAAAGATAAAATCTAATAAATCATGCAAAATCAAATCTAACCTAATCAAAATTAAAAATAAATCAGCGAAAAATAAAATTAATACAAACTCTGGGAGCTCAAAATTTTGCTCTGTGAAATGCTCCCGCAAACATCCTGCTCTCTCAATCATCAACCAAACTTAGGGAAGGATATTTCGACCGAAACTCCTCACCCCAATAATGCTTCACACGCTGTCCATTCACCTTGAACACTCTCTCATCTTTTTCATCCTTCAAAGTAATTACTCCATTGGGGAAAACCTCAATCACAATAAATGGTCCTGACCATTTAGATTTTAATTTTCTAGGAAATAATTTTAATCTAGAGTTATAAAGCAAAACTTTTTGACCCTTGACAAACTCCTTAGATTTAATTTTCTTGTCATGCCACAGCTTAGTCTTTTCTTTATACATTTTCTCATTTTCATAAGAAAATTGACGAAATTCCTCTAATTCATTAAGCTGCAGCATTCTTATTGCTCATGCACGACTCAGATCAAAATTGAACTTTTTCAAAGCCCAAAATGTTTTATGCTCAAGCTCTAATGGTAAATGGCAAGCTTTCCCATATACTAACCTATAGGGAGACATACCTAGAGGAGTCTTATAAGCTGTCCTATAAGCCCAAAGAGCCTCATCCAACCTAAAAGACCAATCCTTTCTAGATGGATGGACTACTTTCTCTAAAATAACTTTAATTTCCCTATTACTAATTTCAGCTTGACCATTTGCTTGTGGGTGATAAGGGGTAGTTATCCTATGCTTAATCCCATACTTAGCTAAAAGCTTAGTTAAGATATTATTAACAAAATGTGTACCCTCATCACTCACTAGAGCCCTAGGTGTCCCAAACCGCGCAAAGATGTGCGATTGAAGAAACCTTGCAACTGCCTTGGCATCACTCTGATGGCATGCAATGGCCTCCACCCACTTGGACACATAATCAACTGCCAATAAGATAAAACATTGCCATTAGAAGGGGGAAATGGCCCCATAAAATCAATACCCCATACATTAAATAATTCAACTTCTAAAATGTAAGTAAGAGGCATTTCATCTCTAGGCCCTAAATTTCCTCTCCTTTGGCAAGCATCACATTGCTTGTAGAACCAATGGGCATCCTTGAATAAGGTCGGCCAGAAGAATCCACAATGCAAAATCCTCATAGCTGTCCTCTGACCGCTGAAATGACCTCCATACGGCGAAGAGTGACATTACTCCAGGATTTCCTTTGCTTCAGCACCTGAAACACACCAACGAATAATACCGTCAGAGCATTGCTTATACATAAATGGCTCATCCCAATAGAAAAATTTTGCATCATGCTTAAACTTTTTCTTTTGCCTTCAGTCCATGTCAATAGGGGTGACTCCCTTTACCAAAAAGTTGGCAATATCAGCATACCAAGGGGCATCCCTGACTACCTTTACCTCAACAGCAAAAAGCTGTTCATTTTGAAAAGCATCTAAAATGGCAGATTGCTCCAACAAAGATGATGATGGATCAAGACGAGATAAGTGATCTGCAATAACATTTTTTGATCCCTTCTTATCCTTTATCTCCAAGTAGAACTCCTGCAACAATAAAACCCAACGAATTAGTCTAGGCTTTGCATCCTTCTTAGTCATTAAATACCTTATTGCTGCATGATCCGTGAACATCGTGACTTTGGATCCAACCAAATATGGCCGAAATTTCTCAATAGCAAACACCACAGCTAACAACTCCTTTTCAGTAGTTGTATAGTTGACTTGTGCCTCATTTAAAACCCTGCTTGCATAATATATAGGATGGATAAATTTGCCCTGTTTTTGCCCCAGCATAGCACCTACTGCAACATCACTCGCATCACACATTACCTCAAATGGTAAATTCCAATTAGGTGCACAAAGAATAGGTGCTGAGACTAAAGCAGCTTTCAAAGTCTCAAAAGCCTTCCTACAATCTGCATTAAAGTCAAAACATGATCAGTACACAATAAGTTACAAAGAGGTTTACTGATTTTGGAAAAATCTTTTATGAACCTCCTATAAAATCCAGCATGTCCTAAAAAACTCCGAATTCCCTTCACTGAATTCGGTGGTTCTAGTATTTCAATAACCTCTATTTTTGCTCTATCAACTTCTAGACCAGTTTTAGAAATTTTATGTCCTAACACTATGTCGTCCTTCACCATGAAGTGGCATTTTTCCCAATTGAGAACTAGATGAGTATCCTCACATCTTTTTAATACCTTACCTAAATTTTCTAAAAAATTTTGAAAAGACCCTCCAAACACTGAAAAATCGTCCATAAATACCTCAACAGTGGACTCAATCATATCAGAAAAAATTGCTAACATACACCGCTGAAATGTTGTTGGAGCATTGCAAAGGCCAAAAGGCATTCGCCTAAAAGCAAACGTCCCATAAGGGCAGGTAAAAGTGGTTTTCTCCTGATCCTCAGGAGCAATAGTAATCTGGTTGTACCCAGAATAACAATCCAAGAAACAGTAATAGGCCTGACCAGCCAATCTATCCAACATGTGGTCAATAAATGGTAGAGGGTAATGGTCCTTACGGGTGGCTTTATTAAGCCTCCTGTAGTCCATGCAAACCCTCCAGCCAGTTACTGTCCTGGTTGAAATCAACTCATTGTCTTTATTGCTCACCACAATAACACCTCCTTTCTTAAGGACACATTGGATAGGGCTCACCCTATTGCTATCGGCAATTGGATAAATTATCCCAACATCAAACCATTTAATCACCTCCTTTTTAACAACCTCTTTCATTGCAGGGTTAAGCCTTCTTTGTTGCTCAATACTCCTAAAGGATCCCTCCTTTAGAGTGATTTTGTGCATACATAAAGATGGGCTAATTCCCTGAATGTCAGCCGATGTCCAACCTATAGCCTTGCGGTATTGCTCTCCAGAATCCTAATGAAAGAGCAATCCTCCATTTCGTCTGGATACTTCATGGCTTTAAACACATTAAATTTCACTTCCTCATTACAGACTCTCATTGTTAACTCCCCTTTTTGAACATCTATTAACGCCCTACCAGTAGCCAAAAATGGACGACCTAGAATAATTGGGACATCTTTATCAGCCTCGTAGTCTAAAATAATAAAATCAACAGGAAATATGAATTTATCCACTTTTACTAAGACATCCTCAATTTTACCCTCTAGATATGTGATAGACCTATCAGCTAGTTGGAGTGTGACTATGGTAGGCCTAGCTTCACCAATACCAAGCTTTCGATAGACCGAAAGAGGCATTAGGTTAATGCTTGCACCTAAATCACAAAGTGCTCTACCTAATTCCTTTCCACCTATAGACACATATAGTAAATGACCCTGGATCCTTAGCCTTGGGTGGTAGCCCATTTTTAAGAATAGCACTACACTCCTCAGTAAGAGATACAGTTTCAAACTCACCTAGCCTCTTCTTTTTAGTTAAAATATCCTTAAGAAATTTAGCATAATTAGGCATTTGCTCAATAGCTTCTACTAAAGGGATATTTATATGCAATTGCTTAAGAATCTTTAAAAACTTTTTAAATTGACCATCCTGATTCTTAGGCTTTTGCCTTTGAGGAAAAGGTAGAGGTGGTACATAAGGTGGGGGCGACATATAAGGTGGTTCCACATCTGGAATAGAACCAGATGCTCCAGCATTTTTATTGCTACCTCCAGGACCTTGACCAGACTCCAACTCTTTCTCGACAACCAGATTATTATTTTTATCACCATTTTTATCTATACTCTGGGTTTTACTAGGCTCAATTCTTTCTTCTAATGGCTTACCACTCCTAAGAGTCACTGCCTTTACCTGCTCTTTACCTTCCCTTCTAGGGTGTTCAGTATCAGATGGAAGTTTCCCTTGAGGCCTTGTCTTCAGCTCATTAGCTAGCTGACCCACTTGCAATTCCAGGGCTCTCATCGGAGCTTGATTACTTTGAATTGCAGCATCTGTACGATCCATAAATTATTTCATCATCGCCTCGAGAGAACTTCCCGAATTTTGCTTGGGCAAAGCCTACTTATTTTGCTGGGGCAATACCTGCGCTTTAGCAAATCTCGGCTGGTTCATTTTTTGTTGCGTTTGCACGTTATTTCCTTGACCTCCCCATGAGAACTTGGGGTGGTTGCGCCAACCTGGATTATAAAAATTAGAGTAAGGGTTATTCCTCTGATTACCTACAAAAAACACAAAAGCTGGATTGCTGGGACAAAACTCGTAGTTGTGATTTTCACCACAATAGACACATGTTTCCTCTGCCACTTGATTCACCACTGCAGTAGGCTCCATAGCTGGTGGCTGCTGATGACTAATCACTGTCACATTCTTAAGAGCATTAGCAATCATAGCAAGATCAACCCTAATGGTGGACACACCATCAACCTCTAATACACTCTTAACCTTTTTATTTGTGCCTTTAACATCCTACCACTGACAACTATTAATAGATATTCTTTCTAAAATTTCATAAGCTTCATCAAAAGTTTTTGCCAAAAGGGCCCCTCCAGCCGAAGCATCAACCATACCTTGGGTTACTCCATTTAAACCATTGTAGAATGTTTCCATTTGAATACAATGAGGTAAACCATGGTGGGGACACTTTCACAAAAGCTCCTTAAATCTCTCCCAAGCCTCACTAAAAGTCTCATCTTCAAGTTGCCTAAACCCCACTATTTCACTCCTTAATTTAGCATTTCTATTAGGTGGGAAATATTTACTCAAAAAATTTTCAGCTAACTCATCCCATGTCCTAATTGATACTGGAGCAAAAGAGTTTAACCATGCCTTTGCTCCATCTCTAAGAGAATACGGGAACAAAGTTAATCTAAGAGCATCCCTAGGCACTCCTTGAATTACAAAAGAATCGCTAACTCCTAGAAAAGACTTAAGATGTAAATGAGGGTCTTCAGATGACAAACCATGGAATTGCCCCATGGTTTGTAACATCTGGAACATTACCGGTTTAATCTCAAAATTCGCCGCTTGGATTTGGGGACGTGCAATCCCTGGATTCAACTCATTAAACATTGGGACAACATACGCTTGAATGGCTCTAGTCCTATCGTTTGCTATCAAGATAGGATTTTCAGCCTGATTATTTTGCTACTCATTTTGTTCAAACAGCGGGTTTTGCTGCACCAAACGATTCTGGGGTCTGTTGGACCTTCAGGAGCCTCCGGAAGACGCGACACGTTCTCCATCTGGTTTCTGCACTACTCTCTCCTTCTTATCCTGAATGTCGTTTCGATTTCTGGATCAAGCTCAAACCTTACCCTAGGCGGATCGCTCATGCACCAAACTCACACTTGCAAAAACAAAAGAAACAATCAAAAAGTTTTAGCACCAAACCACTAAAACACATACACAAAACAAATCAGATAAAAACTTATTCAGTTCCCCGGCAACGACGCCAAAAACTTGTTGGGTTCCTAGAGTTAGTAAAAATATAGTATAAAAAGACTCTAGGATTCCTGTGCAAGTATACACAGTCTGCAGCAAGTAATATTATCTATCCGAGTCCTGAATTAGCTTTCACTTTACCTATTTTGCGTAACTTTCTAATGGGTTCAAAGATGGTAACAATAATTTGGTTTTATAAGAATTATGCTGGAGCAAAATAAATGACAGAACAAAGAATAAACGAATAGGCAGGCAGATTAAAGACAGGCGCTGGTTAGGATTAATAGTTGTTTAAAAAGATGCTCTAGCAATATTATTGATCATGCAACTCTCGCAGTAATATTAGCGGATTCCTCCCAGAACTCCGGATCTTTTGGAATGTGTTTCAACCCCAATGAAGTGCGACCGATCAAGCACTAGGCAACTGGCTATCCCTAGCTCAGTCACTGGCGTTCACCAATACACAATGATCGTAGTGTGGATAATTGCCACACACTCTCTAAATCATCCCTGAAACTAGAGAGAGATATTAACACCGGCTGGCCAGACGGGCATAAAATGTAAATAGGCACAACAATTAACCAAGATGCAATAATCAATACATTACTAAAGTTTAAGCACAACAACTACATGTTCCTAACCAACACCTTAAACTACTTAGTTCATAATAGGCATGGAAACATGAATTACAATATGAGTAGGCATGTCCATAATCACAAGAAAATAAAGAAAGTAATAATCTCCTCAATCAGCTTGTGGATAATGGTGTTCTTGGTAATCTCCAATCTCTCTATACTATTCGGCTTCCAAGGAAAGTTGGAATGCTTTTGACTTTGACGGCTACTTCCTTTTATAGAAGGATGGGAGGCTTGAATTAGGTCAACTAGGACACGTGTAAAGCTCTCCTTGCTCCTTTATCCCGAAAATAACTCAACAAAAGTCGGTTCATGAAGTTGGCTAACGAGCTGTGATGTAGCAGTTCTGTTCCCAGTTTTGCTGCAGCACAGAATTTGCTCCCTTCAGTTGCTCAGCAGCATAATCTGCACAAAATAATTTCCAATGCTTCCATTCTTCCAAATGGGTTAAAACATGTAATATCCATCTAAAACCAACCCTCTAAAGCACAAAAGACACACAAAACCTTATAGAAATGAGGCCTAAATAACTACCTTTTGGGCAGTTATCAGCAGGACATCCCCAAATTTTGAAATGTCGTAAACTAGCTTTACGTTCTTTCCAAAGCTCAAACGGTGTTTCATAAACACTCTTTGAGGGAACTACGTTCAAAATATAAACTGTAGTCTCTACTGTATAACCCCAAAACGAGTTAGGCAACTGAGCATAACTCATCATTGAACGAACCATGTCCAACAAGGTTATGTTTCTCCTTTTTGATACACCGTTTTGTTGAGGTGTACCAAGGGATAAGAGTTGGGAAGTAATTCCATGCTCTATCAAATAGTCTTTAAATCTCGAGTCCATATACTATCCACCTCGATCGGATTGAAGTGTTTTTATCTTCTTACCTAATAGGTTTTCAACCTCGACCTTGTACTCCTTGAACTTTTCAAGTGCTTCGGACTTATGACGCATCAGGTAGAGGTAACCATACCTCGAATAATCATCAATGAAACTAATAAAATATTCGTACTCTCCTCGAGCTCTAATGTTCATTGGTCCACAGAGGTCTGAATGTATGAGCTCTAGAGGCTCTTTGGCACGATAACCTTTTCCGGTAAAAGGTCGTTTAGTCAACTTGTCCTCAAGGCATGACTCACAAGGAGGTAACGAGTCGTCTTCTAACTTGTTTAGAAGTCCACTTTTGACCAATCTCCCAATCCTATTGAGATTGATATGGCCTAACCTCAAGTGCCAAAGATAGATATCTTGAGAAACTCTTCGCCTTTTAGGTTGAGTTTCAACGGTTTTAAACATCTCATGATTTAAAATAGCTTTAGACTCAATTTGTCTTAAAACATACAAATTATTCTCCATGTTTGCAAAGCAAACATCAATACCTCTTTTAGTTATGAACGCTTCATTAACAGAAAAGGAAATTGAATAACCTTCCTCAATTAAACAAGATAAAGAAATCAAATTTCTTTTTATTTTCGAAACTATGTACACTTTATCTAATATCATGTAACGTTCCTTAGTGAAGAATAATTTTATGTCTCCCACTGCAATAACTGAGATGACTTCTTCTGTTCTAACTTTAAGAGTCATCTCTCCAGCTCTTAGCTGTTGCCAGAAACTCATTCCTTGAAATGAAGAACATATGTGATTAGTGGCATCTGAATCGAGTATTCGGGCAGAATCACCGTTCTCCACTAAACACGTTTCCAAGACTAATAAATCGTATTTAGAGTCATGGATCATGTTTTTCTTGGCAAGGCAGTTAGCCTGAGGACATTCCTCAATTGAGACTAAACCTAAATCATTTGCCATGAGTATAGCGTTTAAGTTTGTTTTCTTACTTGTATGTACTAAACCGATTAGCTTGGCATTCGACAAAGCACACACATTTTTCGACATATTGCTGAAACAAACATATTATTTCGTATTAAAAACTTGCACCAACCCCATTATACATATTATCCAATTAGATTTAGCAAAAGTAATCATCGGCCCATATATTATTGATTTATTTTGCAACGATACTTCAGGGGTTTAGAATAACCGCTACCGTAGGGCAATTAGCTACTCCTCCTCTGAATCGAGACAATCTCGACTAAATACTATTACCAGAATAACTCTTACTCCAATAGTTATTAGCTATCGTTAGTTTGGTCAAGACAATCTCGTAAGTGTAACCCATCATTTTCAGATCGAAGAGGACGACCCCAACAATGCCACCGTAGGGAAGATCTAATGTTGGGAATGACCCTAGGAAACCCTATCCATTTCTGAAGTTTGCGTTGTTCCGAATCCCATGCGCAAGCCCTCCGTAGGGTGATCGCTCCCAGGGCGACTCGTAGTCGACGCATGGGAATCTCACGATGCAACCTAATGGTGGAGACCGCAGGATACATTTGACACGTTTCCTTCACCCACTTACTATGAACACTTTCCCCATTCACCTTGATATTGACCCATACAAACACCATCCGTAGGGGGACGCTCCCAGGGCTCCTCGAGGCCAAGCATGGATCTCACGGCGTGAACACAGAGGGGCGTGAGAGTAGAAACTTAATATGAATATTCCGTTTCTATACTTTTCCTCCCACTTAAGTGTTCTAAGGTTTAAGGGTCTATTACTTAGGTAAATTCTGGCTAAATGAATCTATCTAAGTCTATGCCTTATTAAATAAGGCCTTTACACTAAATGTCTAGGTGAATTAAACTCTTTTAATTACCTAGTGACATTCCATGCTAATAAGACTATGGTTAATTCAACTCAGGTTCTGGACCAATTGCTGGGAGAGTTCCCTTATAACCAAGGCCTTATTCCTACTTAACCATATTTTAAATCTATTAAGATACTAAGTAAGACATTTTCTAATCCTATTAGAAACGCTGATCTTAGGTCTATTTAATTTTAAACTGTTTAAAATTATGTCAGGATCCTAAGATCCTATGTTAGCATGCAACTCTTTGTTATAGGTTTTACGGTTTCTATTCATTAACTATTATAACTCTTATAACTTTTAATGAATTAGCCCTATAACATGCTTTCTAATGGTGATTTAAAGCACATAACAATCAAATATTCAAGTTATATATAAAGCACCATTTAGAAACAACCTATGTCTAGGTGTGTATAACTCTTTATACTACGATGTCTAGGTGATAACTCTTTACCTCACATCGCTCACGCATGCTCATAAAACTTGGGTTAACCGAACTCAAGTACCGATTCGATGCCAAGGTAGGAGGTGTTCCGTAAACCGTCAACTTAAATACCTCAAGCCTTAGACAACATCTTATCGGGTGAGTTCTCTTGTAACCTTAGCTTTACAAGATATCGACCTAATCTTTGCAAGTTTATTGATTTGGAGGTTTGTTAACCTAAGTGAGCATGCATTAATCTTGTTATAGATTTTAAGTCTATCTCGGTTTATAACGCTTATAAACGACATAAGTCTATAACATGCTTCATTTGAATATAACCATTATAAACAAGCTAAGGAAGTTTCATGCGACATGCTTGGTTCATTTTCATTTTATCAATATAACATTTATATTAACTAATCATAAATGAAATTAAATCATCCAACATGCATCTCCTAAAATAATATAACTATTATACTAATTTCATGAAATTTTATTCATGCATTCAATTAATATCATAACTCTTATAACATATTAATTAATGCATGATTCATGTTTTCCTATGGTGGGATTTTAAATCTAAATGACATACATTATACACATAAAAACTATTTAATTAAAACATACATTCAATAATGCATAATTAATTAAATTAACTAAAGTGAATTGGTTTTGGGATTTTTAATCATGCAAAAAAAAAAAACTAAAATTATTACAATAATAATTTCAAATAGGGCTTGGACCGCTCCCGAACCATTCGAACCGACCCAAACTACCCTTGGATTGCTTTAACCGGACCGAACCACGCCTTTAAGTGAAGAACACACTTGGGCTGGAACTAAAAACAACATGCTGGAATTTTCGGCCAACCTTGAACAGTCTTTGAATTTCTTCAAATTGACAGCCTAAATGGACTCTATTGACTCTCAAATTTTACAGACTCCATATGAACACATTAATGCCCATAAACATGTAGGCAATTACAATTAATTCCAATGAATTGAACGAGAATTAAATTCAATCCCAAAACCAATCCTCTTCAGTTTCTACACAGTTTCATCATATGAAAAGCTACCCACCAAGCTAAAATTAAGGCATGTTAGGTGCCTTAATCATGCTCTGATATCAATTAAAGGTGTTCATATAACACATGCGGAACCAATTTTAGGATCGGAGGCACTTAACTACATCAATTTTAGAAATAGAAAGCATTCTGTCCAAATACCGTAAACAGAGAGCATAATTTGTACCAACCTTTTTGGAGACCGATTCAGCAACTCCCTTTGATTCCTTTGATCACGAACGGTGAATGGACCACCTCTAGTGTCTTCCACGCTATCCTCCAGCCTTAGAACGACTTGTGGGAGTCTATGGTGATAGGGATTGGAAGGGATATGCTTGAACACTACAAGATTTTAGAGAGTATTGAGAGAGTGAGGTTGAGAGTGAATTTTGGCAGCATAACATTACTCCAATTTCCCTATACTTCTCCATCTTCTAATCTCCTATTTATAGAGGATTTTCATGTATCTTAGATTCACTAATGTAAGACACATGGAGAGGAGAATGGCCTTAGTGGATTCAAGGTGTTCTATGGAGATTACATGCAAGATTGCATGTGGGAGGTGTTATTCCACTCTCTTCATCCATGCAATAGTGGATTTAGTTGTGTAATTCCACTATCTCCATCCATGCAAAAGTTAATTTCTACTCTTGGATTTAATTTAATATGCAATTCTCAATTGCCTTTCAAATTATCAATTAATTGAACTATTTCAACTAATCTTATGACATAAATCAAATTAATTCATATCACCTAATTCAATCCACTAATCTTGAATTTCCATAAATTCAAGATTGAAATCTCTATTTTAATTAAAAAACAATTCATAATCATTTTTAAATTAAACACGATGATTAATTAAATAATTTAATCAATTATGTAATATTAATTTAATATCATATATCAAATTAATATTATGCACCTAATATGAATCCCTATTCATATATTTTGTATATAAATCCTATTTAAATACTATACTCTCTTTTTTTCAAAAAAAAAAAAAAAAAACTATACTCTCTCAATTAATAGTTTAATCCATAATTAAACTATTGTGTTGATAATATCATATATAATCAACACTAATTCCCTAAACCGAATTTGAACTATTCAAACTTTCATATCACTTTGTTCTAAGGTATAATCCGTATGAGCTAGCAGTGGGACTTAATGGACCTACAGATCATGGGCTCCAACGATTCGAGGTTAACTGGCTAATCTCATTAACCTAGCTAACCAACATTCATTAACTACCGAGACACTCCACTATAGCCCTGTAGTTGCACTCCCCTCACTGTAGATATATTTCTGTCCACTTGATATAACCATGATTAGTAAGTCGATCCTTCACAGGTTGTTCGTAACTATAGCTGGGTCAAATGTCCGTTTTACCCTGTTCCTTAAGTCCCACTAATCATCTAATGAACAATTGGTTTATGGTCTAACCAACAAATTGAGTCCCTCTTGGGCCAATGAGAGGGCGAGATCCCTTTTTTCAAGCCCTAGATACAACACTTAAGGGAACAACCTTTCTACTATCCCTAATTCGGGTAGGAGCGAATTCCTTCTTGCAGGACTATGTCCCCAGCTATCTACCCGTTCCTATCCCTAAAATGGGAGGCTTATTGAGTCAGCGATGCTAAGTCACTCTCACCCATGCAGATCTAAGGATAAGTTCGAATAAACAGGAGTTCATAGTTAGCTCAGGATTAAGTTCAAGTTACCCAGGTCATCACATGAAACAATCAGTCTTGTCAGTAAACGACGTTATAAATCAAGATTGACTTATTTCTCAATCCTGGTCTTATGCAAACTCATTGCATAGGACGCCCCCACTCGCATGTCTCTACATGGACGATTTAGGATCACATCGTCTGTACTATCTACAAAGTGGGTCGCGTCTCATAGTGTTGTTGGGTTTTATGCCCTAAAACTCGTAGATAGTGAATGTAACCATTGACCGGATATTAATGAAATAATATTGATATATTTTTCCATTAATTGTTATTAGTTATTTTATATTTGTCTTTGCCTAATAATAACCCTAATCCAATAAACTAGACATCCAAGGCTGTAATATGAGTCTTGAACTATATGTAGCGACATATGGGATCATTGTTCAAGAAACAGCCTAAAGGGTCTATAGTATAGGGATAAGACTGGGTGCCTTATCCTGGTGACACTATGGATACGGCCCACTTTGTATTTGATACAAACGCTGCGATCCAACGCGTTCATGTAGGAGACATGCGAGTGGGGGTATCCTATGCAATGAGTTTGCATAAGACCGGACCGCGAAATAGTAACCACTAGTTATAACACCGTTAACTAGTTGGTTTTCTATTTCACCAGGACGACCGAGACAACTTAGTCTTAATCCTGAGTTGATTATGGACTCCTGCTCATGAGAGACTGTCCTTTGATTTGCATGGGTGAGAGTGGCCAATACGCCGACTCAATAAGCCTACCACTTTGGGGACAAGATCGAATGGGGAGCTGGGAACATAATCGTACAAGATGGAATTCACTCCTTCCCGACTTTAGGGAAGCAGATGAGTGTTCCCTTAAGTGGTTACTCTGAGTCTTGAACAAAGGGCCCTACCCTCTCAATGGCACGAGAGGGTTTTCTGTTTAATGGTTGGACCATAAACAGATTGTTCATTAGAGGAGAATTGGTACTTAAGGAAATAGAGGTGACCCAGGGGTAAAACGGTAATTTGACCCAGCTGGTGTTACGGACACTCGTGAAGGACTAACTAGTCGATATTGGTCTAAGTTCCGTGGACACAGAAAATATGTCTGCAGTGAGAAGAGTGCAACTGTGAGTCTATAGTGGAATGTACACACAGTTAACGAATATTGATTATTGTGGTTAATGAGTTTAACCAATTAATCTCACATCGTTGGAGCTTCTGATCTGCAGGTCCATAAGGTCCCATTGGTAGCTCGTAAAGTAATTTGAGGCAACTAAGTAATTAAATTGAAAATGTTCAATTTACTGAGGGAAATAAATATAATATATATTGATATATTATTATGAGAGAAATTAATATTTGAAGAAGTTCAAATATAAATTTATGGAAGATTGAAAGAATTAATTAATTTAAGT
Organism: Luffa acutangula; assembly: GCA_036850905.1. NCBI lineage: Eukaryota > Viridiplantae > Streptophyta > Magnoliopsida > Cucurbitales > Cucurbitaceae > Luffa > Luffa acutangula. The sequence goes on along the minus strand of CM072092.1, from coordinate 20,334,458 downwards.
CCTAAAAGTGTTTTGGGCAAAATTAATTAATTCAAGGCCGGAAATTAAATATGTGATATTTAATTTGGTGGTTAATTAATTAAAGAATTCATTAACCATGAATTAATCAATTATGTAAATAATTAATCACTTAAGGAAGTGATTAATCATTTATGGGAATGATCTAATTACTTATGGAAGAAATTAGTCATTTATGGAAAAGATTAATCAATTGGGAATTGATTGATCATGATTGATTAATTAAGGAATAAAGATTGAATCAATTTTGGAAAAGATTGATTTAAATGAATATTTTATTCATGGCCTCTCTTCTATAAATAGAACACTAGACCTAATTGATCATGACACTTGACATTCTTGAAAGACAAGACCTAGAATTCTCTCTAGCCTCCCTCTTAGAGAAAGACTCCCACAAGTCTTTGGCCTCCTAGACTTAGAGACATACCGGTGTAACCTCTGTGGTTATTGTGTCAATCAAAGAAGAATTTCCAGCAAAGAATACCTTGAAGCGGCTGCTGCGTTTTCGTTCGTGGAGCTTCGTTGGCGAAGAACGGTCAAGTCTACAACGGAGGTTTGTAACGGTTCTTCCTCTTTTCTTTAGAAAAGTTTTCAAAATAAATTTAGATTTATTTTAGCATGTTTAAACCGATTTTACAGCGGCTTTAAAGTTAGTTTAAAGTTTTGTTTGAGTTTTCGTAACGGTTTTTAATGTTAATTAATATACGGCGTAAGGTCCAATCGATGCGCTTCCGCTGCATGGGGACTTTTATTCCCTTCAATCGGCATCAGAGCCATCGCTGTCCCTATTAATTAATTTTAAAAAGTTGCGATAGGCTCTAATAGGTGGGATTTATGCATATTGTATGTTCGGTTTGCATTGAACTGTTTGGGTTAATTTTATGGCCATAGATTTTATTTTTATGTGATTTTGATCATGTAAGGCCCGGTGTTTCGGGTAATTTATGTAAAATCGAGTCCTATGTAAGTCCGGGTCTAGAATAGGTTTTTATGAGATGAAAATCGAAGGAATCGCCGCTGAAATCGAAGCCGAAATCGGAAAAATCATTGCTGTTTTGCCCAGATTCTGCCTCCAGACGCAACAGCGTCGGGACGCTCCTTCAACAGCATCTCGACGCTGTCTCGATACCGAAGGCGCTCGGTAAGGAAAGCACACAGCGTCGGGACGCTACCTCAACAGCGTCTCGACGCTGTCTCGATTACGCAGGCGCCAGAAATGGAAAACGCACAGCGTCGGGACGCTAATCTACACAGCGTCTCGACGCTGTCACGATGGAGGCGCGCACTAGGGTTTCAACAGGCGCGGTTCAAGCAAGGACGGTCCGGTTCGGACCGGTTCGGCTGGGCTGGGACCTATTTGGTCCGGTTCAGCCAATTTTTGGCATGGTTCGTGATTTTGGAGGCCGGTTCGAGGTGGTTCGGGGCGGTTCGTGCTGTCTAGGCCAATTCCGGAGCTGTACATGGATTTTTTTAGGATAGAATTTAGCTAAATTAATGTAATTTAATGCTTTATTTTATCCTAGGGGCCAAAATTAACCGGTTCAATTGCTATTTATATGCTTTATGGATGTCATATAGATTATTTAATCCCACCTTAGGTTATAAACATGCTCATGCATTTTTTATATATTATAAATTGTTATAATGTATGTTTAAATGCATGGATTGGTTTTCATATTTCTTAATATAAGTGTATATTAATTTATATGAAAAATTGGAAAGCATGAAGCATGTCATTACTTAAATTAAATATAAATAGTTATGTTTAATGTGATGAATGAAGCATGCTTGGTTGATTTTCTTGATTGGCTTATAATTGTTATAATAAAAGAAAATCAAAATTGCATGAAGCATGAAACATCCATAGTTATTAATATAATTGTTATATTATTCATGCAATTGATGTGGCTTAATTATTCAATTTGAATGAGATTGTTGAATGAATTAAACCCTAGATTCTTGATTATAGGATTAATCATTAAAATTTGAAATAGTTCTTTAATATTAATGGTTAGAAACCGTCAATCTATAATCAAGATTTGCATGCAAACATAAGATCATAGGATAAATTGAATTAATTTTAAATTGTTTAAAATTAATTAGACCTAGATCGATTTCTAATAGGATTAGAATCTTTTCTTACTTAGAATTAAAAATAGTTTTAATTTACTAAGTAGGAAAAACATTACTATGATTATAAGGGAACTCCACCGGTAATGTTCTGTCTAAGGCTGGAGGTATTTAAGTTGACGGTTTACGGAACACCTCCTACCTGGGAACTGACCTGGAATACCGGAGTTGAATTAATCATAGTTAAATGTTAGCATGCAATGTCACTAGGTTTATTAAAAGTGTTTAATGCACCTAGATCTTTAGAGTAAAGACCTTACATTACTGAGGTTATAAGGGAACTCTCTCGGTAAAGTTCTGTCTAAGGCTGGGGGTATTTAAGTTGACGGTTTACGGAACACCTCCTACCTGGGAACTAACCGGATTGAGTTGAATTAACCATAGTAATGTTGACTTGCAATGTTGGGTTTATTAAAAGAAGTTTAATTCACCCAAAAGATTGCAGTTGAATCCTTTCCATAATTGTTATAATAGGATCAGACTTAGATAAATTGACTTAGCCGAATACTATCTAAGTTAAACAACCCTATATTAACCTTAGGACATTTTCAGTGGGAGGAAAATTACAAAACGAGATTTAAATCAAGTTTTGCTCCTACGTCCCTATATTCACAACGTGAGATTCATGCTCGGCTTCGAGTCGCCCTAGGAGCGGCCTCCCTTCGGAAAGTGTTTGCATGGATCAATATCAAGGTGAATGGGAAAAATGTCTAGAGTAAGTGGGAGCGGGACACGTGTCAACGTATCCCTCGGTCTCCGCCCATAGTTCACACCGTGAGAGTCCTATGATCCGCCTGCAGGTTGCCCTGGCACATCCATCCCTTCGGAGGGCCTGGTCATAGGATTCGGAACATCGTGAACTCCTGAAAAGGATAGGAGCTCTTAGGCTAATCACCAACAGTTGTCTTTCCCTTCGGTAGCCTGTTGGTGCGTGCCTCTGAGATCTGAAAGTGGGAGGGTTACACTTACAAGGATGAGTTAAAATTGTTAACAAATCCTTGACCGAACAACGGTGGCTAATGTCTATAGGAATATGAGTTATTCTGGAATTAGAATTAGCTGAGAGGTGTCTCATTTCAAAGGAGGAGTACCTGATCACCCTTCGGTGGCTGATATTCTAAACCTCTGAAACGTCGTTGCAAAACTAAATCAATAGTTTTAGGGTTCTGTGATTGTCTGTTTTGCTAAATTGATTGGATTGTGTGCAATTGTTTGCTTGTATGATGGGTTAAGGCAAAGATAACTAATACGGTCATTGTTTGGTTAAATTTCAGCAATGTCTTCCTCAATTGTCTCTCTGCTTAAAAATGAGAAATTAACCGGCGAAAATTATGCTACGTGGAAGTCGAACTTGAATACGATTCTTGTTGTCGATGATCTGCGGTTCGTCTTAACGGAGGATTGTCCTCCAGCCCCTGCTCGTAATGCATCCCAGGCAGTTAAGGATGCTTATGACCGCTGGACAAAGGCCAATGATAAGACTCGCGTCTATATCTTAGCCAGCTTATCTGAAGTTTTGGCTAAAAGGCATGAGGGCATGGTAACAGCGAGGGAGATTATGAACTCTCTCCAGGAGATGTTTGGACAACCGTCCTACCAACTCCACCATGACGCTCTCAAATACGTTTATAGCTGTCGCATGAAAGAGGGCACGTCTGTTCGGGAGCATGTCCTGGATATGATGGTCCAATTCAACGTGGCAGAGGCAAACGGGGCGGTCATAGATGAACGTAGTCAGGTTGCATTCATCTTAGAATCTCTTCCGAAGAGTTTTCTGCAGTTTCGAAGCAATGCAATGATGAATAAAATAACATTCAACCTGACTAGCCTCCTTAATGAGCTACAGCTTTATCAGTCTCTTCTTAAGAACAAGGGACAGATAGAAGGAGAGGCAAACGTTGTTCACTCCAAAAGAAAGTTCGAGAAGGGTTCATCCTCTGGAACTAAATCTGTAGCCACTTCTTCAAAGAAAACTCAGAAGAAGAAAGGAAACAAGGGGAAAGCTCCCAGTACTGCTGCCAAAAGCAAGGGAAAAGCCAAAGCTGTGGCAGACAAGGGCAAATGTTTTCACTGCAATGTAGATGGACATTGGAAGAGAAACTGCCCAAAGTACCTTGCTGAGAAAAAGAAGGAAAAGGAAGGTAAATTTGATTTACTGGTTTTAGAAACATGCCTGGTAGAACATGATGAGTTTACCTGGATACTTGATTCAGGAGCAACTAATCATGTTTGCTCTTCTTTTCAGGAAAATAGTTCCTTTCGGCAGTTGAACGATGAAGAAATGACACTCAGGGTCGGAACTGGAGAAGTCATTTCAGCTAAAGCAGTGGGAGCTGCGAAGTTATTTTTTAGAAATAGATTCTTGCTTTTAGAAAGTTTGTTAATCGTTCCCAAGATTAAGAGGAACTTGATTTCTATTTCATGTTTGATTGAACAATCGTATACAGTTACTTTTGATATGAATGAAGCGTTCATTTATAAAAATGGTATACTTATTTGTTCAGCCAAATTGGAAAATAACTTGTATGTTTTAAGACCAACCGAAAACAAAGCACTTTTAAATCACGAATTATTTAAAACTGCTGAAACTCAAAGTAAAAGGCAAAAAATTTCTCCATCAAGTAACAATACTCATCTTTGGCATCTTAGACTTGGTCATATAAACATCGATAGGATCGGTCGTTTGGTAAAGAATGGACTTCTAAGCAAGTTAGAAGATGATTCACTACCACCTTGTGAATCTTGTCTCGAGGGAAAAATGACCAAAAGACCCTTTACTGGAAAAGGTTACAGAGCCAAAGAACCCTTAGAGTTAATACATTCGGATCTATGTGGTCCAATGAATGTTAAAGCTCGAGGAGGGTACGAATATTTCATCTCATTTATAGATGATTATTCAAGATATGGTTACTTATACCTAATGGGACATAAGTCTGAAGCCCTTGAAAAGTTTAAGGAGTTTAAGGCTGAAGTTGAAAACCTATTAGGTAAATCTATTAAAGTACTTCGATCTGATCGAGGAGGGGAGTATATGGATCAAAGATTCCAGGACTATATGATAGAACATGGAATCCAATCTCAACTCTCAGCCCCTGGTACACCTCAGCAGAATGGTGTGTCAGAAAGGAGAAATAGAACCTTGTTAGACATGGTTCGATCAATGATGAGCTATGCTCAATTGCCTAACTCGTTTTGGGGATATGCAGTAGAGACTGCAGTATACATCTTGAACAATGTTCCCTCGAAAAGTGTTTCTGAAACACCCTTCGAGTTATGGAAGGGGCGTAAACCTAGTTTGCATCACTTTCGCATCTGGGGTTGTCCAGCACACGTGCTTGTGACAAATCCTAAGAAACTGGAACCTCGTTCAAAACTGTGCCAATTTGTTGGTTACCTTAAAGAAACGAGAGGTGGTTTTTTCTACGACCCACAAGAAAATAAGGTGATTGTATCGACAAACGCCACTTTCTTAGAGGAAGACCACATGAGAGATCATAAACCACGAAGCAAAATAATATTAGGAGAAGCTACTGAAGAGTCATCAAGAGTTGTTGATGAAGTTGGACCTTCAACAAGAGTTGATGAAGGAACTAGTTCTTCAGATCCATCCCGTCCATCTCAAACGTTGGGAATGCCTCGACGCAGTGGGAGGGTTGTGTTACAACCTGATCGCTACTTGGGTTTAACTGAAACTCAGGTTGTCATACCTAATGATGGCATTGAGGATCCATTGTCCTATCAACAGGCAATGGATGACGAAGATAAGGATGAATGGGTCAAAGCCATGAACCTGGAAATGGAGTCAATGTACTACAATTCTGTATGGGAACTTGCAGATCTACCAAATGGGGTAAAACCCATAGGGTGCAAATGGATCTATAAGAGAAAAAGAGATGCAGCTGGAAAGGTACAGACCTTCAAAGCTAGACTAGTGGCAAAGGGTTATACCCAAAGGGAGGGGGTTGACTATGAGGAAACCTTTTCTCCTGTAGCCATGTTAAAGTCCATAAGAATTCTTTTATCCATTGCCACATATTATGACTATGAAATATGGCAAATGGACGTCAAGACTGCCTTTCTGAATGGTAATCTTGAAGAGAATATCTTTATGTCTCAACCCGAAGGGTTCATAGCCCAAGGTCAGGAACAAAAGGTTTGTAAGCTAAATCGATCCATTTATGGATTGAAACAAGCATCCAGATCATGGAACATTAGATTTGATACTGCAATCAAATCTTTTGGCTTTGACCAAAACGTTGATGAGCCTTGTGTATACAAGAAAGTCAACAAAAGGAAAGTAGCTTTTCTAATACTTTATGTAGACGATATCCTACTCATTGGGAATGATGTAGGATACCTAACTGACATTAAGAAATGGCTAGCAGCCCAATTCCAAATGAAAGATCTGGGAGAGGCTCAATATGTTCTGGGAATCCAAATCATTAGGGATCGTAAGAACAAAACGCTAGCTCTGTCTCAAGCAACGTATATTGACAAGATGTTGTCTCGATATTCGATGCAAAACTCCAAGAAGGGACTCCTACCCTTCAGACATGGGGTACACCTGTCTAAGGAACAATCTCCTAAGACACCTCAAGAAGTTGAGAACATGAGACACATTCCCTACGCCTCAGCTGTGGGCAGCTTAATGTATGCCATGCTCTGCACTAGGCCTGACATATGTTATGCAGTGGGAGTAGTCAGTAGGTATCAGTCTAATCCAGGGTTGGACCACTGGGGAGCGGTTAAGAATATCCTCAAGTATCTTCGGAGAACGAGGAACTACATGCTTGTGTATGGAGCTAAGGATTTGATTCTTACTGGATACACTGATTCTGACTTTTAAGCTGATAAGGATTCTAGGAAATCCACATCAGGGTCAGTATTCACCCTCAATGGAGGAGCAGTAGTGTGGAGAAGCATCAAACAAGGATGCATAGCAGACTCAACCATGGAGGCTGAGTATGTAGCAGCTTGCGAAGCAGTTAAAGAGGCAGTGTGGCTCAGAAAGTTCTTGAATGATTTGGAAGTAGTTCCGAATATGAACGTGCCCATAACACTATACTGTGACAACAGTGGGGCTGTAGCCAACTCAAAAGAACCTCGTAGCCACAAACGGGGTAAACACATCGAGAGGAAGTATCACCTGATACGGGAGATTGTGCAAAGAGGAGATGTGATCGTCACTAAGATCGCCTCGGAGCACAACATCGCTGATCCATTTACAAAGGCTCTCACGGCTAAAATGTTTGAGGGTCATCTAGAAGGTCTAGGTCTACGAGATATGTATGTCATCTAATCTAGGGCAAGTGGGAGAAATGTATAATGGGTATAAGGATGCCCTAGTTCATTGTATTTCCAGCTTTAGATTATTGCATTTACATCCCACTAACTAGTGTTTTAGTTCAAGTGGGAGTTTGTTGGGTTTTATGAACTAAAACTCGTAGATAGTGAATGTAACCGTTGACCGGATATTAATGAAATAATATTGATATATTTTTCCATTAATTGTTATTAGTTATTTTATATTTGTCTTTGCCTAATAATAACCCTAATCCAATAAACTAGACATCCAAGGCTGTAATATGAGTCTTGAACTATATGTAGCGACATATGGGATCATTGTTCAAGAAACAGCCTAAAGGGTCTATAGTATAGGGATAAGACTGGGTGCCTTATCCTGGTGACACTATGGATACGGCCCACTTTGTATTTGATACAAACGCTGCGATCCAACGCGTTCATGTAGGAGACATGCGAGTGGGGGTATCCTATGCAATGAGTTTGCATAAGACCGGACCGCGAAATAGTAACCACTAGTTATAACACCGTTAACTAGTTGGTTTTCTATTTCACCAGGACGACCGAGACAACTTAGTCTTAATCCTGAGTTGATTATGGACTCCTGCTCATGAGAGACTGTCCTTTGATTTGCATGGGTGAGAGTGGCCAATACGCCGACTCAATAAGCCTACCACTTTGGGGACAAGATCGAATGGGGAGCTGGGAACATAATCGTACAAGATGGAATTCACTCCTTCCCGACTTTAGGGAAGCAGATGAGTGTTCCCTTAAGTGGTTACTCCGAGTCTTGAACAAAGGGCCCTACCCTCTCAATGGCACGAGAGGGTTTTCTGTTTAATGGTTGGACCATAAACAGATTGTTCATTAGAGGAGAATTGGTACTTAAGGAAATAGAGGTGACCCAGGGGTAAAACGGTAATTTGACCCAGCTGGTGTTACGGACACTCGTGAAGGACTAACTAGTCGATATTGGTCTAAGTTCCGTGGACACAGAAAATATGTCTGCAGTGAGAAGAGTGCAACTGTGAGTCTATAGTGGAATGTACACACAGTTAACGAATATTGATTATTGTGGTTAATGAGTTTAACCAATTAATCTCACATCGTTGGAGCTTCTGATCTGCAGGTCCATAAGGTCCCACTGGTAGCTCGTAAAGTAATTTGAGGCAACTAAGTAATTAAATTGAAAATGTTCAATTTACTGAGGGAAATAAATATAATATATATTGATATATTATTATGAGAGAAATTAATATTTGAAGAAGTTCAAATATAAATTTATGGAAGATTGAAAGAATTAATTAATTTAAGTCCTAAAAGTGTTTGGGCAAAATTAATTAATTCAAGGCCGGAAATTAAATATGTGATATTTAATTTGGTGGTTAATTAATTAAAGAATTCATTAACCATGAATTAATCAATTATGTAAATAATTAATCACTTAAGGAAGTGATTAATCATTTATGGGAATGATCTAATTACTTATGGAAGAAATTAGTCATTTATGGAAAAGATTAATCAATTGGGAATTGATTGATCATGATTGATTAATTAAGGAATAAAGATTGAATCAATTTTGGAAAAGATTGATTTAATTGAATATTTTATTCATGGCCTCTCTTCTATAAATAGAACACTAGACCTAATTGGTCATGACACTTGACATTCTTGAAAGACAAGACCTAGAATTCTCTCTAGCCTCCCTCTTAGAGAAAGACTCCCACAAGTCTTTGGCCTCCTAGACTTAGAGACATACCGGTGTAACCTCTGTGGTTATTGTGTCGATCAAAGAAGAATTTCCAGCGAAGAATACCTTGAAGCGGCTGCTGCGTTTTCGTTCGTGGAGCTTCGTTGGCGAAGAACGGTCAAGTCTACAACGGAGGTTTGTAACGGTTCTTCCTCTTTTCTTTAGAAAAGTTTTCAAAATAAATTTAGATTTATTTTAGCATGTTTAAACCGATTTTACAGCGGCTTTAAAGTTAGTTTAAAGTTTTGTTTGAGTTTTCGTAACGGTTTTTAATGTTAATTAATATACGGCGTAAGGTCCAATCGATGCGCTTCCGCTGCATGGGGACTTTTATTCCCTTCAAGTGTCCCCAGGATAAGGTACCCAGCCCTATCCCTATACTACAGACCGTTTTGGCTTGATCCACTTTTATGTCTGTACATAAAGCTCAAGTGTTCATCCTATAGCTAGGGATCTTAGTTTATTGGATTTGGGTTATTTAACGTGCAATTTACTTATTCAGTAACAACTTTACTGAATGAATCTCGACAACGAGTTTATCGATCAAGTATATAATTCGTTTAGCATTCACTATCTACGAGTTTTAGGGCACCAATCCCAACAGACTTAAGTTAATAATGCATTTCTTTTAAAAAAATAGAACGTTAACCACAAGTCTCATCAAACCATACTTTCACAAACACTCATAGTTAAAATAAAACCTCTCAACTACAACCACATGAACAACTTAAGCTACAAATAAAACCTCAAACCATATGTACAACCTAAACTAAAAAGTTGTAGTTAGAAAAACAATCACCAAACTACAATAAAATTACAAATGGAACCTCAAACCGCCTCCATCCTCATACCACAATAAGATTACCTCAACACATGTTTTCTCAAATTCTAGAAAATGTCAATCAATAAAACAATATTTGTCAATCTATAATGAACAACAAGAACACTCCCCCCCCCTCTCACTCCTCAATTCATCTTCAAGAACAAACACTCCTCCCACCCCCCAACCAACCACAAAAAAATATAACGACCATTCCATTGGGAGAATCACAAGTACACAAGCATGAAACATATGAAAAGAAAGTTTCAATAAGTGTAATCAGAGTCCCAACCTAAAAGATGAACTTAAGTTATAAGTTGTAAAAATTATACCTTACGAACTGATGAGTGTGCTCCAGTGAATCTTTCCATAAGTTCACCCATTTGTCGAAACCTTCTTTCATATTCATCCCGCTGTATTTCTATGGCTTGATCTAATTGTTATTTCATTTTTTCTTCCATTTGTGCTTCCATTCTTGCATTTTCATCTCGTTGACTTTGAAGTAATTCTTGAGTCTTTTCATTTTTTTCTCGTTGACTCTAGAGTAATTCTTGAGATTTTTTAAGGTTAGCCTCGAGGGATTGGGCGTACTCTTGTGAGTAAGATGCTTTCTTCTGAGGAGGTGGTGGTTTAGGTCCATATCACATTCCTTTGACATATGACGATCTCGTGACAAGAACAGTGGCCATAATTTCTTCATCGCTCAAAGGTGTACTTGAGCTAGCTTGCTCTTGAGATAATGCCACCATTTGTTCCTATACATGTCAAAATAAATACATATGACATAATATCACATGTTATCTTGTAAAACCAATTAATACTTACATGTGCTTGACTTGCTGAATCGTCCGTCCATCCTTTTGCAGCAGACCAATGGGTTTGACGAAACATTTCAATGGGATTCAAGTATGTATCATCTTCATTTTTCTATTCAACATATAAATGACACTTAAGAACATAATATAATATAGAAAACTATAAAGAAAGTACATATTCATACCTTCTCTTCTCTATGAGAGAGAAATGATTTCATTCCAGCACAATGGTTAAATGGGAGTTTACTTCTGCTCTGTTTATTTTTGTTTGACTTATCCTGCATGCATTAGAATGCATGGTTACAAAAGAATGTAAGTTAGTTAAAATTAAGTTAATATTTACCTTCCACTCGGGAGTCTCCCATCTATCACACAACATATTCCAATATTCTTGAGTTTCATCCTTGTGTGGACGTGTATGAGCTACTTCTTGATCACCGATCTTTTTGTAGTATCGGTGCAATCTTGATCTCCAATCTTTATATCTATTACCAATCTCGTAAAGGATGAATTTTCTTATATGATACTCTGAAAAGTTCACTGATGTGGAATTTTCCTTACCGCAAGTGATGTGGAATTTTCCTTACCGCAAGCGCACGGGTCAAGTAATAATAAAGTGTTCGTATAAACGAGTGTCGTCCTCTGGATTGGATGTTTAAGCAAATCAAGTATTGTGAATTATCTTGCTCAATTTTATTTAGGGATCAAAAAGTAATGAGTGAATGATATGAAAACTAATTCAAAGCAAGTAAAAAGTGGAAATCCAATTGGAGAAAACACTTAGGGAATTGATTTCGCCGATTTAGTCTAGGATTGATTTTAAGGGATAAGTTATTATGCACAATGGAATTATGAGCCCAAGACCCTTTAATCACAACTACCTCTCCCGAGTATAGTTGATTCTCATGAAAATTAATCTACTTGATATCCCTATCTAAGTTTGTTAATATGCAAGGCAATGAGATCTTTTGACCAATTCTAAAGTAATCTAAAACCGTCAAGAATTAGAAAATAAACTTTAGTCATGCAATCTTGAGTAAGTCTATATTAAATCCCCTCTCCCGAGCTAGATTCAAAACTTAAATCATTCAACTAATGGCCAATTAATTGAAAGCATTAAATCAAGATTACAAACATAATAAACATTGCACAACTTAAACCATAAATCAATCCATAAACAAAATCAACTACATCAATCCCTAAGCTGTGAGTTTAGCTACTCATGAATGTAATTACAATCTCAACTAAACATAATAAAGCCATAAACTCTAGCTAAAGAAAAGGAAAGGGAAAAGAAAACTCAATGTAGGCCGAGACCGAACGTCCCCGTCACGATCCCCACGAGCAATGGGTTGATTTCCGACCTTCTCCCTTTTCTTCAGCCCTCAATTCCTCTGTTTATGCCCTCTATACGGCTCCAAGAAGTCCCAAAATTGAATCCCCCTAAAACCTAGCCGAAAGGAAGTATATATAGCAATTTTTCATCCTAGCGTCTCGACGCTGCCTCAAAACACGCATATTCTGAAAAGGGAATTACGCAGCGTCGAGACGCTAAGGTCGCAGTGCCTCGACGCTGCGATGATTTCGCGCCTATTCTGATATGGAATGCCAGCGTCGAGACGCTCAAGGGCTGGCGTCTCGACGCTAGCCTGCATTTAACCGAATTTTGACTTTTTTCCTTTTTGATTCTTTTTCCTTCCTTTGCATCTTTTCGCGTCCCGAGTACCCAATTAACTCTAATATTGCGCTATCGCTCCAATCAACCATTTCCTACAAAATAAACAATTAAGTGCAATAAAATGGCCAATAATCATCAAAGACTAGCTAAATTAAATAAGAAAAGATAACTAGTTATGCTCGCTATCAGCAAGCGCACAAGTCAAGTAATAATAAAGTGTTCGTATAAACGAGTGTCGTCCTCTGGATTGGATGTTTAAGCTAAATCAAGTATTGTGAATTATCTTGCTCAATCTTATTTAGGGAACACAAAGTAATGAGTGATAGATCGAAAACTAAATCAAAACAAGTAAAAAGTGGAAATTCAATTGGAAGAATACTTAGGGAATTGATTTCGCCAATTTAGTCTAGGATTGATTTTAAGGAATAAGTTATTATGCACAATGGAATTATGAGCCTAGGAACCTTTAATCACAATTACCTCTCCCGAGTATAATTGATTCTCATGCAAATTAACCAACTTGATATCCCTATCTAAGTTTATTAACAAGCAAGGCAATGAGTTCTTTTGACCAATTCTAAAGTTAATCTAAAAACCGTCACAAATTAGAAAATAAACTTTAGTCATGCAATCTTGAGTAAGTCTACATTTAATCCCCTCTCCCGAGCAAGAATCAAAACTCAAATCATTCAACTAATGGCCAATTAATTGAAAGCATTACATCAAGATTGCATACCTAATAACCATTGCACAACTTAAACCATAAATCAATCCATAAACTAAATCAACTACATCAATCCCTAAGCCACAAGTTTAGCTACTCATGAATGGTATTACAAGCTCAACTAAACATGACAAAACCATAAAATGTAGCTAGAGAAAAGGAAAAGGAAAGGAAAAACTCAATGTAGGCCGAGACCGAACGTCCCCGTCACGATCCCCACGAACAATGGGTTGATTTCCATCTTGATCTACTTTGTTCAGCCTCAATCCTCGGTTTTACGGCTCCAAAAGTGTCCAAAACAATCCCCCCAAAACCTAGCCGAAAATAACCTTATATTCTGATTTTTTGTCATAGCGTCGAGACGCTGTCAAGACAGGGTCTCGATGCTGCCTCTAAAACACGCGTGTCTGGAATGGAAATTACACAGCGTCGAAACGCTAAGGTTGCAGCGTCGAAACGCTGTGACCGTTTTGCGCCTTTTCAGATAAGGAATGCTAGCGTCGAGACGCTCAAGGGCTAGCGTCTCGATGCTAGTCTGCGTTTGACCCTATTTTGACTTTTTTCCTCTTTGACTCTTTTTCATTCCTTTGCATCTTTTCGTGTCCCGAGCACCCGATTAACTCCACTATTGCGTTTTAGCTCCAATCAACCATTTCCTACAAAATAAACAATCAAGTGCAATAAAATGTCTCATAAATCATAAAAGACTAGCTAAATTAAATAAGGAAAAATAGCTAGCTATGCTCGCTATCATTCACATCAAAATTTTTCTTTAAAAAAAGGAAGAAAAAAAAAAGAACATGACAATGTCAAACTTAACTTACCAACTATAGTAAATAAAATAAGAAAATGTCAAACTTAACTTACCAACAATCTCTCTACTACGTTCATCATGACTTCTTGGGGAATGTTTTTCTTTTTATAGTACTTTACGGGGATGAAACTCCTCGATAAACAACCAATTTCAGTGCTGAACATATTTGCTACTCGTCCAACAGGTTTACCTTGCTCGGGAATCCATAAAATAGAAACTCTGTCACCAGTGGCCTCAATAATCCTATCAAGACTAACCCCACAGGAAACGCCACGAACTTGGGAACTGTGAGAGGATGTCTCATCCATGTCTACAATATTGTCTTAGTTATTTGAAAACATTGTATCCTGCAAAACACAAAAGGCAATACAGTATGTGTTTATCACAATACATATTAGAGGTAAAAAGAACGAAACAGATTGTACTAACTATATGTTCACATCAACCATTGCTATTCAACGATGATGTTTATTCTTCGTTTTCGTCTTCTTTAACATCTTCCCCATCTCCATCTTCATCTTCATCTTCTTCCTCATCGTCTTCATCTTCCCCATCTTCATCTTCTTTTTCTTCCTCATCGACTCCATCTTCTTCATCGTCTTCTACTCGTTCTTCAAAATCTAAAGTCTTTTTCACTATATTCATTGCTTTCACAAAGTACAATCGGATTGACATCTATTCTATGAAACGTTTGTGTTTCAAAATCCACATCCTGAACAACACATTCTTGTATATCCATTTCGAGTGGATCAACTTATATTTTAGGCACATCCCATAAATGCCTATGTTGAACTCCTTGAACTACTTTCCACCCATTACCCAATCGAATATCATCTATATAAAATACTTGTTGTGCTTGGGAGGCAAGAATGAATGGTTCATTCTGATACCAAATGTATCGAGTGTCGATGCTTGTAAAGTGGTGATCCTTACGAATCTGATTCTTTTTTGGATTTAAATCAAACCAATCGCAACAAAATAAAACAAATACTTTTCTATGAACATACTTTAGTTCAATAACTTCTTTCAAGATACCATAAAAGTTGGCCCCCTCACTATCATACCCTCCAAACACAGAGACTCCACTATTTTGAGTTGTGCATCGATCATCTCGATCCTTGCAGCTAAATCGAACACCATTAACAATACACCCACTATACGAACTAATTCGAATATTAGGACCAAATGATAGCGCATATAACACTCGCTCAACTTCATTAGACGTCGACTGAAATTGGGATTGAATCTAAAAACAAAAATATAAAACTGAAAATCACTATACAAGTGTGCTTGCAACGATTATAACATAAAATAAATCCAAAAAACTCACTTTATTTTTAAACCACATCGGAAATTGTGCTTCATGCATTCCAAGAATAGTATCTTGTCTTTTATTCTTTAGCTCAAGCTCATGTTCTCTACTACCATAAATTCAGTAATAAGTAAAAAATTTTAATAAAAGATTTTCAATTACTGTATGTGAAGTTCATACCTTCTATATGGATCCACTGCTTCACAATTGGTGAAAACATACCAATGGGCCTTTTGTAATTCAGTACATGATAACTCTTTCAATCGTGAGCCACCAGTTGGACGTACTTTTTGTGAAAATATAGGTAGTTGTTCATCGTTGTTGGATGCACTCGATTCTAATATATCATCATTATTTCGAATTGTCCTATTGAATTTTGTTTCAATTCCATGCAAGTACATTGAATAAAATGTCAATGCTTCATTTGCTATGAATGCCCCAACTATCGAATCCTCAGGACGAGCTTTATTTTTGACATATTGCTTCAATGTTCTCAAACTCCTATATTATGTGTTATTCATATATTAACGAACATTTTTAAAAATGTACTTAATATAAACGTTAAGGATACAAAAAATTGAAGAGACATACCTCTCTATTGGACACATCCAACTCATACCCGACAGGACCAACAAGTTTGGTTTCTTCTAGTAAATGAACAGCTAGATGAACCATAACATCGAAAAATGCTGGAGGAAATATTCTTTCAAACTTACAAAGGATTATCTCGATCGATTCCTATAGTCTATTCAACGTCTCCACTTTTAATTTTTTCGCAATCAATTCTTTGAAAAAATTCGACAATTCAGTAACTGCACAACTTACATCCTTTGGTAAAAAAGGTCGAACTCCCACTGGTAAAAGTCTTTGTAGCAACACATGTGAGTCATGACTTTTTAGTCCATGAATCTTCTCAGTCTCTTTCGTTTTTCCCTCAATATTCAATAAGGTACCCAAGACATTATCACAAATATTTTTCTCAATATGCATGACATCGAATTTCTGTCGGATCTTAAGACTTGACCCGTACGGTAACTTGAGAAAAATACTCCTCTTCACCCAATTCAATTCAGTGTGAAGTCGCTTCCTTTTCCATTGCAATATATTTATAGTTTTCCCAAGTGGTGGAAAATCTATAGTCTCTAACTATCGAAGAACATCTAATCCCGAGAAAGATCGAGGTGCAACTCTATATTCTGCTTTGCCATTAAATTGTTTGCTTTTTCGCCAAGAATGATTCATAGGTAAGTAACAACAATGTCTTGTATAGCATATCTTATTATGTACTGAATCAGATGAGACATCTTGATTACAAACTGGACAGGCCTTATACCCTTTAATGTTCCATCCTGACAAATTACCGCACGTTGGAAAGTCATTAATCGTCCACATCAAAGCTGCATGAAGACAAAAATTTTGACCACTACAGGTGTTGATGGTCAAATCTGGATAGGGAAAACTCACCTGACCTTCACGTGCCACCAACGGTAAATTTGTTTGAGAAGGGGGAAGACGTGGCCTGCAAGATAGAAAAACCTGCACACCGGTGTGGTGCTTGCCACACCTTCTCCGATGCTTAAGTCAGAAAGCGAAATGAGGAGAGCAAGAGAGCGAGAGGAAAGAATAGGGAATAGAGTTTGGGATCCTTTCTTTAGTGATGAAGAAGGGTTTAAATACATGTTCCTGCCCTGTGGTTTCTAGGCTTTCGGAGACGATTCGGGCTAAACCAGGTGGAAATAGGGGAATCCAGGGGCACTACGGATGAAACGGAGGTGGACGAACTTGGCTGGACCGAGGTCGACCATGGGCCTTAGCCTCGGCCCAAGGCCAAGGCCCAGGAGGGGTTGGTCCAAGGCCCTACCCCTCCGGCCTTGGCCCGACCCTCGGCCTGTTTCGCCTCTAGAGTCCATCTTCTGGTCCTATTTTCGAGCTCGTGTCGGGTTGTCTTCATCTGTTCCTTGCACCTTGAAGTAGTCCAAAATTACCTATAACATTAAGCCCCCACTCTTGAATTGGGATTCAGGTGCGACTTATTGCTATAGGTCGAGCTCCTTCAGCCTGATTTAAGAGTAGTGATTTTTGCTCTGTGCTGACTTATGTGTGGATTTATTGCTCCTCTACAAGATAGGGTAGAAATAGACAAAGCAGAAGCTCCCTGAATAGGGGTTAGGTAAGAAAGAAATGAGAAAAGTGGGGATTGAAGAAATAACCCGGCCTCAACCTTTGGATAAGGCCGAGTGTAACATTTCTCTAATTTAGCTTAGGAGGCATTGCCCTCGAACCCCCACCAGGCGCTTCGCCCTCGCTCTTGATCATTTGGAGCGCTTCATACCAGATTCAAGGCTTAGCCACAAATAAAAATAGGAAAATCAGAAGATTTCGATATCCTGCATCGAAAAGTTAATTTTTGCAAAAGAAAAATGAGGGAAGAGGCTAGGGTCGACTTCGGCCTCAAACCCCTGTTAGCCCAAAACTTAGCTCCTAGCATTCATTCATGTCAGTCCTTGTAGAAAAGTAATGAGAGAATAGGCTAGAGTATGCAATTTTTAGTTAAACATGCTAAGCTCGTGTGTTTTTTGTTTAATAGGGAGTGCATATCCCCTTTGTAGCCCCTTACCCAAGTGAAGTTTTATTTAAAACATAAAATATAGTTGAGTAAAAAGGAGAATACCTTTAAAGTTTGTGCTCGACCTTGACAAGATGTGCTCGACCTTAACCTCGGCCAGGTGAGCTTGGCTCAGATGAAGTGCATGAGCTCAAGCCTGATGAGGTAAGGTAGACTTGGTAGTCTAGGCTTGTGTGCTGTAGTGTGGGCTCTAAGCGTGGAAGCCTAGGCTCGCATGTAGGCGTGGGCACTAAGCTGAAGAGCTTAGGCTCGCATGATGGGCGTGGGCACTAAGCTGAAAAGCTTAGGCTCGCATGATAGGCGTCGACACTAAGTTGAAAAGCTTAGGCTCGCATGTAAGCGAGGACACTGAGCTGTAAAGCTTAGGCTCGCATGTAGGCGTGGACTCTAAGCTGAAAAGCTTAGGCTCACATGTTAAGCGTGGGCACTGATGTGGAATTTTCCTAACTGCAAGTCCACGGGTCAAGTAATAATAAAGTGTTCGTATAAACGAGTGTCGTCCTCTGGATTGAATTTTTAAGCTAAATCAAGTATTGTGAATTTTCTTGCTCAATTTTATTTAGGGAACACAAAGTGATGAATGAAAGATCGAAAGCTAAATCAAAACAAGCAAACAGTGGATAAGCAATTGAGACAACACTTAGGGAATTGATTTCGCCAATTTAGTCTAGGATTGATTTTAAGGAATAAGTTATTATGCACAATGGAATTATGAGCCCAAGAACCTTTAATCACAACTACCTCTCCCGAGTGTAATTGATTCTCATGCTAATTAACCAACTTGATATCCCTATCTAAGTTTACTAACATGCAAGGCAATGAGTTCTTTTGACCAATTCTAAAGTTAATCTAAAAACCGTCATGAAATTAGAAAGTAAACTTTAGTCATGCAATCTTGAGTAAGTCTATGCTAAATCCCCTCTCCCAAGCAAGAATCAACACTTAAATCATCCAACTAATGGCCAATTAATTGAAAGCATTAAATCAAGATTACAAACATAATAACCATTGCACAACTTAAACATAAACTCAATCCATAAACTTAATCAACTACATCAATCCCTAAGCTACAAGTTTAGCTACTCATGATTGGTGTTACAAGCTCAACTAAACATGTAAAAGCCATAAAATCTAGCTAAAGAAAAGGGAAAGGAAAGGAAAAAACTCAATGTAGGCCAAGACCGAGCGTCCCCGTCACGATCCCCACGAACGATGGGTTGATTTCCAACTTGCTCCCTTTGCTTTGGCTCCAAGCTGCTCTGTTCTGCCCTTTTTTCGGCTCTAAAACGTCCCAAAAGCTTCTCCCCCAAAAACCTAGCCGCAAAAGACATTATATTCTGTTTTTTCGTCATAGAGTCGAGACGCTGCCTTCAAAACGCGCGTTTCTGGAAACGAATTAACACAGCGTCGAGACGCTAAGGTCACAGCGTCAAGACGCTGCCTTCAAAACGCGCGTTTCTGGAAACGAATTAACACAGCGTCGAGACGCTAAGGTCACAGCGTCAAGACGCTGTGACCTTTTCGCGCCTATTCAGATATGGAATGTGAGCGTCTCGACGCTCAAGAGCTAGCGTCTCGACGCTAGCCTGCTGTTGACCCAATTTTTACTTTTTTCCTCTTTGACTCCTTTTCATTCCTTTGCATCTTTTCACATCCCGAGCACCAGATTGACTCAAATATCACGCTTTAGCTCCAATCAACCATTTCCTACAAAATAAACATTAAAGTGCAATAAAATGGCCATTAAATCATCAAAGACTAGCTAAATAGATTAGGGAAAACTAGCTAGCTCTGCTCGCTATCAAACACCCCCAAACTTAAGCTTTTGCTAGTCCTCGAGCAAACTAAAAAATTAAGCATACAATGGAAGAATGGATGCAACAAACATGACTCAATCCTCAAGGCTCAAAAGTCACTAGTCAAGCAAGCAAGAGACATGCACACAAGGACCAATGAGGAAGACAAATTAAAATTTTTCCAAAATTAACTTACACAAGCGAGATCTAACTCAACAAGATCAGACTCTACTAGCCCGAGATTGGATTATTAAACTCTCAGCTCATCTTCCCTCTACACTGGCACTAAGGTTTCACTAATGAGTTAATGGAACAAATTAGTTTGTTTTCCTCCATACTTAGGTGCTTATAATTAACAATTCAATTAAGCATGTATATGTGGCACTAGCTCTCACACACCCATTGCAGGGACCCTTAACCTGAGTTTTCTTTGGTTGGCCTAACTGATCACAACAAGGGTAGCTCTTTTTGCCTTAATCTTTATTAACCATTGCATATTGCACGCATAAGTCATGACTTTTTTTCTTTTTTCTTTTTCAACAGTAACAACATGAATGATTTTTCATTATGAACATGATAAGCATATATTCTTTTCTTTTCTCCTAAGCAAGATCAAACATGCTAATTTGCAAAAAATTAACTCTTTAGCTCTACCCTACACCTATCGAGGTGACAACAAGCATATGAACCCAATAATTCGCTCCTAAGCATTCAAATCCAACTCTAGCCAAGACAAATACTCTACTCATGCAAGCCATCTCCTAGAAAAAGTTTAAAAAGTCTCCCTTTTTGGGCATTCATGCTTACAACTCATCACAAGCTTGAAAATTGACAAGAAAGCCTATCCTAGGACATTAGAGCCATGCAAAAAATAGCATCCAGAAAACAACCATATGCTCAATTCAAAGAAAGCTCAAAACTATAGCCCGAACTCAGATGCTCAAGGGCTCCACAAACATGCTAATCCACCCCCAAACTTAAAACATGCATTGTCCTCAATGTATACAGAAAATAAGGCATAATCAAGCATGAGAACAAAGAAAGAATGGAAGGAGTGAACGATACTAGCCTGGAATGATGTTGACTTCTTGATTGAGAGCTTGGAATCTTGAAAGCTTGAAAGCAAAGGAGAGAAAGAAAACAAGACCTACAAAATAAAAACAAACAATAAATCAAAAACAAAAGGAAAACACACAAAACTTACTTGGGTTGCTGTTGGGTTCCTAGAGTGAGTAAAAATATAGTATAAAATACTCTAGAATTCCTGTGCAAGTATACAGTCTGCAGCAAGTAATATTATCAATCCGAGCCCTGAATGAGTTTCCACTCTACCTATTTTTGTGAAACTTTTTAATGGTTTCAAGAATAATAAAATGATTGGGTTTTATCGGAATTATGCTGAAGCAAAATAAAGGACAGAACAATAAGTAAACAAATAGATAGACAGATTAAAGGCAGGCGCTCGTTAGGTTTAGTGATTATTCTAAAATATGCTCCAGCAATATTATTGATCATGCATTTCTCGTAGTATTATTAGCGGATTCCTCCCGAAACTCCGGATCTTTTGGGATATGTTTCAAACCCAATGAAGTACGACCGATCAAGCACTAGGCAACTGGCTATCCCTAGCTCAGTCACTGGCGTTCACCAATACACAATGATCGTAGTGTGGATAATTGCCACACACTCTCTAAATCATCCCTGAAACTAGAGAGAGCTATTCACACCGGCTGGCCAGGCGGGAGTAAAATGAGAATAAGCACAACAATTAACCAAAATGCGATAGTCAATATATTACTAGAGATGAAGCACAGTAATCACATTATTCCTAACCAACACCCTAAGCTACTTAGTTCATAATAGGCATAGGAATACGAATTACAATCTGAGTATGCATGTCCATAACCACAAGTTAATAAAGAAAGTAAACTCCCTAATCAGCTTGCGAAAGATGGTGTTCTTGATGATCTTCAATCTCCCTATACTATTTGACTTCCAAGGGAAAACATGGAATGAATTTGACTTTCACGGCTACTTCCTTTTTTAGAAGGACAAGAGACTTGAATTAGGTCAACTTGGACACGTGTAGGGCTCTCCTTGCTCCTTTATCCCGAAAATAACTCAACAGAAGTCGGTTCATGAAGTTGGCTAACGAGCTGTGATGTGGCAGTTTCTGCTCCCAGTTTTGCTGCAGCATAGAATTTGCTCCCTCCAGTCGCTCAACAGCATAATCTGCACAAAATAATTTCCAATGCTTCCATTCTTCCAAATGGGTTAAATCATATAATATCTATCCAAAACCAACCCTAATAAGCATAAAGGACACACAAATCCCTATACAATCGAGGCCTAAATAACTACCTTTTGGGCAGTTATCATATCCCCAAACTTGAACTATTGCGCGTCCCGAGCAATACTAACTCACCTTCCTTCAAGAATTCAGAACATTAGACAAAGAATAGCTTAATCAAACCAGACAATCCAACACTACCTTTAACCTTTACCTGAGCACTCTGCAAAACCAAGCTCTGCTGCAGCAAAATGATTCCTCTAACACAGACAAATAATCACCACTTTTCAACTTAATTCTAAGAACTCACCACAGCCTAGCTCTATTATCAGACATTTCAAAACATATTTTAAAGGGGTTTATATCATTATTTATCAGACTTAAAGCAGCCTTACAGTCATAAGCTCTTAAGCATGGGATGACCCACTTTATGGTGAAGTATACCCTTGCCTCAAGCTCATCACCAACTAGGCTCAATACTCATTATAAAGCTAAAAAATCCTTAGTTATTCCATCTCTTGCCCCTCAGAATGGCGACATTTTGTGATGAAGCTCACCTAAGTTATGGGAGACAGAAAAACTGCTGGATCATCATTCATCCCTCAAAACTTTTGCTCCATCAATTTTTTCAGCAAAATCTTCAACAAATAATTTTTCAGCAAATAATTTTTTTCTCATATTTCTCATTTTTTTCACATTTCCTAGATCATCTTTTGACGCGAAGACAAACTGTGGGTATCACAAATGTCCCCGGTTACTCAATAACCTACCAAATTTTAATTTGAAGGAGAGGAATGCTCGAGCAAAACAATTGGAGTAGCAAAAAGTCCCCCAAACTTGAATTATTCATTGTCCCCAATGAATCATTAATAAAGCAACTATACCCCCAAACTTATTTTTTTCCTATCTGAATTTTTAAACTAAACATGGGACTATGATTAAGCTTAAAGTAGATCATATAAGTCAATACTACCTTCAAAATCCTTTTTTGCCGCAGCAACAGTCCAGGCTAGAAGAAATGCTCAAGCAAAAGGTTTCTGGAGATCAGAATACCTTGATCTAATTAAGCTTTATTCAGTCCAAGCTTCAAAAATTCAGAAGAAAACTAGTTAAGCTGGGCATTACTCAGTGCTTCATAGAACAAAAACATCCAGAAATTCATTAAAAACATAGAAAAAGAAATTACATCAGCATATATATTTTTGTTTAAGAAGCAGAAATATGAAAGAGAAACAAACATAACATCAACAGAAAAGGAAAGTAGAAAATGCGCGAGCAAACAAAAAGTCAGAACAAAAATCATGCTCGCTCAGGGCCACTTCATCCTTCAGTCCTCTTGGCCCGGTTCATTTTCATTTTCCTCTCCTCCTCCTTCCATTGGTGGGGGTGGAATCCAGGGGTTGAATAAATCTTCAGGGAATGCTGGAAGGGCTGGATATGGTTTCGAAAAATTCTCTTGCAACGCCTTCTTAAGATTGGCATCACGATTTTTAACATAGCTCCAGAAAGTCAAAGCTTGTCTTTCAGCAAACTCCTGCCTGCTGGCCGAAAGTGCGAGTTGTTCTAAAATCGTGTTGATGTCGTGGACCATCCCACCCTGACGCACCTCCTGCATTCGCTGAAGTCGCGCCAAATTGGGCGTATCAATGATTCCCTTATCAAACAAAATTACATCATTTTCATCCACCGGAACCCCTGCGTTTCTGCACAACATAGTAATTGTATTTGGGAAGAACAACTTCCCCACCTTCTTTTTCCAGCAGTCAACAATCTCAGAAGAAATTAGTTTCCCTACGTCTATGCTCATTGATCGAAGGATGGCAAAAACAAGCAACACTCTGTCCCGCGATATAGTGGAGTCATGCGTTGTCGGCAGTAAGCGGAGTCTAATGAAACCCATCCAAGCGTTGGCTTCACTTTTCAAATAAGCAGCTTGAAATGTGTGCTTCCGTGTCTGCGACACCCTCCATTGAGCCCCCTCAACACCTACCTCTCGGACCGTCGCGCTTAATTGGTCGCTCGATGGGGCAACCATCATTTCATTGAAAACTGCGTGTGGAAAGTCCTGAAGATCAAACAAATTATTAATGGCCTCTGGGCTCCATTGGACAGGCACTCCTCGCACTATGACTTCGAAATCATCCTTCACGTCTAGATTGGCGTAGAATTCCCGAACGATGTTGGCATTGACAGGATCAGGCTTCGCACAAAACTGTCTCCACCCAAGGCTCGCTATTCCGGACTCCAAGAACCTGGGCAAATCACTGCCAAAATCTCGTTCGAATAAGAAATCACACTTCAATACTTCTTGATATTTTGCTCTGGCAAGTTCATTGACGAAGCGAATGAATGGTGCCCTCGACTCCTCAATCTCACCCGATGCTTCGGCAATTCCTTTGCCTTTGCTTTTTCTCTGTTCTCGCAAACGCTCTTCTTCTGCCTTCCTTGCCTCTTCTTCTTTTGCCTTATTTTCCGCTTCCCGTTTCTCTTCTTCTCTTTCTGCATTCTCTCTTTCAGAATCAGTGGTTGGAGGCGAGGGGGTATCAGTTCGAACTACCTGAATACGGCCGGCTTTTCGCTTAAAGCGGCGTCGCTTAGGTACCTCTGGTATGATCACCTCCACTCGAGCCTCCTGAACTGGCTCATTGTCGGTCGCAACCTCTGTTTGTTCATCCTCATTCCATTTTTCTTGACTCTCCTCTCGAACTACCTCTGTATCTGCAACTCTCTGCTCAGCCTGTTCTGGGTTCTGTTCTTCTGGTTCTTTCGGGACTTCTTCGACTTCATCTGCTGCCTCCTGGACCTCTTCTTGTTCCGCAGCCCTTTGCTGCCTTCTCCTTTTCTTCGCTTCTTTTTCCTCCGGCGTCCTCTTCTTTTTCATTTTCGCTTTCTGAACCTCGGGGGTAACGGGTATCTCTTCTCCCTCATTCTCTCTCTCTTTTCTTGCTCTCGTTTTGGCCATTGAAGGTTCAAAGAGTTTGACAGAGAATACCAACAAAGAAAGAAGAATGCACACAGCAAAGATTCAAATCAAGAAGACGAAGTGGAAAGAACTTACCAGCGGTTGTGAATAAATAAGGCTTCAGCACATCGAATCCTAACCGAAATGATTTGCTCAGCATTAAATAATATTACAGTTTAATTTGAAGTAAATGTATCCTAAAAATTTGAAACCAACAACGGTAAAATCGTGGCTTCCAAACGCCCATGGTAAAAATTGGTGTGTTGTCCATCATTGAAGCCTTCGAATGATTACTCTGCGACACGTGGCGTCAACAGATGATGCATGCAATTTTACCTGCGAAAATTCAAAGAAAATCTCAACGGTAAAAATAATAAATTTCCAACGGAAACCCTTGTAATTCAGATGATTTTGCTTTCGCCATATCTTTGCCGCAACAATCTGCTGAACCTGAAGAATCTTAGATACGAAATTCGAATTTCAAAGAAAGAAAAATCAAAGATTTTTTTTTCTTTAAATTCAAATTAAATTTTAACCAATCATCCCAATCTTTTATTTTCAAAAGAAGCCGAATAAATTAGAGAAAATCTCTATTAATTAAAACTAGAATTCAAATAACTGAAAATAAAATCTAGATAAAATCTAATAAAATCTAACTAATTAAAAGATAATTGAAAGATAATTTAAATAAATAACCCGAAAATCAAATCAAATTCAAAACAAAATAGATAAGATCTAATCAAATATTTAAAGACAAAATCTAATAAATCTCGCAAAATCAAATCTAACCTAACCGCAATTAAAATCAAATCAACGAAAAATAAAATCAATACAAATCCTGGGAGCTCAAAATTTTGCTCTGTGAAATGCTCCCGCAAAAATCCTGCTCTCTCAATCATCAACCAACCTTAGGGAAGGATATTTTGACCGAAACTCCTCTTCCCAATAATGCTTGACACGCTGACCATTCACCTTGAACACTCTCCCATCTTTCTCATCCTGCAAAGTAATTGCTCCATTGGAGAAAACCTCAATCACAATAAACGGTCCTGACCATTTAGATTTTAATTTTCCAGGAAATAGTTTTAACCTAGAATTATAAAGCAAAACTTTTTGACCCTTGACAAATTCTTTGGACTTTATTTTCTTTTCATGCCACAGCTTAGTCGTTTCTTTATATATCTTCGCATTTTCATAAGAAAATTGACGAAATTCTTCTAACTCATTAAGCTGCAGCATTCTTATTGCTCCTGCGCGACTCAGATCAAAATTTATCTTTTTCAAAGCCCAAAACGTCTTATGCTCTAGCTCTAGTGGTAAATGGCAAGCTTTCCCATATACTAACCTATAGGGAGACATACCTAGAGGAGTCTTATAAGCTGTCCTATAAGCCCAAAGAGCCTCATTGATAGCAAGCATAGCTAGCTATCTTTACTTATTTAATTAAGCTAGTCTTGTATGATTTTTGGGCCATTTTATTGCACTTTAATGTTTATTTTGTAGGAAATGGTTGATTGGAGCTATAATGCAATATCAGAGTTAATCGGGTGCTCGGGGCGTGAAAAGAGGCAAAGGAATGAAAAGAGTAAAAAAGGAAAAAAGTCAAATCTCGGTCAACAGCAGGCTAGCGTCGAGACGCTAGCTGTTGAGCGTCTCGACGCTCACATTCCATATCAGATTAGGCGCGTAAAGCTTACAGCGTCGAGACGCTATGATAGGAAGCGTCCCGACGCTACCGTTTTTCCTTATTCAGAACGCGCGTATAAGAGGCAGCGTCGCGACGCTGTCTTGACAGCGTCTCGACGCTAAGACGAAAAATCAGAATAAAAGCTTCACTTCGGCTAGGTTTTTGGAGAGATCAATTTGGGACCTTTGGGAGCCGTAAAGAGGACAGAATAGAGGCTTTTGGAGCTGCAAACAAAGGAGGAACTTGGAAATCAACCCATTGTTCGTGGGGATCGTGACGGGGACGTCGGGACTCGGCCTACATTGAGTTTTCTTTTCCCTTTTCTTTCTTTAGTTAGATTTATGGCTTTCATATGTTTAGTTGAGATTGTATTTTCATTCATGAGTAGCTAAACTTGTAGCTTAGGGATTGATGTAGTTGATTAAGTTTACGGATTGATTTACGGTTTAAGTTGAGCAATGTTGTTGTGTTTGTAATCTTGATTTAATGCTTTCAATTAATTGGCCATTAGTTGGATGATTTAAGTTTTGAATCTAGCTCGGGAGAGGGGATTTGATCTAGACTTACTCAAGATTGCATGAATAAAGTTTACTTTCTAATTCTTGACGGTTTTAGATTAACTTTAGAATTGGTTAAAAGATCTCATTGCCTTGCATATTAATAAACTTAGATAGGGATATGAAGTTGGTTAATTTGCATGAGAATCAACTATACTCGGGAGAGGTAGTTGTGATTAAAGGGTCTTTGGCTCATAATTCCATTGTGCATAATAACTTATTCCTTAAAATCAATCCTAAACGAAATCGGCGAAATCAATTCCCTAAGTAGTTTTCCCAATTGAATTTCCATTCTTTTTACTTGCTTTGAATTAGTTTTTATCATCACTTATTCATCACTTTTTGATCCCTAAATAAAATTGGGCAAGATTATTCATAATACTCGATTTGCTTAAAAATCCAATCCAGAGGACGACATTCGAATTTACTATTCACTATATTATTACTTGACCCGTGCGCTTGCGGTAGGAAAAGTCCACATCAAGTTTTTGGCGCCGTTGCCGGGGATTGGCACATTTAGCTAAATTAATATTGTGAAAAAATTGCTTGATCTTAATTTAGGGTGTATTGTTACTTTTTTAGGTTTGTTGCATTTTTTTTTTCCTTATTTGTTTTCCTTTCCATATTTGATTTTCTAGGTTAGTTTTCTTTAAGTTGTGTAATCTTTTCCTTATTTGTTCTTGTTTTTCCTTTTCTAGGTTAGTTTCCTTATAGGCATTTTATCATATTTATTTTTGCATTCCATATTAGGTTAGTTTGTTTCCTTTTTCTTTATTATATTTTCCATATTTGTTTTAGTTGTTTCCTTTTCTTTATTTATTTCCATATTTGTTTTTTTCTTTTCTTTTTAAGGTATTTTTAATTTTGCATGCGTAGTAGTAGAGAAGTGATACCATTTGATCCCGAGATAGAAAGAACAATTCTTAGGCTTCGAAGGGAAAATAGAGAAATTATTCAAATGGCAGATCAAAATCCACCTGAGGAGCCTAGACCTATTAGAGATTATTTTCAGCCTGTGTTTCAGGGACAACAATCGGGAATTGTCTATGCACCGATTAATGCCAACAACTTTGAGCTGAAGACCGGTCTCATTCATATGGCTCGAGACTGTGCATACAGAGGATCGCCCACTGAGGATCCAAATTCTCATCTTAAATCATTCTTGGATATTTGTGGGACGGTAAAGATTAATGGTGTCTCTGAGGATGCTATTCGCTTACGTTTATTTCCCTTTTCTTTGCAGGATAAAGCACGAGATTGGTTGCAGTCTATTACTCCCGGGAGCATCACCACCTGGGATGCTTTGGTCCAGGCCTTTTTAAATAAATTTTTCCCTCCTGCAAAGACGGTCCAGCTGAGGACCGAGATTGGGACATTTCAACAACAATATGATGAGCAGCTGTTCGAAGCTTGGGAGCGATTCAAAGAGCTACTGAGGAAGTGTCCTCAGCATGGTTACCCCGACTGGCTTCAAGTTCAATTGTTTTATAATGGTTTAACTCCTAGTACAAAAACTATTGTTGATGCAGCTGCAGGTGGGACTCTGTTGTCCAAGACCGTTGAAAACGCTCGCACACTTTTAGAGGATATGGCCACCAACAGCTATCAGTGGCCATCTGAGCGGTCTACACCTAAAAAGATTGCTGTTGGAGTGTTTGAGGTTGATAAAGTAAGTGCACTCCAGGCTCAGATGACTTCCCTTGCCAATGCTTTTATGAAATTTTCAGGTACAGGGAGTGCACAGTCAATTGAATTAGCTGCTGCTTTAGCATCTAGACCTCAGGAGGAGACCATCGAACAGGTTCAGTATGTATCAAATTTTAATTCTAGGGGATATAATAATAGTTCTACACCTACACATTATCACCCTAACAATAGGAACCATGAAAATTTCTCTTATGCTAACACTAAGAATGTTCTTAATCCTCCTGGTTTTGCCCCTCAAACTCAAGATAATAAAAAGTTAGAAGATCTTGTTGGAGCTTTCATTGCAGAGTTAAGTAACAGGACAACCAAGTTAGAGGAGGCAGTCATTGCCATCAACTCAACAGTGAATGGCCACAGTGCAGCTATAAAGAACATAGAGACTCAGCTGGGACAGTTGGTGAATGTTGTAAGTACAATGAACAAAGGTAAGGCCCCAGCTGAACAAGAGAAACCTCAGATGGAGTACTGTAAGGCAATCACTGTGCACCAGGAGGAATCTGAAAAGGAACCTGAATCTGAGGACTATGAAACGCCTACAGGGGAAGCTGAGGAGGACACATCAGCAGATGAGGCTGAAAAGCCTAAACCGGAACCTCCTATTCCTTCTCCCACACTGATGGTTCCCAAGGAAAAGAAAAAGAAAAAGAAGAAAAAGAATAATCAGGTTCAGTTTGATAAATTTATGAATGCTTTTATGAATCTGAATATTAATATTCCTTTTGCAGAGGCATTAGAGATGCCCCAATACAACAGGTTCATGAAGGAGTGGTAAGCAAAGAAGCGAAAAGAAAAGAAAGTTGACACTGTCTATCTTGCTTCCACATGCAGCACCAGAGTGCAACAGAAAGTACCTGAAAAAGTAGCAGATCCAGGGAGTTTTTCTGTTCCTTGTAGTTTTGGTACTTATTCTTTTAGAGCATTATGTGATTTAGGTGCTAGCATTAATATCATTCCTCTATCTTTGTGTAAAAAGTTAGATATAGGTGAGATTAAGTCTACTCCTGTAAAGCTCCAATTGGCTGATCAATCTGTGGTGAGACCAGTTGGTATTGTAGAAAATATATTAATCAGAGTAGGTAGATTTTTCCTCCCTATTGACTTGTATGTTATGGACATGATAGAAAATCCTTCAATGCCTGTCATATTAGGACGACCATTCCTCGCTACTGGGCGAGCGATCATAGATATTGAGCGCAGGGAGCTCACTATTAGAGTCAAGAACGAAAAAGAGATCTTTAAAGCAGTTGAAGACTCTAAAGATGAAGTGCTTTACATGGGCTACAGGAAAGGTGCAAGAAAGAGCACCTCTGTTGGATTCACAGAACAAAAGCCTCCTTGAAGCACGTGCAACACGTCGAGCTAATGACGTTAAACAAGCGCTTATGGGAGGCAACCCAAGTAAGTTAGTGTGTTTTCTCTTTGCTTTTGATTTATTGTTTGTTTTTGTTTTGTAGGTCTTGTTTTCTTTCTCTCCTTTGCTTTCAAGCTTTCAAGATTCCAAGCTTTCAAGCAAGAAGTCATCATCATTCCAGGCCAGTATTATTCACTCCTGTCATTCTTTTATTGTTCTCATGCTTGTTTATGCCTTATTTTCTTTATACATTGAGGACAATGCATATTTTAAGTTTGGGGGTGGATTAGCATGTTTGTGGAGCCCTTGAGCATCTGAGTTCGGGCTATAGTTTTGAGCTTTCTTTGAATTATGCATATGGTTGTTTTTTGGATGCTACTCTTGCATGATTATGATGTCCTAGGATAGGCTTTCTTGTCAATTTTCAAGCTTGTGATGAGATGTAAGCATAAGTGCCCAAAAAGGGAGACTTTTTAAAATTTTTCTAGGAGATGGCTTGCATGAGTAGAGTATCTGTCTTGGCTAGATTTGGATTTGAATGCTTAGGAGCGAATTATTGGGTTCATATGCTTGTTGTCACCTCGATAGGTGTAGGGTAGAGCTAAAGAGTTAATTTTTTGCAAATTAGCATGTTTGATCTTGCTTAGGAGAAAAGAAAAGAATATCTGCTATTATGTTCATAACGAAAAATCATTCTTGTTGTTACTGTTGAAAAGAAAATTATTATGCCATGGCCTGTGCACAGTTTGCAATGTTTAATAAAGATTAAGGCAAAAAGAGCTACCCCTGTTGTGATCAGTTAGGCCAACCAGAGAAATCTCAGGTTAAGGGTCCCTGCAATGGGTGTGTGAAAGCTAGTGCCACATTTACATGCTTAATTCAATTGTTAATTAAAAGCACCTAAGTATGAAGATAAACAAACTAATTTGTTGCATTAACTCATTAGTGAAACCTTAGTGCCCGTGTAGAGGGAAGATGAGCTGAGAGTTTAATAATCCAATCCCGGGTTAGTAGAGTCTGATCTTGTTGAGATAGATCTCGCTTATGCAAGAAAAAAAAAAAAAAAGAAAGAGGGAATCACCGTTAATTTTGGAAAATTTTAATTTGTCTCCCTCATTGCTCCTTATGTGCATATCTCTTGCTTGCTTGGTTATTGACTTTAGAGCCTTGAGGATTGAGTTATGATTGTTGCATCCATTCTTCCATTGTATGTCTGATTTAGAGTTTGCTCGAGGACTAGCAAAAGCTTAAGTTTGGGGGTATTTGATAGCAAGCATAGCTAGCTATATTTACTTATTTAATTAAGCTAGTCTTGTATGATTTTTGGGCCATTTTATTGCACTTTAATGTTTATTTTGTAGGAAATGGTTGATTGGAGCTATAATGCAATATCAGAGTTAATCGGGTGCTCGGGGCGTGAAAAGAGGCAAAGGAATGAAAAGAGTAAAAAAGGAAAAAAGTCAAATCTCGGTCAACAGCAGGCTAGCGTCGAGACGCTAGCTCTTGAGCGTCTCGACGCTCACATTCCATATCAGATTAGGCGCGTAAAGCTTACAGCGTCGAGACGCTATGATAGGAAGCGTCCCGACGCTACCGTTTTTCCTTATTCAGAACGCGCGTATAAGAGGCAGCGTCGCGACGCTGTCTTGACAGCGTCTCGACGCTAAGACGAAAAATCAGAATAAAAGCTTCACTTCGGCTAGGTTTTTGGAGAGATCAATTTGGGACCTTTGGGAGCCGTAAAGAGGACAGAATAGAGGCTTTTGGAGCTGCAAACAAAGGAGGAACTTGGAAATCAACCCATTGTTCGTGGGGATCGTGACGGGGACGTCGGGACTCGGCCTACATTGAGTTTTCTTTTCCCTTTTCTTTCTTTAGTTAGATTTATGGCTTTCATATGTTTAGTTGAGATTGTATTTTCATTCATGAGTAGCTAAACTTGTAGCTTAGGGATTGATGTAGTTGATTAAGTTTACGGATTGATTTACGGTTTAAGTTGAGCAATGTTGTTGTGTTTGTAATCTTGATTTAATGCTTTCAATTAATTGGCCATTAGTTGGATGATTTAAGTTTTGAATCTAGCTCGGGAGAGGGGATTTGATCTAGACTTACTCAAGATTGCATGAATAAAGTTTACTTTCTAATTCTTGACGGTTTTAGATTAACTTTAGAATTGGTTAAAAGATCTCATTGCCTTGCATATTAATAAACTTAGATAGGGATATGAAGTTGGTTAATTTGCATGAGAATCAATTATACTCGGGAGAGGTAGTTGTGATTAAAGGGTCTTTGGCTCATAATTCCATTGTGCATAATAACTTATTCCTTAAAATCAATCCTAAACGAAATCGGCGAAATCAATTCCCTAAGTAGTTTTCCCAATTGAATTTCCATTCTTTTTACTTGCTTTGAATTAGTTTTTATCATCACTTATTCATCACTTTTTGATCCCTAAATAAAATTGGGCAAGATTATTCATAATACTCGATTTGCTTAAAAATCCAATCCAGAGGACGACATTCGAATTTACTATTCACTATATTATTACTTGACCCGTGCGCTTGTGATAAGGGGTAGCTATCCTATGCTTAATCCCATACTTAGCTAAGAGCTTAGTTAAGATATTATTAACAAAATGTGTACCCTCATCACTCACTAGAGCCCTAGGTGTCCCAAACCGCGCAAAGATGTGCGATTGAAGAAACCTTGCTACTGTCTTGGCATCACTCTGATGGCATGCAATGGCCTGCACCCATTTGGACACGTAATCAACTGCCAATAAGATAAAAACATTGCCATTAGAAGGGGGAAATGGCCCCATAAAGTCAATACCCCATACATCGAATAATTCAACTTCTAAAATGTAAGTAAGAGGCATTTCATCTCTTGGCCCCAAATTTCCTCTCCTTTGGCAAGCATCACATTGCTTGTAGAACCAATGGGCCTCCTTGAATAACGTAGGCCAGAAAAATCCGCAATGCAAAATCCTCATAGCTGTCCTCTAACCGCTGAAATGCCCTCCATACGGCGAAGAGTGACATTGCTCTAGGATTTCCTTTGCTTCAGCACCTGAAACACACCTACGAATAATACCATCAGAGCATTGCTTATACATAAACGGCTCATCCCAAAAGAAAAATTTCGCATCCTGCTTAAACTTTTTCTTCTGCCTCCAATCCATGTCAATAGGAGTGACTCCCTTTACCAAAAAGTTTGCAATATCAGCATACCAAGGGACATCCCTAACTACCTTTACCTCAACAGCAAAAAGTTGTTCATCTGGAAAAGAATCAGAAATGGCAGATTGCTCCAGCAAAGACGATGATGGATCAAGACGAGATAAATGATCTACAATGACATTCTCTGATCCCTTCTTGTCCTTTATCTCCAAGTCGAATTCCTGCAGTAATAAAACCCAACGAATTAGTCTAGGCATTGCATCTTTCTTTGACATTAAATACCTTATTGCTGCATGATCCATGAACACCGTGACTTTGGATCCAACCAAATATGGCCGGAATTTCTCAAAAGCAAACACAACAGCTAACAACTCCTTTTCAGTAGTTGTGTAGTTGACCTGTGCCTCATTTAAAACCTTGCTTGCATAATATATAGGATGAATAAATTTGCCCTGCTTCTGCCCCAGCATTGCACCTACTGCAGCATCACTCGCATCACACATTACCTCGAATGGAAAATTCCAATTAGGTGCGCAGAGAATGGGTGTTGAGATTAAAGCAGCCTTCAATGTTTCAAAAGCCTTCCTACAATCTGCATTAAAGTCAAAAACATGATCAGTGCACAATAAGTTACAAAGAGGTTTACTGATTTTGGAAAAATCCTTTATGAACCTCCTATAAAATCCAGCACGCCCTAAGAAGTTCCGAATTCCCTTCACTGAATTCGGTGATTCTAATCTTTCAATAACCTCAACTTTTGCTCTATCAACTTCTAGACCATTCTTAGAAATCCTATGACCTAACACTATGCCCTCCTTCACCATGAAGTGGCACTTCTCCCAATTAAGAACTAGATGGGTATCCTCACATCTTTTTAACACTTTACCTAAATTATCTAAACAACTCTGAAAAGACCCTCCAAAAACTGAAAAATCGTCCATAAAGACCTCAACAGTGGACTCAATCATATCAGAAAAAATTGCTAACATACACCGCTGAAATGTTGCTGGAGCATTGCAAAGGCCAAAAGGCATTCGCCTTAAAGCAAACGTCCCATAAGGGCAGGTGAAAGTGGTTTTTTCCTGATCTTCAGGAGCAATAGTAATCTGGTTATACCCAGAATAACCATCCAAGAAACAGTAGTAGGCCTAACCAGCCAATCGATCCAACATCTGGTCAATAAATGGCAAATGGAAGTGGTCCTTACGGGTGGCTTTGTTAAGCCTCCTGTAATCCATGCAAACCCTCCAACCAGTTACTGTCCTAGTTGGGATCAACTCATTGTCTTTATTGCTTACCACAGTGACACCTCCTTTCTTAGGAACACATTGTACAGGGCTCACCCAATTGCTGTCTGCAATCGGATAAATGATGCCAGCATCCAACCATTTAATCACCTCCTTTTTAACCACTTCTTTCATTGCGGGGTTAAGCCTTCTTTGTTGCTCAATAATCCTCAAAGACCCCTCCTCTAGAGTGATTTTATGCATACAAAAAGATGGGCTAATCCCCTGAATGTCAGCCAATGTCCAACCAATAGCCTTGCGGTATTGCTGCAGCAACTTTATTAAGGCCTCCTCATGCTCCGGCATTAAATCTGATGCAACAATAATGGGCAATGTCTCACTTTCCCCAAGATACACATACTTTAGATGATCTGGTAAGGGCTTCAAATCTAAAGTAGCTGCCTCAATCAAGGATGGTTTAATTGGGGGAGCCTTTCTTTGATCTAAATCTAAAGACTCAAAAACATCCTCACACCTAAACAATTCTTTTTCATTTTTTCTATCTAAAGAACAAACTTCTAAATCCTCTACACTAACCTCTCCATGATTTTCCAAATGCTTATTAGCCGAATCCTGAATTGTTGTCTCAACAATTGTGCTCTCCAGAATCCTGATGAAGGAGCAATCTTCCATTTCGTCTAGATATTTCATGGCTTTAAACACATTAAATTTTACTTCCTCATTACAAACTCTCATTGTTAATTCCCCTTTTTGAACATCTATTAACGCCCTACCAGTAGCCAAAAATGGACGTCCTAGAATAATTGGGACATCTCTATCAGCCTCATAATCTAAAATAATGAAATCAACAGGAAATATGAATTTATCAACTTTTACTAAGACATCCTCAATTTTACCCTCTGGATATGTGATAGACCTATCAGCTAGTTGGAGTGTAACTGTGGTAGGTCTGGCTTCACCAATACCTAACTTTCGATAGACCGAAAGAGGCATAAGGTTAATGCTTGCACCTAAATCACAGAGTGCTCTACCTAATTCCTTTCCACCTATAGACACAGGTATAGTAAATGACCCTGGATCCTTAGCCTTGGGGGGTAGCCCATTCTTAAGAATAGCACTACACTCCTCAGTAAGAGATACAGTTTCTAACTCACCTAACCTTTTCTTTTTAGTCAAAATATCCTTAAAAAATTTAGCATAATTAGGCATTTGCTCTATAGCTTCTACTAAAGGGATATTTATATGCAACTGCTTAAGAATCTCTAAAAACTTTTTAAATTGACCATCCTGATTCTTAGGCTTTTGCCTTTGTGGAAAAGGTAGAGGTGGTACATAAGGTGGGGGCGGCACATATGGTGGTTCTACATCTGGCACAGAACCAGATGCTCCAGCATTTTTATTGCTGGCTCCAGCACCCTGACCAGACTCCAACTCTTCCTCGACAACAACATTATTATTTCTATCACCATTTTTATCTATAACCTGGGTTTTACTAGGCTCAATTCTTTCTTCTAATGGCTTACCACTCCTAAGAGTAACTGCCTTTACCTGCTCCTTACCTTCCCTTCTAGGGTGTTCAGTATCTGATGGAAGTTTCCCTTGAGCTCATTAGCTAGCTGACCCACTTGCAATTCCAGGACTCTCATTGAAGCTTGATTACTTTGAATTGCAGCGTCTGTACGAGCCATAAATTCTTTCATCATTGCCTCGAGAGAATTCTCCGAATGTTGCTGGGGCAAAGCCTGCTTATTTTGCTGGGGCATTACCTGCGCTTTAGCAAATCCCGACTGGTTCATCTTCTGTTGCGCTTGTACGTTATTTCCTTGACCTCCCCATGAGAAGTTGGGGTGGTTGCGCCAACCTGGATTATAGAAGTTAGAATAAGGGTTGTTCCTCTGATTACCTACAAAAAAACACAGACGCTGGATTGCTGGGGCAAAACTCGTAGTTGTGGTCTTCACCGCAATAGACACATGCTTCGTCCGTGACTTGGTTCACCACTGCTGCAGGCTCCATAGCTGGTGGCTGCTGATGACTAATCACTGTCACATTCTTAAGAGCGTTAGCAATCATTGCAAGATCAGCCCTAATGGTGGACACACCATCAACCTCTAATACACTCTTAACATTTTTATTTGTGCCTCTAACATCCGACCACTGACATCTATTAATAGATATTCTTTCTAAAATTTCATAATCTTCATCAAAAGTTTTTGCCAAAAGGGCCCCTCCAGCCGAAGCATCGACCATACCTTGAGTTACACCATTTAAACCATTGTAAAATGTTTCCATTTGAATACAATGAGGTAACCCATAGTGGGGACACTTTCGTAAAAGCTCCTTAAACCTCTCCCAAGCCTCACTAAAAGTCTCATCCTCAAGTTGCCTAAACCCTACTATTTCACTCCTTAATTTTGCATTTCTATTAGGTGGGAAATATTTACTCAAAAAATTTTCAGCTAACTCATCCCACGTCCTAATTGATCCTGGAGCAAAAGAGTTTAACCATGACTTTGCTCCATCTCTAAGAGAATACGGGAACAAAGTTAATCTAAGAGCATCTCTAGGCACTCCTTGAATTACAAAAGAATCACTAACTCCTAGAAAAGACTTAAGATGTAAATGAGGGTCTTCAGATGACAAACCATGGAACTGCCCCACGGTTTGCAACATCTGAAACATTACCGGTTTCATTTCAAAATTCGCCACTTGGATTTGGGGACGTGCAATCCCTGGATTCAACTCATTAAACATCGGGACAACATACGCTCGAATGACTCTGGTCCTATCGTTCGCTATCAAGATAGGATTCTCAGCCTGATTATTTCGCTGCTCATTTTGCTCAAACAGTGGGTTTTGCTGCAGCAACGGATTCTGTTGGGGGTTTGCTGTTGTTGGACCTTCATGAACCTGTGGAAGTTGCGGCACGTTCTCCATCTGGTTTCTGCACTGCTCCCTCCTTCTGTTCCTAAATGTCCTTTCAATTTCTGGATCAAGCTCAAACTGTACCCCAGGCGGATCGCTCATGCACCAAAATCACACCTGCAAAAACAAAAGAAACAATCAAAAAGTTCTAGCACCAAACCACTAAAACACATACACAAAACAGATCAGATAAAAACTTATCCAGTTCCCCGGCAACGGCGCCAAAAACTTGTTGGGTTCCTAGAGTGAGTAAAAATATAGTATAAAATACTCTAGAATTCCCGTGCAAGTATACACAGTCTGCAGCAAGTAATATTATCAACCCGAGCCCTGAATGAGTTTCCACTCTACCTATTTTTGTGTAACTTTTTAATGGTTTCAAGAATAATAAAATGATTGGGTTTTATCGGAATTATGCTGAAGCAAAATAAATGACAGAACAATAAGTAAACAAATAGATAGACAGATTAAAGGCAGGCGCTGGTTAGGTTTAGTGATTATTCTAAAATATGCTCCAGCAATATTATTGATCATGCATTTCTCGCAGTATTATTAGCGGATTCCTCCCGGAACTCCGGATCTTTTGGGATATGTTTGAAACCCAATGAAGTACGACCGATCAAGCACTAGGCAACTGGCTATCCCTAGCTCAGTCACTGGCGTTCACCAATACACAATGATCGTAGTGTGGATAATTGCCACACACTCTCTAAATCATCCCTGAAACTAGAGAGAGCTATTCACACCGGCTGGCCAGGCGGGAGTAAAATGAGAATAAGCACAACAATTAACCAAAATGCGATAGTCAATATATTACTAGAGATGAAGCACAGTAATCACATTATTCCTAACCAACACCCTAAGCTACTTAGTTCATAATAGGCATAGGAATACGAATTACAATCTGAGTATGCATGTCCATAACCACAAGTTAATAAAGAAAGTAAACTCCCTAATCAGCTTGCGAAAGATGGTGTTCTTGATGATCTTCAATCTCCCTATACTATTTGACTTCCAAGGGAAAACATGGAATGAATTTGACTTTGACGGCTACTTCCTTTTTTAGAAGGACAAGAGACTTGAATTAGGTCAACTTGGACACGTGTAGGGCTCTCCTTGCTCCTTTATCCCGAAAATAACTCAACAGAAGTCGGTTCATGAAGTTGGCTAATGAGCTGTGATGTGGCAGTTTCTGCTCCTAGTTTTGCTGCAGCATAGAATTTGCTCCCTCCAGTCGCTCAGCAGCATAATCTGCACAAAATAATTTCCAATGCTTCCATTCTTCCAAATGGGTTAAATCATGTAATATCTATCCAAAACCAACCCTAATAAGCATAAAGGACACACAAATCCCTATACAATCGAGGCCTAAATAACTACCTTTTGGGCAGTTATCAGTTGCCTCCCAAAAGCGCTTGTTTAACGTCATTAGCTCGACGTGTTGACTATGCTTCAAGGAGGCTTCTTTTCTGTGAATCCAACAGTTGTGCTCTTTCTTTCACCTTTCTTATAGCCCATGAAAAGCACGCCCGAGTGTCCCTTAGAGTCTTCAACTGCTTTAAATATTTCTTTGTCATTCCTGACTCTTATAGTGAGCTCCATGCGCTCAATATCAATAATCACTCGCCCAGTAGCGAGGAATGGTCTTCCTAATATGACAGGCATTGAAGGATTTTCTATCATATCCTTAACGTATAAATCAATAGGGAGGAAAAATCTACCTACTCTGATTAAAACATTTTCTAAAATGCCAACTGGTCTAACCACAGACTGATCAGCCAATTGGAGATTTACAGGAGTAGATTTAATCTCACCTATGTCTAATTTTTACACAAGGATAAAGGAATAATATTAATGCTAGCACCAAAATCACATAATGCTCTGAAAGAATAAGTACCAAAACCACAAGGAACAGAAAAACTCCCTGGATCTGCTACTTTTTCAGGTACCTTCTGTTGTACTCTGGTGCTGCATGTGGAAGCGAGATATACAGTGTCAACCTTCTTTTCCTTTTGCTTCTTTGTTAACCACTCCTTCATGAACCTGTTATACTGGGGCATCTCTAACGCCTCTGCAAAAGGAATATTAATGTTCAGATTCATAAAAGCATTCATAAACTTATCAAACTGAACCTGGCTGTTCTTTTTCTTCTTTTTCTTTTTCTTTTCTTTGGGAACCATCAGTGTGGGAGAAGGAATAGGAGGCTGAGGTTCAAGCTTTTCAGCCTCATCTGATGATGTGTCCTCCTCAGCTTCCCCTGTAGGCGTGTCATACTCCTCAGAATCAGGTTCCTCTTCAGCTTTCTCCTGGTGCATAGTTGTTGGGTTCCTAGAGTGAGTAAAAATATGATATGAAATACTCTAGAATTCCTGTGCAAGTATACACAGTCTGCAGCAAGTAATATTATCAATCCAAGGTCTGAATGAGTTTCCACTTTACCTATTTTGTATAACTTTCTAATGATTTCAAAGATAATAAAAATGTTGGGTTTTATCGGAATTATGCTAAAGCAAAATATATGACAGATCAACGAGTAAACAAATAGACAGACAGATTAAAGACAGGCGCTGGTTAGGCTTTAGTGATTGTTCTAAGATATGCTCTAGCGATATTATTGATCATGCATCTCTCGCAGTATTATTAGCGGATTCCTCCCGGAACTCCGGATCTTTTGGGATATGTTTCAAACCCAATGAAGAGCGACCGATCGAGCACTAGGCAACTGGCTATCCCTAGCTCAGTCACTGGCGTTCACCAATACACAATGATCGTAATGTGGAGAATTGCCACACACTCTCTAAATCATGCCTGAAACTAGAGAGAGCTATCCATACCGGCTGGCCAGGCGGGCATAAAATAAGAATAAGCACAACAATTAACCAAAATGCAATACTCAATTTATTACTAGAGATGAAGCACGGTAATCACATTATTCCTAACCAACACCTTAAGCTACTTAGTTCATAATAAGCATAAGAATACGAATTACAATCTGAGTATGCATGTCCATAACTACAAGTTAATAAAGAAGGTAAACTCCCTAATCAGCTTGCGGTTGATGGTGTTCTTGATGATCTTCAATCTCCCTATACTATTCGGCTTCCAAGGGAAAACATGGAATGACTTTGACTTTGACGGCTACTTCCTTTTATAGAAGGATGGGAGGCTTGAATTAGGTCAACTAGGACACCTGTAAGGCTCTCCTTGATCCTTTATTACGAAAATATCTCAATAGAAGTCGGTTCATGAAGTTGGCTAACGAGCTGTGATGTGGCAGTTTCTGCTTCCAGTTTTGCTGCAGCATAGAATTTGCTCTTTCCAGTCGCTCAGCAGCATAATCTGCACAAAGTGATTTCCAACGCTTCCATTCTTCCAAATGGGTTAAATCATGTAATATCTCTCTAAAACCAACCCTAATAAGCATAAAGACACACAAATCCTTATATAAATGAGGCCTAAATAACTACCTTTTGGGCAGTTATCATACCCCCAAACTTGAACTATTGCGCGTCCCGAGCAATACTAACTCACCTTCCCTTAAGAATTTCAAAACATTAGACAGAGAATTAGCTTAATCAAACCAGACAATCCAACACTACCTTTAACCTTTACCTGAGCACTCTGCAAAACCAAGCTCTGCTGCAGCAAAATGATTCCTTCAGCAGGGACAAATAATCACCACTTTTCAACTTAATTCTAAGAACTCACCACAGCCTAGCTCTATTATCAGACACTTCAAAACATATTTTTAAAGGGGTTTATAACATTATTTACCAGACTTAAAGCAGCCTCACAGTCATAAGCTCTTAAGCATGGGATGACCCACTTTATGGTGCAGTATACCCTTGCCTCAAGCTCATCACCAACTAGGCTCAATACTCATTATAAAGCTAAAAAATCCTTAGTTATTCTATCTCTTGCCCCTCAGAATGGCGACATTTTATGATGAAGCTCACCTAAGTTATGGGAGACAGAAAAACTGCTGGATCATCATTCATCCCTCAAAACTTTTGCTCCATCAATTTTTTCAGCAAAATCTTCC
Organism: Luffa acutangula; assembly: GCA_036850905.1. Lineage (NCBI taxonomy): Eukaryota > Viridiplantae > Streptophyta > Magnoliopsida > Cucurbitales > Cucurbitaceae > Luffa > Luffa acutangula. Next base: position 20,292,727 of record CM072092.1, on the reverse strand, counting down.
ACAAATAATTTTTCAACAAATAAATTTTCTCATCATTTTTTTACATTTCCTAGGTCATCTTTTGACGCGAAGACAAACTGTGGGTATCACAAATGTCCCCGGTTACTTAATAACCTAGCAAATTTTAATTTTGAAGGAGAGGAATGCTCGAGCAAAATAATTGGAGTAGCAAAAAGTCCCCCAAACTTGAATTATTCATTGTCCCCAATGAATCATTAATTAAACAATTATACCCCCAAACTTAAATTTTTCTATCTGAATTTTTAAACTAAACATGGGACTAGGATTAAGCTTAAAGTGGATCATATAAGTCAATACTACCGTCAAAATCTTCTTGCCGCAGCAACAGTCCAGGCTAGAAGAAATGCTCAAGCAAAAGGTTTCTGGAGATCAGAATACCTTGATCTAACTAAGCGTAATCAGTCCAAGCTTCAAAAATTCAGAAGAAAATAGTTAAGTTAGAGTCAGTCAGTGCTCATGGAATAGAAACATCTAGAAATTTCATTAAAATCATAGAAAAATATTACAAAGCAGATATATATTTTTGTCAAAGAAGCAGAAAATTAAAAAGAAAGACAAGCAGTTATAACAATGAGCAGGGTCAATTATGCGCGAGCAAACAAAAATGAGAAAACAAAAGTAATGCTCGCTCCAGGTCATCCGATCAATCACTCTTCCTGACCCTGCTCCTCATCAACATCCTCTTCTCGTTCAACAGGCGGGGGTGATATCCAAAGATTAAACAAATCATCGGGAAACACTGGGAAGGCCGGATACGGTGTTGAGAAATTGGTCTGCAAGGCCCCCTTAAGCGCATCATCTCTCCTTTTAGGATAAGTCCAGTAGGTCTGAGCTTTCCTTTCAGCAAATTCTAACCTACTGGTCAACACTGACAGTTGCTCTAGGATCTGATTAACGCCATACACAAGCCCACCCTGTCGAACCTCTTGCATACGCTGAAGCCGCACCAGATTAGGTGTGTCAATGATTCCCTTATCAATCATGATCATATCTTCTGGAACTGTGGGCACTCCTGCCCTGCTGCATAACATCGTGATAGTGTTTGGAAAGAACAACTTCCCCACCTTCTTCTTCCAGCAATCAACAATCTCAGAAGAAATTATCTTTCCTACATCTATACTCATCGAGCGAAGAATGGCAAAGGCAAGCAATACCCTATCCCGAGATACTGTGGAGTCGTGTGTTGTCGGCAGCAAGCGTAGCCTGATGAAACCCATCCAAGTGTTGGCTTCACTCTTCAAATAAGCAGCTTGAAATGTATGCTTCCTTGTCTGCGACACCCTCCACTGGGCCCCTCAATGCCTACCTCTCGGACAGCCACACTCAATTGATCACTAGATGGTGCAGCCACCATCTCATTAAAAACGGCATGCGGAAAATCTTGGAGATCGAACATTTCATTGATGGCCTCAGGGCTCCACTGTACAGGCACTCCTCGAACAATAACATCAAAATCATTCTTAATGTCAAGGTTGGCGTAAAATTCTCGAACAATGTTGGCATTCACAGGTTCTGGCTTCTCACAAAATTGCCTCCAACCGAGGGTCACTATTCCAGACTCCAAAAACCTAGGTAAATCATTGCCAAATCCACGTTCGAACAAGAAGTCCCGTTTCAGCACCTCCTGGTATTTTGCCCGGGCAAGATCGTTGACGAAGCGAATGAATGGCGCCCTCGGCTCCTCAATTTCTCCTGATGCTTCGGCAATTCCTTTGCCCCTGCTTTCTCTCTGGACACGCAAACGCTCTTCCTCTGCCTTTCTTGCCTCTTCTTCTTTTTCCTTATTCTCAGCTTCCCTTCTTTCTTCCTCAAAGTCCGACGTCGGAGGTGATGGAGTGTTCCGAACCACCCTCACGCGACCCGCCTTCCTTTTGATGCGGCGGCGCTTGGGCGGTTCAGGCATAATGATTTCAACACGGGCCTTCTGCACTGGCTCCCTGTCTTCTTCCTCTACAACCTCCGTCTGCATAACCTCACTCTGTTTCGTCTGAATGTCCTCTCGAGCTTCTTCTATAGTCGCCACTTCCTGTTCATCCTTTTCTTGAGTCGGATTGTCAGATTCTTTTGTTCTTCATCTTCTCTTGCAACAGCCTCCTCCTCTCTCGCTCTTTCTTGTTCTTCAACTCTCTGCTGTCTTCTTCTTCGCTTAGCCTCCTTCTCTTCTGGCGTTCTCTTTTTCTTAGTTTTACTTTCTGAACTTCCGGTGTGACCGGTACCTCCTCCTCTACACTCTCCCTCTCTTTTCGAGCTCTTGTTTTAGCCATGGAAGGTATAATAGGGTTTTGACAGAGAAGGGATAGAAAGAAAGAATAACACACGCACAAAGATTCAAGAAGACGAAGTGAACCATGCTTACCAGAGTTTGCGAATAAATAGGGCTGCAGCAAACAAGAATCCTAACCGAAAGGATTTGCCCTGTCATAATTAATATTACCGTTGCAATTAAAAATAAAAACATGAAATTCAAAAATTACCAACGGTAAAATTGCAAATTTCAAACAGCCATGGTAAAAATTAATGCTCTGTCATCATTGGAGCCGTTGGATAATTACTCTGCGCCACGTAGCCTCATCAGACAATGCACCCACATTTACCTGCAAGAATTCAAAGTCAAATCCAACGGTAACAATAATAAATTCCAACAGAAACCCTTCTGACTCGGAATATTTTGCTCCAGCAATATTTGTGCCGCAACAATCTTCCGACCCGTAAGAATCTTAGATACGGAATTCGAATCTCAAAATAGACAAATCAAATCTTTTTTTTTTTAATTCAAATTAAACCAATCAAAGCAAACTTAACCTGTTATTCTCAAAAGAAACTGAATAAGTTAGAGAAAATCTCTATTTAATTAAAACTAGAATTCAAATAACCGAAAATAAAATTTAGATAAAATAAAATCTAATTAACTAAAAGATAATTGCAAGATAATTTAAATAAAGAACCCGAAAATCAAATCAAATCAAAAAGAAAAAAATAGATCAAATCTAACCTACCAAAAATATAAAAATACTTTAAAGATAAAATCTAATAACTCATGCAAAATTAAATCTAACCTAACCGAAATTAAAATCAAATTAACGGAAAATAAAATCAATTCAAACTTCGGGAGCTCAAAATTTTACTCTGTAAAATGCTCCCGCAAAAGTCCTACTCTCTCAAACATCGACCAACCTTAGGGAAGGATATTTCGACTGAAACTCCTCACCCCAATAATGCTTCACACGCTGTCCATTCACCTTGAATACTCTCCCATCTTTTTCATCCTGCAAAGTAATTGCTCCATTGAAGAAAACCTCAATCACAATAAACGGTCCTGACCATTTAGATTTTAATTTTCCAGGAAATAATTTTAATCTAGAATTATAAAGCAAAACTCTCTGACCCTTGACAAACTCCTTAGATTTAATTTTTTTGTCATGCCACAGCTTAGTCTTTTCCTTATACATTTTCGCATTTTCATAAGAAAATTGACGAAATTCTTCTAACTCATTAAGCTGCAGCATTCTGATTGCTCCTGCACGACTCAGATCAAAATTTAACTTTTTCAAAGCCCAAAATGTTTTGTGCTCAAGCTCTAATGGTAAATGACAAGCTTTCCCATATACTAACCTATAGGGAGACATACCTAAAGGAGTCTTATAAGTTGTCCTATAAGCCCAAAGAGCCTCATCCTACCTAAAGGACCAATCCTTTCTAGATGGATGGACTACTTTCTCTAAAATAGCTTTAATTTCCCTATTACTAATTTCAGCTTGACCATTTGCTTGTGGGTGATAAGGGGTAGCTATCCTATGCTTAATCTCATACTTAGCTAAAAGCTTAGTTAAGATATTATTAACAAAATGTGTACCCTCATCACTCACTAGAGCCCTAGGTGTCCCAAACCGCACAAAGATGTGCGATTGAACAAACCTTGCTACTGTCTTGGCATCACTCTGATGGCATGCGATGACCTCCACCCACTTGGACACATAATCAACTGCCAATAAGATAAAAACATTGCCATTAGAAGGGGAAATGGTCCCATAAAGTCAATACCCCATACATCAAATAATTCAACTTCTAAAATGTAAGTAAGAGGCATTTCATCTCTAGGCCCCAAATTTCCTCTCCTTTGGCAAGCGTCACATTGCTTGTAGAACAAATGGATATCCTTAAATAACGTAGGCCAGAAAAATCCGCAATGCAAAATCCTCATAGCCGTCCTCTGTCCGCTGAAATGACCTCCATACGGCGAAGAGTGACATTGCTCCAGGATTTCTTTTGCTTCAGCACCTGAAACACACCTACGAATAATACCGTCAGAGCATTGCTTATAAATAAACGGCTCATCCCAAAAGAAAAATTTTGCATCATGCTTAAACTTTTTCTTCTGCCTCCAATCCATATCAATAGGGGTGACTCCCTTTACTAAAAAGTTGGCAATATCAGCATACCAAGGGACATCCCTGACTACCTTTACCTGAACAGCAAAAAGCTGCTCATCTGGAAAAGAATCGGAAATGGCAGATTGCTCCAGCAAAAATGATGATGGATCAAGACGAGATAAATTGTCTGCAACAACATTCTCTGATCCCTTCTTGTCCTTTATCTCCAAGTCAAATTCCTGCAGTAATAAAATCCAACGAATTAGTCTCGGCTTTGCATCCTTCTTAGACATTAAATACCTTATTGCTGCATGATCCGTGAACACCGTGACTTTGGATCCAACCAAATATGGCCGAAATTTCTCAAAAGCAAACACAACAGCTAACAACTCCTTTTCAGTAGTTCTGTAGTTGACCTGTGCTTCATTTAAAACCTTGCTTGCATAATATATAGGATGAATAAATTTGCCCTGCTTTTGCCCCAGCATCGCTCCTACCGCAGCATCACTCGCATCACACATTACCTCGAATGGCAAATTCCAATTAGGCGCGCAGAGAATGGGTGCTGAGATTAAAGCAGCCTTTAATGTTTCAAAAGCCTTCCTACAATCTGCATTAAAGTCAAAAACATGATCAGTGCACAATAAGTTACAAAGAGGTTTACTGATTTTGGAAAAATCCTTTATGAACCTCCTATAAAATCCAGCATGTCCTAAAAAACTCCGAATTCCCCTCACTGAATTCGGTGGCTCTAGTCTTTCGATAACCTCAACTTTTGCTCTATCAAGTTCTAGACCATTTTTAGAAGTCCTATGACCTAACACTATGCCCTCCTTCACCATGAAGTGGCACTTCTCCCAATTAAGTACTAGATGGGTATCCTCACATCTTTTTAATACCTTTCCTAAATTATCTAAACAACTCTGAAAAGACCCTCCAAACACTGAAAAATCGTCCATAAAGACTTCAAAAGTGGACTCAATCATATCAGAAAAAATTGCTAGCATACACCGCTGAAATGTTGCTGGAGCATTGCAGAGGCCAAAGGGCATTCTCCTAAAAGCGAATGTCCCATAAGGGCAGGTGAAAGTGGTTTTCTCCTGATCTTCAGGAGCAATAGTATTCTGGTTATACCCAGAATAACCATCCAAGAAACAGTAATAGGCCTGACCGGCCAATCGATCCAACATCTGGTCGATAAATGGTAGAGGGAAATGATCCTTTCGGGTGGCTTTATTAAGCCTTCTGTAATCCATACAAACCCTCCAGCCAGTTACTGTCCTTGTGGGGATCAACTCATTATCTTTATTGCTCACCACAGTGACACCTCCTTTCTTAGGAACATATTGGACAAGGCTTACCCAATTGCTATCGGCAATTGGATAGATGATCCTAGCATCCAACCATTTAATTACCTCCTTTTTAACAACCTCTTTCATTGCAGGGTTAAGCCTTCTTTGTTGCTCAATACTCCTAAAGGATCCCTCCTCTAGAGTGATTTTGTGCATACAAAAAGATGGGCTAATTCCCTGAATATCAGCCAATGTCCAAACTATAGCTTTGCGGTATTGCTGCAGCAATTTTATTAAGGCCTCCTCATGCTCCGACATTAAATCTGATGCAACAATAATGGGCAACGTATCACTCTCCCCAAGATACACATACTTTAGATGATCCGGTAAAGGTTTCAAATCTAAAGTAGGTGCCTACATCAGGGATGGCTTAATTGGGGGAGTCTTTCTTTGATCTAAATCTGAAGACTCAAAAACATCCTCACATCTAAACAATTCTTTTTCACTTTTTCTATCTAAAGAACAAAACTCAAAATCTTCTATACTAACCTCTCCATGATTTTCTGAATGCTTATCAGCCGAATCCTGTATTGCTGTCTCAATAACTGTGCTCTCCAGAATCCTGATGAAGGAGCAATCCTCCATTTCATCTGGATATTTCATGGCTTTAAACACATTAAATTTCACTTCCTCATTACTGACTCTCATTGTTAATTCTCCTTTTTGAACATCTATTAATGTCCTACCAGTAGCCAAAAATGGACGACCTAGAATAATTGGGACATCTTTATCAGCCTCATAGTCTAAAATAATAAAATCAACAGGAAATATGAATTTATCAACTTTTACTAAGACATCCTCAATTTTACCCTCTGTATATGTGATAGACCTATCAGCTAATTGGAGCGCAACTGTGGTAGATCTAGCTTCACCAATACCTAACTTCCGATAGACCGAAAGAGGCATAAGGTTAATGCTTGCACCTAAATCACAGAGTGCTCTACCTAATTCCTTTCCACCTATAGACACAGGTATAGTAAATGACCCTGGATCCTTAGCCTTGGGGGGTAGCCCATTCTTAAGAATAGCACTACACTCCTCAGTAAGAGATACAGTTTCGAACTCACCTAACCTTTTCTTTTTAGTCAAAATATCCTTAAGAAATTTAGCATAATTAGCCATTTGCTCAATAGCTTCTACTAAAGGGATATTTATATGCAACTGCTTAAGAATCTCTAAAAACTTTTTAAATTGACCATCCTGATTCTTAGGCTTTTGCCTTTGTGGAAAAGGTAGAGGTGGTACATAAGGTGGGGGCGGCACATATGGTGGTTCTACATCTGGCACAGAACCAGATGCTCCAGCATTTTCTTTGCTGCCTCTAGCACCCTGACCAGACTCCAACTCTTTTTCTTTTCTTTGGGAACCATCAGTGTGGGAGAAGGAATAGGAGGCTCAGGTTCAAGCTTTTCAGCCTCATCTGATGATGTGTCCTCCTCAGCTTCCCCTGTAGGCGTGTCATACTCCTCAGAATCAGGTTCCTCTTCAGCTTCCTCCTGGTGCATAGTTGTTGAGTTCCTAGAGTGAGTAAAAATATGATATGAAATACTCTAGAATTCCTGTGCAAGTATACACAGTCTGCAGCAAGTAATATTATCAATCCAAGGTCTGAATGAGTTTCCACTTTACCTATTTTGTATAACTTTCTAATGATTTCAAAGATAATAAAAATGTTGGGTTTTATCGGAATTATGCTAAAGCAAAATAAATGACAGATCAACGAGTAAACAAATAGACAAACAGATTAAAGACAGGCGTTGGTTAGGCTTTAGTGATTGTTCTAAGATATGCTCTAGCAAAATTATTGATCATGCATCTCTCGCAGTATTATTAGCGGATTCCTCCCGGAACTCCGGATCTTTTGGGATATGTTTCATACCAGATGAAGAGCGACCGATTGAGCACTAGGCAACTGGCTATCCCTAGCTCAGTCACTGGCGTTCACAAATACACAATGATCGTAATGTGGAGAATTGCCACACACACTCTAAATCATCCCTGAAACTAGAGAGAGTTATCCATACCGGCTGGCCAGGCGGGCTTAAAATAAGAATAAGCACAACAATTGACCAAAATGCAATAGTCAATTTATTACTAGAGATGAAGCACGGTAATCACATTATTCCTAACCAACACCTTAAGCTACTTAGTTCATAATAAGCATAGGAATACGAATTACAATCTGAGTATGCATGTCCATAACTACAAGTTAATAAAGAAGGTAAACTCCCTAATTAGCTTGCGGTTGATGGTGTTCTTGATGATCTTCAATCTCCCTATACTATTCGGCTTCCAAGGGAAAACATGGAATGACTTTGACTTTGACGGCTACTTCCTTTTATAGAAGGATGGGAGGCTTGAATTAGGTCAACTAGGACACGTGTAAGGCTCTCCTTGATCCTTTATCACGAAAATATCTCAATAGAAGTCGGTTCATGAAGTTGGCTAACGAGCTGTGATGTGGCAGTTTCTGCTTCCAGTTTTGCTGCAGCATAGAATTTTCTCCTTCCAGTCGCTCAGCAGCATAATCTGCACAAAGTGATTTTCAACGCTTCCATTCTTCCAAATGGGTTAAATCATGTAATATATCTCTCTAAAACCAACCCTAATAAGCATAAAGACACACAAATCCTTATATAAATGAGGCTTATATAACTACCTTTTGGGCAGTTATCAATAGTGATTGCCTTACAATACTCCATCTGTGTTTTCTCTTGCTCAGCTGGGGCCTTACCTTTATTCATGGTGCTTACAACATTTACCAAATGTCCCAGCTGAGTTTCAATATCCTTGATGGCAGCACTGTGGCCATTCACTGTTGAGTTGATGGCAATGACTGCCTCCTCCAATTTGGTTGTCCTGTTACTAGACTCTGCAATGAAAGCTCCAACAAGATCTTCTAACTTTTTATTTTCTTGAGTTTGAGGGGCAAACCCAGGAGGATTAAGAACATTCTTAGTATTAGCATAAGAGAAATTTTCATGGTTCCTATTGTTAGGGTGATAATGTGTAGGTGTAGATATATTATTATATCCCCTAAAATTAGAATTTGATACATACTGAACCTGTTCAATGGTCTCCTCCTGAGGTCTGGATGCTAAAGCAGCAGCTGATTCAATTGACTGTGCACTCCCTGTACCTGAAAATTTCATAAAAGCATTAGCAAGGGAGATCATCTGGGCCTGGAGTGCACTTACTTTATCAACCTCAAACACTCCAGCAGCAATCTTTTTGGGTGTAGACCGCTCAGATGACCACTGATAGCTGTTGGTGGCCATATCCTCTAGAAGTATGCGAGCATTTTCCACGGTCTTGGACAACAGAGTCCCACATGCAGCTGCATCAACAATCATCTTTGTACTAGGAGTTAAACCATTATAAAATAATTGAACCTGAAGCCAGTCGAGGTATCCATGCTGAGGACACTTCCTCAACAACTCTTTAAATCGCTCCCAAGCTTCAAACAGTTGCTCATCATATTGTTGTTGGAATGTCCCAATCTCGATCCTCAGCTTGACCGTCTTTGTAGGAGGGAAAATTTTTTTCAAAAAGGCCTGGACCAAAGCATCCCAGGTGGTGATGCTCCCAGGGGGGATAAATTGCAACCAATCTCGTGTTTTATCCTGCAAACAAAAAGGAAATAACCGTAAGCAAATCGCATCCTCATAAACTCCATTAATTTTTACCGCCCCACAAATGTCTAAAAATGATTTGAGATGAGAATTTGGGTCCTCGGTGGGCGATCCTCTATATGCACAGTCTCGAGCCATCTGAATGAGACATGTCTTTAGCTCAAATTTGTTGGCATTAATCGGGGCATAGACAATCCCCGATTGTTGCCCCTGAAACACGGGCTGAAAGTAATCTCTTATAGGCCTAGGCTCCTCAGGTGGATTTTGGTCAGCCATTTGAATAATGTCTCTGTTTTCTCTTTGAATCCTACGAATTGTTCTTTCGATCTTGGGATCCAACGGTACCACTTCTCTACTACTACGCATATAAAAACCAAACTACCCTAAAAAGGAAAGAACACAATTATGGAAAGAAATAAAGAAAAGAAAACAACTAATCTAAATATGGAAAATATAATCTAGAAAAGGAAATGTTGGGTTCCTAGAGTGAGTAAAAATATAGTATAAAATACTCTAGAATTCCTGTGCAAGTATACACAGTCTGCAGCAAGTAATATTATAAATCCAAGGTCTGGATGAGCTTCCACTTTATCTATTTTGCGTAACTTTCTAATGGTTTCGAAGATAATAAAAATTTTGGGTTTTATCGGAATTATGCTGAAGCAAAATAAATGACAGAACAACGAGTAAACAAATAGATAGACAGATTAAAGACAGACGCTGGTTAGGCTTTAGTGATTGTTCTAAGATATGCTCTAGCAATATTATTGATCATGCATTTCTCGCAGTATTATTAGCGGATTCCTCCCGGAACTCCGAATCTTTTGGGATATGTTTCAAACCCAATGAAGAGCAACCGATCAAGCACTAAGCAACTGGCTATCCCTAGCTCAGTCATTGGCGTTCACCAATACACAATGATCGTAGTGTGGAGAATTGCCACACACTCTCTAAATCATCCCTGAAACTTGAGAGAGCTATCCATACCGGCTGGCCAGGCGGGCATAAAATAAGAATAAGCACAACAATTAACCAAAATGTAATAGTCAATTTATTACTAGAGATGAAGCACAATAATCACATTATTCCTAACCAACACCCTAAGCTACTTAGTTCATAATAGGCAAAGGAATACGAATTACAATCTGAGTATGCATGTCCATAACCACAAGTAAATAAAGAAAATAAACTCCCTAATCAGCTTGCGGTAGATGGTGCTCTTGATGATCTTCAATCTCCCTATACTATTCGGCTTCCAAGGGAAAACATGGAATGCTTTTGACTTTGACGGCTACTTCCTTTTATAGAAGGATGGGAGGCTTGAATTAGGTCAACTAGGACTCGTGTAAGGCTCTTCTTGACCCTTTATCCCGAAAATATCTCAATAGAAGTCGGTTCATGAAGTTGGCTAACGAGCTGTGATGTGGCAGTTTCTGCTCTCAGTTTTGCTGCAGCATAGAATTTGCTCCCTCTAGTCGCTCAGCAGCATAATCTGCATAAAGTGATTTCCAAAGCTTCTATTCTTCCAAATGGGTTAAATCATGTAATATCTCTCTAAAACCAACCCTATTAAGCATTAAAGACACACAAATCCTTATATAAATGAGGCCTAAATAACTACCTTTTGGGCAGTTATCATACCCCCAAACTTGAACTATTGCGCGTCCCGAGCAATACTAACCAACCTTCCTTCAAGAATTTCAGAACATTAGACAAATAATTAGCTTAATCAAACCAGACAGTCCAACACTACCTTTAACCTTTACCTGAGCACTCTGCAAAACCAAGCTCTGCTGCAGCAAAATGATTCCTCCGGCATGGACAAATAATCACCACTTTTCAACTTAATTCTAAGAACTCACCACGGCCTAGCTCTATTATCATACATTTCAAAACATATTTTTAAAAGGGTTTATAACATTATTTATCAGACTTAAAGCAGCCTTACAGTCATAAGCTCTTAAGCATGGGATGACCCACTTTATGGTGCAGTATACCCTTGCCTCAAGCTCATCACCAACTAGGCTCAATACTCATTATAAAGCTCAAAAATCCTTAGTTATTCCATCTCTTGCCCCTCAGAATGGAGACATTTTGTGATGAAGCTCACCTAAGTTATGGGAGACAGAAAAACTGTTGGATCATCATTCATCCCTCAAAACTTTTGCTCCGTCAATATTTTCAGCAAAAATCTTCAACAAATAATTTTTTCAGCAAATAATTTTTCTTATATTTCTCATTTCCTAAGTCATCTTTTGACGCGAAGACAAACTGTGGGTATCACAAATGTCTCCGGTTACTCAATAACCTAGCAAATTTTAATTTTGAATGAGAGGAATGCTCGAGCAAAATAATTGGAGTAGCAAAAAGTCCCCCAAACTTGAATTATTCATTGTCCCCAATGAATCATTAATTAAGCAATTATACCCCCAAACTTAAATTTTTCTATCTGAATTTTTAAACTAAACATGGGACTAGGATTAAGCTTAAAGTGGATCATATAAGTCAATACTACCGTCAAAATCTTCTTGCCGCAGCAACAGTCCAGGCTAGAAGAAATGCTCAAGCAAAAGGTTTCTGGAGATCAGAATACCTTGATCTAATTAAGCGTAATCAGTCCAAGCTTCAAAAATTCAGAAGAAAATTAGTTAAGTTAGATTTAGTCAGTACTCATAGAATAGAAACATTCATAAATTTCATTAAAATCATAGAAAAATATTACAAAGCAGATATTTTTTTCAAAGTAAAAATTAAAAAGATTAGAAAGAAACAAGATAAGCAGTTATAACAGTGAGCAGGGTCAATATGCGCGAGCAAACAAAAATGGAAAAACAAAAGTAATGCTCGCTCCAGGTCATCTCATCAGTCAATCTTCCTGACCCTGCTCCTCATCAACATCCTCTTCTCGTTCAACAGGCGGGGGTGGTATCCAAAGATTAAACAAATCATCAGGAAACATTGGAAAGGCCGGATACGGTGTTGAGAAATTGGTTTGCAAGGCCCCCCTGAGCGCATCATCTCTCCTCTTAGCATAAATCCAGTAGGTCTGAGCCTGCCTTTCAGCAAACTCTAACCTACTGGTCAACACTGACAGTTGCTCTAGGATTTGATTGACGCCATACACAAGCCCACCCTGGCGAACCTCTTGCATACGCTGAAGCCGCACCAGATTAGGTGTGTCAATGATTCCCTTATCAGTCATGATCATATCTTCTGGAACCGTGGGCACTCCTGCCCTGCTGCATAACATCGTAATCGTGTTCGGAAAGAACAGCTTCCCCACCTTCTTTTTCCAACAATCAACAATCTCAGAAGAAATAATTTTTCCTACATCAATACTCATCGAGCGCAGAATGGCAAAAGCAAGCAATACCCTGTCCCGAGATATTGTGGAGTCGTGTGTTGTCGGCAGAAAGCGTAGCCTGATGAAACCCATCCAGGTGTTGGCTTCACTCTTCAAATAAGCAGCTTGAAATGTATGCTTCCTTGTCTGCGACACCCTCCACTGGGCCCCCTCAATGCCTACCTCCCGGACAGCCGCACTCAGTTGATCACTAGATGGTGCAGCCACCATCTCATTAAAAACGGCATGCGGAAAATCTTGGAGATCGAACAGTTCATTAATGGCCTCAGGACTCCACTGTACAGGCACTCCTCGAACGATGACCTCAAAATCATTCTTAACGTCAAGATTGGCGTAAAATTCGCGAACAATGTTGGCATTCATAGGTTCTGGCTTCGCACAAAATTGCCTCCAACCGAGGTTCACTATTCCAGACTCCAAAAACCTAGGTAAATCATTGCCAAATCCACGTTCGAACAAGAAGTCCCGTTTCAGCACCTCCTGGTATTTTGCTCGAGCAAGATCGTTGACGAAGCGAATGAATGGTGCCCTCGGCTCCTCAATTTCTCCTGATGCTTCGGCAATTCCTTTGCCCCTGCTTTCTCTCTAGACACACAAACGCTCTTCCTCTGCCTTTCTCGCCTCTTCTTCTTTTTCCTTATTCTCAGCTTCCCTTTTTTCTTCCTCAGAGTCCGATGTTGGAGGCGATGGAGTGTTCCGAATCATCCTCACGCGACCCGCCTTCCTTTTGATGCGGCGGCGCTTGGGCGGTTCAGGCATAATGATTTCAACATGGACCTCCTGCACCGGCTCCGGTGTTTTCTCCTTGTTATGCTCACCTTCAGTCTCTGTTTCTTGATTTTTCTCAGCAATCTGTTCTTGAACCGTATCTGGGTTTTGTATTGCAGGTTCTTGAGTACTTCCTTCCTCCGCAGTAGTGGCAACAACGTCCGCCACCTCCTGAACTTCCTTTTGTTCTGCAGCCCTCTGCTGCCTTCTTCTTCTCTTTGCTTGCTTTTCCTCTGGCGTTCTCTTTTTCTTAGTTTTGCCTTTTTGCACTTCCGGTGTGACCGGTACCTCCTCCTCTTCACTCTCCCTCTCCTTCCTAGCTCTAGTCTTAGCCATGGAGGTCTCAACAATTTTTTCAAAGAATTGAAGGGAAAAAGAAAGAATGTAGATGGCAAAAAATTGGATCAAGAAGACGAAGTGGAGAGGAACTTACCAGCGGTAGTGAATAAATAGGGCTGCAGCAAACAAGAATCCAACGGTAAAATTGCAAATTTCAAACAGCCATGGTAAAAATTAATGCTCTGTCATCATTGGAGCCGTTGGATAATTACTCTGCGCCACGTGGCCTCATCAGACGATGCACGCACATTTACCTGCAAGAATTCAAAGTCAAACCCAACGGTAACAATAATAAATTCCAAGGGAAACCCTTCTAACTCGGCATATTTTGCTCCAGCAATATCTTTGCCGCAACAATCTACCGAACCTGAAGAATCTTAGATACGGAATTTGAATTTTAAAATGGACAAATCAAATCCTTTCAAATTAAACCAGTCAAAGCAAACTTAACCTGTTATTCTCAAAAGAAGCTGAATAACTTAGAGAAAATCTCTATTAATTAAAACTAGAATTCAAATAACCGAAAATAAAATCTAGATAAAATAAAATCTAACTAACTAAAAGATAATTGCAACATAATTTAAATAAAGAACCCGAAAATCAAATCAAATAAAAAAAATAGATCAAATCTATCCTACTAATAAAAATACTCAAAATCTAATAACTCATTCAAAATTACATCTATCCTAACCGAAATTAAAATAAAATTAACGAAAAATAAAATCAATTCAAACTTCGGGAGCTCAAAATTTTACTCTGTGAAATGCTCCCGCAAAAGTCCTGCTCTCTCAAACATCGACCAACCTTAGGGAAGGATATTTCGACTAAAACTCCTCACCCCAATAATGCTTCACACGCTGTCCACTCACCTTGAATACTCTCCCATCTTTTTCATCCTGTAAAGTAATTGCTCCATTGGAGAAAACCTCAATCACTATAAACGGTCCTGACCATTTAGATTTTAATTTTCCAGGAAATAATTTTAATCTAGAATTATAAAGCAAAACTTTTTGACCCTTGACAAACTCCTTAGATTTAATTTTTTTGTCATGCCACAGCTTAGTTTTTTCCTTATACATTTTCGCATTTTCGTAAGAAAATTGACGAAATTCTTCTAACTCATTAAGCTTCAGCATTCTGATTGCTCCTACACGACTCAGATCAAAATTTAACTTCTTCAAAGACCAAAATGTCTTGTGCTCAAGCTCTAATGGTAAATGGCAAGATTTCCCGTATACTAACCTATAGGGAGACATACCTAAAGGAGTCTTATAAGCTGTCCTATAAGCCCAAAGAGCCTCATCCAACCTAAAGGACCAATCCTTTCTAGATGGATGGACTATTTTCTCTAAAATAGCTTTAATTTCCCTATTACTAATTTCAGCTTGACCATTTGCTTGTGGGTGATAAGGGGTAGCTATCCTATGCTTAATCTCATACTTAGCTAAAAGCTTAGTTAAGATATTATTACCAAAATGTGTACCCTCATCACTCACTAGAGCCCTAGGTGTCCCAACCCGCGCAAAGATGTGCGATTGAAGAAACCTTGCTACTGTCTTGGCATCACTCTGATGGCATGTGATGGCCTCCACCCACTTGGACACATAATCGACTACCAATAAAATAAAAACATTGCCATTAGAAGGGGGAAATGGCCCATTAAGTCAATACCCCATACATCGAATAATTCAACATCTAAAAGGTAAGTAAGAGGCATTTCATCTCTAGGCCCCAAATTTCCTCTCCTTTGGCAAGTGTCACATTGCTTGTAGAACCAATAGGCATCCTTAAATAACGTAGGCCAGAAAAATCCGCAATACAAAATCCTCATAGCCGTCCTCTGACCGCTGAAATGACCTCCATACGGCGAATAGTGACATTGCTCCAGGATTTCTTTTGCTTCAGCACCTGAAACACACCTACGAATAATACCGTCAAAGCATTGCTTATACATAAACGGCTCATCCCAAAAGAAAAATTTTGCATCATGCTTAAACTTTTTCTTCTGCCTCCAATCCATATAAATAGGGGTGACTCCCTTTACTAAAAAGTTGGCAATATCAGCATACCAAGGGACATCCCTAACTACCTTTACCTGAACAGCAAAAAGCTGCTCATCTAGAAAAGAATCGGAAATGGCAGATTGCTCCAGCAAAAATGATGATGGATCAAGACGAGATAAATGATCTGCAACGACATTCTCTGATCCCTTCTTGTCCTTTATCTCCAAGTCAAATTCCTGCAGTAATAAAATCCAACGAATTAGTCTCGGCTTTGCATCCTTCTTAGACATTAAATACCTTATTGCTGCATGATCCGTGAACACCGTGACTTTGGATCCAACCAAATATGGCCGAAATTTCTCAAAAGCAAACACAACAGCTAACAACTCCTTTTCAGTAGTTGTGTAGTTTACATGTGCTTCATTTAAAACCTTGCTTGCATAATATATAGGATGAATAAATTTGCCCTGCTTTTGCCCCAGCATCGCTCCTACCGCAGCATCACTCGCATCACACATTACCTCGAATGGCAAATTCCAATTAGGCGCGCAGAGAATGGGTGCTGAGATTAAAGCAGCCTTTAATGTTTCAAAAGCCTTCCTACAATCTGCATTAAAGTCAAAAACATGATCAGTGCACAATAAGTTACAAAGAGGTTTACTGATTTTGGAAAAATCCTTTATGAACCTCCTATAAAATCCAGCATGTCCTAAAAAACTCCGAATTCCCTTCACTGAATTCGGTGGCTCTAGTCTTTCGATAACCTCAACTTTTGCTCTATCAACTTCTAGACCATTTTTAGAAATCCTATGACCTAATACTATGCCCTCCTTCACCATGAAGTGGCACTTCTCCCAATTAAGAACTAGATGGGTATCCTCACATCTTTTTAACACTTTTCCTAAATTATCTAAACAACTCTGGAAAGACCCTCCAAACACTGAAAAATCGTCCATAAAGACTTCAACAGTGGACTCAATCATGTCAGAAAAAATTGCTAACATACACCGCTGAAATGTTGCTGGAGCATTGCAAAGGCCGAAAGGCATTCTCCTAAAAGCAAACGTCCCATAAGGGCAGGTGAAAGTGGTTTTCTCCTGATCTTCAGGAGCAATAGTAATCTGGTTATACCCAGAATAACCATCCAAGAAACAGTAATAGGCCTGACCAGCCAATTGATCCAACATCTGGTCGATAAATGGTAGAGGGAAATGATCCTTTCGGGTGGCTTTATTAAGCCTTCTATAATCCATACAAACCCTCCAGCCAGTTACTGTCCTTGTGGGGATCAACTCATTATCTTTATTGCACAACACAGTGACACCTCCTTTCTTAGGAACACATTGGACAGGGCTTACCCAATTGCTATCGGCAATTGGATAGATGATCCCAACATCCAACCATTTAATTACCTCCTTTTTAACAACCTCTTTCATTGCAGGGTTAAGCCTTCTTTGTTGCTCAATACTCCTAAAGGATCCCTCCTCTAGAGTGATTTTGTGCATACAAAAAGATGGGCTAATTCCCTGAATATCAGCCAATGTCCAACCTATAGCTTTGCGGTATTGCTGCAGCAATTTTATTAAGGCCTCCTCATGCTCCGGCATTAAATCTGATGCAACAATAATGGGCAACGTATCACTTTCCCCAAGATACACATACTTTAGATGATCCGGTAAAGGTTTCAAATCTAAAGTGGGTGCCTCAATTAGGGATGGCTTAATTGGGGGAGCCTTTCTTTGATCTAAATCTAAAGACTCAAAAACATCCTCACACCTAAACAATTCTTTTTCACTTTTTCTATCTAAAGAACAAAACTCAAAATCTTCTACACTAACCTCTCCATGCTTTTCCGAATGCTTATCAGACGAATCCTGTATTGCTGTCTCAATAACTGTGCTCTCCAGAATCCTGATGAATGAGCAATCCTCCATTTCATCTGGATATTTCATGGCTTTAAACACATTAAATTTCACTTCCTCATTACAGACTCTCATTGTTAATTCTCCTTTTTGAACATCTATTAATGCCCTACCAGTAGCCAAAAATGGACGACCTAGAATAATTGGGACATCTTTATCAGCCTCATAGTCTAAAATAATAAAATCAACAGGAAATATGAATTTATCAACTTTTACTAAGACATCCTAAATTTTACCCTCTAGATATGTGATAGACCTATCAGCTAATTGGAGCGTAACTGTGGTAGGTCTAGCTTCACCAATACCTAACTTCCGATAGACCGAAAGAGGCATAAGGTTAATGCTTGCACCTAAATCACAGAGTGCTCTACCTAATTCCTTTCCACCTATAGACACGGGTATAGTAAATGACCCTGGATCCTTAGCCTTGGGGGGTAGCCCATTCTTAAGAATAGCACTACACTCCTCAGTAAGAGATACATTTTCGAACTCACCTAACCTTTTCTTTTTAGTCAAAATATCCTTAAGAAATTTAGCATAATTAGGCATTTGCTCAATAGCTTCTACTAAAGGGATATTTATATGCAACTGCTTAAGAATCTCTAAAAACTTTTTAAATTGATCATCCTGATTCTTAGGCTTTTGCCTTTGTGGAAAAGGTAGAGGTGGTACATAAGGTGGGGGCGGCACATATGGTGGTTCTACATCTGGCACAGAACCAGATGCTCCAACATTTTCTTTGCTGCCTCTAGCACCCTGACCAGACTCCAACTCTTTTTCAATTACAACAATATTATCACTATTACTATTTAAATCCTGGGTCTTTCTAGACTCTTCTAATGGCTTACCACTCCTAAGAGTTACTACCTTTACCTGCTCCTTACCTTCCCTTCGAGGGTGTTCAGTATCCGAAGGAAGTTTCCCTTGAGGCCTCGCCTTTAGCTCATTAGCTAGCTGACCCACTTGCAATTCCAGGGCTCTCATCGAAGCTTGATTACTTTGAATTGCGGCGTCTGTGCGAGCCATAAATTCTTTCATCATTGCCTCGAGAGAATTTCCCAAATTTTGCTGGGGGAAAGTCGGCTTATTTTGCTACCTGCGCTTTAGCAAATCCCGGCTGGTTCATCTTTTGTTGCGCTTGTACGTTATTTCCTTGACCTCCCCATGAGAAGTTGGGGTGGTTGCGCCAACCTGGATTATAGAAGTTAGAATAAGGGTTGTTCCTCTCATTACCTACAAAAAACACAGAAGCTGGATTGCTTGGGCAAAACTCGTAGTTGTGGTCTTCACCGCAATAGACACATGCTTCGTCCGTGACTTGGTTCACCACTGCTGCAGGCTCCATAGCTGGTGGCTGCTGATGACTAATCACTGTCACATTCTTAAGAGCGTTAGAAATCATAGCAAGATCAACCCTAATGGTGGACACACCATCAACCTCTAATACACTCTTGACCTTTTTATTTGTGCCTCTAACATCCGACCACTGACAACTATTAATAGATATTCTCTCTAAAATTTCATAAGCCTCATCAAAAGTTTTTGCCAAAAAGGGCCCCTCCAGCCGAAGCATCGACCATACCTTGGGTTACTCCATTTAAACCATTGTAAAATGTTTCCATTTGAATACAATGAGGTAACCCATGGTGGGGACACTTTCGCAAAAGCTCCTTAAACCTCTCCCAAGCCTCACTAAAAGTCTCATCTTCAAGTTGCCTAAACCCTACTATTTCACTCCTTAATTTAGCATTTCTATTAGGTGGGAAATATTTACTCAAAAAATTTTCAGCTAACTCATCCCATGTCCTAATTGATCCTGGAGCAAAAGAGTTTAACCATGATTTTGCTCCATCTCTAAGAGAATACGGGAACAAAGTTAATCTAAGAGCATCTCTAGGCACTCCTTGAATTACAAAAGAATCACTAACTCCTAGAAAAGACTTAAGATGTAAATGAGGGTCTTCAGATGACAAACCATGGAATTGCCCCACGGTTTGCAACATCTGAAACATTACCGGTTTCATTTCAAAATTCGTCGCTTGGATTTGGGGACGTGCAATCCCTGGATTCAACTCATTAAACATCGGGACAGCATATGCTCGAATGGCTCTGGTCCTATCGTTCGCTATCAAGATAGGATTCTCAGCCTGATTATTTTGCTGCTCATTTTGCTCAAACAATGGGTTTTGCTGCAGCAACGGATTCTGCTGGGGGTTTGCTGCTGCTGGACCTTCAGGAACCTGTGGAAGTTGCGGCACGATCTCCATCTGGTTTCTGCGCTGCTCCCTCCTTCTGTTCCTAAATGTCCTTTCAATTTCTGGATCAAGCTCAAACCGTACCCCAGGCGGATTGCTCATACACCAAAATCACACCTGCAAAAACAAAAGAAACAATCAAAAAGTTCTAGCACCAAACCACTAAAACACATACACAAAACAGATCAGATAAAAACTTATCCAGTTCCCCGACAACGGCGCCAAAAACTTGTTGGGTTCCTAGAGTGAGTAAAAATATAGTATAAAATACTCTAGAATTCCCGTGCAAGTATACACAGTCTGCAGCAAGTAATATTATCAATCCGAGCCCTGAATGAGTTTCCACTCTACCTATTTTTGTGTAACTTTTTAATGGTTTTAAGAATAATAAAGTGATTGGGTTTTATCAGAATTATGCTGAAGCAAAATAAATGACAGAACAATAAGTAAACAAATAGATAGACAGATTAAAGGCAGGCGCTGGTTAGGTTTAGTGATTATTCTAAAATATGCTCCAGCAATATTATTGATCATGCATTTCTCGCAGTATTATTAGCGGATTCCTCCCGGAACTCTGGATCTTTTGGGATATGTATCAAACCCAATGAAGAGCGACCGATCAAGCACTAGGCAACTGACTATCCCTAGCTCAGTCACTGGCGTTCACCAATACACAATGATCGCAGTGTGGAGAATTGCCACACACTCTCTAAATCATCCCTGAAACTTGAGAGAGCTATCCATACCGGCTGGCCAGGCGGGCATAAAATAAGAATAAGCACAACAATTAACCAAAATGTAATAGTCAATTTATTACTAGAGATGAAGCACAGTAATCACATTATTCCTAACCAACACCCTAAGCTACTTAGTTCATAATAGGCATAGGAATACGAATTACAATCTGAGTATGCATGTCCATAACCACAAGTGAATAAAGAAAATAAACTCCCTAATCAGCTTGCGGTAGATGGTGCTCTTGATGATCTTCAATCTCCCTATACTATTCGGCTTCCAAGGGAAAACAGGGAATGCTTTTGACTTTGACGGCTACTTCCTTTTATAGAAGGATGGGAGGCTTGAATTAGGTCAACTAGGACACGTGTAAGGCTCTTCTTGATCCTTTATCTCGAAAATATCTCAATAGAAGTCGGTTCATGAAGTTGGCTAACGAGCTGTGATGTGGCAGTTTCTGCTCTCAGTTTTGCTGCAGCATAGAATTTGCTCCCTCCAGTCGCTCAGCAGCATAATCTGCATAAAGTGATTTCCAAAGCTTCTATTCTTCCAAATGGGTTAAATCATGTAATATCTCTCTAAAACCAACCCTATTAAGCATTAAAGACACAAAAATCCTTATATAAATGAGGCCTAAATAACTACCTTTTGGGCAGTTATCAGGAAACAAAATAACCTAATATGGAATGCAAAAAGAAATATGGCAAAACACAAATAAGGAAAGAAAAAAATAAGGAAAAACTAATCTAAAAAAACAAATATGGAAAGAAAAACAAATAAGGAAAAAAATGCAATCAACCTAAAAAAAGTAAAAATACACCCTAAATTAAGATCAAACAATATTTTCACAATATCAATCTAGCTAAATGTGCCAATCCCCGGCAACGGCGCCAAAAACTTGATGTGGAATTTTCCTAACCGCAAGCGCACGGGTCAAGTAATAATAAAGTGTTCGTATAAACGAGTGTCGTCCTCTGGATTGAATTTTTAAGCTAAATCAAGTATTGTGAATTTTCTTGCTCAATTTTATTTAGGGAACACAAAGTGATGAATGAAAGATCGAAAACTAAATCAAAACAAGCAAACAATGGATAAGCAATTGAGACAACACTTAGGGAATTGATTTCGCCAATTTAGTCTAGGATTGATTTTAAGGAATAAGTTATTATGCACAATGGAATTATGAGCCCAAGAACCTTTAATCACAACTACCTCTCCCGAGTGTAATTGATTCTCATGCAAATTAACCAACTTGATATCCCTATCTAAGTTTATTAACATGCAAGGCAATGAGTTCTTTTGACCAATTCTAAAGTTAACCTAAAAACCGTCATGAAATTAGAAAGTAAACTTTAGTCATGCAATCTTGAGTAAGTCTATGCTAAATCCCCTCTCCCAAGCAAGAATCAACACTTAAATCATCCAACTAATGGCCAATTAATTGAAAGCATTAAATCAAGATTACAAACATAATAACCATTGCACAACTTAAACATAAACTCAATCCATAAACTTAATCAACTACATCAATCCCTAAGCTACAAGTTTAGCTACTCATGATTGGTGTTACAAGCTCAACTAAACATGTAAAAGCCATAAAATCTAGCTAAAGAAAAGGGAAAGGAAAGGAAAAAACTCAATGTAGGACAAGACCGAGCGTCCCCGTCACGATCCCCACGAACGATGGGTTGATTTCCAACTTGCTCCCTTTGCTTTGGCTCCAAGCTGCTCTGTTCTGCCCTTTTTTCGGCTCTAAAACGTCCCAAAAGCTTCTCCCCAAAAAACCTAGCCGCAAAAGATATTATATTCTGTTTTTTCGTCATAGCGTCAAGACGCTGTCAAGACAGCGTCTCGACGCTGCCTTCAAACGCGCGTTTCTGAAAACGAATTAACACAGCGTCGAGACGCTAAGGTCGTAGTGTCGAGACGCTGTGACCTTTTCGCGCCTATTCAGATATGGAATGTGAGCGTCTCGACGCTAGCCTGCTGTTGACCCAATTTTGACTTTTTTTCTCTTTGACTCCTTTTCATTCCTTTGTATCTTTTTACGTCTCGAGCACCCTATTGACTCAAATATCACGCTTTAGCTCCAATTAACCATTTCCTACAAAATAAACATTAAAGTGCAATAAAATTGCCATTAAATCATCAAAGACTAGCTAAATAGATTAAGGAAAACTAGC
The DNA here is from genome assembly GCA_036850905.1 of Luffa acutangula. Lineage (NCBI taxonomy): Eukaryota > Viridiplantae > Streptophyta > Magnoliopsida > Cucurbitales > Cucurbitaceae > Luffa > Luffa acutangula. The sequence goes on along the minus strand of CM072092.1, from coordinate 20,269,783 downwards.
TAACTCTGAGAGTTTAGGCAACTTGAGGATGAGACTTTTAGTGAGTCTTGGGAAAGGTTTAAGGATCTTTTGCGAAAGTGTCCCCACCATGGTTTACCCCATTGTATTCAAATGGAAACATTTTACAATGGTTTAAATGGAGTAACCCAAGGTATGGTTGATGTTTCGGCTGGAGGTGCCCTTTTGGCAAAGACTTTTGATGAAGCCTATGAAATTTTAGAAAGAATATCTATTAATAGTTGTCAGTGGTCAGATGTTAGAGGCCCAAATAAAAAGGTTAAGAGTGTATTAGAGGTTGATGGTGTGTCCACCATTAGGGTTGATCTTGCTATGATTGCTAACGCTCTTAAGAATGTGATAGTGATTAGTCATCAGCAGCCACCAGCTATGGAGCCTACTGTAGTGGTGAACCAAGTCGCAAAAGAAGCATGTGCCTATTGTGGTGAAAATCACAACTACGAATTTTGCCCCAGCAATCCAGCTTCTGTATTTTTTGTAGGTAATCAGAGGAATAACCCTTATTCTAACTTTTATAATCCAGGTTGGCGCAACCACCCCAACTTCTCATGGGGAGGACAAGGAAGTAATGTGCAAGCACAGCAAAAGGTGAACCAGTCAAGATTTGCTAAAGTGCAGGTATTGCCCCAGCAAAATAAGTAGGCTTTGCCCCAGCAAAATTCGGGAAGTTCTCTCGAGGCGATGATGAAAGAATTTATGGCTCGTACAGATGCTGCAATTCAAAGTAATCAAGCTTCAATGAGAGCCCTGGAATTACAAGTGGGTCAGCTAGCTAATGAGCTGAAGGCAAGGCCTCAAGGGAAACTTCCCTCAAATACTGAACACCCTCGAAGGGAAGGTAAGGAGCAGGTAAAGGCAGTAACTCTTAGGAGTGGTAAGCCGTTAGAAGAAAAAAATGAGCCTAGTAAGACCCAGGATATAAATAAAAATAGTGATAAAAATGGTGATGTTGTAGTTGAGAAAGAGTTGGAGATTGGTCAGGGTGCTGGAGGCAGCAATAAAAATGCTGGAGCATCTGGTTCTGTTCCAGATGTGGAACTACCTTATGTGTCGCCCCCACCTTATGTACCACCTCTACCTTTTCCACAAAGGCAAAAGCCTAAGAATCAGGATGGTCAATTTAAAAAGTTTTTAGAGATTCTTAAGCAGTTGCATATAAATATCCCTTTAGTAGAAGCTATAGAGCAAATGCCTAATTATGCTAAATTTCTTAAGGATATTTTAACTAAAAAGAAGAGGTTATGTGAGTTTGAAATTGTATCTCTTACTGAGGAGTGTAGTGTTATTCTTAAGAATGGGCTACCACCCAAGGCTAAGGATCCAGGGTCATTTACCATACCTGTGTCTATAGGTGGAAAGGAATTAGGTAGAGCACTTTGTGATTTAGGTGCGAGCATCAACCTTATGCCTCTTTCGGTCTATCGGAAGCTTGGCATTGGTGAAGCTAGGCCTACCACAGTCACACTCCAATTAGTTGATAGGTCTATCACATATCCAGAGGGTAAAATTGAGGATGTCTTAGTGAAAGTGGATAAATTCATATTTCCTGTTGATTTTATTATTTTAGATTATGAGGCTAATAAAGATGTCCCAATTATTCTAGGTCGTCCATTTTTTGCTACTGGTAGGGCATTAATAGATGTTCAAAAAGGGGAATTAACAATGAGAGTGTGTAATGAGGAAGTGAAATTTAATGTGTTTAAAGCCATGAAATATCCGGACGAAATGGAGGATTGCTCCTTCATTAAGATTCTGGAGAGCACAATTATTGGGACAGCAATATAGGATTCGGCTAGTAAGCATTTGGAAGAGCATGGAAAGGTTAGTGTAGAGGATTTAGAACTTTGTTCTTTAGAAAGAAAAAATGAAAAAAAGTTGTTTAAGTGTGAGGATGTTTTTGAGTCTTTAGATTTAGATCAAAGAAAGGCTCCTCCAATTAAGCCATCCTTGATTGAGGCACCTACTTTAGATTTGAAGCCCTTGCCGGATCATCTAAAGTATGTCTATCCTGGGGAAGGTGAGACGTTGCCCATTATTGTTGCATCAGATTTAATGCCAGAGCATGAGGAGGCCTTAATAAAATTGCTACAGCAATACCGCAAGGCTATAGGTTGGACATTGGCTGACATTCAGGGAATTAACCCATCTTTTTGTATGCACAAAATCACTCTAGAGGGGGGATCCTTTAGGAGTGTTGAGCAACAAAGAAGGCTTAACCCTGCAATGAAAGAGGTTGTTAAAAAGGAGGTGATTAAATGGTTGGATGCTGGGATCATTTATCCAATTGTCGAGTGAGCCCTGTCCAATGTGTTCCTAAGAAAGGAGGTGTCACTGTGGTGAGCAATAAAGACAATGAGTTGATCCCAACCATGACAGTAACTGGCTGGAGGGTTTGCATGGACTACAGGAGGCTTAATAAAGCTACCCGCAAGGACCATTTCCCTCTACCATTTATTGACCAGATGTTGGATAGATTGGCTAGTCAGGCCTACTACTGTTTCTTAGATGGTTACTCTGGGTATAACCAGATTACTATTGCTCCTGAGGATCAGGAGAAAACCACTTTCACCTGCCCTTATGGGACGTTTGCATTTATGCGAATGCCTTTTGGCCTTTGCATTGCTCGAACAACATTTCAGCGGTGTATGCTAGCAATTTTTTCTGATATGATTGAGTCCACTGTTGAGGTATTCATGGATGATTTTTCAGTGTTTGGAGGGTCTTTTCAGAGTTGTTTAGATAATTTAGGTCAGGTATTAAAGAGGTGTGAGGATACCCATCTAGTTCTTAATTGGGAAAAAATGCCACTTCATGGTGAAGGAAGGCATAGTGTTAGGTCATAGGATTTCTAAGAATGGTCTAAAAGTTGATAGAGAAAAAATAGAGGTTATTGAGAGACTAGAACCACCGAATTCAGTGAAGGGAATTCGAAGTTTTTTAGGACATGTTGGATTCTATAAGAGGTTCATAAAAGATTTTTCCAAAATCAGTAAACCTCTTTGTAACTTATTGTGTGCTGATGATATTTTTGACTTTAATGCAGATTGTACGAAGGCTTTTGAGACTTTAAAGGCTGATTTAATCTCAGCACCCATTCTCTGTGCACCTAATTGGAATTTACCATTTGAGGTAATGTGTGATGCGAGTGATACTGCAGTAGGTGCAATGCTGGGACAAAAGCAGGGCAAATTTATCCATCCTATATATTATGCGAGCAGAGTTTTAAATGAGGCACAAGTCAACTACACAACTACTGAAAATGAGTTGTTAGCTGTAGTGTTTGCTTTTGAGAAATTTCGGCCATATTTGGTTGGATCCAAAGTCACGGTGTTCATGGATCATGCAGCAATAAGGTACTTAATGTCTAAGAAAGATGCAAAGCCTAGACTAATTCGTTGGGTTTTATTATTGCAGGAGTTCGACTTGGAGATAAAAGACAAGAAGGGATCAGAAAATGTCATTGCAGATCATTTATCTCGTCTTGATCCATCATCATCTTTGCTGGAGCAATCTTCCATTTCAGATTCTTTTCCAGATGAACAGCTTTTTGTTGTTGAGGTAAAGGTAGTCAGTGATGTCCCTTGGTATGCTGATATTGCCAAGTTTCTGGTAAAGGGAGTCACTCCTATTGACATGGATTGGAGGCAGAAGAAAAAAATTTAAGCATGATGCAAAGTTCTTCTATTGGGATGAGCCATTTATGTATAAGTAATGCTCTGATGGTATTATTCGCAGGTGTATTTCAGGTGCTGAAGCAAAGGAAATCCTGGAGCAATGTCACTCTTCGCCGTATGGAGGTCATTTCAGCGGTCAGAGGACAGCTATGAGGATTTTCCATTGTGGATTTTTCTGGCCTACCTTATTCAAGGATGCCCATTGGTTTTACAAGCAATGTGATGCTTGCCAAAGGAGAGGAAATTTAGGGCCTAGAGATGAAATGCCTCTTACTTACATTTTAGAAGTTGTATTATTCGATGTGTGGGGTATTGATTCTATGGGACCATTTCCCCTTCTAATGGCAATGTTTTTATCTTATTGGCAGTTGATTATGTGTCCAAATGGGTGGAGGCCATTGCATGCCATCAGAGTGATGCCAAGACAGTTGCAAGGTTTCTTCAATCGCACATCTTTGCGCGGTTTGGGACACCAAGGGCTCTAGTGAGTGATGAGGGTACACATTTTGTTAATAATATCTTAGCTAAGCTTTTAGCTAAGTATGGGATTAAGCATAGGATAGTGATAGCGAGCAGAAATGTCGCTATTTTAGTCTCGATTTATTAAGCTTTTTGGTGCTTTAATCGTGATTTTAATGAATATATTTATTAAATTTTGTTATTTTGTCTTTAGGAGCATAAATGATGATTTTGGGAGAAAAAGAGCCAAAACTGATGGAATTATAGCCCAAATCAAAGTATGAAGCATATGGAAACCCTAAGAAGACATCCATGAGAAAAAATCCAAGAGAAATGAAGAAGAAGGCCCAAAAATCAGCCCAAAAAGAAGCTGATTTTTCTGGAAAATCTGGACAGCGTCGAGACGCTTAGCAAGGCAGCGTCGCGACGCTGCCCTTTCTTGTTGCCCAAGCCGCGTGCGCAGCAGCGTCGCGACGCTTGGCAAGGCAGCGTCGCGACGCTACCCCTTTTCCAGGCCTATAAATAGGCGCCCTTGGTGCCTCATTTTCTCATCAATCATCAATCATCAATCAATCATTTATCATTCATTCCTTTCTCTCCTAAGACTCCTTTTTTGGAGCCCCTCTCAAGGCTTTGAGCCTTTTTGAGAGGGTTCTTCTAGTGGGAATTTTTGGGGAATTTTGGGGAGCAATCTAGAGGCTCGAGGAGTAGTCAGCGGGGGCTCCAAGCGTCAGCAAGGGGTTTTTCGACGGTCAATTCCTTTTCCTTTATGCCTTTTTATATGCTTTCCCTTGTAATTATTGTGAATATTATGTGTAGCTAAACCCCAATTTGGGGTCTTGAAATGAAATGTTAGTTGCAATATTGTTATAATTTCTTGTCTCTTGCCCATGTCCTAATTATTTGTATGGATGTGCTTAATGCTTTACTCAATCTGGCCAATTGTGTAATGATTCGATTCTTAATGGAAACTCGACGGAGAGAAATTAGGATAGATCATAATCCATGCAACTAGTTTAATTGCCCGTTGTGACACCGGGATTAGTTGATTAAACATAGATTCCTAAAATGAATCAGAGCGTAATAATTAATGATTTTTAATGGCGCTAAGGACACTTAGGTTGTTAAAATGAATTAATTACAATTAGGGGAAACCGACAGGAGAACCTATGTGATTAACGGAGATTCTAGGATTATAATTAGTTGGGCAATGAGATAGGATAATTATAGCAAGAATTTAAGCTAATCATTGATTTTCAAGACCCCTCTTCCCATTTCAAGAAAAACCTCTTTCTCCACATTTTAATTTTGATTGATCAAATTTGTTTTCATTAAAGTCTTTTTAAATTCGAATTCTTTTTATCACATGAGCTTGGTCCCTAAATATTATTTCTCCTGAGTATTTTCAGTGCTCAAGAGAATTTTAATTAATTGCTTAAGTTTCGCTTCACCTCCCTGTGGATTCGATACTCGGAATACTTTCCGTTTTATATTACTTGTGGCCCGTGCGCTTGCGGATATCGACCAACAAGTTTTTGGCGCCGTTGCCGGGGAGGCTTGATTTTTAAGCAAAAAATTAATTTTTCTTGACATCGAAAAGAAAAGGGTGAATGGTAATTTAGGTGTAAATATTTTTCTTTCATCGTTTTGTGAATATTATTTTATTTTCATTTTTGTTTGGTTCTTTTTGTTATCTGGGAGCATTGCATGCGAAGAAACAAGGTGGTTAATCTGTTTCCGTTAGATCTTGAGATTAACAGGACTCTAAAATTCATTAGAAAAGAAAAAAGATTAACAGAAACGATGGCCCACCAAGAAGAAGCTCCCAAGGCAATTAGAGATTTTTTGCAGCCAGTTCTTCCTACCGAAAATTCTGGGATTGTTTACGCCCCCATCCAAGCTACAAATTTTGAGCTAAAAACAGGATTGATTCAGATGGCGCGCGATAACTCGTTCAAGGGACATCCTTCCGAGGACCCTCACTCTCATCTGCGATCATTCCCAGAAATATGTGGGACGGTAAAGATGAACGGAGTTCCGGCCGACGCGATCAGATTGAGGCTATTTCCATTTTCTCTACAGGATAAAGCAAAAGATTGGCTCGAATCAGTCGAGACGGGCAGCATCAGTACTTGGGACGAGCTTGCCCAGGCTTTTCTGACAAAATTTTTTCCACCAGCTAAGACTACCAAGCTGCGGACTGAAATTGGAACATTCAGACAGCTTGATGAGGAGCAGTTATACGAAGCGTGGGAAAGATATAAGGAAATGCTTAGGCGATGCCCCCAACACGGATATCCTGATTGGCTTCAGGTACAGTTATTCTATAATGGATTAAACCCCTCCACGAAGACAGTCCTTGACACATCAGCAGGAGGGAGTTTTCTTTCAAAAACAGTGACAGAAGCCAAGGACCTGCTTGAGGAAATGGCGGCAACGAGCTATCAATGGCCGACGGAGAGAGGAACAGTTACAAAGAAGGCTGGATTGTATGAATTAGATGAGTCAAGTTCACTGAAAGCGCAACTGGCATCTCTGACCAATGCACTAAACAAATTGACGTCATCTGAGGTGGTTAAGTTCATTTCCACCTTAGCTGAAGGACATTCGAAGAAAGAAGGTCAAGATGTGGAAGAAGTTCAATACATAGGAAACAGATCATATACTCAAGGAGTACCGAACTTCTACCACCCCAGTCTGCGCAATCATGAGAACTTCTCATATGCGAATACGAAGAATGTGTTGCAGCCACCCCCAGGTTTTGCATCGACGAGTAATCCTGAGAAGAAAAATAATCTGGAGGAGATGATGGCTTTATTCATCAAGGAACAAAGAATATTGAATGTGAGTCTCCAGACATCAGTGAACAACCACGACGCAGCTCTAAAGAATATGGAAGTGCAGATAGGTCAGATTGCTTCAGCAGTAAATGCCCTTCAGAAGGGAAAATTTCCAAGTGATACTGAGCCTAACCCGAAAGAGCAGTGTAAGATGGTGGTTTTGAGAAGTGGCAGAAGACTGGAGGACAGTTCAGAGAAGAAAAAGGAAGAAGAAAAGAGAAGGGATGAAGATGAAGGGACTGAGGCACAAAAAGCCTCCTCTGAAAGGTTCCAACATCCTCCCAACTCTATTGAATTAAAATGTGATTTTTCTAACAGCTGTGCAGGTAAAAAAGAAGAAGAGAAGCAGAATGACAAGGAAAAGATGACTGAGGAAGAAGTGGTTCCATGCAACCACCATGACAGAGGTTCGCATATTAGCCCGCCCAAGCGGAGGGGCGAATGTCCAACCTTTGATTACAGGGAGTTACCTTTTCCTCAGAGATTTAAAAATGTCAAATTAGATGAACAATTTCAAAAAATTTTAGAAATGTTTAAAAAGTTGACTGTGAATATTCCATTGGTAGAAGCTTTGTATAATATGCCGAATTATGGAAAATTCATGAAGGAAATGCTTTCTAAAAAGAAAAGTCTGAAAAAAGAAGTTTTTAATTTATCTGAGAGTAGCAGTACTATTATTTCTGGTAGGATACCCTCTAAGCAGAAAGACCCAGGGAGTTTTACTGTTCCCTGCACCATAGGAGAAGTATCCTTCGATAGGGCTCTGTGTGATTTAGGAGCAAGTATAAATTTGATGCCCTACTCTGTATACAGGAAGATTGGTTTATCAGGTATGACAGACACTGACGTCACTCTCCAGCTTGCTGACAGATCGATTACCCACCCGATGGGTGTTGTGGAGGACGTGTTGGTGAAAGTCAACAAATTCATCTTTCCTGTAGATTTCGTGGTACTGGACATGAAGGAGGACAAAGAGGTGCCAATTATCTTAGGCAGACCTTTCCTAGCCACTGGTAAGGCTGAGATTAGCGTGCATACAGGTAAACTTACCTTGAACATTGATGATGAAAAAGTCGTGTTTAGTATTTTTGGCCAAGATGAATCTGTTTGTAGCTTGCATACATGTTTTTCTGTTGGGCCTGAATACTTGACTGATGACGATGAAGAGGTAGAGTATAATCTTGGCCTAGGCTTAGGAGAAATGCTTGCTGATAATATGGATTTTGATCATGATGCATATATGGATAATCCTCTGTTTGAAAATGACTTGGATCTGCCTGACTTTGAAAATGAATTAGACTTGCCTGCTTGTGATAATGAAAGATCTGCTGTTGATGATTTACCTTCCTTTGAAAATGAATTGGAATTGCCTGAACTAAATAATTTTGATGATGATATTGAATTGCCTGACATTGAGCATGAACGTAAGAGGCATAAAAAAGATTGCTCGATAGATAATTTTGAGTCTGACCATGATTACAGTGAATCTATTGAGTCTGATCTTGACATTCCTGAATGCATGAATCCTGACAATGTGAATACTTTCTTTTCATGTCCTGATGATGTGTATAGAATAGAATCTGACCCAGAAGAACTTGAATCTGTGCATAGTATAGAATCTGATCCTGAAATTCTTGAATTCTTTAATTCTTCTGATGATGAGTCATATGATAGCTTAGTTGAATCATTTTTTAATTCTGAGTCTGAAGGATCTAATGAGCATGTAGATATTTTTTCTGATGAATGGACTGGCATGATTGATAGGCCATCTCTAGATCCTAGACCAGTAGATATTATAACGCTTGATGACTCTGTTAACAATTGTTTTGAAAATAGAGATTTAGAAAAGAGATTTGATGCGGCGAATTATTTTCTGAAATGTTATTATGAGAATCTCTTTAGTGAAGATGGGCCAGGGGAAAGTTTTTTTTCTCCCCTGTTTGTAGTATGCAATTCGGTGCGTGATTTCTTGCAGGGCCCGGAGGATGATGAAAATTTTTATTTTGAGCCTCCGTAAGCGTGCCGAGCCTAGTCTAGCTAAAGACGTTAAAGAAAGCGCTGCTTGGGAGGCAACCCAAGGATTAAAGTAGTTAGTTGTTTTTGCGGTAAATAATTTTCTTTGCTCCGTGATCCAATTTTGTTTTGCAAGATCACCTTAGCAAATCCCGAAATTCCATTTCCCATTTTTTCATGGATCCAAAGGAAGAGGATGAAGCGCTCCTAGCTCAGGGAAGTCTCAGTATCCCTCTTTATGCTTTTCTGTTTTAAAACATTGGGGACAATGTTTAGTTTAAGTTTGGGGGGGAGGCTTCCGCTGTGTTGAGCATATTTAAATTCTGTTGGATGCATGAATAGATAGCCATGATAGCCAAGGATGTGATTTTTGAAATGTTGGGAGAAAATGGTTTATATGATTGTGGAATCTGGGAGCACGGCAGAAATTGTGAAATTTTAAAATTTTTTGATACTTAGTTTTGATGTCTAAAGCATGCAATAGTCTTATCTAATGACGTCTTTGAAAATCTAGATTCTTATTATGGTTTTCAAAGTTGTTGTCACCCCGATAGGCTTAGTTTCTAATATCAGGAAGTTCATGCTTGATTGCTCTAAAGAACTAGGTAGGAAAAAATATTATGCCTGCTGTGAGAAAAGCAAAAGCAACAAAAAGAAAAAGAGAGAAAAGAAAATCTGTTGAAAAAGAATTTTTGCTTGCTCAAAAGAAAAAAAAAGCCTAGGGGTAAAAAGAGCTACCTGCGGTGTGATCAGTTAGGCCAACCAAAGAATAAAATTCGGGTTAAGGGTCCCTGCACCGTAGTGTGAAAGCTAGTACCATTAGATATCAAAATGCAAGTTTGGGGGAGGAGCAAAAGAAAAAGATGAGAAAAAGAAAAATCATGTGAGAATTCTGCTCCCCCATGAAAAAAAAAAAAAAAAAAAAAAAAAAAAAAGAAAAAGATGACAGGCACCCTAGTTACTTTTTTTTGCATGATAGAAGGACTCCGAAGTATTAGGGGCTCTTAGCCAGTGTAGGGGGAAAACAAATGGAGAAAGCCATAAGACTAATCTAGGTTAGTAAAAGAATCAATAGATAAGTCTTGAGCATGCTATTCATTAATCTTAAGTTCAAACTAGTTTAAGATTTCTTCAAGAGTATGCGGTGCTTGCTTATTCCACTTGCATGTTTTCCATTTGATCCTAAGAATTCAAAAATCATTGAGGGTTGAGCGATTCTATTTCATGCATCTTTAGAATTTATTTTGCTCGGGACTAGCAAAAGCTTAAGTTTGGGGGTGTGATAGCGAGCAGAAATGTCGCTATTTTAGTCTCGATTTATTAAGCTTTTTGGTGCTTTAATCGTGATTTTAATGAATATATTTATTAAATTTTGTTATTTTGTCTTTAGGAGCATAAATGATGATTTTGGGAGAAAAAGAGCCAAAACTGATGGAATTATAGCCCAAATCAAAGTATGAAGCATATGGAAACCCTAAGAAGACATCCATGAGAAAAAATCCAAGAGAAATGAAGAAGAAGGCCCAAAAATCAGCCCAAAAAGAAGCTGATTTTTCTGGAAAATCTGGACAGCGTCGAGACGCTTAGCAAGGCAGCGTCGCGACGCTGCCCTTTCTTGTTGCCCAAGCCGCGTGCGCAGCAGCGTCGCGACGCTTGGCAAGGCAGCGTCGCGACGCTACCCCTTTTCCAGGCCTATAAATAGGCGCCCTTGGTGCCTCATTTTCTCATCAATCATCAATCATCAATCAATCATTTATCATTCATTCCTTTCTCTCCTAAGACTCCTTTTTTGGAGCCCCTCTCAAGGCTTTGAGCCTTTTTGAGAGGGTTCTTCTAGTGGGAATTTTTGGGGAATTTTGGGGAGCAATCTAGAGGCTCGAGGAGTAGTCAGCGAGGGCTCCAAGCGTCAGCAAGGGGTTTTTCGACGGTCAATTCCTTTTCCTTTATGCCTTTTTATATGCTTTCCCTTGTAATTATTGTGAATATTATGTGTAGCTAAACCCCAATTTGGGGTCTTGAAATGAAATGTTAGTTGCAATATTGTTATAATTTCTTGTCTCTTGCCCATGTCCTAATTATTTGTATGGATGTGCTTAATGCTTTACTCAATCTGGCCAATTGTGTAATGATTCGATTCTTAATGGAAACTCGACGGAGAGAAATTAGGATAGATCATAATCCATGCAACTAGTTTAATTGCCCGTTGTGACACCGGGATTAGTTGATTAAACATAGATTCCTAAAATGAATCAGAGCGTAATAATTAATGATTTTTAATGGCGCTAAGGACACTTAGGTTGTTAAAATGAATTAATTACAATTAGGGGAAACCGACAGGAGAACCTATGTGATTAACGGAGATTCTAGGATTATAATTAGTTGGGCAATGAGATAGGATAATTATAGCAAGAATTTAAGCTAATCATTGATTTTCAAGACCCCTCTTCCCATTTCAAGAAAAACCTCTTTCTCCACATTTTAATTTTGATTGATCAAATTTGTTTTCATTAAAGTCTTTTTAAATTCGAATTCTTTTTATCACATGAGCTTGGTCCCTAAATATTATTTCTCCTGAGTATTTTCAGTGCTCAAGAGAATTTTAATTAATTGCTTAAGTTTCGCTTCACCTCCCTGTGGATTCGATACTCGGAATACTTTCCGTTTTATATTACTTGTGGCCCGTGCGCTTGCGGATATCGACCAACAGATAGCTACCCCTTATCACCCACAAGCAAATGGTCAAACTGAAATTAGTAATAGGGAAATTAAAGTTATTCTAGAGAAAGTAGTCCATCCATCTAGGAAGGATTGGTCTTTTAGGTTGAATGAGGCTCTTTGGGCTTATAGGACAGCCTATAAGACTCCTCTAGGTATGTCTCCCTATAGGTCAGTATATGGGAAAGCTTGCCATTTACCACTAGAGCTTGAGCATAAAACATTTTGGGCTTTGAAAAATTGAATTTTGATCATAGTCGTGCAAGAGCAACAAGAATGCTACAGCTTAATGAATTAGAGGAATTTCGCCAATTTTCTTATGAGAATGCGAAAATGTATATAGAAAAGACTAAGCTGTGGCATGACAAGAAAATAAAATCTAAAGAGTTTGTCAAGGGTCAAAAAGTCTTGCTTTATAATTCTAGATTAAAATTATTTCCTGGGAAGCTAAAATCTAAATGGTCAGGACCATTTATTGTGATTGAGGTTTTCCCTCATGGAGCAATTACTTTGCAGGATGAAAAAGATGGGAGAGTGTTCAAGGTGAATGGACAGCGTGTGAAACATTATTGGGGTGAGAAGTTTCAGTCGAAATATCCTTCCCTAAGGTTGGTTGATGATTGAGAGAGCAGGATTTTTGCGAGAGCATTTCACAAAGAAAAATTTTGAGCTCCCAGTGTTTGTATTGATTTTATTTTTCTGATTTGTTTTTAATTTCGATAAGGTTAGATTTGATTTTGCATGGTTTATTAGTATTTGTTTATTTTTGATGGTTTACATTTTGAATTTGATTTGATTTGATTTTCGGGTTATTTATTTGAATTATCTTTTCGTTAATTGGATTATTAGATTTTATCTATTATTTGAATTTTGTTTAGTTAATAAAGATTTTCTCTAAATTAATTCGGCTTCAAGAAAGATTAAATTTGATTTGGTCGGTTAAAATTAAATTTAAATTTAAAAGATATGATTTTCCAACTTCGAAATTTGAATTCCGTATCTAAGATTCTTCAGGTTGTTGCGGCAAAGTTATGACTAGAGCAAAATCATCCGAATTAGAAGGGATTTCGTTGGAATTTTATTATTTTTACGGTTGGGATTTTTCTTTGAATTTTCGCAGGTAAATTTGCATGTATCATCTGATGAGGCCACGTGTCACACCGCAATCATCCAAGGGCTTTGATGGTGGACAACGCATAGAGATTTACCGTGGGCGATTAGAATTCATAAACTTACCGTTGATGGTTTTGAATTGCCAATTTGCATGTGATTAAAATTAAAACGGGATTATTAATAAATGCAGGGCAAATCTTTTCAGGTGGGATTCGATTTTGCTGACGCCTTATTTATTTACGGACAGTGGTAGGTTTCTTTTCACTTCGACTTCGTATTTACTTTCTTCCCTATTCGTTTCTCTTCTTTTTCCTTCGTCCCTTTTCTCTGGAAACCCCTGTGTCTCCCATGGCAAAAACGAGAGCAAACAGAGAGAGAGATAATGAGGAGGAAACAGTGTCGGAGGTACAGAAAGCAAAGACAAAGAAAAAGAGAACACCCGAAGAGAAGGAAGCCAAGAGGCGAAGAAAACAATAGAAGGTTGAAGGCCAAGAAATTGTCCAAGAAGAACCAGTGAATGTCACAGGAACGGAGAGAGTTCAAAATCCTGAAGAAGAACCGATAGCCCCAGAAACGGTTCAAGAAGAGAATATTGAAAAGAATCAAGAAACAGAGACTGACGGAGGTCGAGATGAACAGACTGTTGTGGTGCCTGAAGAAGGGAATGAACAGGAACCGGTGCAGGAGGCTCAGGTGGAGGTAATCATGCCTGAGGTACCAAAGCGCCGCCGCATCAAGCGGAAGGCGGGTCGCGTCAGGGTGATTCGAAATACCCCATCGCCTCCATCGTCGGATTCTGAGGAAGAGCGAAGGGAAAAAGAGAAGAAGGAAGCTGAAGACAAAGCAAGGGAAGAAGAAGCAAAGAAGGCTGAGGAAGAGATTTTGCGCAAGCGAAGAGAAGACAAGGGCAAAGGTATTGCCGAGGCATTAGGTGGGGCTGACGAAGTTGAGGAACAAAGATTACCTTTTATTCGCTTCGTCAACAATTTTGCTCGAGCAAAATACCAGGAGATGCTGAAACGGGACTTCCTATTTGAACGAGGATTTAGCGATGATTTGCCACGGTTCTTGAGGACTGGAATAGAGAACCTTGGCTGGAGCCAATTTTGTGCGAAACCAGCGTCTGTTAATTCCAACCTTGTTCGAGAATTTTACGCAAATCTTGACGATAAGGAAGAATTTCAGGTTATAGTTCGAGGAATGCCCGTGGACTGGAGCCCAGAGGCCGTTAATGATTTGTTCAATCTCCAGGATTTTTCGCATGTAGCGTTTAATGAGATGGTGGTTGCACCATCTAGCGACCAGCTAAGTGCAGCTGTCCGAGAGGTTGGCATTGAGGGGGCCCAATGGAGGTTGTCGCAGAAGCAGAAGCGCACGTTTCAGGCTGCTTATTTGAAAAGCGAGGCCAACACCTGGATGGGTTTTATTAGGCCGCGCTTACTGCCAACAACTCACGACTCCACAGTATCTCGGGACCGGGTATTGCTTGCCTTTGCTATTCTTCTCTCAATGAGTATTGACGTAGGAAAAATAATTTCTTTTGAGATTCTTGACTGCTGGCGGAAAAAGGTGGGGAAGCTGTTTTTCCCCAACACTATCACGATGCTATGCCGAAGGGCAGGGGTGCTAGAGGGTGAGGATGATATGATATTACCAGATAAGGGAATAATAGACACGCCAAATTTGGCTAGGCTTCAGAGAACGCAGGAAGCACGCCAAGGAGGTTTGGTGTGCGGCATCCAACAAATTCAAGAGTTGTTGCAACTGCATTCCAGCAAAATGGAATTCGCTGAAAGGCAATTCAGACTTTCTGGGATTATGTAAAGATGAGGGATGCCGCATTAAGGGTGGCCTTGCAATCAAATTTTTCCACACCATATCCGACCTTACCCATATTCCCTGAGGACCTACTAAACCCCTGGATTCCGCCGCCTGTGGAAAGATAAGGTGTTGAAGAAGAGGAGCCTGGTCGGGAAGACTGAAGGAGGAGGATTTGAGCGTGCAATCTTTTTGTTGAAATATTTTGTTTGCTCGCGCATTCCTGACCGCATCTTCTTCTATATTTGCTTGTTATGACTGTTTCTTTTTAATTTTTCTGCTATAAGAAATATATCTGCTATGTAATTCTTTTTCTTATGTTTTTAATGAAATTTCTAGATGTTTCTATTCCATGAGCACTAAGTAACTCTAACTTAACTAATTTTCTTCTGAATTTTCGAAGCTTGGACTGATTACGCTTAATTAGATCAAGGTATTCTGATCTCCAGAAACCTTTTGCTTGAGCATTTCTTCTAGCCTAGACTGTTGCTGCGGCAAAGAAAATTCTGGAGGTAGTGTTGACTTATATGATCCACTTTAAACTTAGTTCTAGTCCCACGTTTAGTTTAAAAATTCAGATAGAAAAATTTAAGTTTGGGGGTGTAATTGCTAAATTAATGATTCATTGGGGACAATGAATAATTCAAGTTTGGGGGACTTTTTGCTACTCCAATTATTTTGCTCGAGCATTCCTCTCCTTCAATTAAAAGTTTGCTAGGTTGTTGAGTAATCGGGGACATTTGTGATACCCACAGTTTGTCTTCGCGTCAAAAGATGACCTAGGAAATATGAAAAAATGAGAATTATTATTTGCTGAAAAAAAATTATTTGTTGAAAATTTTGCTGAAAAAATTCATGGAGCAAAAGTTTTGAGGGATGAATGATGATCCATCAGTTTTTCTGTCTCCCAGAATTTAGGTGAGCTTCATCATAAAATGTCGCCATTCTGAGGGGCAAGAGATGGAATAACTAAGGATTCTTGAGCTTTATAAAGAGTATTGAGCCTAGTTGGTGATGAGTTTGAGGCAAGGGTATACTACACCATAAAGTGGGTCATCCCATGCTTAAGAGCTTCTGACTGTAAGGCTGCTTTAAGTCTGAAAAACAAAAAGAAACTCCTTGAAAATATGTTTTAAGATGTCTGATAATAGAGCCAGGTTGTGGTAAGTTCTTAGAATTAAGTTAAAAGTGGTGATTATTTGTCCATGCCGGAGGAATCATTTTGCTGCAGCAGAGCTCGGTTTTGTAGAGTGCTCAGGTAAAGGTCTAAGGTAGTGTTGGACTGTTTGGTTGGATTAAGCTATTCTTTGTCTAATGTTTTGAATTTTTGAAGGAATGTTGGTTAGTATTGCTCGGGACGCGCAATAGTTCAAGTTTGGGGGTGTGATAACTGCCCAAAAGGTAGTTATTTAGGCCTCATTTCTATATTGATTTGTGTGACCTTTGTGCTTAATAGGGTTGGTTTTAGATAGATATTACATGTTTTAACCCATTTCGAAGAATTGAAGCCTTGGAAATCATTTTGTGCAGAATCTGTTGCTGGGCGACTTGATAGAGCAAATTCTGTGCTGCAGCAAAACTGGGAGTAGAACTGCCACATCACAGCTCGTTAGCCAACTTCATGAACCGACTTTTGTTGAGTTATTTTCGGGATAAAGGAGCAAGGAGAGCCCTACATGTGTCCAAGTTGACCTAATTCAAGCCTCCTATCCTTCTATAAAAGGAAGTAGCCATCGAAGTCAAGGGTATTCCAACTTTCCTTGGAAGCCGAGTAGTATAGAGAGATTAGAGATTACCAAGAACACCATTGTTCACAAGCTGGTTGAGGTGATTATTATTTTCTTTATTATCTTGTAACTATCGACATGCCTACTCAGATTGTAATTCATGTTTCCATGTTTATTATGAACTAAGTAGCTTTAGGTGTTGGTTAGGAACATGTAGTTGCCATGCTTAAACTTTGGTAATATATTGATTATTGCATCTTGGTTAATTGTTATGCCTACTTCCATTTTATGCCCGCCTGGCCAGTCGGTGTGAATAACTCTCTCTAGTTTCAAGGATGATTTAGAGAGTGTGTGGCAATTATCCACACTACGATCATTGTGTATTGGTGAACGCCAGTGACTGAGCTAGGGATAGCCAGTTGCCTAGTGCTTGATCGGTCGCACTTCATTGGGATTGAAACACATTCCAAAAGATCCGGAGTTCTGGGAGGAATCCGCTAATAATACTGTGAGAGTTGCATGATCAATAATATTGCTAGAGCATCTTTTAAAACAATTACTAAGCCTAACCAGCGCCTGTCTTTAATCTGTCTACCTTTTTGTTTATTCTTTGTTCTGTCATTTATTTTGCTTCAGCATAATTCTTGTAAAACTAAATCATTTTTCTCCATCTTTGAAACTATTAGAAAGTTACACAAAATAGATAAAGTGGAAGCTAATTCAGGACTCGGATTGATAATATTACTTGCTGCAGACTGTGTATACTTGCACAGGAATTCTAGAGTCTTTTTAGATCATATTTTTACTCACTCTAGGAGCCCAACAGCCTCGACCATAGGAGAGTCTGTCCTAGTCCTCAATGGATTTCTAGAGGAGGTCCACCATCGTCTTTGCCTAGGTCATCTCTTGTCAGCCTCGACCTTTGTGGTGAATTCCTTCAGGTATCCATTCCGAATCAACGCTTCAATTTCGTCCTTTAGCTTAATGCAGTTCCTAGTTGAATGTCCATGATCTCGATGGAAGAGACAATACTGGATTTTGTCAAGATTTGACTTCATCTTTCTAAGCATGTTGAGTAGGTTTGTATTTCGTATCTCCATCAAAATATACTCCTGTGGGATTGAAGTAAGGGTGTATTTTTCAAACTTCTTCAGGTAGTCACCTCGGTCTTGTCAGTCTCAGCGATGGTCTGCTCGGCCTCGGCCTCCTTCGTCTGTCTGCTGCCTTTTACCCTTCATACTGTCATGGTCGAATGAAGAAGACCTCTTGTATTCTCGTTCTGACTTTTTTGACTTAAGCAACTCCTCTATGTTCATGTATTTCTCTGCCCGGGAAACAAACTCTACATAGTTTCGAGGTTGGCTCTTACCTATTGAATTGATCAGTCTCTCATCTTCCATTCTGTCTGTGATGGCTACTAAGGCTGCTCCCTCACTGTTTCCCTCAAACTGCAATGCTTCCTTGTTAAAACGTGTTATATAATCCCGCAAGCTCTCACCTGGCTGTTGTTTGATAGTTAAGAGATTGATGTGAGGCTTGCACTGTTCTCTGCCTCCCATGAACTATGCGAGGAATGCTCGGGCTAATTCCTTGAAATAGCTGATGGATCTCCTTTCCAACCTTTCAAACCACTACTTGGGTGATCCTGTCAGAGTGAAAGCGAAGGCGTGACACCTGATTGCATTTGAGACGTCGTGGAAGTTCATTCAGTTCCTGTAGGCACCTGAATATTGTACGGGGTCTTTCTTGCCATCATACGGTTTGAATATAGGTACCTTGAACTTCTGGGGCACCTCAGCTTTCTTGACTTCTTTCGTGAAGGGTGGATCGACTTGGTCGATCAGTTCTTCCAAGTCTTGTTCTCCAGAATCCCTTGACTTCTGCAGGTCTCCCTGAGGATTTTCGAGCTCCTTGAGCATGTTCAGAAGCTTAGTCTTTCAGGGGAGATTGTCCTTCTTGGCCTCGACCTCGGCTGCTCTGGCCTCAGTCTCGATAGCTTTGGCCTCAACCTCGATAGCTTTGGCCATTATGCGCTTCTCTTCAGTCAGGTTCCTTAAGTCTGTTCTACGGCTGGTGTTTGGTTTTGAACTCTTCAGAATTGTGCGTTCTGCATGCTTCTGAAGGGAATAAAAGTCCCCACGCGGCGGAAGCGCATCGATTGGACCTTACGCCGTATATTAATTAACATTAAAATACCGTTACGAAAACTCAAACTAACTTTAAACACACTTTAAAGCTGCTGGAAAAATTGGTTTAAACATGCTAAAAATAAATCTAAATTTATTTTCATGCTTTTCTAAAGAAAAGGGGAAGAACCGTCACATACCTTCGTTGTAGACTTGACGGTTCTTCGCCAATGACGCTCCAACGAACGAAAACGCAGCAGCAGCCTTTGATTTTCTTCGCTGGAAATTCCTTCTTTGAATGACACAATAACCACAGAGGCTACACCGGTATGTCTCTAAGTCTAGGAGGAAAAAGACTTGTGGGAGTCTTTCTCTAAGAGGGAGGCTAGAGAGAATTCTAGGTCTTGTCTTGAGAGTCTAAGAGCAAGAGCAAAATTTCAAGTCTCATGACCAATTAGGTCTAGTGTTCTATTTATAGAAGAGATGCCATGAATAAAATATTCAATTAAATCAATCTTTTCCAAAATTGATTCAATCTTATTCCTTAATTAATCAATCATGATCAATCAAATCCATAATTGATTAATCTTTTCCACAAATGACTAATTACTTCCATAAGTGATTAGATCATTTCCATAAATGATTAATCACTTCCTTAAGTGATTAATTATTTACATAATTGATTAATTCCCGATTAATGAATTCTTTAATTAATTAACCACCAATTAAATATCACATATTTAATTTCCGGCCTAGAATTAATTAATTTGCCCAAACACATTTTAGGCCTTAAATTAATTCATTATTTGAACTCTTTCAAACTTCCATAAATTTATATTTGAACTTTTCAAATATTAATTTCTCTCATAATAATATATCAATATATATTATATTTGTTTCCCTTAGTAAATTGAACATTTTCAATTTACATTTATTACTTAGTTGCCTCAAATTACTTTATGAGCTACCAGTGGGACCTAATGGACCTGCAGATCAGAAGCTCCAACGATGTGAGATTAATTGGTCAAACTCATTAACCACATTAATCAATATTCATTAATTGTGTGTACATTCCACTATAGACTCACAGTTGCACTCTTCTCACTGCAGACATATTTTCTGTGTCCACGGATATAGACCAATATCGACTAGTTAGTCCTTCACGAGTGTCCGTAACACCAGCTGGGTCAAATTACCGTTTTACCTCTATTCCTTAAGTACCAGTTCTCCTCTAATGAACAACTTGTTTGTGGTCCAACCATCAAACAGAAAACCCTCTCGTGCCATTGAGAGGGTAGGGCCCTTTGTTCAAGACTCGGAGTAACCACTTAAGGGAACACTCATCTGCTTCCCTAAAGTCGGGAAGGAGTGAATTCCATCTTGTACGATTATGTTCCTAGCTCCCCATTCGGTCTTGTCCCAAAAATGGTAGGCTTATTGAGTCGGCGTATTGGCCACTCTCACCCATACAAATCAAAGGACAATCTCTCATGAGCAGTAGTCCATAATCAACTCAGGATTAAGACTAAGTTGTCTAGGTCGTCCTAGTGAAATAGAAAACCAACTAGTTAACGGTGTTATAACCAGTGGTTACTATTTCGCGGTCCGGTCTTATGCAAACTCATTGCATAGGATACCCCCACTCGCATGTCTCCTACACGAACGCGTTGGATCGCAGCGTGTGTATCAAATACAAAGTGGGTCGTATCCATAGTGTCACCAGGATAAGGAACCCAGTCTTATCCCTATACTATAGACCCTTTAGGCTGTTTCTTGAACAATGATCCCATATGTCACTACATATAGTTCAAGACTCATATTACAGCCTTGGATGTCTAGTTTATTGGATTAGGGTTATTATTAGGCAAAGACAAATATAAAATAACTAATAACAATTAATGGAAAAATATATCAATATTATTTCATTAATATCCGGTCAACGGTTACATTCACTGTCTACGAGTTTTAGGGCATAAAACCGAACAGCTTCAGCCCCCCAACCTTGTTGGTCGCGCTATTGGTCTCCTTTCCCATCGATCCCGTCTCCGACTCTTCCACATATTGTACTGGCTCTTTCCCCTTCCTTAGGTCTCTAATCAAGTCTTCCTCTCGGAGTTTGATGCTAGGACCAGGTTTATCCAAGATTTGAAGTATCCTGGAAAGACTCCGATCCATTCCCATCACCTTATCCTCAAGGGCGACAATTTTGGCGTCAGCTTCTTCTCCTCGACCTCTTCTCCTCGGTCTCGGCTTCCTAGCCTGTTCGTCTCGGTAACCTCTGCGTGTTACCATCTTCTCACGATCTCTTCGATTGATGGTTATTTTCTGAAGTTTCTGTGTTTGGATAATAGTTTCCCTTTTCCATCCTCTTACTCATTTAATGACTGATACACAGATTCAACTAGCAAGCTTTCTTACCCACAGACGGCGCCAACTGTTGATGGTCAAATCTGGACAGGGAGAACTCACCTGACCTTCACGTGCCACCAAAAGTAAATTTTTTTGAGAAGGGGAAGACGTGGCCTGCAAAACAGAAAAACTTGCACACCGGTGTGGTGCTTGCCACACCGCCTCCGATGCTTAAGTCAGAAAGCGGAAGGAGGAGAGCAAGAACGAGAGGAAAGAGTAGAGAATAGAGTTCGGGATCCTTTCTTCAGTGATGAAGAAGGGTTTAAATACTTGTTCCTGCCCTAGGGTTTCAGAGACGATTTGGGCTGAACCAAGTGGAAACTGCGCATCTAGGGGCACTACGGATCAAACGGAGGCGAACGAACTCAGCCCGCGCAAGCTGACCATGGGCCTCGATCCCTCCGACCTTGTCCCGACCCTCTGACCTGTTTCACCTTCGGAGTTCATCTTCTAGTCTTGTTTTCGGGCTCGTGTCGGGTTTTTCTCCTCCGCTCCTTGCACCTCGAAGTAGTCCAAAATTACCTATAACAACAGGCATCATAAGTCTCTATGCCATTACTCCATAAATCCTTCAATTCTTCTATTAGTGGTTGTAAATAAATGTCTATCTCTTTTCCTAGGGATGTTGGCCCCGGTATAAGTAATGACATTAAGAAAAATGTCTCGTTCATGCATTTCCATGGTGGCAAGTTGTATGGAATTAATATTACTAATAACGAGCATAGCTAGCTATTTTCCCTAATTAATTAAGCTAGTCTTTTACATTTAATTGGCCAAAATTATGCATTTTTGTGTTTTATTTGTAGGAAATATGTTTTGGAGCTAAATGGAGAAAGTGGAGTTAATCGGGCATTCGGGATGTGAAAAAAGGCCAAAGAAATGAAGAGAATCGAGTTGGAAGCTTATGGAATAGGGCAAAACCGTGGACCGGCGTCGAGACCCTCAATTTAGGGCGTCTCGACGCTCTTAATTTCCATCTCTGATCAGGCGGAAAAAGGTCACAGCGTCACGACGCTCTCGGTTTATTTCCTTAAAGAATCTGCAATATTGCGACAACGTCGCGATGCTGCCCCTATAGCGTCACAACGCTGTGTCGATTTTTCCTATAAATAGAATGCGATTAGGGTAGTTTTGGGGGATGACTCTTGATGCAATTTTGGCCTAAATTCCAACTAATACCTTCTGTGGGAGCTAAAGCAAGTGGAGGAAGCGGATTTCGAAGGCTCAGGTCGTGGAGATCGTGACAGGGACGTGTAGTTTCGGCATTTATTCTCTTTTCCCTCTTGATTTTAGTTAGTTTTAATGGTTGTTTTAGACTTTTGTTATATCGTAAGGCGTTGTATGAGTAGCTAAGTTTAAATCTTAGGGATTGATGTAGCCGTTGGGGCAATTATGGATTGATTTTATGGATTTTTGCTATGAGTTTATTTATGCATAATGTGTGTTTAATTCTTTTAATTTACCAGCCATGAATTGAATGTTGTTTGTGTTTAAATCTAACTCGGGAGAGGGGATTTAGCTTAGAAATTGTTATGCATAACTATGATTAATCTTGAGATCGGAAGATAATAGATAATTCTAGAAATCGGTAAAAATGACTAACCTTAATGCCTTGCATGTTAAATGAATTTACATATGGATATCGGGTTCATTGCATGTGAGAAGATTATGTATGCTCGGGAGAGATATGTATGGTTGTTGTTTCCTTAATTTATGAATCATAGCATGTTGATAATCCATTAATTAATCTATAATCCCAATGGTGAAATCAACTCCCTAAGGACTTTGTCATCAATTGTCTGTCATACTTTTTAGTTTTGTGTTATTTTTGCATTCTCTATCACTAAGTTTGGTTCCCTAAATAAAATTGGACTTGGCCTGTACACTTGCGGTAAGCAATTTGCGTATCAATTACTGGCTAGGTACTATATGATGTACTCATGTTACCAAACAGGTTGAATCCATCAGTAGCTAGAGCTAACCTTACATTCCTTGGATCTTTTGCAAGCCAATCATATTGTTTGTCAAAGTCTTTCCATGCTTCAGCATCTGTCGAATGGCTTAAAACACCGTCAATATTCATTATTTTTTCCTTATGCCATCTCATATCACTAGCAATATGCTTACAACAAAACAATCTTTGTAATCTTGACTTCAAAGGAAAATGTCTTAAAATTTTGGGTGGAATCTTTTTTCCTTTATGGTTGTCGAGTTTATAACGAGATTCATTGCATTGTAGACAAACTTCTACGTGCACATTTTCTTTCCAAAATAACATGCAGTCATTCTTACATGCATTTCTTACATGCATAACCTAAGTCACGCAATGTCTTCTTTGCCCAATAATATGATTCTAGGATTTTGGTACCATCAGGTAAAACTTCTTTCAGTAATTGCAATAACATATCAAATTATTTATTGCTCCAATGATTAAGTACTTTGATATGCATTAGTTTTACCAAAAAAGTTAGACTTGAAATCTTAGATCTAGGGTATAATTCTGCATTGACTTCATCAAACAATGATTGAAACTTATTACTTCGTCTCTCCACACCATCACTTGTTTCAACCCTAATTGAGTTCTCTTCATCCAAATATTCATTGACTCCTGCTACATCATTCAATAATTCAACCATTTCATTTTCCTAATCTATATGTTGGGAAGTCTCGAGTTCCTTAGGTTTAGGTTTCAAATACGCAGATAAGTCTGGAGTTTCTCCATGATATAAGTGAAAGACATTCCATACTTGTACAAATCACCTTCGACGTCATATGGTCGTTTCATTATGATATTTTGACAATTTTTGCATAGACAACGAGTAAACCCTCTCTTATCGACATGATTCTTTGCCACACTAATAAATGATTTTATTCTATCAGTATACTCTTTACATAATCTATTTCGAAGTTTTATCCAACTTTTATCCATAACTTATCCCTAGAAACATAAAGAATGACTTATCATTAACTTAATTCAATGAGTCTAATAAACTAACAAAGAAGAATAACAAAACACAATAACTATCCATTAACTTAATTCAATGTGTCTAATAACTACTTATGGTTTCACATACTATGCTTACATTACACACAATAACTTTAAAATAAAACTTAAACAATGTTCAATAATCTCAAAGTGTAAGAAATAAACATTATAGCCACATTATAATATGTTCCATAGGCACAATATTTACCTTTGAAATCATAATTTACATCTAAACGAAGAATAACAAAGAAGTTTTGAATCAACAATGGACACAAGAACAAACCCCCCTCTACTAAAAAACTCTCAAGCTTCAACAAATAAAACAACCGACATAATAGGTACTTTAACACATTCCAACAAAATTCAATAGGCACAATATTTGTTTTCTCAATAATGTTTCAATAGACCTCACGAAAAAACACACTTTCAATGCACCTATTGTAATTATATTTAAATGTTTCACCAACCAAAACAAAAATTCAATAAAACTCAAGAAACAACACAATTTCAATGCACCTATTGTAATTATCTCTAAATGTTTCACCAACAAAAACAAATTACATAAACATAAGTACACATGTATAACAAACAATCCTCAATCCCAATCACAAAGAACATCATAATGATGACATGTAAAGTCACATTTCCAATGACAAGAACAAATAAAACCTCACAATCACAACCACATGAACAACTTAAACTTCAAATAGAACCTCAAACCACATGTACAACCTAAGCTAAAAAGTCGTAGTTCAAAAAACAATAACCAAACCACAATAAAATTACAAATAGAACCTCAAACCACATGTACAACCTAAGCTAAAAAGTCGTAGTTCAAAAAACAATAACCAAACCACAATAAAATTACAAATAGAACCTCAAACTTTAAATCAACAATAGACACAAGACAACCCCCCCCCCCCCCATCCACATTCACTAAAAATAGCTCAAACTTCAACAAAGAAAACAACTTTCCCCTAACTTTAAATTCACATTCACTAAAAAAAGCTCAAACTTCAACAAATAAATCAACCAACTTCAAGTCACAAATATAAATAACTCTTCCCCCTCAACACTAGAAGAATGTCAAACTTCATTAAATAAAACTCTCCCCTTTAATCACAAGTCTAAACAACTTTGAATCAACAAAAGACACAATATTGGTACTTTAACACATTCCCATTAAACAACATACTTTCAACAAATGACATTGTTGGGGTTCATGTCCTAGAACTCAAGTTTTGTTATCCTTTATATAATAAAGATGTTATTCAGTGAAATTGTTTATTTATATCTTATAATCCAATAGAAACATCCATGGTTATAACATGAGATACTCGAACTATATCGTGAATATGGACAGGGATCAAGTTCGAGTCTATAACCTAAAAAGTCTATAGCAAATTAATAAGGTTGGGTACCTTGTTCTGGTAACACTATGGATGCGGCCTACTTTGCGAATAAGGCAAACGACGTGATCTTGGATCGTTCATGTAAAGACATGCGAGTAGGGGCATCTTGTGTAAAAGATGTTTACACAAGACAAAATCAAGAAATAAGTCATTCTTACTTTATAACGTCGTTTACTGCTAAGACTGGTTATTTCATGCGATGACCTAGGTAACTTGATCTTAATCCTGAGCTTACTGTAAACTCATGTTCCTTTAGGGTTATCCTTTGATCTACATGGGTTAGAGTGGTCGTAAAATTCCGTTCAATAATCCTACCATTTTGGGGATAACACTAGATGGATGGCTTGGGACATAGTATAGCAAGACGGAATTCACTCATACCCTAATCGGGGATAGTAGAGAGGTTGTTTCCTTAAGTGTTGAATCCAAGGCTTGAACAAGGGGCCCACCCCTCTCATTGGTCCGAGAGAGATCTTATTTAATGGTTGGACCATTATTGGGCGTCACACCGCTATACCCCAAGTGCACGGGTCGCAAGTAATATAAAACGGAAATATTCCGAGTATCGAATCCACATGGGAGGCGAAGCAAAAATTAAGCAAAGCATAAATATGAGCAAAATAAAAGGAAAGGAAATGATTGTCGAAGACCCCGTCGCTGGCGCTTGGAGTCCCTCCGAGCACGCCTTGAGCCTCCTAGAGTGCTCCAAAACTCCCCTAAATTTTTCCACTAAAAAACTCTCAAAAAGGCTAAAAAGCCTTGAGAGAAGGCTCCAAAGGAGCCAAGGAAAGAAAGGAATGAAAGAATGGAATGATGATTGATGCATAAAATGGGCACCAAAGGGCGCCTTATATAGGCCCGGAAATAGGACAGCGCCGCGACGCTATCGGCACACCGTCACGACGCTGTGACGTCACTCAACTTGCTGGCCAAGAAATGGGATAGCGTCACGACTCTGTGTGGCTTTCAGACTAGGCGGGCGCGGATTGGGCTTGAAATTGGGCCTTTCTTCATTTCTTTTTGGATCTTCTTTATATAGTTGACTTCTTAGGGTTCCCCTTGACCCATGCATGGAAATTTGGGCTTGGATGGCTCATTTTAGGGCATTTTCCACCAAAAATCCATAAAGTGCTCCTAAACACACAATAATGAATTATTTAAGATTTCTTCAATAAAAACACAATTAAAGCGCCTAAAAGCTTAATAATTTAGGACTAAAATAGCAACATTTATGCCCGCTATCAACCATGAAAAAAATTGTTCATTAGAGGACCAGTGAACTTAAGGAACTAAGATGTGTTATAGGGGTAAAACGGACTTTTGACCTATCTATAGTAACGAACGACCTGTGAAGGATTAACTTAATAATCATGGTTATATCGAGTGGACGAACATATATCTACAGTGAGGGGAGTTCAACTACTAGGCTATAGTGGAGTGTCCTGGTAGTTAACGGATGTTGGTTAGCTAGGTTAAAAGAGTTTGGCCAGTTTAACCTCGTACCGTTGGAGCCCATGATCTGTAGGTCCATTAGGTCCCCTTGCTAGCTCGAGACTAACCTTTGGAACAATATGATGGATAAAATATGAATTATGTAAACCCGAGACTTCCCTTGGATTATTTTCTCTTGTCACATATTGTAGGAAGTTGGATTTAAGTTGTTGGAATTTACTAATTTAAAAGAAGAAAGGAATAGTAAATGAAATAAAAGAAAAGAAAAGGAAAAGGAAAAGGAAAAGGAAAAAGGAAATTAAAAAAAAAAAAAAGAAAGGAAGAAAGAAAATGGAAAAAAAAAGCACTTTCGGTGTCTAAGATCCCTTTTCAGCCCACTTCCAGCCACTTTTCTCATCCTTTTCCCATCCAAATTACAGAGCATTTCGAGGGAGAGAGTGAAGGAAGAAGAAGAATAAGGAGCTTGCTAGGATTTTGAGGTTGAAGAAGAGAGGAAATAACTCAAGCAAAAGCAACCATGGCAGAATCTAGGTTCAACCTTCCTGTCTCTAGCCCACTTCAGCCACTTTTTTCATCCTTTTCCAATCCAAATTACAGAGCATTTCGAGGGAGAGAGTGAAGGAAGAAGAAGAAGAAGGAGCTTGCTAGGGTTTTGAGGTTGAAGAAGAGAGGAAATAGCTCAAGCAAAAGCAACCATGGAAGAATTTGGGTTCAACCTTCCTGTCTCTGGTTTTTTATTCAGTTTAAGCTACACATAAAGAACTAAAAGGTGAGGTCTGGTTTTCTTGGAATTGAATCAATTTTCTAACAAATTTTATGAAGGAAGCTTGAGCTAAATCTGATGATAAGTTAATGGTTTTTGAAATGGAAAACAGAGCACAGAATTTTCGTGCAAACTAGGAGGATCTCTGGTTTTCTCTGGTTTTTCGAACATTCTGGGGTGTACAAGTTGAATCAGAAGCTCCATTTGGTATGGTTGGAAAGCTTATTAAATTTCCTATAACTTTCATGAAGAATTTGTGAACCGAAAATGACTAGAAGTAGGTTTAATTTCAGGAGAAAGATAGAGGGTAGTAGAGAAGCTCAAATCTATACCTGTTGTGTTCGGGGGATTTCTGGACAAATCTGTTGGGACTCTCGTTTTCATTCCTTCAGGTACATTTTATAGGGTTCCAAAATGAAGAGTTTGATATATAGTACATTAATTTTGGTCAAGTATTGAGGTATTTATGAGTGTGGGAAGCTAGGGTATTGAATCTAGAAAATCTGGAAAACAATTTGAAGTGCAATTTTAATTCAAGTGTTTAGAATTCATGAGCATGGAAAGACAAGACTACTTATGGTTCTAATGCTCAGTTTTGGTTGTTTGACAGGCCAAGAGGAAATAGGCTGAGTCTACAGACCAGGAAACTAGCTAAGACAGTGAGTGACAAAATGAATTTCGAAAACTATTGATAAATTGTTGTTTATGATTAGATGTTTTATATGGTTTTCTATGAATGGTTTCAAGCATAAGTTTAGATTTTCTAATGAAATTTATACATGAGCACGTGATTTTTGATTTTCTGAAAAATAGTTGAAACAATATCATTTAAAGAAATGTATGTGTTAGCAAGTTTTGCTTAAAGATTTTCAGTTTTTCACGAGCAAGCTGAGTAAGCTTGAGTTTTACGAAAGATAAAGATAAGCAGGCATGTTTTAATGTTTTCATGTAATTTTCTGAGACTTCTATTGACTACATGTCTAAGATATTGAGTCCAAGGCTATATGGTACCGTGTGCACACAGGTTATATTCCGTTGTTGACGTTGAGTGTACTCCGTGACAACGATGTTGTCGTGAGTGCTAGGCGGGCCTCACTAAGACAAAGACGATGGGAGTGTTAGGCGGGCCCCACTACATCGTAGAGCTAGTAAACGCTGGTTGTACTGGGCATGTCCTACACAATGTTGGTCGGTCATGTTAGTTAAAATGTTTGATATACTTGATATGCCTTGCTAGATTTTTAACGACGTACTTTTGGAGTATTCGTGAAAGCTTTTATCATTACACGTTTATGCTTAACGCTTTGATTAAGCAGTCTTATATGTTTAAAGTTTTATCACGTGTTCTGATTTCCAGATTTACATTTTTAAATTTGGTCTCTTACTGGTTTTGTAGCTCACTCTTTCAAAATGTTTTCCCACTTTTCAGGTAGAGATCGAGCTCCCGATGCCTGATACACTGCCAACATCTGCTGAAAGTCCAGATCAAGCTCCAGTACGTGGGTGGAGTTGTACATTGAGTCTGTCTATATTGTAAATGTCTTTGTAAGGATTGGATAATTTACGGTTTGTGTAAGTTTAGGTGTTGTGATTGTGTAAACCCTAGTTGGATATGTTTTTGGTTGTGATGTCGATATCAAGTTATTCTCCAAACTGAGTTATGTCAGGGCTGCACTTCTTGTATGTCTAAAGGTTTCCAAGGTTCCGTTGTGTTGTGTTGCATATGTAAAGTATTTTATTTCTAAGACTTGTATGTTTATCAGGTTCAGCGATTCAGCAGGGTCAACAGGTATCGTTAGAGGACCACGATGTCTGTTGGCTTCACGTCATCTCCCTGACTAAGCTAGCATGTAGTTTGGGAGGTGATAAGGGTAAAAAAATATATCTATTTTACCCTTAAATTTAGATCATTTCTTGGTCAAATATTGAGTGTTTAGGTCAATTTTACTATTTCCGAGCTCAAAATATGTTAATTTGATAAGTTAGGGTGTTGAGAGTCACTTTTGTTGAATTATGCTTATTTGTGCTTAAAAAGACTTGATTTGAAGCAAATTTGACTTAGTTTGCTATTGTGCAGAAAAACATAGGAGAAGCTAGAATTCCCCAGAAATGCGACCGCATTTCTGGGAAGGCAAAATTGAAATGCGACCGCATTTCTGGAAAAACAGAGACCGTTCCGAGTCGTACGCGGGTCGTTGTTGACGAGTCTTCTTCACACCTAACCGGTTGTTTTGACCCCAAAACTGACTGGA
Source organism: Luffa acutangula (assembly GCA_036850905.1). Taxonomy (NCBI): domain Eukaryota; kingdom Viridiplantae; phylum Streptophyta; class Magnoliopsida; order Cucurbitales; family Cucurbitaceae; genus Luffa; species Luffa acutangula. The sequence continues at coordinate 20,240,006 of CM072092.1, read as the reverse complement.
CAACCTTCTAGCACCTATTTCGCAGCTCCTCAACTAATTTCTACACTATAAAAGCTCAGGATTCGAAGTCAAATTTAAGCAGAACTCACTTCGAAGAAAATGGTGGTGACAAAACCCTGGCTCGATGCCAATGAGTAGGGATGCCCGAGGTCCTTCTTAGATGACCAAATTCTAACCCGAGAGAGAGTTAGACATCAAACCTTGTGGTTTATAGAGAGTTTCACCCATTCCCACCATGAGTAGCTAAATCCCGTTGAGGGGTTCAATGTGGTGAATTCCCTTAGGGTTTAATGGCTTGAAAGCGTTTTATTCGCTTAAGTAGGGTTTAATGCATGTCATTCTTTTTTTAATATCATTCTGAACTTGTTGAGTTTAATTTGATCCCTTAGACTTTGCATGCTATGTGAGTTTGATCTCGAAATGGACAAACGATATTGATTCTCATAAAGGTGACATAGGAGAAAAAGCTCGAAAGAGATTATTCAGCGGTATAGGGCAAGCTACCTAAGGCACCCTATATCGACTATAGGGTTATAGGTTGAATTCGTGAATTATCTATGTCGGAGTCGAGTCACAGAAATGTGCATAACGGTACTCGTTTAGCCTTCTAACGGTTTTTGGAAACAAGGGACAAATGGAAGTTAAATCTGACTCAATGCATTAAATACTCTTAAGTTAGATATTGCATGAGTATGGTTGTTACCCTAGGGATGAATCCATGTTGAATACCTCGTTTGTTTATCATTGTTATTCTTTATTATCTACTTGCTTGTTTTATTTATCTTTTCAAAAACCCAATCAATCAACTTATTTTCTTTGGTTACCTTTTTCAAAAGCAATCATTTGAGCAGTTCCTTCATCAAACCTGAATTTCCAGTTTAGTCCTCGTGGGATCGATACCCTTGGAATACTTTCTGAGGTTTTTTTATTACTACGTGCGACAGTGTATACTTGCACTTAAGTGTTGGCTGAATTATTCTTTATTCTTTCATTTATCATCTTATCTCACATTCCATCCATTCAGCTAGCCATGCACCAGGAGGGGGTGTGACAAATTACTTTAAGTTCATGTTGAGAGAAATAAATAGAGGTGATGGGCGTTGTCGGTGCATCGGGTTTTTGTGAAAACCATGTATATAAGTATTTAATATTTAAAAATGATTTAACTATCGGAAACATGAATAGGGATTCATAATTGAAAATGACATTTTGGAAATGTTCGGGATTGGTGGCAAAATATTAATTTAATATTAAGATATTAATTTAATAATTAATTATTTTAAATTAATTTTGAATTAATTTAAAATTGAAAAATTGAAAATTAATTTTTCAATATTCAGATTATTAAAAATTAAATAGTTAAATGAATTAATTCAAGATAATCTTGAATTAATTAAAATAAAATTAAATTTGATTTTTGGAGGTGGAGTGCATGGTGACTAAACCCATGCACTCCCCTCTCTTAAGCCACTCCATACTCCACAAAATTGGAGTTGAATTGGTGTCAATCCCTGGGCTTTTTCTTCATGTTCATTCCCTCTATATAACTGAAGAAGAAGGCTGAAAGAAACAAGCTTGAAAGCTAAAGAAATTCTGTCAAAATTCATACTCACAACACCCACATTCATATGGTTGTTCTTCAAGCTTTTTCCTTTCAATTGCATCATTTGAGGATCCCACAATCCGTTCCAAGGGCTTGAGGATAGCAAGGAAGATCCAGTGGTAGTTCGTGATCGATTGGTGAAGAAAAACAACAAGGAAATCCAACCAATTTCTCCTTTGCAACAAGGTTGGTGAACTTACTCTGTTTTTGTCCATATGAATAGCATGCATAGTTTGATCAAATTGAGCTTCTTATATGCCTAAGATCCAAAATTGCTTCTGCATTTTAGATATTAACACTTTCAGACACAACATACTTTCACAAATATAAACAACTCTCTCTCAAATCCACATTCACTAAAAAAGTCCAAGCTTCAACAAATGAAATAACTCCCCCCCCCCTAAAATCAACAAATATAAATAGCTTTTCACTTAAATCACATTTCAAAATCATAATTTACATCCAAGAGAACAATAACAAACAAACTTTGAATCTTTAACAACACTTTCAACCACAATGTTCAATAGGCACAACATTTTTTTCTCCAATAATATACTTTGAACACATAATATCGTTCCAAAAGTTTAGCTAACAAAATGCACCTATTTTATTTTCTACAAATCTTTCACCAAGAAAAAACTAAATCTAACAACAAACTTTTTTAAATGAAAAAACAGAAAAATTACAAATAAAACTAAAAATCTTATAACTCATACCTATAATGACGAATCCTTCCAAATGAAAACGACTTCCTTCAACTAATCTAACAATGTTTATGTTGAAACACCAAGAAAAAAAAAGCTGGTGTAAATGAAAAAAAAAATATTGAAATAACAAAAAAAATATAGCTTAACCAATGAAACCCACAACCATTCACGTTCCAACAAAGATGGGAAGAAAATGGCACACTTAGAGAAGTGAAAACGGAGATGGGAAGACAAGAGGGCGAAGCACTTACTGTTCCGACAAAGCTCCCACCGGCGAATCTCTCTCCGTTTTGGCAAATGATTTCGAAGACCACCAGCGACCGACCAAGGAGTTTCGGCAAGCAAACGATTGAACGGGCAAAGTGAAGTCGAACGGGCAAAGTGATTTCGAAGACCGCCTCCTCTCTCTCACAACCGTTCGAAGTCGAACGGGAAAGTGAAAAAAAAAACGAAGAGTGCACGGTTTAAAAAGGCTTGCGGCGAAACCTTCCTTTTCGTCGCAGCCTTTGCGGCGAAAAGCAGTCAAACATTGCACTCTGCAAACTGATGTGTGTCATTTCACACTCTGCACGAGACCTGCGACTAAAATACCTCTTTCGTCGCAAGGTTGTGCAACGAAACTCTACTTTCGTCTTACGAGCATGTGGCGATAAAAACGTTTTTGTCGCATGCCTGCGACGATTTCCCTCATTGTGTCGCATAAATAGAAACCGTGGCCCGAACAAAAATCTTTTGGGGATTTTTGCGCCAGTATTGTGCGACGATTTCTTTTTTCGACGCTATTGTTGCGACAAAAGGTAAAATTTCGTCACAACCATGCGACTAGACGAAGATTTCGTCGCAACCTTGCAACTTTTTTTGATTTTCACCGTTGATTAGCGACTTTTCGTGTTTCGTCGCCAAATCCCTTCTTTCTTGTAGTGGTTCTTACCCCTAAGGGTTGGATTTCGTTACACTCTTGGTCCCTCCATCCAATTTTCCGTTAAATCCTAACGGTTTGCTAACGTGACACCATTTTTTATTAAAAAATAAATATTTTTTTAATTCTTAAAATAAACTAGGAATAAATTAATTAATTTTTTTAATTTAATTTTTCCCTCCTCCTCTTCTTCTTCTTACTCCTCCTCCTTTTCTTCTTCCTCTTCGTTCTCACCATCACCACCACCCTGTAACTATCGCCGGCAGCCGCCAACATCCAAATTTTTTTTTCTCTTTTTCTCCTTTCTTTCTCCTTTTCTTCTCCTTCCTTTCTTCCTCTCTTCTCCTTTTTTTTATTTTCTTTTTTTTAATGGATAAAGATGGCATTAAAAAAGACAGAGAAAAATCGCAGAATCTGTGTCTGAAACTGCATGACAATGTACAAAGTTTCAATGTTTTATGCTTGTCACTCGTCACAGATCTTCAAAACCCAGCTCCTTTTTTAATTTTTTTTTTCTTTTTCCACTTTATTATCCAAAGTAAAATTTGACTTTATTTTCATGGGTTTAGTTGAAATTCAAAACTTTCTTGATTCATGACAATTTTTCAAAGCAAAAAACTACGTTTTGGCATCTGGGTTTTGCATAATATCAAATTTATGAACGAGCAACCATTTATTATTTGCAATACCCTTCTCTTTTTTTATTCTTCCTCCACTCACCTCCACGGGCGAATGGAGTCTAATACACTCTTTCTTGGCTAGTGTAGTAGACTCCATGAGAGGTCATTCGGAAGGGCTTCGTATAGTTCGATTTTGGGGCGTAACATTGTGGTTGTTCCCTCGACTGACCGAGAACAACAAGTGAAAGAGGTATCTTCCATTCATATCGATTTTGGTTTTTCTGCACCATATTTAGATCTGCCTCTTCTTCGATCTGGAATTCCCAGCAAATCCTTGACTCCTCGAATACAATGGGATTTCACACCTGGCGAATCTTTCACTCTAAAGAATAGAAGAGAATGAAGATGGTTCTCATTGATTCACAAATGATTTACAGACAATACATGAGATAAGTTGTTAGAGAAATAACAACTCTCCTTAAATACATGAGATAAGTTGTTGACTCTCCTTAAATACATGAGATAAGCTGTTAGAGAAATAAAAAACTAATAAAGTTGTAACAACTTACTAACAGCCTATTAACCAAGGTAATTAAGGTAAATTACACATATAAAAGTATATCTAATACCCGTCCCTCAAGATGGACAGTGAAGATTCATAATACCCATCTTGACCATGAAACCTTTCAAAACAGAAGCAGCCAAAGGTTTAGTGAACATGTTTGCAAGTTGAGAAGCTGTTCGAATGGGCAAAAGCTTGAGCAGACTTGTATCAATCTTATCACGAACAAAATGACAATCAATCTCAATACGCTTCGAGCGTTCATGGACAGTCGGGTTAGAAGCAATCGAGATAGCAGCCTGATTATCACAATAAACCACAGCTTGTAGAGGAGAAGAAATATGCAAGTCAGTCAAAAGATGTATAATCCAAGTCAGCTCACTGGAAATAGAAGAAAAAGCCTAGTATTCCGCCTCTACAGAGGAGCGTGAAATTGTTGCCTGCTTTTTGGTCTTCCATGAAACAAGAGATTCACCCAAGAAGACACAAAAACCAGTAACAGACTTGCGAGTGTCGGGGCAAGAACCCCAATCAGAGTCAACAAAATCTTTAAGTTGAAAATCATTAGTAGCCTTGAGTAAAATCCTTTAGCCTACAGTACCTTTGAGGTACTTTAACAAATGGTGTGCTGCCTTTAAATGATCAGTATATGGCTTAGCAATGTATTGACTAAGCTTGTGAACACAAAAGCAAATATCAAGGCGAGAAATTTGGAGATACAAAAGTCGTCCAATTAAGCGACGATACTCAGAAGCAGCGGATGAATCAAGGATAGTACTTGAAGTTGCCGACAAACGTAAGGAAGGATACATGGGATGAGAAACCGGTTTAGAAGCCAGAAACCCAAATCCTCCAAGATTTGTATGAAGGGTTGAAATCCCTTTGGCGCCAGAAACAATCAAGACCAATTCGTTATACAATTTCGTTTACGAAAAATCGGTACATTGGTAAAATAAAAATACATAAACTATTTCTATAATTACTGAGATTAAGCATGTTGGAATTTAATCTAAAACTATTTTAGATGGCAGAAAACTTGCATGGTTGAGGCTGGAAAATTATGCACTAGTGATAACTCTCCAAAAGGGAGTTATTTAGGCCTTAGTTCTACAATGTTTTGTGCGTCATTTGTGCTAAATACAGTTGCTTTTAGATGAATATTGTATGTTTTAACCCATTTAGAAGAATGGAAGCTTTGGACGTTATTTTGTGCAGAATATATTGCTGAGCGACTTGAGGGAGCAAAATCTGTGATCCAGCAAAGTAGGGAGCAAAACTGCCACGTCACAGCTCGTAATCCATTTTAATAAACTGAAGTTAGTTAAGCTACTTTCGGATTTAAGAAGCTTTGAGAGCCTGCCACGTGTACAATTTGACCTAATTAGGGCTTGTTTCAGTCTATAAAAGGGAAGAGTCGTCTCAAGTCAAAGACATTCCATTTTTGGGGATAAGGTCATTTCTCATTTCCATCTTTGGGAGCCGAATAGAGGAGGAAAAATTGGAGACTTCAAGAAGACCATCAACTACGGATCTACTCAAGAGAATTAACCTTTTCTTGTAATTTCTTGTAGTTATGGATGCACGTACTCAGATTGTAGCGTGTGTTATGAACTTTATGAGCTAAATTTATTTAGGTGTTGGTTAGGAGTCATGTAATTGTCGTGCTTATTTCTCTATGCAATAAATGTTGATTTGAGCAACTTGATTAACTGTTGTGCATATTTATATTTTGTGCCCGCCTGGCCAGCCGGTATGAATATCACTTCTTAGTTTCAGGGATGATTTGAGAAGTGTGTGGCATTTAATCACACTAGATCATTGTGTATTAGTGAACGCCAGTGACTGAGCTAGGGATTGTCAGTTGCCTAGTGTTTGATCGGTAGCACATCATTGGAGTTGAAACACATTCCAAAAAATCCAAAGTTTCGGGAGGATCCTGCTAATAAGACTGCAAGAGAATTTCCTAATCAATAATATTGCTAGAGCATCTTTTTAAACAATTACTGAATTCCTGACCAACGTCTGTTTCCAATCTGTTTGTTCTGTCATTTCATTTGCTTCAACATTTTATCAAAACCAATCATTTTTACTGCCCTTGAAACCATTAAAAAGTTATTCAAAATAGATAAAGTGAGAACTATTCAGCCCCGTGGATACGATAAATCACTTATCACTTGCTGCGGATTGTGTATGCTTGCACAGTGTTCTAGAGTCTATTTTTACCCTATTTTTACCCCACTCTAGAAACCCAACAACTATGCTCCAAGGACTCCTCCAATTGACACCACCCTTCGGATCACCCACTACGCTCTTTGGATTACTGAGATCCAGCTTGTGGGAGCCAAAACTTGCCTGGGAAGGGAAAAAATCCAGCAATGATCTTGCTGTTTTTTAGAGAAAAACTAGAGAGCAAAAGAATGAGTGATCTCTTTATGTTTTTGCGTGAGGAAGAGATGGATCGATTAGGTAACTCCTCTCCACTTCACAATAAGTGGGGAGGGAGTTATAACCCTACTTGATCTCAACCGTTGGATCTAAGCCAAACGATCTTGACCATCTATTAATTAATTATAGTTAATTTAATTAAATCAATTATAATATAAGGTTTTTAATTCAATTTAAATCATATTAAATTGGTCATTCAATTAATTCTCAATTAATTGAATCAACACTGATTAAACATCAAATATTTAATTAATTTTATAATTGAATCATATTCAATTTTATCTCTCATTTAACATATAGTTTTAATGTGCATCAAAATGTACATTAATATAAACTATAGTATTAATTTGATTAAATCACATTTAACCAAATTCAATTAAATTAATTAATTCTCCAATTAATTAATTCATGAATTAATCAAATATCACATATTTAATAAGTTCATAATTCTCTCATTAATTAATTTTGAATCACATCCAAAACTAATTTTATTATAAAGTTTAATTCACTAATTAAACTTATACTATAATGTATCTCCATACATTATATTAATTGTATCGAAATACAATTAACTTAAATTCCCTTTAATATCAAGACTAAATTATCTCAAAACCCGTTATGAGCTAGCAGGTGGACCTAATGGACCTACAGATCATAAGCTCCAACGATACGAGATTAACTGGCTAAACTCATTAACCAAGTTAATCAACATTCGTTAACTATGGGTCACTCCACTAAAGACCCACAGCTGCACTCTTTTCACGGTAGAATATTTCTGTGTCTGCGGATGTAAGTCAATCCTTCACGTGTGTTTGTAACACCAGCTAGGTCAAATTACTGGTTTACACTTGGGTTACCTGTCCTTAAGTACCACTGATCCCTCTAATGAACCAGTTGTTTCGGATCCAACCACTAAACATGAGTTCCTCTTGGGCCAGGAAAGGACAGCGCGCCTTTGTTCAAGCCCCGAAATCAGCCCTTAAGGGAACACACATCTACTTGCCCCAATAGGGGAAGGAGTGAATTCTGTCTTGTACTGTTATGTTCCCAACCCCCATTCGGTCTTAACCCTGAAATGGTAGGATTATTGCATCGGCAAACTGGCCACTCTCACCCATACAAATCTAAGGACAATCCCTCCTGAAAAGGAGTTCATAGCAGACTCAGGATTGAGATTGAGTTACCTAGGTCATCCTATTGAAATGGAAACCTAAACTAGTTAACGGCGTTACATCTAGTGGTTACTATTTCGCGGTCTAGTCTTATGCAAACTCATTGCATAGGATACCCGCACCCGCATGTCTCCTACATGGATGCTTTGGATCATTGCATCTGTATCAAATACAAGGTGGGTCGTATCACATGGGGGTGGCGAAGGAAACCTATAATTAGAATGTGGGTATCCAGACTCGAGAAAGCAGGAAAAGCCATTCCAGGAAGATTGATAACAGAAGACCGGATAACATTTTAGTATGAGCGCAGGCTTTTAGACTGCTGCGAAAGCGAGCCAGCAGCTGGAGGATCAGAAAGGTAGGCCGGTCGAATGAGGGAGAGCCAAGCCAGAGTCTCAATAAGAAGACTACGTCTTAAAAAGGATGGAAAGCCTTATCCCTATACTATAGACCATTTAGGTTGTTACTTGAACACTGATCCCCGTATGTCCCCACATATTAGTTCAAGTTTCATTTAAACAACCTTGGATCTTAGTTTATTGGATTTAGGGTTTACTAATGCAAACTCGATTATTCATTAACCAAATTACTAAATCACTCAAATAACGACTTATTGAGATCGATTAATTTGTTTCATTTACTATCTACGAGTTTTAGGGCATAAAACCCAACATTGTAAGCAATACTTACGTTGGGAAATATAAATTTTGTGTTTAGAGCGTGACAATTCAAGCCGAAGAAAATATTTTGCAGCACCTAGGTCTTTCAACTTGAAATGAGAATGTAACACATTCTTTACAACAGTAATCTCAGCAGAAGATGGACTAGTGATAAGTATATCATCAACATACACAAAGAGTGCTATAAAAGAAGACCCTTTTCCTCTAGTAAATAGGGAGTAATCAGCTGGACTGAGAAACTCCATGAGAAATTAGCAAGCGAGAAAATTTAAAAAACCACTGGCGTGAAGCTTGTTTGAGACCATAAATCAATTTGTGAAGTTTACAAGCAATAGGAGTAGTAGAAGTAGCCTTAACATCAGAATAATATCCAAGGGGCAATGACATGTAAACTTCCTCAAACAAATCCCCATTTAAAAAGGCATTATTAACATCTAGCTGAGCAAGATTCCAACCAAATGAAGCAGTAAGAGATAAAAGAAGTTTCACTGTAACTATTTTAGCAACCGGAGAAAAAGTATCTAAGTAATCGATACCTTCTTGTTGGTTATACCCTTTAACAACTAGGCATGCCTTGTATCAATCGATTGAACCATCAGCTTTATGCTTTACACGATATATCCATTTACAACCCACAGCTTTGTGACCAGGCGGTAAAGGAACCACAGACCAAGTGCGAGTTCGTTCCATGGCTATTATTTCCTCATCCATGATAGTTTTCCAATGAGGAAATTTTATTGCTTGATGAAAATATGATGGCTCAAAGGTCGTGGAGACATTAAGAATGAAATTCCTGTGAGGAATATTAAACTTTTCATAGGACAAAAAACGCTGAAAAGGATTAGGAAACTTATCAAGAACATCTTCTGATTGATGAATCAAATTACAGTGATAATCCTGAAGGAAGTTAGGGGGTTGACGAGCTCAAGTAGATTGTCTAATAGGTTGGATAATATCAGTCTCATGAGCTACAGGCAAATCATCAGAGACCTCTAAATTTGAAGGAGAAAGTCCAGCGTCTGAGTTTTCAACACAATCAGTAGAAACATGTTCAGAAGTATTATGAACAAGTGGCACATCATTTTCAGAAGTAGCCTCATGGGCAATATGCTCAACAGTACCATGAGCTTCTGAAATAGGAGTAGAAACATCAGGAACATGTTCAACATGGATAATATTCTCATAAGTGTTTTCAGAAATTGTAGAAGAGTTAGCCCTTGTAGTAGGTACAAAACCAGAAGCAGGGCATGGAAGGACGAAATCTAGAAAAATATCATCCACACATGGTTCATCATGTAAACTATGAAAAGGAAATTGATTCTCCATAAAAACAACATCACGAGACACAAAAATCTGTCGGTTGGAGATGTCATAGACACGATATCCTTTCATACCAGGGGGATATCCAATGAAGACACAAGCAGACACCCGAGGATCAAACTTGGATCGGTGAACATACAAAGTGGAAGCATAACACAAATATCCAAACGTGCAAAGTAGAGAATAATCAGTAGCTTTATTATGCATAATAAAGAATGGTGTAGCATTCAAAAAAAGAGGCATTGGTATACGATTGATCATATAAGTTGCAGTAGAAACACAATCCCCCAAAATCGAATTGGCACTTGAGATTGAAAAAGTAAAGATCTGGCAACATTCAGCAGATGTTGATGCTTCCTTTCAACCACCAAGTTCTGTTGAGGACGTTCAACATAAGAAAATTGGTGTTGAGTACCACTTGAGGCAAAAAAAAACTCATCAAAATAGAGCTCGAGAGCATTGTCCGACCTGAAAATCTTAACAACTTTGGAGAACTGAGTCTGAACAAGCTTAAAAAATTGAGGTATTATAGTATGAACATCGGATTTTGCACGCATAAGATACACCCATGTGTAACGAGAACAATCATCCACAAAAGTTAAGAAAAATCGATGGTCATTATATGTAGGGGATTTAAAAGGACCTCAAATGTCACAATGGACTACATCAAACACATGTTCAACCACATTATTATTAAAAGGAAAGGATAAGCTTCTTTGTATGGCTAGAGGGCATATAGAACAAGGTTTAACATGTAAATCAGAAAGAGACAGTGTATTTTGCATCAAAGATAGGCGTTTAGGTGATAAATGTCCTAAACGATGATGCCAAACATCAGCAAAAACAGAACAAATAGGATTCTCAATCTGCACAGACAATAGGTACAAGCCATTAGAACAACTAGCCTTGCCAAACATCTTCAATAGCAGATTGTCTTGTATGATGCAATAATCACCAAAAAAAATTGAGTTCAATATTTGGAGAGGCCAAATAAGCAACTCATAGAGATAAAATTGTAAGTGAACTTCGGTACATATAAAACATCCCAAAGAACAAAATCAGAAGAAATCTAAATATCGCCAATATAGTCAACAGTTACTTTGTAAAAAGTTGGAAGAACAATGGAAACATCTTTCACCCGATGCTAGATGTGAAACATATTAAAACAGTAGGAAATATGTCGTGAAGCACCCAAATCCACTATCCAAAAATCAGAGGCAACAAGCAAAGAAATGGCAGAACAAATACTTGTGGTATGTACTACGGAAGAAGCCACAGCAATAGAATCAGTTTTGGTCGCTTGTAGTTGAGAAGACAAAAATTCCATCAGTTGTGAACATTGGTTGCCATTGAGGCTGGAGAAACAATTTCCTCCAATAGAATTGGACTGTGGAACCTGAGAAACAGAGTTAGTTCCAGCAGATTGTTGAGAATTATTGCCATTACCATTTGTGTTCAAATGTTGATTTCGTGTTCAATATCCAGGAGGATAATCGTGGATCTTATAGCATCTATCAACCGTGTGTCCTTTAATTCCACAATGGGAACAAATTGGTCTTTGATCATCCTTAGAGTTATCTTTCTTACGATAAGAAGAATTAGGAGGTGGATTGTTAGGAGAAGACTTCTATGTAGTACTAGCAGACTGTAAAGCGTTTGGTTCTGGTTGTGAGGCTAAAATTCCAACATTTCTTTGACGTTCCTCTTGTATAACTAGGGTAAAAATCTTGCTAATAGAAAGAATTGGATTCATTAGCAAGATCTGAGTCCAAATAGGAGCAAAATGTTCATTGAGGCCCATAAGAAAAATCATAACATACTCAGATTCCATATGCGTAAGAAACTCCTTAATTTTGCCACATGAACAATCAATTTTCGGACGAAAATTGCATAAATCCTGCCATATAGTCTTTAGTTTTGTAAAATAAGCTTCAATAGATAAATTTCCTTGAGAAGTAATGATTAATTACTTCCGCAATTGATAGATTTTAGGTCCATTACTTTCCATAAATCTATCAGCAAGTTCATCCCACACTTCTTTAACACAACCAGAATATACTTTGCTAGCAGCTATCTCCTTCGAAGCAGAATTCATAGTCCAAGATGCTATAATATCGTTATTACATTTCCAAGCTTTAGTCATTTTAGGCGTTGTAGGTTTAAGAATTGTACCGTCGATGAAACCTTCCTTGTTCTTATCGGAGAGAGCCATCATCACCGCTCGACTCCAAGAAGCATAGTTATCGGCACCAACCAGAAGATGATTAACGAGCGTGGTCGTCGACGCAAGGGAACGGTGCAATAGAAAAGGATTTAATTGAGCGTCAATGTCCAGAGAAAAATCGCTTGAATTGTCTTTGTCTGCCATTGAATATTGAACGAAGAAGCGAGATCTGGAAAAATTGGCGCGAGTTTTAGAGATGCTCTGATACCATATCAAGAATAGAAGAGAATGAAGATGATTCTCATTGATTGACAAATGATTTACAGACTCTCCTTAAATACATGATATAAGTTGTTAGAGAAATAACAACTCTCCTTAAATACATGAGATAAGTTGTTGACTCTCCTTAAATACATGAGATAAGTTGTTAGGGAAATAACAAACTAATGACAGTTATAACAACTTATTAACATACTATTAACCAAGGTAATTAAGGTAAATTACACATATAACAGTATATCTAATACACAAAAACAAAAACAAAAACAAAACAAAACACAAAAACCGAAGAGAAAATTTGTATAAGTGATGAGAGTTGAATTTACTTGCAATTGCTTGCAATTCTTGTGCTTGGAGTTGTGGATGTGCAATTTGCTTACCGCAAGTGTACGAGTCAAGTTGAATGTAAATTCGAATGTCGTCCTCTGGATTGGTGTCTAGCCAATTTTAATTACCGAAAATACTCTTGGCCAATTTTATTTAGGGAATCAAATTGGATGAGAATATAATTAAATCAAACACAAAACTCAAGCAAAAAGTGACAATCTAATGGGAAGAATTGATCTTAGGGATTTGATTTCACCAATTGGAGTTATGGATTAATAAACGAATTAACAAATACTATGATTCATAAATCTTGGCAACTAAGATCACACATATCTCTCCCGAGCATACATGATTCTCCCATATGCAATTGAACCCGATATCCCTATCTAAATCCAATAAACATACAAGGCAATAAGGCTAACCCTTATAACAATTTCTAGAATTAACCTTAATCTCCCGATTTTTAGCTAAATTCTAGTTATGCATACTAATTACTAATTTAAATCCTTTCTCCCGAGTTAGATTCAAATATAAACATCAATCAATTTATGGCCGGTAAATCGAAAGCATTAGGATAAAACATATGCATAAATGAAATCAATAGCATAAAAACAGTAAATCAATCCATAACGTGCCCAACGGCTACATCAATCCCTAAGAATTAAAGCCTAGCTACTCATACACAACGTTACAATATAGCGAGAGTCTAAAACAGTCATCAAACTATCTAAAGTAAGGGAAAAGAGAATTAAACTCGTTGTAGGCCGAGACCGAACGTCCCCGTCACGATCCCCACGAACAATGGGTTGATTTCCAACTTGCCCCCTTTTGCTTCAGCTCAAGAATGCCCAATTTCTGCTCTATTGTCGGCTCCAAAAAGTCCCAAATCGAAGTCCCCCATAACCTAGCCGAAAGGATGCTTAAATAGCAGATTTTTCGACGCTGCCTCTTGTACGCGCGTGTCTGGAAAAGGAATTGCGGTAGCGTCGGGACGCTTCCTATCACAGCGTCGAGACGCTGTGAGTCTGCCGCGTATTCTAATTAAGGAAACGTAGCGTCGAGACGCTCCAAGAGTGGCGTCTCGACGCTAATGGGCAGAATGCCCTCTCTTGGCTCCTTGTTACTTGAATCTTTTCGGTTCTTTGGCATCTTTTCACGTCCCGAACACCCGATTAACTCTTATTCCACGTTTTAACTCTAATCAACGTTTTCCTACAAAATAAACAATTAAGTGCAATAAAATGGCCAATAATCATCAAAGACTAGCTAAATTTAATAAGTAAAGATAGCTAGTTATGCTCGCTATCAGAACTGCAATCGAAATACTCAGATAGATGATCCAAAACGCCCATTTTTATTCACAACAAAAAGAAACTCAGTGGATTTGCAAAGGAAAAGAAGTTTGTACACCAACTGTTTGTCAAATTGATAAACAACAAAAGCACAAAAACACATTATCGTCTAAAACGCCTTCATCTTCATCTCGATGCTTTGGAGTTTATTCGATAGCCCATACTTATCAATCATAGATTTCCGAACCCGATTCGATCCGTTCCATCTTCATATGCAGCGCAACCGTCAGCAAACTATCCGAACTAGCGTGGTGCTTCGATCTAAAGCGCTTTTGCTCCAACAATTCGCCCAATCTTTCCAAATCTAGTTTCCCATCTTCCAGCCCTTCGCAGAACCGAACAATGTGCTTTAGATCGCGCACGTTGCCCACTGTATCCACTAAGTTTCCGAAATCCTCCATTGATTCCAGCACTTGTCGACAACCCCCATCACTTTCACGAGATATCTATTGAAGAAAGAAAATAATTGAGGCTATGTATTTTTGAAACCAAATGGAATTTGAAGAGCTTAATCAGTGGTGAAATTTTACTTATCCGACATCGTAAAAGCCGTGGAATGTGACCCATCGAAAGGTTTGTAGCGACAATGCCGGAAATGGGGAGAAGGAGCTCCTCCTCCCTCTCTTTTCTATTAAAAAAACAGAAAATAAAAAAAAATATAAGAGAAAAGAAATGAAGAAGAATAAAAGGAGAAAAGAAGGAGAAGAGAAGAGGAAAAAAAATTGGTCGACGGCGACAACGATCGCCGGCAGCTAGTGGCTGCCGACAATAATTGCAAGGTGGTGGTGATGGTGAGAAGGTAGTGGAAGAAGAAGAGGAGGAGGAAGAGGAAGAAGAGGAGGAGGAAGAAGAAGAAGGGGAAAAATATGAGGGAAAATGAAATTTTAAAAATATATATTTTTAATTAATTTATTGTTTTTTTATTTTAAGAATTTAAAAAATAATAATAAAAAAATGGTGCCACGTCAGCAAACCGTTAGGATTTAACGGAAATTTGGATGAAGGGACCAAGAGTGTAACAAAATCCAAACCTGAGGGGTAAGAATGTCAAATTTGAAAACTTAGCGACCACAATGAAACCTAACTCAAACCTGAGAACCAAAAATGTATGTTTCCCTTATTTAAATTTGGGAAATTGTGGCAGATGGCTAGAAAAAATAAACCTCATTTGTTTTATGGCTAAAATAGTTTCAAATTTGGAGGGATGACTATCGTGAATTAAGGAATACAACAAACCAATTTTTTTTCCCCATTTTACCCCTGGTGTATACTATTATTTACCGTTTTGCCCAATCCAACTACCAATATTCAGTTTTTTAAAAAAATCAACGTAAGATTTTTCTCAACCGAAAAATCTTAAAAATCTCAAAGTCATGTGGATTTTCCTCAATATTTGTTAAAAAAAAAAAAAAAAAAAAAAAAAAAAAAAAAAAAAACTAATTTTGTTATATATTTTCTCAGTCCCAATAAAGCTTAATTTTCTACCTTTTCACTCATCTCTTCACGATCAACGTTCCAATTCTTGCTTGAAATCCAAAATTCAAATTTCATCCCCACTGTCTTTGTACCACCAAAATTTTTTTAATAATGGTTTCCCATCGAGGTTCGGTCATATACAATAGCGGTTGGGCACTGATTCCATCACATATTTTATTAGACTTGATGCTCGAAAGAAAATTACACAGATCTACCCCTTCAATAATGGTGAAGACAAGTTTCAGATTATAAGCTTTTCTGAGAACAACAAAAAGATCTTGTCTGGATGCTCGCTAGGGTATGTAACAGGATGTACCATGATTGTTGTCTTGTCATATATGTTGAAAGTGTGGATACCAGTATCCGTAGGAACGATGCAAGCCTAAATTCAACGGAAAATACAAACAACAGAGGAAGGATTTCATGTAAGTGTACATATCAACACAATACAGTGACTTATTGTGTTTTTGTTCATAATTACTTCTGTGCTTCTATGTATGTACTATTAAACACACATAAGTATTGGGGGATTTTGTACGAAAAAATGTATATTGACAGTTCAACATAAGTTTTTTCAGGATTAAGAATTTAGATTTTTGGGAAAAATACACTTTTGGTCCCTAAGGTTTGGGTTAGGTTTCATTTTGGTCCCTGAGTTTTCAAACTCGACAATTTAGTCCCTAAGGTTTGGGTTTTTGTTTCATTTTAGTCCCTTTGTCAAATTTTATGTTAATACTAATGGATTGATGACTTGGAATAAATTTTTTTTATATTTTGAATTTTTTAAATAAAATAATATATTAAATATTTTCTTTTATTATTTTTCTTTGTATGTTTTGTTTTCTTCCTCCCCATCTTCTTCCTTCCCATCTTCTTCTTCAACCTAGTTCAAGTTCCGTCGTCAGCCATCACCGACCGCCGCCCATTTTCTTTCACTTGTTCTTCTTCTTTTCTCTTTCTTTCTCCTTGTTTTCTTGTTTTCTTGTTTTCTTGTTTTCTTTTTTTCTACAAATTGAAAGGAGCTCCCGTTTCTCCGAAAAATGCAAAGAGAAGGTTGTTGTCCATGGATAACTTACTGAAATGAAAAACCCACAGGTGAAATCGAAAAACCCACAGGTGAAAGCGAAAAACCCACGCAAAACTTGTTGAAATTGAAAAAACCCACTGCTCGTGTTTCAGATCTGTTTCGCGCATCTGGGTTTCGACGGAGGAGCTACAACGACGGCAAGGCTATGGCAGGTCGACAAGCAAGCATTTCGACTACGGGGCTATGAACAGCGGGCTTGAAACGAACGAGATCTGGACTACTCAGCGCAATACATACGAGATCTAGATTACTCAACGCGAAACGAATGATGAACGAGATTTGGTCGTCGTCGACGCAGCTCGCCAACTGACTCGCCGCAAATCTGCTGTCAACGGACTACTCGCTGCGAATCTGCTCGGATCTTGCTATGGAGGTTGAAGATGATTTTCCATTGATGGGTTTCAATTCTTTTTTTAAAACAGAAAGAAATGAAGAAGAAAGGAAGGAAAGGAAAAGAAAGGAAAAGAAAGGAAGGAGAAAAATAGAAAGAATGAAAAAAAAAAGCGGGGCCCGTGCAGCCGCCAGCAGTTAGAGTGATGGTGGGTGGATTGTGGGTGGGTGGTAGGTGGATGGTGAAGAAGAAGAAGAAAAGGAAGGAGAGAGAAAGAAATAAAATATTAAAATAATAATAAGTTTTTATTGATTTAATATTATTTTATATTAAAAACTAAATTAAAAAATTAGGTGTTACGTCATCAATCTGTTGTTATTAACGGAAAAACGGATGGAGAGACCAAAATGAAACTAAATTCAAACCTCAAGGTAGTAAATTGTCGAGTTTGAAAACTCAAGGACCAAAATGAAATCTAAAACCCAAATCTCAGGGACCAAAAGTGTATTTTTCCCTAGATTTTTTTTTTTTTGTTTAAATGATACTAATTACTGTTTTAGTTTAATGCAAGGTTGTTAAATCTTGTTGATGTCAAATTCGGTTTCTCCCCTCCTTAGAATGTCCCTTCTTTTTTTTTTTGTTTGTTTCTCCCTCCCTTAAAATGTTAGACTCTCGTTAAAATTAGATTTTCTTTCCTCTTTATTATGCTCCATAATCGTAGATTGCATTTCTCATTCTAACAAGTAGTCACGTTTATGCATTTATTTAATTTATAAACATGTTTAGCCATTTTTCAAATCTCCTATTAAACCTAGCCATTCGCTTAGGTGGTTCCAAAAGAACGTATGGGTCAAGCTTGTTATTAATCTTCACAAACTCGAATTATGTAAGTGACCTTACTATTTGGATTGAATGGACTGAAATGACCTGTTGCATATTCAGTAGGCCTTTATTCGGAATAAAAATATGCCTACAATATGTGTTCTGGAAGAGAGTGTTAATAAATGTGTGCTGAAGTATGTTATAGAATGAAATTGTTATATGTCCTATATTTGGTAGGGAAATTGCAATGGGTAGCAAAAAATATTAGGATATTTGCAAATCTAGCTATGATTTTTTAGGTTTGCAAACATAGCAAAATTTTAAAAATCTGATTTCCGTTTTTTTTATTATTCCAGTTTTACCCTTGTTGGTATATCAACAGGTATATTAGTAGTATATCTGATATACTTTATATTTACTGATATACGAAATATAATGTATATCAGTTAACTAATATACCAAATTTGATATACTTGAATGAATACAATGATATACCTAATATATACTTGATAGGATAAGCATAACATTTGATATACTTGATTAAATGTTGATATATCAATGATATACTTAATATGTTACTTTCTTTACTTATATTTGTTATGATTTATTTTCTCTTTATTGAATTATGTTGTGTTATTTACATCTTTTAAAATGAAATGTCCTGTTATGAATGTTGATATACCATTGATATACCTCATTCGTTTTTTTTTTTTTCAACTTACCTCATTTTTTTATACTAAAATAATTAATAACATTGATATACCTGATTAGGAGTAGCTAAATACATCAATGATAGACTTGTTATTAAGAAAAAAAACCACTGATATATATTTTTAATTTTTGGTGTATTATGAAGGTCATGGAATGCAAAATTTGTTATAAGTATATCAATAAGATGCAATTTTAAGTATATCATTAGTGTATTAGTAGTCACTAAAAATGTAATTTAAAGTATATCATTAGTGTATCGGTAGTATATTATTAAGATGATGTATAATATATTGATGGCATATTTGCCAAACATGAGCATAACTCAACTAGCATAAGATATACACATTCAACCAAGACGTTAGAGGTTTAAATCCCCTACCACACATATTGTGTCCAAATAAAACTAATATTTCTAATTCTTTATTGATGAAGTATATCAAAGATATCTAAAAAAAGTTCATGTGTATACTTCATAAATGAAGTATATTATATTCACAAAATATACATTTGATATACTTTATATTTAGTATATCAGTTGATTGATATACCCAATATCTAGTATATCAGAACACTAAATAAATGAATGATGTACCTGATATACAGTATATCAATAACACCATTGATATACTTTTTAAAATTTCAGCGTGTTTTAGGGGTTTTTTTTACTTTTCAACTTTAATGCTTAGGCGGGCCCACGTTTTTTTGCTATATTTGCAACATTAAAAAACTGATGACATGGTTGCAAATTCCATATTATTTTTTGCTATTCTTGCAACGGCCCCTATTTGGTATGATTTGGTTGGATAAATCTGGAATGTTTCCATTTTGGAATAGAAATATTTGATGCTCTGTATTTTGGAACGTTTCTTTTGGATGAGTCTGGAATGTTCTGAATGCTTTTAGATGGAAATTAGGATATGTTTTGTTTGGTTAATCAGATTTTTAATTATGGGGTAATCTAAAGGGTCATGGTGGTCGGTATGGAACAAAGAGTAGCTAGAGCCTTTTAGACTAGACATGATGTGTTTTCCCGTTAATTTTAGATGAAGAATCTTATTGGTTAGTTTACATGTTGAGCCCGACTAAGTTAGTATGAGATCTAATATAAAAAAGGAGGATTGGTTACTTATCCTAGAAGGGGTCATGGCAATTAATTTCCCACAAACATAATGATATGTTATGACCGAGGAGCTAGGTGAGTGGGACTTGACTTCACAAACTAGGTGTCATCTGCTATTTATGGAAATAGAGTTTTCAGTAGAACTCACTTATACACCACTAGCGAGTTGGTAGCTAGAGTACTATGTAAACTTAGACCGAGGCACCTTCATGGGTGAAACTTGGCTCTATTGACTAGGTGCCCACTACCATCAGTAGGAGTAAAGTTTCCTAGAATTTTTACTTGTGCACCACTGGTGGGTTGGCATGAATGAATGAAAGACGGTTAAATTCTCCACATTAACCCAAATGAACAGTATGTCCTCGTAACAAAACTAACCTCAATTTTCCCATGTTAATGCATGTCAGACTCCCCTCCTAGTAGTATGATTACTTACTGAGTATTTTTAATACTCACTCTTTCCAACCTACTTACTTTCAAATAAGAGAAAAAGTGTATAGAATGTGTGATGGATTGCTACTGAATGAGTCATGGACTCGAGAGATGATATCTTCTCCATAGTTTAGTCATTCCCATTCTTTTCTTACATTCATTATTTTGTAAGTGGTAGTTCTTAAGATCCACTTCTGTCTCTATGTTATCTTTAGAAACTCTGCCCCTTTAATAAAGTTTTGCAAGTTTCATGTGTTTTACCTGGGATCCCATATTGAAAGGCTTTCTTCTTTAAATAATATATGCTTTGCATTAATAATTATTTGAAAATAAACGTTTTCCTAAAATCAAATTGGCATGCATGCAATAATAGCCGTAGAAATTAGTCATGAAAAGTAGGATCATTATGCGGAAAAAAAAACAACAAAACGACAAACACAAAAACTTTGAGCCTAGAAGACAAAGCGGTGGGAGGGAATAGGCAGGTGCAGATTTGGGTTTGTTCCAAGAAATGGAAGAATTGCTAATGATAAGAAATTCCAAAGTTTATAGATTTGTATAAATTGGGCAATTGGGTACCCATTCAAATAATTGAAATTTTGTTTTGTAGTATTATTTTAATATGCAATATCTATAAACTCCCTAACAAAGAGATTTAAAAGGAGTTTCTTATAAACAAAAGATTTGTTTTTTTTATTATTATTATTTTTTAAAGTTATGCCGAAGATGATAATAGGTGTGGAAATAAATAATTAAAGGGAAAAAATTAATTTTGACCCTTGAACTTTGCAGGTTGTAGCAATTTTAACCCTAAACTTTCAATTCTAGCAAATTGAACCCCAAACTTAACAAATTGTATCAATTTGAACCTCCAACTTACATAAATGTTGCAATGTAGACCTTTTGTCAACTTTTCATTTGAATTGCTATTAAAATATGTAATTGACAATTTCCTTTTATTTATTTTAATTCACATTGCATCTGAGTTAGTGTTCAATTTGTTGATAGTTAAAATTGATACAAGTTGTTGAGTTTAGGGTTCAATTTGATGAAATTGAAAGTTTATGGTTAAAAATGAAATTTTGGGATAATTAAATGAGGAATAAAAAGGAATAAAAGGGAGGGAGTGTATTAAATAGGAAAATGAGATGGCGGGAGAGTAATAAATTGGGGGAGAAATAGAATCCATTATTATCCATTATTATCCATTATTGGTTGGTAATGAATTGGTGAATTAAAGCAACCAAACCAAAGCAACCACATCAAAATCAATAAACTCTCTTTTTCATTTAGATCTTATTAATAGGTGTCGCTTTCGGGTCCCCCACACGCAAAACGCAAAATATTCTAAACCACTTTCCATTTCCATGCAAACTTTAGCTGCCCTCATACCCATATTTCCAATTTCTTCCATTCAAACTCTTTTCTTTCTTTCTTTTCAAAAAATATATATATATATATATATATATATATAAATCCAGACAAAGTTTAAAATATAAAGACTAAAGGCTCGTTTGATAACACTATTTGGTATTCTGTTTTTGGTTTTTGAAAATTATGTTTGTTTTCTCCTAAATTTCTTGCATGGTTTTCATTTTTGTTATGGACACCTTTTACTAGCCAAATTCCAAAAGACAAATGCAAGTTATTTTAGTTTTCAAAACTTAAGTTGGTTTTTGAAAACAAAGAAACTTATCAACGAAAGTAGAAAGTAGTGATAACTTAATTTTCAAATGGTTATAAATAAGACCGAAGTTAAGTGAAGTATAGAAATGAATTAGGCGCAACCCTAAAAATTAAAAATAGGAATAAAAGAATTGAAACTTTCTTTGCATATCTCATCTAATATGATTTGCTTTTATGCAGATTGAACAGTGGGAACATTGGCAAAATTGCTATACACATGATAAAAATAAAATGAAATAAATAGAGAAAGAAAAAGCACTCAGTCATCTTTATCATCTTCATCGTAGTTGAAAGGTAGAGGCACTGATTTGAAAGCTCGGTATTTTCCAACATTGTTCAAATGCTCATTTTCAATCCTGTAAAGTTTAAACATATGAATATTACTTTTAACTTTTTTTCATTCAACACAATCATGATAGACGATCCAAGTTTCAAAACTTGTTTTGTATTTACCTGAAGAAGTTCCATATGCCACGACGAATGATCTCTAAGCTAGCAACGATTGCAATCAACCCTTCTCTGTGCAAGAATGACACTTGGAAGTTCAACACAGTTTGCATCCAAGCGAGTCTCAGCACCACATTCAATGCCTGCAGTGTTTTTTGAGTTTTCTTTAGAAACCACAAACATTTCAAAACCAACATATAATATTCTTCTTTTCTGATTGATTAGATTAGATCACTGACCATGGCAACAAAATATACGCTCTTTTGCGGGACGAGGAGCTTGTCTCTCAGCCACCGGTTCTTCGAATGGCGTTGCAGAAGCCCCCAGTCGATGACGAGGTCCCAGTACGTGCCTGAAACTGCTGCTATCACTGAAAACACCCAAGCTAGTACATACCAAACATACAGCTGTTTGTTCAGACTGTATGCCGTCCTGAAGCAAACAGCAGCGATGGCGAACGAGTATTTCAATCCGTTCAGCGCGTGCATTTTGTCCTTCTCTTCGTACAGCCGACGAAGACACTGTCAAGATACAAGAGGAGAACAAAACATTAAGCTTTCTGTAAGTTCCTTGTACAATGCTGGAGTTGCAGTTCAAATCTGATGCAAAAGATTGGAGTACCTGTTGAAGGCGTGACCAGTATGGAATGACAGCGACAATGAAACTGAAGGTTTGGAATACGGCGCTCGCCTTGCACGTGTTTTCTCTAACTCTGTAGTCTCCCCAACCATAATAGCAAATGTAAAATTCCAAACTTCTGAGTGCTTGCACCTGGCTTGTTAACTGGTCGGCTAAGAAAAAGTCTGGGAGCACCACCTGAAGGAAAGAGAGAAATTTGTTTGAGGAAAATGAATTACATCAGCAGCTTCAGTATCTCCGAGCTTATACATTGTGGATGAAACAATTTACCTTGTAGAGCGGAGCACAGATGCAGTGAAACAGACAAGTGAGGAAGAAGAAACGACTTGACCGATATGCAATGTTAAACGGGCAGATAAGTATTGCAGTTACAAGCTGCAGAAGACAAAAGCAAACTTGGTTAGCATTACTGTACATGCAAAATTAAAAGCACTTGAGAACGTTAGTGAGAAAATCTTACAATGACTGCAAACAGAGGCAGAAGTTCAGTTAAAGCTTTGAAATCCTTTGTTCTTGGGTCCATTTCCATGTCAAGGTTTGAGAGCACAGAGCCTAGTCCAAGTACTGATAGAGCAAAACCGATAAGGAGTACTTGACGATAGCCCAACTCATTTCCTTCCTTGAAACCAAATATGAAGGAATAATTCACTCGATATCGCCTCCAAAAGAATATGTTGGCAGCATACATAACCAAATGCAGAACGACAAATCCAAACAAGCTGCAAAACACATCAGAGTTCGCATGTCAAACCAATAGGACAGAATAAAGTTTATGCTGCCAAGTGATAAATGCAACTGAATTACCCAATAACTGAAAGACTGAGAATGTATAAGATGTAAGTGAACAGATCAACAAGTTTAATTAATATGACTGTAGCTGTAGAGTTGTAGTTACCTGTAAAGGGGAAACATGGTTTCCATGTACTTTGTGCTTCCTCTGCTATCCATAATATGGCGGGCACGGATAATTAAGACGAGGGCTAAAACAAGAGCTGCAGAACAGCCAGCTAGAAAACCTGCAAATCATTTGAGTTCAAGTTTGAGAGATTAGTAAAAAGGCATGTCCCTAAAATAATAAGCTTAAGAGGAGCAACAACAAATCATGGTTGAAAATCAGGGCACTTACCCATGGAAAATGTTGTCCTATGTCTCTCTCTCTTAGCTTTGGGCCTCAAAATATTCATCGCTTTGCTGCGATTGGCGTTGCAGAAATGTTTGATGAATGTGTTCTCAACTCTCTCCATCAACTTGGCAACCTGTAGTGGCATGTAGTATATTAGTATTGAAGAAAAAACATTGGAGAACTTGCTTCATTGAGTGACTTCTTTAAGAAATAAATGGTTGAAGAATTTAAAATGTCAGAAGAGAAGCTATATCTCACATCATCTGAGCTTCCAAGGTAAGAACTATCCACCGTTTTCATGTACGCTTTTGACGCATTTCTTGATGTAATCTGCAAACAAGTTGTAAAGACATAAGAAAGAAGGAAGAAGACATGTCTGATGATATTTTCATTTTCTTTTTTCCACTTCACAGTTGCCCTTCTAAATATGGTAGGAAATGAAATACCTTGTCATATTTCTTCATGATCTTCGAGAACGCCAGTGTATTCAAGAAGCTGGGTAAATTCCATCAATGATAAAAGATTAGCAATTGGGCATCGAAAGAGAGGAGGCAAGAAGAAAATGAGATGTGTACCTGAAGCTCTTCAAAAGCCTAAGTTTCTGGTAAAACACAGAGAAGGCCTGCCTGAGTTGTTCTTCAACTTTCTTTAGATTGTCTCTGCTGAACCGTAGTTCGGAGTTTTGAGGGAACTTAAGGAAGCCCTTGATGGTTGAACGAGGTGTTTCAATGGGATTGTTGATTTTCACACGATCAAGAACATCTAATGGAGGTGGTCTAACACCCTTCCTTTTGCTTGAATTATCTTCAACCTTTTTATCCTTCGATTTCATGTAGTTATCGTCTCCATCTTCGTTGGATTCATCAGATTGACCAAGCTCACCAGCCCCACTTTCCTCAATGATCTCCATGGCCATGTGAGGTCTCTCTGCTCATCAAAACACACATTCAAACAGTTTCTACTTAGTCCCCTCTATTATACAACTTTCCTAAAACCAAAAAAACAAACAAAGAAACAACTTCTTTCTAATTCATCAAAGCCATGAAAATTGAAAAAAAAAAAAAAAAAAAAAAAACTCAGACAAGGCAAATATCAGATTACCAACAAACCTAAACATGAATCTAATCCATAGCGATGAGCGAAATTCCACAGTAAGAACATCGAGAAAGCAATGAAATGAAAAACTCACTTCCAGATTTGGCCCCTTTCGGAGTGGAAGAAGACAAAGCAGCCGAAGAAGCGGCGATGTCGGAAGCAAGGCGAGTGATCTCAACAGTCTTCTCAGACATATCGAAAACCAAACCCTGAGGATTCTCGACCTTGACTCTGAAAGCGATGAGAGCGTCCATCTGCTTGTTCAACATCTCAGCTTCCTTCATAACCTCGTCGACCTTGGACTTGTAGAACTTATCGACTTTATTAAGCTCGTCATCGAGCCTCCTGAAGAAGACCAATTCGTACTCGGCCCCTTCATCGGCAGCCATGAGGAAGGTGGTCTTGTAGTGCTGAGAGCCATCCTCGCGCATGGAGCTGACGAGAATGGCTTGGCTCTCGATGTCGGAATGAGAGGAAGGAGTAGAGGGATGAAGGTAACCTTGAGTGAGGCCGCTGAAGGCTCTGTAGAGAGTGAGCTTGCGCTTCAAGCCAGAGGGCTGAGGCGGGTGAGGAGGGCCATTTCTGAGCTTGAATCTCTGAATCTCCTTCAAAAGGGTCTTGAGGAAATTGTAATCCATGTAGGCCTCGTGCCATTCCGGCACCATTTGAGCCGTGAATTCCTTGCCGAACTTCATTGGCGAAGGCGGATGTGCGATTCAATTGGGAATTGTATGCAGTGCAGAGAAGTTAATAACAGAGAACAAGGGAGAAGGGAATTGGGAATTGGGAATTGGGAATTGGGAATTGGGAAGATGAAGATGAAATGGAGAGGTTTATATTATATAGTGGGTGAGAGAAGAGACGAGTTCAAAGGATTGAAGCTTGGTGTGCTGCCATGGAAGCTTCTGAGCAAACTCCAGCAGACGCGCTATGGCCTATTACACATTGCAATTGCATACACAAAAAGAGAGAAGAATGTATTGCTTACTGGGTACTGTGTAAGATTAATTTCTTTTGCTTTTTTTCTATAATAAATATTCAACATGTTATTTCAAACATCTAATTTAAATTTTAGAGATTTATCTGTCGTATTTTAAAATTTAGGAAGAATTACACAAATCACCATTACTCTTCAACTTTTAAATTCATCCATCAACCTCCTATGCTTTGTTAAGTATTGCAATCACACCCATGAATTTTTAATTTGATCAATCAACCTCTTGTTACAATAAACCCCTTTTATTAGTAGTATATTTTAAAAAATAAGTGAAGAGTTTATTATAACACTTAAAAAAGTACAAGGGGTTTATTGCAAATCTTAACAAAGTACCGGAGCTGATTGATCAAATTAAAAGTTTATAGATATGATTGCAACACTTAGTAAACACACAAGGAGGTGATTGATCAAATTAAAAGTTTAAAGATGTGATTACAACAAACTTCATAGGAGTGGTTTGTGTAATTTTTCGGTTAAATTATAAAAAATATCCTTGCTTTAAACTTTTATAAGTTTCATTTTAGCCCTTCAAGTTTGAAGTATGTTTCAAAACAATCCTTAGAGACATATTTCATTAAATTTATTGACAAAAAATAATGTGTTTTTATTGTTTTTTTCAACGTATGTGTTTAAATCTATTCACATAAGTAACAATACATATACAAATACGTTATTTTCCATCCATGAATTTAATGAAAAAAAAAAAAAAAAACTTTCAAGAGCCATTTTGAAATAGCTTTAAACTTGAACACTTAAAATGAAATTTTTGAAAGTTTAAAGATATGATTGAAACTAACCTCATAGTTTAGAGGTATTTTTGATAATTGAATCTAATTTTTCCTAAAATCGAATAACCTATGAGATAAAAATTAAAAAGATTAGAGATAAAAACAAAATTTATAATTGAAGCCAGATTGTTTTGTTTATTTGATAGAGAGAGAAAGAGAGAGAGAGAGAGAGAGAGAGATTAGTTTAAAAACGACGAAAGGGCAAAGGCAGCGACGAGTTTGACTGAGAGGAGACGGGAAAAGGGAGCAGGTACTGACTTTTCTAAATTAAATAAACAAATATGGAAAGAAAAGTAAAATGTTAAAAATATAATAAATCTAAAAAAAAAAAAAAAAAAAGTTGGGTGAAAAATATTGAAATAATCCACGTTGTTGAAGTAGTCACGTTTTGACTATGACCAACCCTACAACGACAATCACCAAGTCCAACACTATTCAAATTTCTTTTTCTTTTTCTTTTTTTTTTTTTTCTTTCTAGTAACATTATTCGAATTTCTTTAAAAACAATCTTAATAGCCATTTTATTATTATTTTTTTTATCCACTTTTGATGAGCATGTTCATTTTGGCTCTCTATCGTTGAAAATTAAGTCTGTAAAATAGTTTTGTTATCAACTTTTTATCCAACATTTCAATAAACTAAACCAATGTTAGGACTGTGGCCTATACGACGTCGTTGGTGTAAATTCCTTATAGTGTAAAACGCTGTCGTTCTCTCTCTGGCTTTTTTGTTAGCCTTTTGTATACGTGGTATTATTTGTGAGGCTGAGAATCTTCTGTAGTTCTCTTTTCCAGTCTATTTATTGATTCTTTTGTCTATGTAATAATCATTGAGAATTGCAAGATTTCCTCAGCTGATTGGGAGCACTATTCTTCTCCTCCTTGTGTGTTTTTCACTTGGTATCAGAGCTAAAATGTTTTCTTAAATTCTTTTTCTGAAATCTAAGTAACAATTCAAATGTATATAGAGATATAAAATAGGCTAAATTATTAAAAAAAAAAAAAAAAAAACCTGTGAATTATGGGATTTATTTCAAAAATGCCCCTGAACTTTAAAAAATGTTTCAAAAATACTCTTGTCATTAAATTTTGGATGGAAACCATTAAAAATTTTAGTTTCATTAATACTCTTTAACTTTCAAAAGATTTTAAAAAATAACCTTATTAGAAAATGTTTCTTTTTTTTTCCTTATCCCACCGTAAATTCTTCTCCCATGAAAATTAATGAGAAGTTTTACCTATTTTTCATGTATTCATACACTAGAAGCTTTTCTTCTCTTTCAATTACATCATCCCAAGAGTTTGACTAGATTTTCGGCAATGGTATTTTCGACGATCTTAACTGTTCCCATCCAAGAATTAACTGCAATGGTATTTTTAAAACGTTTTGTAAAGTTCATGGGTATTTTTTTAACTTTTTAAAGTTTAGGGGCATTTTTGAAACAAACCCCATAGTTCAGGGGTATTTTTTTTTTTATAATTTAGCCTATAAAATATGTTTTGTTCGATGTAAAAAAAGTGTTGCGTAGTTGATACCATTTAATGAAATGTTTATTTGATAACCATTTAGTTTTTTATTTTAGTTTTTGAAAATCATGTTTGTTTTCTTCCAATTTTCTTATAATCATTTTCATTTTTGTTAAGGACATATTTGAATTCTTAGCCAAATTCCAAAAATAAAAACATGTTTTTGAAAACTACAACCCCATTTGATAATCATTTGATTTTAAAAAATTATGCTTGTTTTTTCTCAATTTTCTTATCATAGTTTTCATCTTTGTTAAAAACAAATTTGAATTCTTAGCCAAATTTTAAAAACAAAAACAAAATTTTTAAAACTTTTTTTTTTAGTTTCCAAAACTTTAGTTGGTTTTTGAAAACATGAGAAATAGATAACAAAACAAATAAATTTATGGGTGGAGGTAGTGTTTATAGGTTTATTTTTCAAAAAAAAAAAAAAAAAAAACAAAAAACAAAAAAAAATGGTTATCAAATAGAGCCTATTTTTTTAGTTTTCAAAACTTAACTTTGTTTTTGAAAACATGGAGATTTCCTATTTAAAGAGAATTTTCTCAAACCTCTAATAAAAATAATGTAATATTACTCTTAAATTATTTAATTTTTCATATATAGTCTAAATGTAAAGCTCAAAAATTCAGACGTATGAAATTATTCAAGTGATATATATATATATATATATATATATATATATATATATAAATAAATAGGGTGGACATATTCTTTATCCTCGTTTAGGTCACGAGAACTTTTTCTCGTCCACACCCTCTCCTATTTCTCATTTTTGTGCGACGATGTCTCATTAGGAGCAGGACTCTGGGGGTTCCACTCCCACCTCGAGAGGAAAATGCATATCTCGGATTTAGAGTAAGGGATGGATTAGTTTATAGATAATTTTAAATTTTAATTTTGATAATGTATTAACATTTTTATTTATTTATTTATTTTTTTGTGATAAATGGTATTAATCAGTTTAATATAATTGAAAGGGAAGTTCAATAATAAAGTTGATATTTAAAGTAAATATAAAATTTTATGTGAAAATAATAAAATGGGCATCGCCTCCACGTTCTCATTTGTATTTCTATGGGTAATAGTAATTGAGTTAGGTAATAGTTAGGTATAAAGCAAAAATCGACGTGTCCTTTTTCTTTTTAATTTTTAATAATAATAATTTTTAATTAGATGAAAAGTTTTGTTCAATGATGGTGGGTTTGAGTTTTGAAAGCTGGTCAAGTATATTCCAATTTGATTCCTTCAAAATCACTTTTTCAAAAATTAAAATCAAGTTTCAGTTCATTATTAAACACACATGGATTATATTATATTTTCCAACGACAAATTGGAACCTAATTTTCTTTCAAACTATTACCCCACAACAATTATTGTGGATTACTTCTTAAGATGTACTTTTTACTGGCAAAATGTAAATCAACTAAATTAAAAGGAAAATACTTGGGAGGAAAAATAATATGTAATTCAATAACACAATTTTAATTAAAAACTTTCAATTTCATCTAATCAAACATTAGATTTTGAATAAATTGTGAAATTTAATATCAATATTTAGATTGAAAATTTATGGGCGTGTGGGACATGAACAAGTTTTATGGTTTTTGCAAGTCTCATGACCAAAATATTAGTCTATGTCTAATTCAAAAGCCGACGTTTGACCAAAGAATAAAGATAATTCTAATCCGACTATTCTCTTTGTATGAATCTCGAAGAAGTAAAAAGTGCAACCTTTACCTAAGTACACAATACAATATGTATGTCTTGTATCCATGTGTGATTTTCAACTTTTACCATATAATTAAATTAGTTTAAGATTCATTTAATTTGTTTAAAAGTAAATGTGAATGTGTAATCTTATGAATATGGAAGATCCACAATTGCTTATTAACATTTTCTTCCATACACGCTTAATTATCCTATATCTTAGATA
Source organism: Luffa acutangula (assembly GCA_036850905.1). NCBI lineage: Eukaryota > Viridiplantae > Streptophyta > Magnoliopsida > Cucurbitales > Cucurbitaceae > Luffa > Luffa acutangula. Next base: position 20,209,640 of record CM072092.1, on the reverse strand, counting down.
CGAATTATTGGATATATCTAGAGAAAGCTATTAGTATTTTATTCAAAAAAAAAAAAAAAAAAAAAAGAAGCTATTAGTATTTTAATAGTTGTTTACTATTTAATTTGGTTAATTGATTTAATTGTTTATTTATACCTTATAATATACACATTTCGATTGGTTGATTAGATTAACAAGTATTGGACCCCGAAAAGACATAGGAAATATCGTGTCTTTCTAAAAACATTTTTTTTTCCAAGATATGTTTGTCTGATATATTTGAGTTGATGGCAAGTTGGATTTTGAGAAACCAAATTATGAACCGTGCAAAAGAAAATGCATATGTGTTGGGTTCGTTGGAATTGGATGGTCAACTTGATTTTTTTTTTTTTTTTTTTTTAGGTAGATGGTGAACTTGATTTGCCACCCTTGTCATCTAAGGGACATTAGAATTTTTTCTTTTTCTTTTTCTTTTTTTTTTTTTTTTATCAAAGAAACATATTTCAATGATAATGTAAAAGGAAATTTTGGTTGGATTTTATTGTTAGGTTAAAATATCATTTTATTATATTTCAAAAAAATATATATATATATCATTTTAGTCCTTGTATTTTGGATTATGTTATGTTTTAGTCCTTGTACTTTCAAATGTTCAATTTTAGTTCTTATATTTTCAATAAAGTTTAAAATTGATCCGTACAATGAGTTTATAGTTTATTTTTCTTTTTTAGTTTTACAAATGGTTGTTTTTAACATTTATTGATCAAGTTAAAACAACCACCTCGAAAAAACATGTTTTCTCGCGATTGAACTATGTGTAGTTTGACATAATCTTTTAAATGTTTTTTTTTTAATTATTACTAAATCTGGCTTAACGGTTAATTAATGATATGGGGATTATGTAACTGTCCTTTTTCTAATTGACTAGTTAACACTTGTGTTGCAAATGTTTAGTTTGTTGAAGTTTGAAATTGTTGGTTCTAAAATTATCTAATCATCCTCTCTATAAATACAGAAATAACCTAAAATTAGTGAGTTTATGGGTAAAAATCAAAATTTTCCATAGCCTTTTGTGCAAAAATAAGAAAGATAATAAATTAAAATTTTCAAACTGTTGATATGCCTTGAATCTGATATGAAGCGCTCCAAACGACCCAGTACGGGGGTCTTGTTGACTGGTCAGCGAGTCGGGGTCCAGGGGCGAAGCGCCCGATGGGGGTTCGGGGGCAACGCCCCCTAAGCTAAATTATGTATAGGGATTAGATATGATATTTCCGTTTTGGGCTTTTATTTTGGGCCTATTATGTTAGGGTTGAGTGGTGCCATATATAAACCTTCTTAACCTATTTTTTGCCCTAATCTCTGTATTCTGAATACTCCTCACATAATAAGATCGTTCTCTCCCTCTGCCCGTGGACGTAGCTAACACACCGTTAGTGAACCACGTATATCTGTGTGTTGTTTCTCTTCGCCCTTTCGTTCTTATTACGTTGTTACTGTTTTCGTCATAACACAAACCAACAAAAACATAGATCAATTGGTATAAAACTTGTACTAATAATCAAGAGATCTGGGTTTTAATCGAAATTCTCTCACTCCACATGTTGTAAAAAAATAAAAAATAAAATTAAAAAAAAAACTAAAAATTTTAAAAACCCAACGAGACAAATAGAATTTAAGAAAAAAAAAAGTTAAGAAGATTAAAGAGGCAGTTGTTCTGAAAGGGAGACCGTTAAATTGTACCACATGCAAACTGCACGCTGCATCGTTTTCTCTTTTTTTTTCTCTCTTCGGTCACTCAAAATTGACCACGCTCTCATTCATTTTTTCTCTTTCCCCATTATTCTCAAATTTAAACCATATCCCTAATTATATATTATAACTTTTAATCATGTAAACCTCCTACTAATCACTGAGAAATTCATAGTTCAAATCTTCCACCCTATAAACACCCGAGTTAGAAGGGGTACATGAATGAACCGAGGCCACATCCAAATGAGAGGGATCCTGAGAACATGAAAGTATGGTCAAGATATGTTTAAAAGAATTGATAGATACTACTTATACTAACAAGGTGCACCTTCCTTTTCGGTGACTCAATCATAGGAACTTTGAAGTTAAGCGTGTTTGGCTTGGAGAAGTTCTATGTTGGGTGACCTTCTAGGAATTTTCCTAGGGAACATGTGAGTGAGGACAAAGCATGCTAAAAGGACCCCAAAGGACCCCGTGTTTTTTTGTGGGGACATTCTTCAATCTTGGAAGCAGTTTAAGACAAGTATGGTAACTTGGTCAGGTCGTGGGGGAATGTCAGGGCCTTAGGGCTGGGCCTGGGGCGTTACATTGTCAAACAAATAAAAGTAATATTATTTTTAATGTGTTAAAATACAATTTTGGTCCTTATGCTTTTCAGGTTTATTCAATTTTAATCAATCTTTTAAATGTCCAATTTTAATCCTTCTACTCTCAATAAGTTTAAAGTTATTTTTTATCTAAATTGATTAAATAATAATAATAATAATTTTTAGGTTAAAAATCACTTTTAGTCCCTAAACTTTCATGAAAGTAATAATTTAATCCCTGAACTTTGATTTGTAACGATTTACTCCAATTACTTTCAATTTTGTAACGATTTAGTCCATGTACTTTCAATTTTGTAACAATTTAGTCCCTAAACTTTAATAAGTAACAATTCAGTCACTGAACTTTCAAATTTGTAACGATTTAGTCCCTGTTGTGAAAAATTAATGTAAAGATTTAATGAAATTTCTTACCTAGATAGATTATTTAACTAATTTGGGATACAATATGTTAATAAGCTACAATGTTTAATCATTAAACAATAAAATCGACATTTAATTTTGATAATTTTGTTTACGACAATGATTAAATTGTTACAAATTTGAAAGTATAGGGACCAAATTTGAAAGTATATGGACTAAATTGTTACAAATTTGAAAGTATAGGGACTAAATTGTTACAAATTTGAAAATATAGAGACTAAATTGTTACGAAATTGAAAGTACAGGGACTAAATCGTTACAAATCAAAGTTTATGGACCAAATTGTTATTTTCATAAAAGTTTATAGACCAAAAGTGATTTTTAACCTAATTTTTATACAAGAAAAGAGAACATGGTGAACCTAAATTTAAAATTGATAGAAACGAAGCTAATATATACTAAGAAAAGTTAACAATAAACTCACTGTGGGACCAATTTTAAACTTTATTGAAGGTACAAAGATTAAAATGAGACATTTGAGAGTAAGAGACTAAAATGAAAAAAAATAAAAGTAAATAAACCAAAATGGTATTTTAACCCTTTTTTAATTTCATCTTTTAGTGTTTTAAATTTTCAAATTGCGCCTTGATGTTTAAAATTTTTAAAATTTATGTAGAGACACATCACTTGATTACAATTTGAGATAAGTAAAATATTTTTTAGTTAAAAAAAAAAATATTTAGAGGTGAGAAAGCAAAGTGTTGGCATAATGTGTGGTGTGGGTAATGTATGTTGTGGAAGTTTTAATTTGATAAAGTCCAATTGATATTTTGAGTAACCCAATTTTGACCCTTTTATTTTACTTAAATACCACGTAATATGCTATTTAAAATATATATTATATACCAATTGAATAATGAGATCAAGTATAGTATAGTTGGGTTGGGTGACGATTTCAAGGAAGATATATTTTACTTTTTGTAGACAATAGTTTTAAATATTCACACCTCATTCAATCACATTTTATTATTATTATTATTATTTGGAAGTTTGCAATTTGTTTTCTTATTTTTTTTTTTAAAATAAAAAACAGTTTCTTTGAACATATTTATTTATAGGGGTATTTGCATCAATAGCAAAAAAATAAAATGGTAATTGCAAGCGTGTCTTCCATTTATTAGTTTTGCAGATATAGCAAAAAAAAATTTGACCCATCCTGGACAATAACGTAAAAAGACTAAAATAACCTCAGCTCGTCGTCCACTGATATACCAAATATCTGGTATATTAAACCCTAAAAATATACTAGATATTTGGTATATCAATCAACTGATATACTAAATATATAGTATATCATATGTATATTTCGTGAATATATCAACTGATATACTAAATATATAGTATATCATATGTATATTTCGTGAATATAATATATTTTACACCTGAGCTTTCATTAGTTTAGATATCTTTGATATACTACATTAATAAAGAATTAGATATATTAGCTTTATTTTGGGACAATATGTGTGGTAGAAGATTTAAACCTCTAACCTCTTGGTTGAATGTGTATATATCAGTGATTTTTTTTAATAACAAGCATATCATTGATGTATTTAACTATATATTTATTAATTATTTGAGTAGTAAAAAAAAAGTATATCAACGGTGTATCAACTTTCATAAAGACAAACATTTATTTTAGAAGAGACAAACATTTCATTTAAAATATGTAAATAATACAACATAATTCAATAAATAGAAAATAAAATATAACAAATATAAGTAAAGAAAGTAACATATCAAGTACATCATTGGTATATCAAATATTATGTTTATCAAATCAAGTATATATTAGATATACCATTAGTATATTAGGTATATCATTGTATTCATTCGAGTATATCAAATTTGGTATACTTTATATTTCATATATCAGTAAATATAAAGTATATCAGATATACTACTAATATACCTATTGATATACCAACAAGGGTAAAATTGGAATAATAAAAAAATCGGAAATCAGATTTTAAAAATTTTGCTATATTTGCAACCCTGAAAAATCATAGCTAAATTTGCAAATATCCTAATATTTTTTGCTACCCATTGCAATTCCCCTTATTTATACCCATTTTCCTTGTATGATTTCTATTACAAAAACTAGAGTTTGAAATTGCTAAAATACAAAAATAGAACCACATTTTAACTGTTTTCTTTAATCCGGAAAACACTTTAATGAAATCCAACACAATAACCTTTGAAAACTATAGATAATTTTTTGGAAAATTCCTCTAAATGGCCAAACAATTTTTTTAATGAAAAATGGCTACTTTTTTAACCTATTTTCGGGAGAATCATTCTTCCCATTATATCACTAAGTAAGTTTCCCGTTCATATATATATAAACGGTTTATCTCATGAATCAAGAATTACATTATCTATCTTCTCTCCCATCTTTCAAAATTCAAATTCATATTTTTTTTTTGGAAAAATTAACAGAAATTAGGTTTTATTTAGATTATTAGTTTTAAATTATCTAATCAATGTCTTCATCATTTTTCCTGACATAACTATTCAACACTACTTAATTTGTATTTATTTTCAATTCTAATTCATCATCTTATTTTCATCGTTTGTTTTCAAAACTAGATGTGTAGTCTTTTCGTTTCTATATGGTATGATGGGAGGTGAAGATAATAAGAATCAGTATTGTCAATGGTAACATTGCAATCAAATTCTACTCTCTAACCTCTAAACGATTGTATAAGAAATAAGTTTAAATTTGAGAATAATCAAACAATTAATCGACACTCTATGTATAACAATAGTTATGAAAAACCTGATCTAAGCTTTACGAGGACAGAGATAATTCATGACTATTATTTTTCGTCTCCAATAATAGGGCAAATGATATCTGAAGTAGCCAAAGCAAGCTTAGCTCAGCGATAATTGGCAGTATCCTCAACCATGAGGTCAGAGGTTCGAATTCCCCTACTGTTGTATTTAAATTTAATTGTTTACCAGATTTAGTTTTCTTCTCTTAATATACTTTTTCCCCTCTAAATTTCTGTTTTTTTTTTTTAAAGTGAAAAGAGGGGTGGAAGAAGAAAAAGAAAAGAAGGGAAGGGAGAAAGGGGGAAAAAAAATCAGTTGCCGGCGACGAGCGGTGGCCGCCGGAGATAGGAAGAAGAAGAAGGAGGAAGAGGATGAAGAAGAAGAAGATGGAGAAGAAGAATAAGAGTAAGAGAGAGAAGGAGAAATAATAAAAAAAAAATTTATTAAAATAACACGGGGTCCTTTTAGCTTGCTTTGTCCTCACTCACATGCTTCCTAGGAAAATTCCCAAGAGGTCACCCAAAGCATGCTAAAAGGACCCCGTGTTGGTTTGTGGGGGATAGTCTTCACTATTGGAAGCCGTTTAAGACAAGTATGGTGGCGTGGCCAGGTCGCAGGGGAATGTCGGGGTCTTAGGTGCCGAATCCGAATTTCGAATCCTGGGTCTGGGGCGTTACAAGAGGTATTTTTGTTGAGTTTGAAAACTCAGGGACCAAAGTGTAACTTAACCCAAACCTCATAGACGAAAAATGTATTTTTCCCCATAAGTTATTATCAACCAACTTTAACCTTCATTTATAGGTAGAGATTAAATTGAAAAATGTTAAAACATGAAAGAACTAACTTGGAACTTTTTAAATAATATAGAATAAATTGAAAAAAAAAGCATTCCAACATTAACAACTTAAAATATATATTTAACCTAATTTATATAAAGTTTACAATTTTAAAACATAAAAAATAACGAAAAGTTCTACTTATTATTATATTATTTAAAAGGGGCCTACAAACCATATTTTTATTTTGTAAATTTAATTAGGGAAAACATATAAAAATTTGATGTTAAGGATCACAAAGTTGCACAGGAAATTAAACACCAGGAGAAAAACCTCTTTCTTATATTATGAATTTCCAATTGCTTGATCAAATACATAAAAGGCAGCTGTATTTATAAGCTGAGGAAAGAGGTGAAAAAACTCCTGAAATTCTACACATGGTTACATTGGAAAACTAACACAACAACCATAAGAAAATATGGGCAGTGGTTACAAAACAGAATAACCATAAGAAGAAAATCTGGGTAGTGGTTACTAAACAGAAAAAGAGAAAATAAATATGCTTTTCAAACTAACTCAGAATACTTCTTAATGAGCACTCTTAACACCCCCCGCAAGCCAATGGTAGAGGGATCTCGAACATTGAGCTTGGACCTTAAACGAATAAAACTAGCAGCCGATAGAGGCTTTGTTAAGACATCAGCAATCTGATCATTGGCTGGTAAGTGCTGCACAGACAACTTTTTAGCAAGAACCAAGTCACGAACGAAGTAAATATCCAATTCAACATGTTTGGTTTTAGAATGAAGAACAGGATTAGCACTAAGATGAACGGCGCTGAGATTATCACACCACAAAACATGTAAATTAGTCACAGGAATACATAAATCAGCAAACAAAGACCTCAACCACACTAATTCAGCAGCTGCTAAAGCAAGACATCTGTATACGGCTTCAGTGCTGGATCTCGAAATAACAGTTTGCTTCTTTGAGCCCCAGGTAATCAGATTACCACCAAAGAAAATACAAAAACCTGATGTAGACTTACGATCATCTGGGTCAGAAGCCCAATCAGCATCAACAAAGCCATGAAGAGAGAAATTAGCAGCCTTATTAAGTAATAAACCATAATTATAAGTGCCCTTAAGATATCTCAAGATACGTTTAACTAACTTCCAATGTTCCAAAGTCGGGGCATGCATAAACTGGCACACTTTGTTGACACTATAAGAGATTTCAGGTCGGGTTAAAGTAGCATATTGTAGTGCACTCACAACACTTCTATATAAACGAACATCAGCAAATGTCTCCCCTTGATGTGCAGAAATTAACGGACCACTAACCATAGGTGTACTAATAGACTTGGCTTCTGCCATCTTAGTTTTAGAGAGTAAATCCTGGACATACTTGGCCTGAGACAAGAATAAACCGCCTGAAGAGGGATATGATACCTCAATCCCTAAAAAATAATGTAAAGGCCCCAAATCTTTTAAAGAAAATCTGCTGTGAAGTTCAGCAATTAAACTGGAAATAACAGTAGTAGAGTTACCAGTAATTATAATATCATCGACATACACCAAAATGTAGCAACACTGATTACCAGCACGTCTAAACAGAAGAGATGGATCAGCCCTTGAGCTATGAAAACCAAGAGACTAAAGAAATATACTTAACCTATCAAACCATGCTCGTGGGGCTTGCTTAAGTCCATAAATTACCTTATGTAACCGACAAACAAGAGGAGAAGTACCCTGAACTTGAAAACCCGCAGGCTGTTCCATATAGACTTTCTCAGTTAGCAAACCATGTAAGAATGCATTATTAATGTCAATTTGTCTAACAGGTCAATTGTAAGTAATAGCAAGAGACAATAATACACGGATAGTAATAGGCTTCACCACAGGACTATAGGTCTCAAAATAATCAATATCAGCCGACTGATGAAACCCCTTCGCTACTAATCGTGCTTTATACCTAGATATAGACCCATCTGAATTTCTTTTTATTTTAAATACCCATTTGCAGCCAACAATCTTGTGATCAGAAGGTATTGAAACAAGTTCCCAAGTTTTGTTTTTAATAAGAGCATCATATTCGGATTGCATAGCTTTCTTCCAATGGGGACATCTAAGAGCTTCATGAACATTAGGAGGCTCAACATCAGTATAGGTAGCCAAGAAAACTTTCGGTTTGAATATGCCTCGCTTACTCCTAGTTATCATGTGATGTGTGCCTGGAGGATTTAGAACAGATGAAGTAGGAGGAGGATTATTCGGTGGATGATCAGGAGAAATAGTATTTGGCTGGACATCAGGAGTATTTGGTGGATTATCAGGAAAAACAGGCTGAATAGTAGATGAAGAAGGGGAAGGTGGTTGAACCTCAGTAGGTGATGAAATTGGTGATGAACTGTCTTGCTGATTGTTTGAGGAAACAATAGGTAAATGTAAAGACACGGATGACAACAGTGACTTAGACTTAGGCAAGGGAGAAGTAGCAAATGGAAAACTTTGTTCATCAAATATGACGTGCCGAGATACATAAATTCTACCATTTGCATCTAAACATTTATATCCTTTGTGAGAATGACTATACCCGAGAAAAGTACAAGGCTGAGATCGAAAATCCAATTTATGAGAATTATAAGAACGAAGGCAATGGAAACACTTACAACCAAATACCTTTAGAAACATGTAGTCGGGTTGCCGCTGAAAAAGTTTCTCCAAAGGACTCAATCCATGAAGTACCTTAGAAGGCAATCTGTTTATAAGATACACACCTGTAGCAAAAGCATCATCCCAAAAAGATAAAGGCATAGATGATTGAGATAACAAGGTTAAGCCAACATCAACTATATGTCTATGCTTTCTTTCAACTATACCATTTTGTTGGGAGGTGTAGGGGCAAGTAATCCTATGATTAATGCTTTGAGCTTTTAAAAATGGAACAAATGGTTTATATTCAGCACCTCCATCAGTTTGAATACTTAAAATAGGTATGTTAAATTGCTTTTCAACAAAGGTTTTGAAATTTAGAAAAGCTTGAAATGCCTCTGATTTAGTTTGAAGAAAGTAGATCCAGGTATATCTAGAAAAGGCATCAACAAAACTAATATAATATCGAAATCCATTCCTAGATAATTTGTACGAAGGCCCCCAAATATCAGTAACAATAAGTTGAAAGGGTGCTGAATATGAAGTGACAGATGGAGAAAACGGTAAAGCATGATGTTTTCCAATTGCACATGCATTACAAAAAGAAACAGTAGAATTACTAGGAATTTGCGGTTTACATTGTTTAACAACTTGCTTAACAATGGAAAGAGCAAGATGCCCAAGTCTTTGATGCCAAATATCAAGAGACACATTATTTTGAGAAGAAAAAGAAGTATTTAAGGCAGTAGATTGAACAGAAGAATGTTGTGAACCAGAAAACATATTATCAGAAGTAGAAGAAACTAAGGTAGCAGGCGTTTGACGTTGTGACAGATTGAATTTGTAGAGTCCTTCATGAAGAGTCCCTTGGAGAAGAACTTGCCCAGTTGCTAGATCCTTCACAAAACAAAAATTGGGGTGAAATTCAAAGAATACTGAGTTATCTTTAGCAAACTGGCTGACACTAATCAAGTTTTTAGTAATAGTAGGAACATGTAAAAGATTATGAAGATGAAACACATGACTAGATGGAGAAGTAATAGAAGCATATCCAATCCGAGTAATAGGCAAACCTGTACCGTTCCCGACGTGAACTTGATTATTTCCAAGATACTCAGAGCTTACAGACAGATTACCCAGATTATTTGTGAGATGATTTGTGGCACTTGAGTCGGGATACCAATTGCAGTCTTGGTTGAAGTTATGTGCTGCCATCATTGCAGCCATCTGGGGGGGAATTTGACCATATTGATTGGATGAATTACCATAATTCTGACCAGCAATGAATGACTGATTGGGAGGCACACATTGAGTAGAGAAGATCCCTGGCATTTGAACACGAGAGTAACACTTGATAGCTGTATGCCCAAACTTATTGCACAGTTGACATTGAGGCCTATTTCGATTATTCCAAGACCTCCCTCCTCTGTTTTGTCCAAAATTAAACCTCCCCCGTCCTCTGCCTGCACCAAAATTTTGAGAATAATTTTGTTGTTGATTCAAACCTCTTTGATTATCGTTTTCCTTAGGAGCGGGATTTTGAACTGAAAGATTTGTCGTTGGTAGTGTTCCATCAGGATTAACAGCAGCTTTGCTTTCAATGCGACTTTCATGAGTCAGAAGAAGAGCTATGACTTCTTGGACTGTTTGAGTTCCTGTCTTAGCAGTTATCACAGACACCATGGTATCATACTCAGTTCCAAGTCCAGATAGTATATACAGTATGTGATCCTCCACTGGGACTTGCTTCCCTATAGCAGCTAGGGCATCTATGTACTTCTTAATTTTAGAGAAATACTCATTTAGACTAGAACCTCCTTTTTGAATATTTTGTAATTTTGATTTTATCTTCATCATGTGAGCTAAATGTCTGGAATTAAAAATCTCTGACAAGCAATGCCAAATTTCTTTTGCACTTTTACAATGAATAACTTGCTCTAAGATAGCTTCTGACATCGATCCAACTAACCAAGAAGAAACTAGTTTATCTTGTCTTTTCCACTGTTTATAAGTTGGATTTGTTTTACTAACAGTAGAGGAACCTTCACTTACTTGGATAGTTTTCGGAGGAGGCTCTGAATCTTGATTGATATGCTCTTCTAACTCATGCCCTTCAAGAGCTATGAGGATTTGAAATTTCCACAGCAGGAAATTTTCATCAGTCAGCTTCACGGTAGAAATTTTGTTCCCCGGATTGATGAACTGAGTACTTTGACTGCCATTTGAAACATCTGAGTTACTTTCTGATGAATCCATGAAGAGTCGAGCAGTGTCGTTGGACTACGACTCTGATACCATCACAAAGTTGCACAGGAAATTAAACACCAGGAGAAAAACCTCTTTCTTATATTATGAATTTCCAATTGCTTGATCAAATACATAAAAGGCAGCTGAATTTATAAGCTGAGGAAAGAGGTGAAAAAACTCCTGAAATTCTACACATGGTTACATTGGAAAACTAACACAACAACCATAAGAAAATATGGGCAGTGGTTACAAAACAGAATAACCATAAGAAGAAAATCTGGGTAGTGGTTACTAAACAGAAAAAGAGAAAATATATCTGCTTTTCAAACTGACTCAGAATACTTCTTAATGAGCACTCTTAACAAAGGATATTAAGAAATTTCTTTTTAGGAATTTTATCAGTTAAAAAAAAAAAACCAAGTTCAGACCAATTAAAATGTGACTATTTAAACATTTTAAACATTAGAGTAGGTAAGAAACTTTATAAGATGGTAATAAAATAATGAGATGTTATTGTGCATATGTGATAGTCCACCCAAGCAATTCATAAGATTATAATGAAATCCTTCTCAAATAATAATAATAATAATGAAATCTTGAGATGATCAATAATTTAATTAATAATAAACTTCTTCTAAAACTTGTGATTATATATGTAGATTATTGTCGTGGAATAACTTAAGAATAAGATAAGTGAGGTTGTTTTCAAAAAAAAAAAAAAACAATAAAATAATAATAATAATAATAATAATAATAATAAGTGTGGTTAAAATTTTGTTATTATTTATTTATTTATGTATTTATTTTTTCTTTTAGCAAAATAAGATTCATGTAAGATTCCATTAAAGGTGTTAATTTTTTTTTTTAATAAAGACTATTTGAGTAATTGATCCTCTCAATTTTTTGAAATATTAATTTTTATTTATTATTTGTATCTTTTATTTTATAAGTATCCTGTAAAGATCCTTAGGATATAGTTAATATAGATGTGTTTCAACCACCCCAAAATTATATATATTATATTCTCTTGTGAAAGAATTTTATAATTCATAGTGGTTGGAATTACTTTATTTTTTTGTTTTTTTAGACAATATGTGAGGAGGGAGATTCGAACCAAAAATCTTGTGGTTATCAATACAACTTGATGTCAGTTGAGCTATATTCTTGTTGATTGGGAGCACTTTCCTATTTTTTAAATATATTTGATAAATTAAGAATTTAAATAATAAAATGATTTTGCTGTTTGGTTTTGAACTATCTAATTAAAAAGTAGATTTTAATAATTAATATTTAGTTAACTACATTTCAAATCGACAAATTTCTAAAATAATGATAATCGTAGAGGTAACAAATTCCTATATTGCTAAAAATTTTGTTGTTGTTAATTACAAGAGGAGGAAGAAAAAAAAAGGTGGCCATGAAGGTTCAACTATGCTAGAGTGTGATGCTTTGATGACGTAGTTTGAATCAAATTGTGTTGGCAAAAAATGGATCAAACTTACAGTGTCGAGATGCAAGTAAATGATCGAAATTTCGATGTCGATGAAAATGTTAAGATTCAAATTTTATGAAAAGATCGATGAAAATGGAATTGTTAATGAACACATTTTGGAAGAATTTATGGAATCGTGGAAATGGATGGAAATTGTTTGAATTAGTTAATGAAACTTTAATTGGAGCTTAATTAGACTAAATTGGTCATTTTTAATCATCATATCAAAAAACTAAGACAATATTTAGATGGAAATGTAGAAATTTTTTAAAACAAATATAGAAATTGGTGAAATTTGTTTGAATTATTAAATTAAACTTTATCGTGACTTAATTATACTATAATTTATTATGTTAGTATGTATGTATATATATATTTTGATGAAAATGTCGATGTCAATGAAAATTTTGAAAACCTTACGGTTATCAATAGAAATTGTTTGAATTATTAAATGAATGAAATTTTAATTATGATAACATAATTAAATTATAATTAATCGATATTTAACCACTAGAATTATACTTGAATGGACAACTAGGATATTAAATTTAGGTCAATAAATATACAACAACTATGATTTTTTTTAATTAAAAATAGAAGCAAATATAACATTATTGGTATATTATATAGTCCTCTCATTGTAAACGAAAAAAATGTAAACTACAAAAATATACAGCCACCTATTTGATTATACATTTTAAAAAGTAAACTAAAAAAAACAAAGAAATAAAGAAGAAGTAAAAAAAGAAAACTTGTAATTGTAAAAGTAAGGAAAGAAAAAAAAAAAAAAAAGAGAAAATCGGCAGCCAAGTAAAGGAGATTTTTTTTATTAATATTGTAATTTTTAAAACTTTTTATTAAAATATAATAGTTTTCAAACTTATTTTTTTTTTCTGAAAATTAAATAGGGTAGTTTTAAATCTACTAATGGACGACAATAATTATAATTGTGACTAGTTACTAGTCATAGAAAAGACCGAGAGATTCTCAAAAAAAAAAAAAAAGAAAGAAAAAAAGAAGAAAAAACTTAGAACAGTAGAAAAATGTTAGGTACTCAGAATCAAAAGAGCACGTATATAAAAAGCATATTAGATAATGAAAAATATGAGCCACAGATAAATTTTTTTTTTAGTTTAAAACAACATTTGAAAGTGGGAGAATTCAAACGCCTAACTAAGAGTTCATGCCAATTGTCGTTGAGCTATGCTCACTTTGACAGCACCAAAGAAAAATAATGTTTTGTCACAAAACAATAAACGCCAATAAGTCCTAGTGTCATTTTCTAAAAAGAAAAAAAAAAAAAATCCCCAGGGTCCAGTTTGAAAAAAACTGGAATAAAATAAAATAATTCCCAGTGTCACATGCTTCTAGCATTTTCCATTTTTTTCCTTTTGAAACATAGCAGTTTCCAATTTCAACACATTAAATGGATTATTGGGTTTAGTTGACAGATTAGGTTAGGTAAACCACACTGTTCACATGCATGTATCCTTTTTCTTCTCTCTATCTCTTATTGAATAATTAATAATTAAATTTTTCTTCAATTATATGATGGGTTTCAATTTGGAATTTGGATAGCTGCTCAAATGTCCTTTTGATTTCTTCAAAATGACCTTCCAATAATTCTAATTAACAAAGAAAAGAAAAATCATGTTAAAAAAAAAGAATCTAAATTAAATTTTCCACCAAAGAGGAATATTTAATTTTCTTTGAAGAATATAATTATGGCTGATTCTTTATATATTTTCTGTCTGACAAAATTGACAACAACTAAATTAAAAACTAATACATTTTTCAGAAAAAAAATTGTAACAATCACCTTATAACTTACAAAATCATTACAATTAAACTTTACCATTATAGTTTTGTTAGTTTTGAGTCTAATTGCAAAAATTTCTAAAAGTCTAAGTGTATAAATACAATAAATTTTATGATTTAATTTCAATGTCTCACTGATACAATTTCAAAAAGTCTAATTAGTATAATTACAAAAACTCGAGGATTTAATTTCAATAAGTTTTATCGATGTCCACAAGTTCAATGGTAAAAGAACTTTAATGAATTGGAAATACTAAAACTCCAACACTTCTGTATTCCCTTGTTTTCTATGTAACTTATTTCCTTATAGTTATTAGTATTAGGGTAATAGTGTAAACTCATGTTGAGAGAGTGAGTTACAATGTAACTACTAAAAGAAGTCTCTACATGTAATTGGAGACCGTTAGAGAAAATCATGAGAGTGAAAGAGACTGTGAATCTCTCCAACAAAATCAGATAGAACTCTTGAGAGAATCAGAGGGAATACGAGAGAAAGTGAAGAAGGAGAAAAAATATTTTGAAAGCTTGAGTATTGGGAGGAATGAGTTTTACCATTGAAGACCTATGAGGTACGAGGAGTGAGGTTTACCATTGAAGACCTGTTGAGGAAAGATAGCTTTTGTACAAGGAGAAATAAGGTTTATCATTGAAGACCCGTGAAGGAATGAAATCTTGAATGTTTCTCATAGTGGATGTAAGCTATATTGTTGAACCACTTTAAACCTCATGTTATTTCTCTTCTTCTTTAGTTTTTGCTGCTGCTTTCTGGATTTTTCATATGTTATTCTTTTAATTTGTGTTACAATTACACTGTAATATTTGTTGTTAGCTAGGTGTTTATTTCATAACCAGGATCATTTGATTCAAGTTTGATTAGTGTAATATTTTTCTAGTTATTACTATTAAAGTTGTAATGACATCATTTAATCGCAATGGTCAGAAGTGTGGTTCTTAGACTAAAATAATAATAAGAGTAACCCAAACAATTAAACTTAATTTACCAAACTATTAAGTTCATCATTTCTATCAATCATTCAATCCAAGAAAAAAATAAAGCTAAGTCACTAATCAATTAAATTTAGGTCTACATTTTATAAAATTAAAAAGAAGCAAATAATTTTACCAAGCAGTCCCACTCAAATCTTAAAAATCAAATAGGTTGGGCTCAAATCTACTGTCAACGATGTCGAATTTGCTATCCACGACCACCATGACCTCAGATCTAAGCACGAATAGCCACACAAACAGCCACGACCACCACAGATTTCCTACCCACAAACACATTGACCGATTTGCTACACTTTGAACCCACAAACCCACAAACAAAAAAACTCACGTCTTGTCGTAGATGAAGAACAGTGTTGGCCGACGGTGAGGGGAAGAGATCGGGTTGAGAAGGGGAAAATTGCGCCGAATGTTGAAGACGCGAGACACAATATGAAATGTTGGGGAGATTTTAGTTGTTGTCGGTGAGATTCCAGTCACCATCAAGAGAATGGGGAAGCTGAAGATTGAAGACGTGAGACTCGGTCTGAAGGGAGCTGGTTTTCGGGGAGAGAGAAAGTTCAAGCACCTAGGTCATTTTTGGGGAGAGAGAAATTGATATTTTCATTTAAAAAATTGTCACCATTTAAAAAAAAAAACACACATGCCTTTTAATGTCGGGCAAATAAGCCCAAATTTTTCAAAAATACGCGTTCGACATTAAAAGGTCCACACGTTTTTTTGTCCGACATTAAAAGTCTCATGCGTGTTTTTCTGTCGGACATCAAATGTATAATTTGTTGTAGTGTCACTTATATAATTATATTTGTATTGAAGTCTTTTAGTGACGACTATCAACGATAGACTCAATACAATTAGAATTCTATTTGTGATAGTCATTGATAGACTTCAATAAATAAAATTTAGTTTAGTTTAAGCAGACTATCATTGTGAGTGAAATCTATTAGTGATAGAAACCTATCGTTGATAAACTTTAATCACAATTGCAATTATTAGTGATTAAAGTTTATCATTGATAAGTGATAACTCAACTGATAGACTTTCAATACCATCATTGATAGTCACCGATAAACTTTAATACAAATAGAATTCTATATGTGATAGTCATTGATAGATTTCAATTCAGAAAATTTAGTTCAATTTAAGCATTTCAATTTCTTTTCATTTGGATTCCTCTTGCATTTCGTTTTTCACCAGTGACCATGAAAAAGAATAGATAAAATTCTAATAAATAATATCAGTCTATCAGTGACTATCCCAGATAGAATTCTTTCAATGATAGTCACTAATAAACTTTTTATGACTATCACAAATAGAATAAAGGGCAAAATGGGAATAACAAAAATTCATTTAACAAATTTGCCATATTTGCAATTTTTTTTTCAATTTTGCTATATTTGCAAATAGGAAAACATAAATTGCTACCCATTACAATAATCCTAAAATAAAATAAAATAATTAAAAAAAATAAACGGAATGAGAAATGGGAAATAGGATGAGGAATACATTCTCTGTCTCCATCCTCCTTTAGCTCGCCAAATTTTTTTCTCCACTCCTTCCTTCATTACCCATCCCATTAGGGACGTGGCCTTATGGGACAAATTGACATCTCTATAAATTACTCATTTCTCTCTCTTCTCTCATGCAGGTTCTATTTTATATTACACACCCAAAATTTTTCATATTGGATTCTATTTGTTTTTTTTTTGTTAAGTTACAAGTTTAGTTCCTGAATTTTGAGGGTTGTATCAATTTGGTTTCTGAACTTTAAAAAGTGTTTAATAGGTCTTAAAAATGTCTAATAGGTCTATGAACTTTCAATTTTGTGTCTAATAAGTCTCTGATATATTTGAGATTTTTAAAAATTAACCAATCCATTAGATATAAGATTGAATTTTGTTTATGCCTATTGGGATCCTAAACTTCCAATTTTGTATCTAGTTGGCTTGTGAATTTTAAAAAATGTCAAATAGGTTATGAATTTATTAAACACAAAATTAAAAGGTGAGGAACCTATTGGACACATAAGTGAAAGTATAAAGACCTATTGGATACTTTTTAAAGTTTAGGGATTTATTGACACAAAACCTAAAATTCGAGAACCTATTTGACACTTTTGAAAATTCAATGACTAAATTGACACAACCTTGAAAGCTCATGGACTAAATTTTTTTTCCTTTTAATAATTGATATTTATTTAACAAATATTTTTAGAATTAACATATTACCCAAATTAAATAATTAAAAGGGAGAAAAGTAAAAGTAATAGAACATTATTTGAAAATATAATAATCTATTTACAGAAAAATTGAGAAGGATAGCTAACTCAGTATCATATTTTTGTGTGTAAAACAATACTCCTAATCCCAAGTGTTATGAGGATATTGGTTTTTCATTTTTAACATCGAGATTTGAAAACATTATTCAATTAACCATTTGATTGACTTATCCAAAAAAAACAATCACATTTTATAAACAAAACAAGTAAATAAGTTTAAATAAATACAACTTTGTTTATTTTTTATTTAAAAAAAAAGGCGTCTGAAGTGAAGACATTGAAAAAAGATATACACGTGATTTGCAAGTACGATGGAGACTGATGAAGACGAAGGACTATGCAATGCATTTTACTGATTTTTTGTATTTTCAATTTATATATAAATATATAAAAAGACCTTTCAAATTCAAACCATTCAATTATTTTACTTTTGACCCTATCATTCCCCTACGCAGCCAAGGCAACGGAAATTTCTCCTTTCTATTTTATCTCAATATTTAGCTTTACAAGTGGCAATTTTTTTTTTCTTTCTTCTT
The DNA here is from genome assembly GCA_036850905.1 of Luffa acutangula. Taxonomy (NCBI): domain Eukaryota; kingdom Viridiplantae; phylum Streptophyta; class Magnoliopsida; order Cucurbitales; family Cucurbitaceae; genus Luffa; species Luffa acutangula. The sequence goes on along the minus strand of CM072092.1, from coordinate 20,191,300 downwards.
TTCTTTTCTTTTCTTTTTAGGCTAACTTATTAAAAAAATACTCCGAACTATGTGGTTTGTTTCAAAAAGACCCCTAAACTTTAAAAAGTTTAAAAAATACCCCTGAACTTTACAAAACGTTTCAAAAATACCATTGCAGTTAATTGTTGGATGGGAACCATTAAAACCGTTAAAAATGTTTCGAAAATACCATTGTTGAAAATCTAGTCAAGCTCTTGGGATGATGTGTTTGAAAGAGAAAAAAAGCTCCTAGTGTATGAATACGTGAAAAATAGGTAAAGTTTCTCATTAATTTTCATGAAAGAAGAATTTACGGTGGGATAACGGAAAAAAAGAAGCATTTTCTAATAAGGTTGTTTTTTAAAAACTTTTGAAAGTTGAAGAGTATTAATGAAACTGAAATTTTTAATGGTTTCCATCCAAAAATTAACGACAAGGGTATTTTTGAAACATTTTTTAAAGTTCAGGGGTATTTTTTAAACTTTTTAAAGTTTAGGGGTATTTTTGAAACAAACCCCATAGTTCAAGGGCATTTTTTATAATTTAGCCTTCTTTTTACTTTTCTTATTTATTTATATCTTTACTGTCATTCATGATAAAGACAACATAATTTTCAATTACAAAATATAACTCATTAGATAAGACATGAATTACCATCTCAAAAGTTGATGATTCGATCCCTATCTTTACAATTATTGAAAAAAAAAAAAAAAAACAAAAATTGTATTCTAATTTAAGTCTTATTTTTGTCTTGAATTTTCATACTTATTTGACCTTTGGTACTCGATCCTTATATTTATGAGCTTTTAAGTTTACACAAGGTCCAACAAGTAGTTTATCAATATTAATTGGAAAAAAAAAATCATCTTGCTCCGAGTTAGGACATTAAACATGCTCCGATACCATATTACATTCTCAATAAATCCAAAAACTTAATTTATAATAATTTAATATTTTATAATATTTAACACACTTTCTCACTTGTAAGTTTGAAAATTAGTGCAAGAAGTTTCAAGAAGTGGTGATTGACATTATAGGAATCCAAACTCTTTAATACTTAACCTAAAAGTTTAGGTTATTAAGTTATGGTAAATTTAAACAAACACTAACGTATAAATGCACTTGTTGGTTGTCCATATAAATATATGTTGATTATACATACATTTTTTTTGAAACACCAGAAATTTCATTCGCAATCAAAAAAGCTCCAGTGGGGTAACAAAACAACACAACTCACAACGAGCTATATCTTCTATCCAAATTGGAAAGTTCCTACTCCAAAATCGAGTAGTTGAAACCATGTCTAATCTAGCTAATTCATGAGACAAACGGTTGTATTCACGATTCACATGGCAATAACTGATCTGTTGAAATAAAGTCCCCAATTGTTGGATATCTGACACAATTGGAAAGCATTCCGCTTGACACCATTCTGTCAGAAGAAGAGTGGAAATCAACGATAGGGAATCCGAGCAAATCGTAACTCTATGGATGTTCCTCTGAGTTGCCAATTTAAAACCCTCAAGGACTGCTACCGCTTCGACACATAGTGAAGTTGAGTAAAAGGGAATCCCCTTTTGTAAGACGACCACCAATGTCCCTGGCTTTGTACGAATCACTACCTCCACTCCACTTCGCTTTACCTTCTCGTCCCAAGTTGCATCAACATGTAAAATAAAATCCTCCCCTCCTGCGATCATTTCCGATACCATATCCTTCGATTGAATCCGACGAACACTTGGTTTGTTAATTTTATGGTATTCAGAAAGATAATCCATGATCCATTCACAACGAATCCCCACCGAGGGAACTTGACTCTGATGGACTACACTATTCCGATCGTTTCAGATAGCCCACGAACCCATACAAATCAATTCAAAGATCTGAATCGAGACACTATTACTAATATGAGTCCAACGATCTTTAATATCCAAAAGAAAGTCTGAATCTACCGCCTCCCATAACCCCAAGGTTGTCCATACTTCTTGTGCTCTATTGCACATAAAAAGAGCATGAGTTGTATCCTCGTATTCTTCCGAACACAATGGGCACATATCGACAACTGGGACATCGTGTTTTCGGAGACTCACCATACAAGGAATACAATTGTAGAAAGATATTGATTATGCATATTATATTAACAAATTAAAAGTACTTCTCAAATAATAATAATAATAGACTAAATTATAAAAAGTATCCTTGAACTATGAGGTTTGTTTAAAAAATGTCCATGAACTTTGAAACGTTTCAAAAATACCCCTGAATTTTAAAAAATGTTTCAAAAATACCCTTGAACTTAAAAAAAAAATTAAAAAAATACTCTTATTGAAAAATGTTTCTTCTCTTTTCCTCCTCTCACCGTAGATTCTTTCTCCATGAAAATCAATGCAAAACTTTGCTTATAAAAGGTGGTGTGCAACACAATATTAGATAAAACCAGACTTTGAAATCGATTTTTCTCTTTTAAAAAGCGTTAAGAAGATAAGTGTGAGAAAACAACATATATATGTATATATATTATTTCCTTTTTGCTCTCTCTGTTTGTGTATGTTAGTGACAAGAAGAAAAATATAAGACTGTAGGTTTGGTCCAGTTTATAAGATTAATTAATCAAAAGTTTTATATATGATTTTGTTCTTATTAATATTTACGAATTGTTAGAACCCGTATACAACAATAGTTTCATTTATTTTTCATAAAATGAATATAAAGAAAGCTAATGGGTAATAGTTGGTGAGGAAATAATATTGAAAAAGTTACCAACAAATGAAGTCAAACACATGTTTTCAAGATCTTGGGATTAGGAGTATTGTTCTAGAACAAAACAAAAGTCATCTTGAAGTTTTGATACAAAAATCTAGCCAAGTTCTTGGGATGTGTTGAAAGAGAAAAAAAAAAACTCCTAGATTATGAATACATGACAAATAAGTAAAGTTTATCATTAATTTTCATGGAATAAGAATTAATTTACGGTGGGAGAAGGAAAAAAAAGAAGCATTTTTCAATAAGGGTATTTTTGATTTTTTTTTTAAAGTTAAAGGGTATTTTTGAAACTGAAACTTTAACGGTTTCCATCCAAAATTAACGGCAAGGGTTTTTTTTTTTTTCATTCGTTGAAATAGGAATTCTCTCTCGAAGAGATAATTTCGCCGGAATCTTTCCGGTGCATACACGACAATGTTAACTCGCCGGACTATCGTATTTCCAGCCTGGCTGGATACGTTTTTACCTTCCATCCATCCCTAATTTCACTCCTAGTTCAATTTCCCCAATTTTCTCGCGACTGATTCGTATCTAAAGATTGCCCTAATCAATCCGAGATTGAGTGTTGCGATTTCTTTCTGATTGCTTTTGCGCTTAAAATTGGAGGCACCATGGTTTCTGCTCATCGCAATCGGTGCAACCAAAAATTTCTTCTGTATTTTGCAGGTTTTCTCTAGGCACGAAACACATCTGTTGCGTCAATGGCTCTTGAAGATATGCTTAGCAGAAGGAACAAAGGTTGATGTGGACCGACAAGCGGCAGAAGTCACCAGAAGATCTATGAGATTCAGTCTCATTGGGAAACTCCTATTGACCCGTTTTATCTCCGACGATGTAATGAGGAAAAATTTCAAATCGGCGTGGAATATTCCGGAGGGTCTCACAGTGGAGAAATTAGGACCAAATCTGTTCCTATTTTCTCTCCGATCAGAGGAGGAACAGGCGCGTGTTCTTCGTTAGGGACCGTGGTTGTTCGACAAGTTCCTACTCGTACTCTCTAAACCAATTCGCATGGTCAAACCAACGGCCATGGAGTTTAAGTTCGTGGATTTTTGGGTGCATTTCTACGAACTTCCTATGGAACTTTTCAACGCTTCAATGGCGGCTCGCCTGGGGAATGCTATTGGACGGTTTGAAGAGTATGACAACGGTGGGCGTAATTTTGGATGGAAGGAAAGTATGCGTTCGTGTGACTCTCGATATCACAAAACCTCTCCGGCGATGCATCAAAGTGAATCTTGATGAACCCTTGGGAAGCTGCTGGACTCCAATCCGATATGAGAAACTACCGGATTTGTGTGGATACTGTGGAATCATAGGCCATGGCGTGAAAGACTGCAATTCCTACTACCTTGCTGCTTGATCACCATCTCAATGCAAACAATATGGAATGTGGCTGCAGTACATGGGTCGTACAACCACCCTGTTTCGATCTCCTAGTAACAGTCCGTTGAGCAAGAACAAAATGGTGGTGGATCATCCTACTGCTCTCCAGACGACACCAGCGGCCGGTACTACGAGTTTCCCTCGGTTCCCAGGCCAAATCGGTGGTTCTTCGGGTACCGGAAAGGGATCTCCGTTGACTGACTCTGGTCCGAAACCTATGGATATTTTGCGGGCGTTGATGGGGGAACAGAACGCACCACCACCTGCAATCAATAGAGCGAATTTAATCGAAAATTCAATGCGTTTAAGGCGGACGTTACTTCGACTGAGAAAAATAAGGTAAAAAATTAGAAGCTTGAGTATAACTATTTTTTTGTAGGATCTAATTCATAGAAATTAATGGAGTCCACCGTGGAGAAAGTTGAGGCAAAAAATTAGGACCTCAGTAACTGCCCTTCTTCAAGTCTTCGACAACCAAATGGAACACTTCCAGAAGATCTGAATCTTCCCCACTTTACTGGGCTGAACTGTGGACTGAAAATAGGGGATGTGGCCCAATCTAACCAATCATCCAATCTACAACCTGAAATGAAGAATGAGACAAAGGCCCAATTTGGGCGTACACCTCCACAGCATGCCCAATCCTTCGCTGAGCTTATTCCAAATCCACCACAAGTCGTGTTGGGTCTCCCGAATTCTAAAACCTGGAAGCGTCTGGTCCGTAACAGCAAAGTGGAGCATGGGGAATCGTCAAGTGGAGAGACTTTTAAAAAATGTTTGGCTGAGGGACTGCTTAAGGGAACAAAGAAACGTGCACGAACGGAGGATGTTGACTCATCTAACCATGAAGAACCAGCGGTGGAGGCTGTTGAACAGCCCCGCCGAGAGCCATGAAAACATTATGTTGGAATGCCCGTGGTCTGGGAATATGCGAACATTCAGAGTTGTTAGTGACAGATTACGTCATTATTGAAGGATTGGAATTCCCAATTCCGTTACAGCGGAAGCAATTGGATCGTTCGTAAATTAATTTTGTTCTACAAAAATACCAATACATTGGCAAAAGGTTAAGCGATGAGAAACATACCTCCGTTGACGACTCTGAATACTTCAACGAATGATTCTTGATTGCTCTGCAACAACGAAGAACACCACCATTTGATCTTCCCCGCTATAACTCTGAGATTAGGAACGTAGTTGTGGGACTACCTAATCTTGAATGGGAAAAACTCTATAGAGAAAATTCTCAGAGTTCTTGAGTTGAGAGTGAAGGGAATAAAAGTCCCCACGCAGCGGAAACGCATCGATTGGACCTTACGCCGTATATTAATTAACATTAAAATACCGTTACGATAACTCAAACAAAACTTTAAACTAACTTTAAAGTCGCTGTAAAAACGGTTTAAACATGCTAGAATAAATCTAAATTTATTTTAAAAAACTTTTCTAACGAAAAGAGGAAGAACCGTTACAAACCTCCGTTGTAGACTTGACCGTTCTTCGCCAACGACGCTCCAACGAACGAAAACGCAGCAGCCTTCTCGCCTCTTGATCGCTGGATTTTCTTCTTTGAATGACACAATAACCACAGAGGTTACACTGGTATGTCTCTAAGTCTAGGAGGCCAAAGACTTGTGGGAGTCTTTCTCTAAGAGGGAGGCTAGAGAGAATTCTAGGTCTTGTCTTTCAAGAGTGTCAAGTGTCATGACCAATTAGGTCTAGTGTTCTATTTATAGAAGAGAGGTCATGAATAAAATATTCAATTAAATCAATCTTTTCCAAAATTGATTCAATCTTATTCCTTAATTAATCAATCATGATCAATCAATTCCCCAATTGATTAATCTTTTCCATAAATGACTAATTTCTTCCATAAGTAATTAGATCATTCCCATAAATGATTAATCACTTCCTTAAGTGATTAATTATTTACATAATTGATTAATTCATGGTTAATGAATTCTTTAATTAATTAACCACCGATTAAATATCACATATTTAATTTCCGGCCTTGAATTAATTAATTTTGCCCAAACACTTTTAGGACTTAAATTAATTAATTCTTTCAATCTTCCATAAATTTATATTTGAACTTCTTCAAATATTAATTTCTCTCATAATAATATATCAATATATTATATTTATTTCCCTTAGTAAATTGAACATTTTCAATTTACATTTAATTACTTAGTTGCCTCAAATTACTTTACGAGCTACCAGTGGGACCTTATGGACCTGCAGATCAGAAGCTCCAACGATGTGAGATTGATTGGTTAAACTCATTAACCACAATAATCAATATTCGTTAACTGTGTGTACATTCCACTATAGACTCACAGTTGCACTCTTCTCACTGCAGACATATTTTCTGTGTCCACGGAACTTAGACCAATATCGACTAGTTAGTCCTTCACGAGTGTCCGTAACACCAGCTGGGTCAAATTACCGTTTTACCCCTGGGTCACCTCTATTTCCTTAAGTACCAATTCTCCTCTAATGAACAATCTGTTTATGGTCCAACCATCAAACAGAAAAACCCTCTCGTGCCATTGAGAGGGTAGGGCCCTTTGTTCAAGACTCGGAGTAACCACTTAAGGGAACACTCATCTGCTTTCCTAAAGTCGGGAAGGAGTGAATTCCATCTTGTACGATTATGTTCCCAGCTCCCCATTCGATCTTGTCCCCAAAGTGGTAGGCTTATTGAGTCGGCGTATTGGCCACTCTCACCCATACAAATCAAAGGACAATCTCTCATGAGCAGGAGTCTATAATCAACTCAGGATTCAGACTAAGTTGTCTAGGCCGTCCTAGTGAAAATAGAAAACCAACTAGTTAACGGTGTTATAACTAGTGGTTACTATTTCGCGGTCCGGTCTTATGCAAACTCATTGCATAGGATACCCCCACTCGCATGTCTCCTACACGAACGCGTTGGATAGCAGCGTTTGTATCAAATACAAAGTGGGCCGTATCCATAGTTTCACCAGGATAAGGCACCCAGTCTTATCCCTATACTATAGACCCTTTAGGCTGTTTCTTGAACAATGATCCCATATGTCGCTACATATAGTTCAAGACTCATATTACAGCCTTGGATGTCTAGTTTATTGGATTAGGGTCAAATAGTGCAATATTTAACAATAACATTTTATTGTAGAAACTAAATAACACTTTATTAAATACAAGTATATAATTTGTTTACATTCACTATCTACGAGTTTTAGGGCATAAAACCCAACAAACTCCCACTTGAACTAAAACTCTAGTTTAGTGGGATGTACAACAATCTATTCAATAGTGGGTGTACAAATACATGTATAAAACATGTACAATGTACAAATACAATAAACTAGGGCATCACTATACCCATTGGTATCACTATACCCATTGTATGATGGTATCACTATACCCATTGTATAATGGTATCACTATACCCATTAATGGTATCATTATACCCATTACATTTCTCCCACTTGCCCTTGATTTCATCTTTGTACATAACTCGTAGACCTAGACCTTCTAGATGACCCTCATACCCTTTAGCCGAGATAGTCTTCGTGAATATTTCAATTTAATTCAATGTGTGTGTGCTTGTCTTGGGTTGGAAAGTTCTTATGAATTTGCCACAACACCACTGTATCACTATAAAGTCTGATGGGCAAGTTCACATTTGGAACACATTCCAAATCAGTCAAGAACTTTCTAAGTCTTACAATCTCTATTGCTGCTTCACAAGCAACTATATTTTTGGCTTATATGGTCAAGACTGTAATTATGCCACATTATAGCTCCTTTGTAAAGTTTGACCATGGACACTGATTGATATGTGCTGACTATCCCTACATCATCACAGATGTCAGGCCTTGTGCAGAGCATTGCATACATTATGCTGCCCACAGCGGAGGTCTAGGAAATCTGTCTCATATTTTTAATCTCTTGAGGTGTCTTAGGCCACTATTCCTTAGACAAGTGAACCCCATGCTTGAAATACAATAAGTCATTCTTGGAGTTCTGCATCGAATATTGGGACAACATGTTGTCAATATACGTTGCTTGAGACAGGGTTAGCGTTTTGTTCTTCCGATCCCAGACTATTAGGATTCCAAGAACATATTCGACCTTTCCAAAATCTTTCATTTGGAATTGGTCCGCTAGCCATCCTTTATGTCAGACATATATCCTTATCAGTCTTAAAATCCATGTCAGTGTATCCTGTAAGGATCAAATCCTTAGTCCTATACACGAGCATATAGTTCATCTTTCTCCTCAGATACTTGAGGATATTCATAACGGTTTTCCAATGATCAAATCTTGGATTAGATTGGTACTTACTGACAATCCCTATTGCATAGGTCATTTGTCTCATGTCCTCAACTTCTTGAGGTGTCTCAGGAAACCGTTTCTTAGACAAAATGAATTCCACGCCTGAAAGGTAGAGAACCCTTCTTGGAATTCTGCATCTAACATCTCGTAGATATAAGACACTTGAGATAATGCTAGCTTTTTGTTCTTACCGTTCCTAACGATTTTGATCCGAAGAACAAACTTAGCTTCTCCAAATTTTCATTTGGAATTGAGCTACTAGCTTATTTTACTAGTCAGTAATAAGATAACCTACATCATTCCCAATGACTAGGATATCAATTACATACAACACTAATAAAGTTACTGAACTATTGACGATCTTCTTGTAAAGACAAGATTCATCAATATTCTTGATTAAAGCCAAAAGATTTGATCACAGTATCAAATCTTATATTCCAAGATCGAATTGCTTAGGTCAACCCATGAATGGATCACTTAAGCTTGCAAACCCCTTTTTGCTTCTGATCTTGCTAAATGAATCATTCTGCTTGAGACATGTAGATACTCTTCTCAAGATTACCATTCAAAAGTGTAGTCTTGACATCCATTCTAAATGGACAAAAGTTCTAATAGACTTCAACATGACGACAGGAGATAAGACTTTCTTACAGTCCCCTGTCTCTGGGTATAACCCTTTTGCCATAAGTCTAACCATAAGATTATGTCTCGTTTCTTCTTGTAGATTCATTTGTAATCCATTGGTGTTACCCCATTAGATAGATCTACAAGATTCTAGATGGAATTGAAATCACATATTTCAATTCCGGATCCATCGCTTTAATCCAATTGGTTCTTGTTAACATCATTTATTGCCTTGCTCTAAGACAATGAATCCTCTATATCATCATCAGGTTTGACGATCTGGGCTTCAATTAAACCCATGTAATGGTCAGATTGTAGGACAATCCTCCCACTATATTGAGGCACTCTCAACTCTTTGAGATAGATGTAACTAACCAGTTGTATTGGCCTTATCAACAACTCTTGTTAAAGGTCCAACATCATCAACAACCCTTGTTCCCTTATCAACAACTCTTGTTGATATTTTGTAACTTCATCAGTTAATTTACTTAAAACGAACTTATTTTGTGGCTTATTATTTCTTATGTGGTCTTCTTCTGAGAATGTAGCATTTGTCGATACAAATTCTTTATTCTCTTGCGGATTGAAGAAGAATTCACATCTCTCGTTTTCATGGGGTAGCCTACGAATAGGTATATTATTTGAACAGTGTTCCAATTTCTTTTGGGTTTGACACAATCACATGTGTTGGACTCCCCAAAAATAACGTAAACTACTTTTACGTCTTATCCACATTTCAAAAGATGTTTCACAAACACTTTTGATGGAACGTTGTTCGAAATATGTGCTGCAGTCAACACTGCATGACCCCAAAAACGAGTCAGGCAAATGAGCATAGCTCATAATGAATCGATTCGTATCCAATAGGATTCTATTTCTCCTATCTAATACACCGTTTCCTTAAGGTGTTTCGGGTTTAGTTGAGATGTAATTCCATGTTCTATCAAATAGTCTTGGAATCTCAAGTCTCATCTACTCTACACCTCGATCAGATCGAAGTGTTTTTAACAACTCACCTAACAAGTTTCCAACTTCTGTCTCAAACCATTTTGAATTTCTCAAGAGCTTTAGACTTAAGTTGCATTAGGTTGAGATACCCATACCTTGCATAATTATCTATAATATAGATAAATTATTCATGCCCTCCCACTGCTTTAACATATTAGACCTCAAAGATCCAAATGTACTAGCTCTAAGGGCTCTTTGGCTCTCTTATCTCTTTTCCAGTAAAAGATCTATTAGTCATATCGTCCATAAGACATGACTTTATTGGTATTAGAGAGTGTTCTTCTAACTATCTTAGAAGTATACTCAAGACTAAGCTCTCAATCATATTGAGATCATAACTAGCCTAACACCTTAAGAACCAAAGAAAGGTATTTCCTTTAGGAGAAATTTTTTGCCTTTCATTTCTTTGATTAGTAGCATCCACAAGCAACACAGTGTTCATGACTACCTTAATCTTGATTAGTCTTTAAAACCGTTTATGTTATTTTTCCAGTTCAGCTGAACAAAAGTTAACTCCCTTTCTTGAAATGAACTGCATTAGCAGAGAAAGGTAAAGAGTAACATTGTTCCAGCCAATACGATACAGAAATCAAATTTCTAGGAATTATATACACATTATCTAATAATATGTATTTGCTCCCACTGGAAAAAATAACTTGACGTTCCCCATTGCTACAGTCAAGACAACCTCTCTAATTCAAAATTTTGAGAGTTATCTCAATAGCATGAAGCTATTGCCAGGAATTCATTCCTTTTAATAAGAAGAACAACCGTAATTTGTGACTATGAATCAAGTATTCGGGTAGAATCATCATTCTTCACAAATTACGCTTCCAAGACTAGTAAATCGAATTTACTGTCTTTGGACAGGTCTTCCTTGACTGAGTAAGGCTCAATGTCACATTCATTAATAACACTTCTTAATGAATTAAACATTTTTGGGCATGAGAACATTTCTCTATCAAGACTAATCTTACAATATTGGCCACAAATTAGTCGTTTAAATTTGTTGTATAATCACCGTTATTAATAAAATGAGCGTAAGACTATGCACATATGAAAACATTGAATTGTTGAAATAACAAATCACTTGATTATTTATCGCACTAACCCATTACAAGAGCAATACAAACAATTGCATACAATCCAATCAATTTAGCAAAACAGACAATCACAGAACCCTAAAACTATCGATTTAGTTTTGCAACGACGTTTCAGAGGTTTAGAATACCAGCCACCGAAGGGTGATCAGGTACTCCTCCTTTGAAATGAGACACCTCTCAGCTAATTCTAATTCCAGAATAACTCATATTCCTATAGACATTAGCCACCGTTGTTCGGTCAAGGATTTGTTAACACTTTTAACTTATCCTCGTAAGTGTAACCCTCCCACTTTCAGATCTCAGAGGCACGCACCAACAGGCTACCGAAGGGAAAGACAACTGTTGGTGATTAGCCTAAGAGCTCCTATCCTTTTCAGGAGTTCACGATGTTCCGAATCCTATGACCAGGCCCTCCGAAGGGATGGATGCGCCAGGGCAACCTGCAGGCGGATCATAGGACTCTCACGGTGTGAACTATGAGCGGAGACCGAGGGATACGTTGACACGTGTCCCGCTCCCACTTACTCTAGACATTTTTCCCATTCACCTTGATATTGATCCATGCAAACACTTTCCGAAGGGAGGCCGCTCCTAGGGCGACTCGAAGCCGAGCATGAATCTCACGTTGTGAATATAGGGACGTAGGAGCAAAACTTGATTTAAATCTCGTTTTGTAATTTTCCTCCCACTGAAAATGTCTTAAGGTTAATATAGGGTTGTTTAACTTAGATAGAATTCGGCTAAGTCAATCTATCTAAGTCTGATCCTATTATAACAATTATGGAAAGGATTCAACTGCAATCTTTTGGGTGAATTAAACTTTTTTTAATAAACCCAACATTGCAAGTCAACATTACTATGGTTAATTCAACTCAATCCGGTTAGTTCCCAGGTAGGAGGTGTTCCGTAAACCGTCAACTTAAATACCCCCAACCTTAGACAGAACTTTACCGTGAGAGTTGCCTTATAACCTCAGTAATGTAAGGTCTTTACTCTAAAGATCTAGGTGCATTAAACACTTTTAATAAACCTAGTGACATTGCATGCTAACATTTAACTATGATTAATTCAACTCCGGTATTCCAGGTCAGTTCCCAGGTAGGAGGTGTTCCGTAAACCATCAACTTAAATACCCCCAGCCTTAGACAGAACATTACCGGTGGAGTTCCCTTATAATCATAGCAATGTTTTTCCTACTTAGTAAATTAAAACTATTTTTAATTCTAAGTAAGAAAAGATTCTAATCCTATTAGAAATCGATCTAGGTCTAATTAATTTTAAACAATTTAAAATTAATCCAATTTATCCTATGATCTTATGATTGCATGCAAATCTTGATTATAGATTGACGGTTTCTAATCATTAATATTGAAGAACTATTTCAAATTTTAATGATTAATCCTATAATCAAGAATCTAGGGTTTAATTCATTCAACAATCTCATTCAAATTAAATAATTAAACCACACTAATTGCATGAATAATATAACAATTATATTATTAACTATGGATGTTTCATGCTTCATGCAATTTTGATTTTCTTTTATTATAACAATTATAAGCCAATCAAGAAAATCAATCAAGCATGCTTCATTCATCACATTAAACATAACTATTTATATTTAATTTAAGTACTGACATGCTTCATGCTTTCCAATTTTTTCATATAAATTAATATACACTTATATTAAAAAATATGAAAACAAATCCATGCATTTAAACATACATTATAACAATTTATAATATATAAAAAAATGCATGAGCATGTTTATAACCTAAGGTGGGATTAAATAATCTATATGACATCCATAAAGCATATAAATAGCAATTGAACCGGTTAATTTTGGCCCCTAGGATAAAATAAAGCATTAAATTACATTAATTTAGCTAAATTCTATCCTAAAAAATCCATGTACAGCTCCGGAATTGGCCTAGACAGCACGAACCGCCCCGAACCACCTCGAACCGGCCTCCAAAATCACGAACCATGCCAAAAATTGGCTGAACCGGACCAAATAGGTCCCAGCCCAGCCGAATCGGTCCGAACCGGACCGGTTACACCTTGAACCGCGCCTTTTGAAACCCTAGGTCGCGCCTCCATCGTGACAGCGCCGAGACGCTGTGTTGATTAGCGTCCCGACGCTGTGCGTTTTCCATATCTGGCGCCTGCGTAATCGAGACAGCGTCGAGACGCTGTTGAGGTAGCGTCCCGACGCTGTGTGCTTTCCTTACCGAGCGCCTTCGGTATTGAGACAGCGTCGAGACGCTGTTGAAGGAGCGTCCCGACGCTGTTGCGTCTGGAGGCAGAATCTGGGCAAAACAGCAACGATTTCTTCGATTTCGGTCCCGATTTCAGCGACGATTGCTCCGATTTTCATCTCATAAAAACCTATTCTAGACCCGGACTTACATAGGACTCGATTTTACATAATATACCCGAAACACCGGGCCTTACATGATCAAAATCACATAAAAATAAAATCTATGGCCATAAAATTAACCCAAACAGTTCAATGCAAACCGAACATACAATATGCATAAATCCCACCTATTAGAGCCTATCGCAACTTTTAAAATTAATTAATAGGGACAGCGATGGCTCTGATGCCGATTGAAGGGAATAAAAGTCCCCACGCAGCGGAAGCGCATCGATTGGACCTTACGCCGTATATTAATTAACATTAAAATACCGTTACGATAACTCAAACAAAACTTTAAACTAACTTTAAAGTCGCTGTAAAAACGGTTTAAACATGCTAGAATAAATCTAAATTTATTTTAAAAAACTTTTCTAACGAAAAGAGGAAGAACCGTTACAAACCTCCGTTGTAGACTTGACCGTTCTTCGCCAACGACGCTCCAACGAACGAAAACGCAGCAGCCTTCTCGCCTCTTGATCGCTGGATTTTCTTCTTTGAATGACACAATAACCACAGAGGTTACACCGGTATGTCTCTACGTCTAGGAGGCCAAAGACTTGTGGGAGTCTTTCTCTAAGAGGGAGGCTAGAGAGAATTCTAGGTCTTGTCTTTCAAGAGTGTCAAGTGTCATGACCAATTAGGTCTAGTGTTCTATTTATAGAAGAGAGGCCATGAATAAAATATTCAATTAAATCAATCTTTTCCAAAATTGATTCAATCTTATTCCTTAATTAATCAATCATGATCAATCAATTCCCCAATTGATTAATCTTTTCCATAAATGACTAATTTCTTCCATAAGTAATTAGATCATTCCCATAAATGATTAATCACTTCCTTAAGTGATTAATTATTTACATAATTGATTAATTCATGGTTAATGAATTCTTTAATTAATTAACCACCGATTAAATATCACATATTTAATTTCCGGCCTTGAATTAATTAATTTTGCCCAAACACTTTTAGGACTTAAATTAATTAATTCTTTCAATCTTCCATAAATTTATATTTGAACTTCTTCAAATATTAATTTCTCTCATAATAATATATCAATATATTATATTTATTTCCCTTAGTAAATTGAACATTTTCAATTTACATTTAATTACTTAGTTGCCTCAAATTACTTTACGAGCTACCAGTGGGACCTTATGGACCTGCAGATCAGAAGCTCCAACGATGTGAGATTAATTGGTTAAACTCATTAACCACAATAATCAATATTCGTTAACTGTGTGTACATTCCACTATAGACTCACAGTTGCACTCTTCTCACTGCAGACATATTTTCTGTGTCCACGGAACTTAGACCAATATCGACTAGTTAGTCCTTCACGAGTGTCCGTAACACCAGCTGGGTCAAATTACCGTTTTACCCCTGGGTCACCTCTATTTCCTTAAGTACCAATTCTCCTCTAATGAACAATCTGTTTATGGTCCAACCATCAAACAGAAAAACCATCTCGTGCCATTGAGAGGGTAGGGCCCTTTGTTCAAGACTCGGAGTAACCACTTAAGGGAACACTCATCTGCTTTCCTAAAGTCGGGAAGGAGTGAATTCCATCTTGTACGATTATGTTCCCAGCTCCCCATTCGATCTTGTCCCCAAAGTGGTAGGCTTATTGAGTCGGCGTATTGGCCACTCTCACCCATACAAATCAAAGGACAATCTCTCATGAGCAGGAGTCCATAATCAACTCAAGATTAAGACTAAGTTGTCTAGGCCGTCCTAGTGAAAATAGAAAACCAACTAGTTAACGGTGTTATAACTAGTGGTTACTATTTCGCGGTCCGGTCTTATGCAAACTCATTGCATAGGATACCCCCACTCGCATGTCTCCTACACGAACGCGTTGGATCGCAGCGTTTGTATCAAATACAAAGTGGGCCGTATCCATAGTGTCACCAGGATAAGGCACCCAGTCTTATCCCTATACTATAGACCCTTTTGGCTGTTTCTTGAACAATGATCCCATATGTCGCTACATATAGTTCAAGACTCATATTACAGCCTTGGATGTCTAGTTTATTGGATTAGGGTCAAATAGTGCAATATTTAACAATAACATTTTATTGTAGAAACTAAATAACACTTTATTAAATACAAGTATATAATTTGTTTACATTCACTATCTACGAGTTTTAGGGCATAAAACCCAACAGAGAGAATATGAGAAGGCCTTATGGTGGCCATATGTTGTGGTACCTAAACCCTAGGGTTAGTGTTCTATTTATAGGAGAAAGGCCATGAATAAAATATTCATTTAAAATCAATTATTTCCATAACTGATTTAATCTTTTCCATTAATCAATTCCATGACCAATCAATTCCATAATTGATTAATCTTTTCCATAAATGATTGATCACTTCCATAAGTGATTAATCATTTCCATAATTGATTAATTTCCAATTAATTAATTCTTTAATTAATTAATCACCAATTAAATATCATATATTTAATTTCAGACCTTCTATTAGTTAATTAATTAATTACCCAATTAAATATCATATATTTAATTTCAGGCCTTCAATTAATTAATTCTATAATATGAATCAAATTCATATTAAAATTTGAACTCCTTCAAATTCTCTTATATCCTATAAATTTAATATGAATCAAATTCATATTAATATTTGAACTTCTTCAAATATTTATTTTTCTCATAGACTATAGTTTAATTAAATCTCATTTAATTTAAACTAAATTGAATAATTAATTAATTCATAATTAATTAATTAATCTTCTAATTAAATACCCTATATTTAATTAGACATATATTTGAACTCTTTCAAATATATCAATCTCTCAATTTAATAAAGTTTAATCTCAAATTAGACTTTATATTTTAATGCATCATTATACATTATATTAATTTGTATCTCATACAATTAACTTAATTCCCAATATGAATTTGAACTATTCAAATTCTCTCAAGATATATTTGTTCCTAATTACTCTTTATGAGCTAGCAGGGGGACCTAATGGACCTACATATCAGAAGCTCCAATGATATGAGGTTAATAGATTAAACTCATTAATCGGGTTAACCAATATTCATTAACTGTGGGTCATTCCACTAAAGACCCACAGCTGAACTCTTCTCACTGTAGAACATTTCTGTGTCCATGGATGTAGACCTATACCGGTAAGTCAATCCTTCACGAGTGTTCGTAATCACGGCTGGGTCAAATTACCGTTTTACCCCTGTGTTACA
This sequence comes from Luffa acutangula, assembly GCA_036850905.1. NCBI lineage: Eukaryota > Viridiplantae > Streptophyta > Magnoliopsida > Cucurbitales > Cucurbitaceae > Luffa > Luffa acutangula. The sequence goes on along the minus strand of CM072092.1, from coordinate 20,174,455 downwards.
TTTGTCTCCTTAAGTACCAGCGCTCCTCTAATGAACAACCTGTTTATGGTCCAACCATTAAACAGAAAGTTCCTCTCGGGCCAGTGAGAGGACGGGATCCCTTTGTTCAAGTCCCGAAGTCACCTCTTAAGGGAACACTCATCTACTTCTCCTAGAAGTGGGAAGGAGTGAATTCCTTCTTGTGTTGTCATGTCCCCAGCCTCCCACTCGGTCTTGTCCCCAAAAAGGAAGGCATATTGAGTCGGCGTATTGGCCACTCTCACCCATGCTAATCAAAGGACAATCCCTCATGAGAAGGAGTTCATGACACACTCAGGATTAAGACTGAGTTACCTAGGTCATCGTATTGAAACAGTAACCTAACTAGTTAACGGTGTTACATCTAGTGGTTTACTATTTCGTGGTCCGGTCTTATGCAAACTCATTGCATAGGATACCCCCGCTTGCATGTCTCCTACATGGACGCCTTGGATTAATACGTCTGTATCGAATACAAAGCGGGCCGTATCACATAGTGTTACCAGGATAAGGTACCCAGCCTTATCCTTGTACTATAGACCTTTTAGGTTGTTACTTGAACACCAATCCCTGTATGTCCCCACATACTAGTTCAAGTCACATGTAAACAACCTTGGATCTTAGTTTATTGGATTTGGGTCAAATTGTGCAATATTTAACAATAACACTTTATTGTAGAAACTCAATTACACTTTATTGAAACAAGTATACAATTTGTTTACATTCACTATCTACGAGTTTTAGGGCATAAAACCCAACAAACTCCCACTTGAACTAAAACTCTAGTTTAGTGGGATGTACAATAATCTATACAGCATTGGGTGTATAAATACATGTATAAAACATATACAATGTACAAATACAATAAACTAGGGCATCACTATACCCATTACATAATGGTATCACTATACCCATTACATTTCTCCCTCTTGCTCTAGATTACACCTTTGTACATATCTCGTAGATCTAGACCTTCTAGATGACCCTCAAACACTTTAGCCTAGAGAGCCTTCGTGAATTTATCAGCAAAATCTCATTCAATTCAATGTGTCTGTTTGTCTTGGGCTGCGAAGTTCTTTTGAATTTGCCATAACACCACTGTATCACTATAAAGTGTGATGGGCAAGTTCACATTTGGAACACATTCCAAATCAGTCAAGAACTTCTTAAGCCATACAGTCTCTATCGCTGCTTCACAAGTAGCTATATTTTCGGCCTATATGGTCAAGACTGTAACTATGTCATACTATAGCTCATTTGTAAAGATTGACCATAGATGTTGATGTAGATTTCCTTAAATCCTTATCAGTCTTAAAATCCATGTCAGTGTATCCTGTAAGGATCAAATCCTTAGTCCCATACACGAGCGTATAGTTCCTCGTTCTCCTAAGATGCTTGAGGATATTCTTAACGGTTTTCCAGTGATCAAATCTTGGATTAGATTGATACTTACTGACAATCCCTATTGCATAGGGCATTCATCTCATGTCCTCAACCTCTTGAGGTGTCTTAGGAAACACTTTCGTAGACAAAAGAATTCCATGTCTAAAAGGTAGTGAACCCTTATTGGAATTCTGCATCTTATATCTAACTAACATCTTGTAGATATACGACACCTGAGACAAGGCTAGCCTTTTGTTCTTACGGTTCCTAAACAATTTGGATCCCAAGAACAAACTCAGTTTCTCCCAAATTTCCACTTGGAAATGAGCTGCTAGCTCCTTTAATGTCAGTAAGATAACCTACATCATTCCCAATGATTAGGATATCAATCATATACAATACTAAGTAAGCTACTGAACTATTGATGATTACTTGTAAACACAAGACTCATTAATGTTCTGATTAAAGTCAAAAGATTTGGTCTCTTTATCAAATCTTATATTTCAAGATCGAAATGCTTAGGTTAATCCATGAATGGATCACTTAAGCTTGCAAAATCTTTTGTTTTCGATCTTGCGGTATGAACCCTTCTGGTTAAGACCTTTAATGTCTCGTTTTCTCTTGTAAATCCACTTGTAACTAATAGGTGTTACCCATCAAGCAGATCTACAAGATCCCAGATGGAAGTGAAATACAAAAGACTTCATTTCCAGGTCCATGACTTTAATCCATTGGTCCTTGTCAACATCATTCATTTTCTTTCTAAAAGATAATGAACCCACTATGCCATCATCAGGTATGATGACCTAGGCTTCAAACAAGCCCATGTAACGTTCAGGTTATCAAACAACCCTCCCACTACATTGAGGCAATCTCAATTATTGAGATGGATGTGACTGACTAGATGCACTGATCCATCAACAACTTTTGTTGAACAGCCAACCTCATCAACAACTCTTGTGGATGTTATTGTAGCTTCATTAGTTAACTTACTTAAATCGACTTTACTCTGTGGTTTATGATTTTTGATGCGGACTTCTTCTGTGAATATAGCATTTGTCGATACAAATTCTTTATTCTCTTGTGAATTGAAGAAGTATCCACTTCTCGTTTCCTTTTGGGGTTGCCTACTGCAGTATGCAATGCAGTCAACATTGCATGACCCCAAAACGAGCCAGACAATTGAGCATAGCTCAACATGGAATGAACCATATCCAATAGGGTTCTATTTCTCCTAAATGAGATTTAGGGTGTGATCCCATGTACTATCAAATAGTCCTGGAATCTCAAATCCCTATACTCAACACTTTGATCTGATCAAAGTGTTTTTATCATCTCACCTAACAAGTTTTCAACTTCAGTCCTAAGCCCCTTCGAATATCTCAAGAGCTTCAGACTTAAGTTGCATTAGGTAAAGATACTCATACCTTTGAATAATCATCCAAAAGAGATAAATTATTCATGCCCTCCCACTGCTTTAACATATTGAACCACAAGGATCCAAATGTACAAGCTCCAAGGGCTCTTTGGCTTTTAGATCTTTTCCAGTAAAATATCTATAAATCATATTGCCCACAAGGCATGACTTACAAGGTAGTAGAGAGTCATTTTCTAACTCGCTCAGAAGTTCACTCTTGTCCAATCTCCCAATCAAATTGAGATTAATATGGTCTACCTTAGAACCAAAGAAAGGTATTTTTCCCTTTAGGAGAAATCCTTTGCCTCTTTTCACATTGAGTAGTAGCAGTCTTAAACAACCCAGTGTTCATGACTGCGTTACTCTTGATTAGTCTTAAAACATTTAGGTTACTTTCCAGTAAAGCTAAACAAATGCCAACTCTCTTTCTTGAAACAAAATTGCGTTAGCAGAGAAAGGTAAAGAGTAACATTGTTCCAGCAAATAAGACACAGAAATCAAATTTCTTTTGATCTTAGGAATTACATACACATTATCTAATAATATGTATTTTCTCCCACTGAGAAAAATAACTTAATGTTCCCCACTGATATAGCTAAAATAACCTCTCTAATTCTAACTTTGAGAGTTATTACACAAACAGCAAGCTCTTGGTAGGAACTTATTCCTTTAAAAGAAGAACACACGTGATTTGTGGCCCTTGAATCAAGTATTAAGGGAGAATCACTATTCTTCACTAATCCCGTTGTCAAGACAGGTAAATGAAAATTACGGTCTTGAACAAGTTCTCTTTTTGCTAAGTAGAGTTCTATGTCATATTCACCAAGAACAATTCTTAATGAATTAAACATATGGGGCACGAGGACATTCCTCAGTTAAGAATAATCCTAGACTTATTTACCACAATTTGTCGTTTAAGCTTGTTGTATTACCGTTATTTATAAAATGACGTAAGACAACACACATAAAATTATTATATAATTGTTGAAGTAACAAATTACTTGTATTATTAATTGCACCAACCCATTACAAATAATCCAATCAAATTCTGCAAAAACAAATAAGCAATCAAAGAAACCCTATAAAACTATTGATTTAGTTTTTGCAACGATACTTCAAAGGTTTAGAACAACAGCCACTGAAGGGCGGTCAGCTACTCCTCCTCTAAATTGAGACAATCTCAACCAAAATCTAACACCAGAATAACTCATATTCCGTTAGCGTTTAGTTACCGTTGTTTGGTCAAGGGTTAGTTAACACATTTAACTCATCCCCGTAAGTGTAACCCTCCCACTTTCAGATCTCAAAGGCACGCACCAACAGGCTACCGAAGGGAAAGACAACTGTTGGTAATTAGCCTAAGTGACCCTATCCTATTCAGGAGTTCACGGTGTTCCGAATCCTATGATCAGGCCCTCCGAAGAGATGGTTGTGCCAGGACAACCTGCAGGCGGATCATAGGACTCTCACGGTGCGAACCAAGGGCGGAGACCGAGGGATACGTTGACACGTGTCCCGCTTCCACTTACTCTAGACATTTTTCCCATTCACCTTGTTATTGATTCATGCAAACACTTTCCGAAGGGAGGCCGCTCCTAGGGCGACTCGAAGCCGAGCATGAACCTCACCTTGTGAATATAGGGACGTAGGAGCAAAAATTGATTTAAATCTTGTTTTGTAATTTTTCTCCCACTTAAAATGTCCTAAGGTTAATTTAGGGTTGTTTGACTTAGATAAAATTCGGCTAAGTCAATCTATCTAAGTCTGATCCTATTATAACAATTATGGAAAGGATTCAACCACAATGTTTTAGGTGAATTAAACTTCTTTTAATAAACTCAACATTGCAAGTCAACATTACTATGGTTAATTCAACTCAAGTTTCGGGTCAGTTCCCAGGTAGGAGGTGTTCTGTAAACCGTCAACTTAAATACCCCCAACCTTAGACAGAACTTCACCGAGAGAGTTCCCTTATAACCACAGTAATGTAAGGTCTTTACTCTAAAGATCTAGGTGCATTAAACACTTTTAACAAACGTAGTGACATTGCAAGCTAACATTTAGCTATGATTAATTCAACTCCGGTATTCCAGGTCAGTTCCCAGGTAGGAGGTGTTCCGTAAACCGTCAGCTTAAATACCCCCAGACTTAGACAGAACTTATAGTATTCAAAACACTTTTAAATACTTCATCTCTCATTTTCTAATTTAATTCATAATTAAATTATTGTGTCAAACACAATTTACGATAATACCCTTTTTCCCGATTTTGAACGATTCAAAGCTTCCTATCTTTTGTTCTAGGCTTAATTCCGATATGAGCTAGTAGGGGGACCTAATGGACCTATAGATCATGGGCTCCAACGATTCGAGGCTAACCGACTAATCTCATTGTCCAACTAGCCAACATTCGTTAATTATCGGGACACTCCACTATAGCCCGATAGTTGCACTCCCCTCACTATAGATATATTTCCGTCCACTTGATTTAACCATGATTAGTAAGTCGATCCTTCACAGGTTGTTCGTAGCTATAGCTAGGTCAATAAGTCGTTTTACCCCTATAGTACTTCTAGTTCCTTAAGTCCCACTGATCCTCTAATGAACAATTGGTTTATGGTCCAACCAATAAACCGAGTCCCTCTCGGGCCAATGAGAGGGCGGGATCCCTTTGTTCAAGCCCCGGAGTCAGCACTTAAGGGAACAACCTCTCTACTATCCCTTATTCGGGTAGGAGTGAATTCCTTCTTGCACGACTATGTCCCCAGCTATCTACCCGTTCCTATCCCTGAAATGGGAGGCTTATTGAGTCGGCGATATTGAGCCACTCTCACCTTGCAGATCTAAGGATAAGCCCGAATAAACAGGAGTTCATAGTTAGCTCAGGATTAAGATCGAGTTACCTAGGTCATCACATGAAATAGTCAGTCTCGTCAGTTAAACGGTGTTATAAAGCGAGAGCGACTTATTTCTCGGTCCTGGTCTTATGCAAACTCATTGCATAGGACACCCCCACTTGCATGTCTCTACATGGACAATTTAGGATCACATCGTCTATACCATCTATAAAGTGGGCCGCGTCTCATAGTGTCTCCAGAATAAGGTACCCAACCCTATTCCTATACTATAGACCGTTTTGGCTATTACTCAAGCCTGATCCACTTTTATGTCTCTACATAAAGCTCAAGTGTTCATCCTATAGCCATGGATCTTAGTTTATTGGATTTGGGTTATATATGTGCAATTTAATTTATTCAGTAATGACTTTTATTGAATCAATCTCGATAACACCTTTATCGAATAAGTATATAATTTGTTTAACATTCATTATCTACGAGTTTTAGGGCACCAATCCCAACACTATTCCTTTATTGCTCTGTTACTCATCTGAATTGGACCACTTCAGACCATTGTCCAATCATGTTGGAGATAACACACGATTTAACTGAAAGGGAGCAGGGGCCTTCTCGACACAAAATTTTCCATTTCGAAGAAGTATGGTCCCAACACCCAGAGTGTTGAAACCTTATTAAAAGAACAGGTAATTGGGAATCTCGGGCTACTGGTGTGTCGAGGTTGGAATCTTGTTTACAAAAAGTAGCCTCTGGTTTAAAGCATTGGGGTAAAGGAACACTGGCTAAGATTCGTAAAGACATCAATAAAGCCAATGCCATGTTACAAGAGCTATATAGTCGACCTCGCCTGTGGGATTTTCATTCGATTAACGAAGCAGAGGAAGTTTTGGATAAGGCTTTAGAGCAGGAAGAAATATATTGGAAACAGCGGTCCCGTGAAAATTGGCTGAAATGGGGCGACAGAAACACTCGTTGGTTTCATAAAAGCGCATCAATGAAGAAACGAAGAAATACAATTAAGGGAATTACAGAGGATGGGGAGTGGGTTACTGAGAGGGCTCGAATGGAAAAGGAGTTTACTACATATTTCACTAATCTTTTTTCTTCTAATAATCCCTCGACAGATTGCTTTGATCTGGCTTTACAGGATGCTGGGAGGAACGTGACAGATGCGATGAATGAGAAGTTACTGGAACCGTTCACAAGAGAAGAGGTAATTCGAGCAATTAAGCAAATGCATCCATCCAAGGCGTCTGGACCGGATGGATTTCCAGCTCTTTTCTACCAAAATTTTTGGACTGAGGTTGGTGAAACGACTATCCTAAACTGCCTTGATATTCTAAATCAAAAGCGATCAATAGGTGTTTGGAATGAGACTTTTGTAACTCTTATTCCCAAAGTAAACAAACCGAAATTAGTATCGGATTTTAGACCAATAAGCCTGTGTAATGTTTCGTATAAGATTGCTGCTAAGGTGTTAGTAAATCGCAGGAAATGGGTCCTTCAGGATATTATTTCAGAAAATCAATCAGCATTTGTTCCAGGGAGATCCATTTTTGATAATATTATTATTGGTCATGAATGTCTGCATACTATTAAAGCTACACGCAAAGGTCGAAAAGGTTGGATTACTATGAAATTAGATATGAGCAAAGCATATGATAGGGTAGAATGGAACTTTTTAGAACTGCTAATGTTGAAATTGGGTTTCCATTCTAAATGGGTTGATATTATTATGAGTTGTGTTAAATCTACCAAATTTGCTTTGATGCTCAATGGTAAACCGTCGGGACCTATCATTCCTCATCGTGGCCTGCGCCAAGGTGACTCACTCTCCCCTTATCTGTTTCTGTTGTGTTTTGAGGCTCTATCGACACTATTGGTTGGGGCGATTACTCGTAATGAAATAACAGGTATTAAAGTAGGAAAATTTTGCCCTGCAATATCACATCTGTTCTTCGCGGATGATAGTCTCATTTTTTGTCGAGCCTCTGTGGATCAAGTGGTAGAGTTGCGTTCTCTGCTAAAAAAGTATGAACCGGTGTCAGGTCAGGTTGTTAATGCGGTAAAATCGACAATTTTTTTCCCCAATGTGAATGTAAATTTCCAAAAAACTTTGAAAGACATTATGGGAATGCAAGTTGTAGATAACTTAGGCAGGTATTTGGGCGTGCCGTCTTCTTTTTCTAAAAATAGGAAAGAAGATTTTAAAGGAGTCAAACAACGTGTCTGGCAAACTTTACAAGGTTGGAAGGGAAAATTTTTCTCTATGTGAGATAAGGAGGTTCTTATCAAAAGTGTGACACAAGCTATACCCACATACATTATGAGCTGCTTCCGCCTCCCTAGTACACTCTGCGATGACCTGTATAAGATGATGGCGAGATTTTGGTGGGGCACCACTGAGATGAAAAAGAAAACTCATTGGAAAAGATGGGATCTCATGTGCACTCTAAAAGAGGTTGGAGGTTTAAATTTCCGTGATTTAAAAGGATTTAATAGGGTTTTGTTAGCAAAACAGGTATGACGAATTTTCACATCTCCAAGTATATTGGTGTCAAAAGTTAGCAAAGGACAATATGCTTATAATATGTCAGTTTTGGATGCCCCTGTTGAAGGGAATAAAAGTCCCCACGCAGCGGAAGCGCATCGATTGGACTTTACGCCGTATATTAATTAACATTAAAATACCGTTACGAAAACTCAATTAAACTTTAAAAACCTTTTTAAAGTTGCTGGAAATTTGGTTTAAACTTGCTTAAAAGTAAATCTAAATTTATTTTCATGCTTTTCTAAAGAAAAGGGGAAGAACCGTCACATACCTTTGTTGTAGACTTGACCGTTTTTCGCCAACGATGCTCCACGAACGAAAACGCAGCAGTCGCCTTTGTTTTTCTTCGCTGGAAATTCCTTCTTGATTGACACAATAACCACAGAGGTTACACCAGTATGTCTCTAAGTCTAGGAAGCAAAAGACTTGTGGGAGTCTTTCTCTAAGAGGGAGGCTAGAGAGAATTCTAGGTCTTGTCTTTCAAGAGTGTCAAGTGTCATGACCAATTAGGTCTAGTGTTCTATTTATAGAAGAGAGGCCATGAATAAAATATTCAATTAAATCAATCTTTTCCAAAATGGATTCAATCTTATTCCTTAATTAATCAACCATGATCAATCAATTCCATAATTGATTAATCTTTTCCACAAATGACTAATTACTTCCATAAGTGATTAGATCATTTCCATAAATGATTAATCACTTCCTTAAGTGATTAATTATTTCTATAATTGATTAATTCCCGGTTAATGAATTCTTTAATTAATTAACCACCAATTAAATATCACATATTTAATTCCCGGCCTAGAATTAATTAATTTGCCCAAACACATTTTAGGCCTTAAATTAATTAATTCATTATTTTGAACTCTTTCAAACTTCCATAAATTTATATTTGAACTTTTCAAATATTAATTTCTCTCATAATAATATATCAATATATATTATATTTGTTTCCCTTAATAAATTGAACATTTTCAATTTACTTTTATTACTTAGTTGCCTCAAATTACTTTACGAGCTACCAGTGGGACCTAATGGACCTGCAGATCAGAAGCTCCAACGATGTGAGATTAATTGGTCAAACTCATTAACCACATTAATCAATATTCGTTAACTGTGTGTACATTCCACTATAGACTCACAGTTGCACTCTTCTCACTACAGACATATTTTCTGTGTCCACGGATCTAGACCAATATCGACTAGTTAGTCCTTCACGAGTGTCCGTAAACACCAGCTGGGTCAAATTACCGTTTTACCCCTGGGTTACGTCTATTTCCTTAAGTACCAATTCTCCTCTAATGAACAACCTGTTTGTTGTCCAACCATCAAACAGAAAACCCTCTCGTGCCATTGAGAGGGTAGGGCCCTTTGTTCAAGACTCGGAGTAACCACTTAAGAGAACACTCATCTGCTTCCCTAAAGTCGGGAAGGAGTGAATTCCATCTTGTACGATTATGTTCCCAGCTCCCCATTTGGTCTTGTCCCCAAAGTGGTAGGCTTATTGAGTCGGCGTATTGGCCACTCTCACCCATACAAATCAAAGGACAATCTCTCATGAGCAGGAGTCCATAATCAACTCAGGATTAAGACTAAGTTGTCTAGGTCGTCCTAGTGAAATAGAAAACCAACTAGTTAACGGCGTTATAACCAGTAGTTACTATTTCGCAGTCCGGTCTTATGCAAACTCATTGCATAGGGTACCCCCACTCGCATGTCTCCTACACGAACGCGTTGGATGGCAACGTTTGTATCAAATATAAAGTGGACCGTATCCATAGTGTCACCAGGATAAGGCACCCAGTCTTATCCCTATACTATAGACCCTTTAGGCTGTTTCTTGAAGAATGATCCCATATGTCGCTACATATAGTTCAAGACTCATATTACAACCTTGGATGTCTAGTTTATTGGATTAGGGTTATTATTAGGCAAAGAAAAATATAAAATAACTAATAACAATTAATGTAAAAATATATCAATATTATTTCATTAATATCCGGTCAACGGTTACATTCACTATCTACGAGTTTTAGGGCATAAAACCCAACAAACACCCTTGATCTAAAACACTAGTTAGTGGGATGTAAATGCAATAATCTAAAGCTGGAAATGCCATGTATATAATACAATGAACTAGGGCATCCTTATACCCATTATACATTTCTCCCACTTGCCCTAGATTAGATGGCATACATATCTCGTAAACCTAGACCCTCTAGATGACCCTCAAACACTTTAGCTGTGAGAGCCTTCGTAAATGGATCAGCGATGTTGTGCTCCGAGGCGATCTTAGTGAAGATCACATCTCCTCGTTGCACAATCTCCCGTATCAGGTGATACTTCCTCTCGATGTGTTTACCTCGTTTGTGGCTTTGAGGTTCTTTTGAGTTGGCTACAGCCCCACTGTTGTCACAGTATAGTGTTATGGGCACGTTCATATTCGGAACCAGTTCCAAATCAGTCAAGAACTTTCTAAGCCATACTGCCTCCTTAGCTACTTCGCAAGCTGCTACATACTCAACCTCCATGGTTGAGTCTGCTATGCATCCTTGTTTGATGCTTCTCCACACTACTGCTCCTCCATTGAGGGTGAATACTGACCCTGATGTGGATTTCCTTGAATCCTTATCAGCTTGAAAGTCAGAGTCAGTGTATCCAGTAAGAATCAAGTCCTTAGCTCCATACACAAGCGTGTAGTCCCTCGTTCTCCGAAGATACTTGAGGATATTCTTAACCGCTCCCCAGTGGTCCAACCCTGGATTAGACTGATACCTACTGACTACTCCCACTGCATAACATATGTTAGGCCTAGTGCAGAGCATAGCATACATTAAGCTGCCCACAGCTGAGGCGTAGGGAATGTGTCTCATGTTCTCAACTTCTTGAGGTGTCTTAGGAGACTGTTCCTTAGACAGGTGTACCCCATGTCTGAAGGGTAGCAGTCCCTTCTTGGAGTTTTGCATCGAATATTGAGACAACATTTTGTCAATATACGTTGCTTGAGACAGTGCTAGCATTTTGTTCTTACGATCCCTTATGATTTGGATTCCCAAAACATATTGAGCCTCTCCCAGATCTTTCATTTGGAATTGGGCTGCTAGCCATTTCTTGATGTTAGTGAGGTATCCTACATCATTCCCAATGAGTAGGATATCGTCTACATAAAGTATTAGAAAAGCTACTTTCCTTTTGTTGACTTTCTTGTACACACAAGGCTCATCAACGTTTTGGTCAAAGCAAAAGATTTGATTGCAGTATCAAATCTAATGTTCCATGATTTGGATGCTTGCTTCAATCCATAAATGGATCGATTGAGCTTACAAACCTTTTGTTCTTGACCTTGGGCTATGAACCCTTCGGGTTGAGACATGAAGATATTCTCTTCAAGATTACCATTCATAAAGGTAGTCTTGACGTCCATTTGCCATATTTCATAGTCATAATATGTGGCTATGGATAAGAGAATTCTTATGGACTTTAACATGGCTACAGGAGAAAAGGTTTCCTCATAGTCAACCCCTTCCTTTTGGGTATAACCCTTTGCCACTAGTCTAGCTTTCAAGGTCTGTACCTTTCCAGCTGCATCTCTTTTTCTCTTATAGATCCATTTGCACCCTATGGGTTTTACCCCATTTGGTAGATCTGTAAGTTCCCATACAGAATTGGAGTACATTGACTCCATTTCCAAGTTCATGGCTTCGACCCATTCATCCTTATCCTCGTCATTCATTGCTCGTCGATAGGACAATGGATCCTCAATGCCATCATTATGTATGACAACCTGAGTTTCAGTTAAACCCAAGTAGCGGTCCGGTTGTAATACAACCCTCCCACTGAGTCGAGGCATTCCCAACGTTTGAGATGGACGAGATGGATCTGAAGAACTAGTTCCTTCATCAACCCTTGTTGAAGGTCAAATTTCATCAACAACTCTTGATGATTCTTCAGTAGCTTCTCCTAATATTATTTTGTTGCTTGGTTTATGATCTCTCATGTGGTCTTCCTCTAAGAAAGTGGCGTTTGTTGATACAATCACCTTATTTTCTTGTGGGTCATAGAAATAACCACCTCTCGTTTCTTTAGGGTAACCAACAAATTGGCACTGTTTTGAATGAGGTTCCAGTTTCTTAGGATTTGTCACAAGCACGTGTGCTGGACAACCCCAGATGCGAAAGTGATGCAAACTAGGTTTACGCCCCTTCTATAATTCGAAAGGTATTTCAGAAACACTTTTCGAGGGAACATTGTTCAAGATGTATACTGCAGTCTCTACTGCATACCCCTAAAACGAGCTAGGCAATTGAGCATAGCTCATCATTGATCGAACCATGTCTAACAAGGTTCTATTTCTCCTTTTTGACACACCATTCTGCTGAGGTGTACCAGGGGCTGAGAGTTGAGATTGGATTCCATGTTCTATCATATAATCTTGGAATCTTTGATCCATATACTCCCCTCCTCGATCAGATCGAAGTACTTTAATAGATTTACCTAATAGGTTTTCAACTTCAGCCTTTAAACTCCTTAAACTTTTCAAGGGCTTCAGACTTATGTCCCATTAGGTACAAGTAACCATATCTTGAATAATCATCTATAAATGAGATGAAATATTAGTACCCTCCTCGAGCTTTTACATTCATTGGACCACATAGATTCGAATGTATTAACTCTAAGGGTTCTTTGGCTCTGTAACCTTTTCCAGTAAAGGGTCTCTTGGTCATTTTTCCCTCGAGACAAGATTCACAAGTTGGTAGTGAATCATCTTCTAACTTGCTTAGAAGTCCATTCTTTACCAAACGACCGATCCTATCGATGTTTATATGACCAAGTCTGAGATGCCAAAGATGAGTTTTGGATACACTGACTCTGACTTTCAAGCTGATAAGGATTCAAGGAAATCCACATCAGGGTCAGTATTCACCCTCAATGGAGGAGCAGTAGTGTGGAGAAGCATCAAACAAGGATGCATAGCAGACTCAACCATGGAGGCTGAGTATGTAGCAGCTTGCGAAGCAGCTAAGGAGGCAGTATGGCTTAGAAAGTTCTTGACTGATTTGGAAGTGGTTCCGAATATGAACATGCCCATAACACTATACTGTGATAACAGTGGGGTTGTAGCCAACTCAAAAGAACCTCGAAGCCACAAACGAGGTAAACACATCGAGAGGAAGTATCACCTGATACAGGAGATTGTGCAACGAGGAGATGTGATCGTCACTAAGATCGCCTCGGAGCACAACATCACTGATCCATTTACGAAGGCTCTCACGGCTAAAGTTTTTGAGGGTCATCTAGAGGGTCTAGGTCTACGAGATATGTATGCCATCTAATCTAGGGCAAATGGGAGAAATGTATAATGGGTATAAGGATGCCCTAGTTCATTGTATTATTTTGATATACATGACATTTCCGGCTTTAGATTATTGCATTTACATCCCACTAACTAGTGTTTTAGTTCAAGTGGGAGTTTGTTGGGTTTTATGCCCTAAAACTCGTAGATAGTGAATGTAACCGTTGACCGGATATTAATGAAATAATATTGATATATTTTTCCATTAATTGTTATTAGTTATTTTATATTTGTCTTTGCCTAATAATAACCCTAATCCAATAAACTAGACATCCAAGGTTGTAATATGAGTCTTGAACTATATGTAGCGACATATGGGATCGTTGTTCAAGAAACAGCCTAAAGGGTCTATAGTATAGGGATAAGACTGGGTGCCTTATCCTGGTGACACTATGGATACGACCCACTTTGTATTTGATACAAACGCTGCGATCCAACGCGTTCGTGTAGGAGACATGCGAGTGGGGGTATCCTATGCAATGAGTTTGCATAAGGCCGGACCGCGAAATAGTAACCATTGGTTATAACACCGTTAACTAGTTGGTTTTCTATTTCACTAGGACGACCTAGACAACTTAGTCTTAATCCTGAGTTGATTATGGACTCCTGCTCATGAGAGATTGTCCTTTGATTTGTATGGGTGAGAGTGGCCAATACGCCGACTCAATAAGCCTACCACTTTGGGGACAAGACCGAATGGGGAGCTGGGAACATAATCGTACAGGATGTAATTCACTCCTTCCCGACTTTAGGGAAGCAGATGAGTGTTCCCTTAAGTGGTTACTCCGAGTCTTGAACAAAAGGCCCTACCTTCTCAATGGCACGAGAGGGTTTTCTGTTTGATGGTTGGACAACAAACAGGTTGTTCATTAGAGGAGAATTGGTACTTAAGGAAATAGACGTAACCCAGGGGTAAAACGGTAATTTGACCCAGCTGGTGTTTACGGACACTCGTGAAGGACTAACTAGTCGATATTGGTCTAGATCCGTGGACACAGAAAATATGTCTGCAGTGAGAAGAGTGCAACTGTGAGTCTATAGTGGAATGTACACACAGTTAACGAATATTGATTAATGTGGTTAATGAGTTTGACCAATTAATCTCACATCGTTGGAGCTTCTGATCTGGAGGTGTTGGGTTCCTAGAGTGAGTAAAAATATGATATGAAATACTCTAGAATTCCTGTGCAAGTATACACAGTCTGCAGCAAGTAATATTATCAATCCAAGGTCTGAATGAGTTTCCACCTTACCTATTTTGTATAAATTTCTAATGGTTTCAAAGATAATAAAAATGTTGGGTTTTATCGGAATTATGCTGAAGCAAAATAAATGACAAAACAACGAGTAAACAAATAGACAGACAGATTAAAGACAGGCGCTGGTTAGGCTTTAGTGATTGTTCTAAGATATGCTCTAGCAATATTATTGATTATGCATCTCTCGCAGTATTATTAGCGGATTCCTCCCGGAACTCCGGATCTTTTGGGATATGTTTCAAACCCAATGAAGAGCGACCGATCGAGCACTAGGCAACTGGCTATCCCTAGCTCAGTCACTGGCGTTCACCAATACACAATGATCGTAATGTGGAGAATTGTCACACACTCTCTAAATCATCCCTGAAACTAGAGAGAGCTATCCATACCGGCTGGCCAGGCGGGCATAAAATAAGATTAGGCACAACAATTAACCAAAATGCGATAGTCAATTTATTACTAGAGATGAAACACAGTAATCACATTATTCCTAACCAACACCCTAAGCTACTTAGTTCATAATAGGCATAGGAATACGAATTACAATCTGAGTATGCATGTCCATAACTACAAGTTAAATAAGAAGGTAAACTCCCTAATCAGCTTGCGGTTGATGGTGTTCTTGATGATCTTCAATCTCCCTATACTATTCGGCTTCCAAGGGAAAACATGGAATGAATTTGACTTTGACGGTTACTTCCTTTTATAGAAGGATGGGAGGCTTGAATTAGGTCAACTAGGACACGTGTAAGGCTCTCCTTGATCCTTTATCCCGAAAATATCTCAATAGAAGTCGGTTCATGAAGTTGGCTAACGAGTTGTGATGTGGCAGTTTCTGCTCTCAGTTTTGCTGCAGCATAGAATTTGCTCCCTCCAGTCGCTCAGCAGCATAATCTGCATAAAGTGATTTCCAAAGCTTCCATTCTTCCAAATGGGTTAAATCATGTAATATCTCTCTAAAACCAACCCTATTAAGCATTAAAGACACACAAATCCTTATATAAATGAAGCCTAAATAACTACCTTTTGGGCAGTTATCATACCCCCAAACTTGAACTATTGCGCGTCCCGGGCAATACTAACCAACATTCCTTCAAGAATTTCAGAACATTAGACAAAGAATTAGCTTAATCAAACCAGACAGTCCAACACTACCTTTAACCTTTACCTGAGCACACTGCAAAACCAAGCTCTGCTGCAGCAAAATGATTCCTTCAACAGGGACAAATAATCACCACTTTTCAACTTAATTCTAAGAACTCACCACAGCCTAGCTATATTATCAGACATTTCAAAACATATTTTTAAAGGGGTTTATAACATTATTTACCAGACTTAAAGCAACCTTACAGTCATAAGCTCTTAAGCATGGGATGACCCACTTTATGGTGCAGTATACCCTTGCCTCAAGCTCATCACCAACTAGGCTCAATACTCATTATAAAGCTAAAAAATCCTTAGTTATTCCATCTCTTGCCCCTCAGAATGGCGACATTTTATGATGAAGCTCACCTAAGTTCTGGAAGACAGAAAACTGCTGGATCATCATTCATCCCTCAAAACTTTTGCTCCATCAATTTTTTTCAGCAAAATCTTCAACAAATAATTTCTTTTTTTTTTTAGCAAATCATTCCATTATTTTTTTTATATTTCCTAGGTCATCTTTTGACGCGGAGACAAATTGTGGGTATTACAAATGTCCCCGGTTACTCAATAACCTAGCAAATTTTAATTTTGAAGGAGAGGAATGCTCGAGCAAAATAATTGGAGTAGTGAAAAGTCCCCCAAACTTGAATTATTCATTGTCCTCAATGAATCATTAATTAAGCAATTATACCCCCAAACTTAAATTTTTCTATCTGAATTTTTAAACTAAACATGGGACTAGGATTAAGCTTAAAGTGGATCATATAAGTCAATACTACCGTCAAAAATCTTCTTGCCGCAGCAACAGTCCAGGCTAGAAGAAATGCTCAAGCAAAAGGTTTCTGGAGATCAGAATACCTTGATCTAACTAAGCGTAATCAGTCCAAGCTTCAAAAATTCAGAAGAAAACAGTTAAGTTAGAGTTACTCAGTGCTCATGGGATAAAAACATCTAGAAATTTCATTTAAAAACATAAGAAAAAGAAATTACATCAGCAGATATATTTTTGTTGAAAAAGCAGAAATATGAAAGAGAAACAAGCATAACATCAATAGAAAAGGAAAGTAGAAAAATGCGCGAGCAAACAAAAAGTCAGAACAAAAATCATGCTCGCTCAGGGCCACTTCATCCTTCAGTCCTCTTGGCCCGGTTCATTTTCATCATCCTCTTCTCCTCTTTCAACAGGTGGGGGCGGAATCCAGGGGTTCAACAGATCGTCAGGGAATGCTGGAAGGGCTGGATAAGGTTTTGAAAAATTCTCTTGCAGCGCCCTCTTTAAGCCGGCATCCCGATTCTTAACATAGTTCCAGAAGGTTAAAGTTTGCCTCTCAGCAAACTCTTGCCGACTGGCCGAAAGTGCCAGTTGTTCTAGAATCGAGTTGATGCCATGGATAAGGCCACCTTGACGCACCTCTTGCATGCACTGGAGCCGTGCCAAATTGGGCGTGTCTATGATCCCCTTATCAAACAGGATCACATCTCCCTCATCCACCGGAACCCCTGCTCTTCTGCACAACATCGTGATTGTGTTCAGAAAGAATAATAAATTGACTCTCTGCCCAAAAGAATAGTGTTCAGAAAGAATACCTTCTTTTTCCAACATCCAGAAATCTCATTCGCAATAATCCTCCCTACATTAATACTGAGAGACCGTAAGATGGCAAAAGCTAGGAGAACCCGTTCCCTGGAGATTGTCGAGTCATGTGTTGTTGGAAGCATTTTCTGTCTAATAAATCCCATCCATATGTTCGCTTCCCTTTTCAAATAAGCCGACTGGAATGTCCTCTTCTGAGTCTTGGATAACTGCCACTGTGCCCCTTCAATTCCTACCTCCCTTACAGCCTCAGTTAGTTGCTCATCAGATGGCGCCACAACCATCTCATTATATGCCGCATGGGGGAAATTCTGAAGGTTGTACAGTGCATTGGTAGCACTTGGACTCCAATCCACCTCGACTCCTCGGACAATTACCTGGAAACCATCATCCTTAACAATGTTAGCATAAAATTCACGCACCACCTGTGCGTTTACAGATTCAGGCTTCGCACAAAACAGCTCCCAGTCGTGGTCTGCAATACCGGTCCTCAGAAACTGTGGAAGATCACCACTGAAACCGCGCTCGAACAAGAAATCCCTTTTCAGAAGCTCAGCGTATTTTGCTCTGGCAAAATTGTTGACGAAGCGATCAAATGGAACCTGCTGTTCTTCTATCGCCTCGTGTTCTTCCGATGCTTCAGCAATATTTTTGCCCTTCTCTGCCCTGCGCCTGAGCAACTGCTCTTCCTCGGTCTTCTTCTCTGTTTCTTCTCTTTCTTTGTCCTCAGCTTCTTTCCTCTCTCTTTCCTCGCGCTCTGCCTTTTCTCTCTCAGAATCTGACGATGGTGGTGACGGGGTATCAGTCCGAATCACCTGAATACGACCGGCCTTCCTTCTTATGCGGCGGCGTTTCGGCGGTTCGAGCATGATTACCTCAACACGAGCTCCTTGGTCCTGCTCGTTTCCTCTTTCAGACACTGTGTTTACCTGTTCGTCTCTCACCATCTCAGCCTGTTGTTCTTGATTTTCCTCAACATTTTCCTCTCGAGCCGTATCTGTAAGTCTCTGATCATTCTCTCCTGGAGTCTGTTCTTGCGGTTCTTCCAGGTTTTTTCCAACCACTGCAGCAGCCTCATCCTCTGCCATTTTTTCTTGTTCTTCCGCCCTCTGTTGTCGCCTTCTTCTTTTAGCTTCCTTCTCCTCTGGTGTTCTTTTCTTCTTAGTTTTCACTTTCGGAACTTCGGGGGTAATGGGTATTTCCTCTTCACTCTCTCTCTCTCTTTCTTTCCTCGCTCTTGTTTTGGCCATGGATAACTCAAAGGGTTTTGCAAAGAATGAAAAGGAGAAAGAAAGAATGTAGATGGCAAGAATCAAGAAGACGAAGTAGAACGAAGACTTACTAATGTCTGCAAATAAAATAAGGCTCCAGCAATTTGAAATCCTAACCGAAAGGATTTGCTCCGTAATAAATGGTTTTACCGTTCACAATTAAGTTGCAATTCGAATCCCTAACGGTAAAATTGTGGAACTCCAATCATCTATGGGAAATAATGGCATGCTGTCAACGGCTAAACCGTTGGATTGTCCCTGCACGACATGTGGCAGCATCCCTGCAATGCACCTGCCCATAGAAATTCAAAAATCCCAACGGTAAAAATAATTACTCACACTAAAATCCTTCCTATGCATACGAGAAATTTGCTCCAGCATTATCTTTGCTGCAACAATCTTCTGAACCTGCCGAATCTTAGATACGGAATTTTAAATTTCAAAATAGGAAAATCAAATCTTTTAAATTCAAATTGAACTTTAACCGATCAAATGAAACTTAATCTTTTATTCTCAAAAGAAGCCGAATAAATTAGAGAAAATCTTTATTAATTAAAACTGAAAATAAAATCTAGATAAAATAAAATCCAACTATCTAAAAGATAATTGCAGGATAATTTAAATAAATAACCCGAAAATCAAATCAAATCAAATAAAAAATAGATCAAATCTAACCTACCAAAAATAATAAAAATACTTAAAAGATAAAATCTAATAAATCATGCAAAATTAAATCTAACCTAACCGAAAAATAAAATCAAATTAACGAGAAATAAAATCAATTCAAATCCTCGGAGCTCAAAATTTTTCCCTGTGAAATGCTCCCGCAAAAGTCCTGCTCTCTCAATCATCAACCAATCGTAGGGAAGGATATTTCGACTGAAATTCCTCACCCCAATAATGCTTCACACGCTGCCCATTCACCTTGAATACTCTCCCATCTTTTTCATCCTGCAAAGTAATTGCTCCATTGGAGAAAACCTCAATCAACATAAACGATCCTGACCATTTAGATTTTAATTTTCCAGGAAATAATTTTAATCTAGAATTATAAAGCAAAATTTTCTGACCCTTGACAAACTCCTTAGATTTAATTTTTTTGTCATGCCAAAGCTTAGTCTTTTCCTTATACATTTTCGCATTTTCGTAAGAAAATTGACGAAATTCTTCTAACTCATTAAGCTGTAGCATTCTGATTGCTCCTGCACGACTTAGATCAAAATTTAACTTTTTCAAAGCCCAAAACGTCTTATGCTCTAGCTCTAGTGGTAAATGGCAAGCTTTCCCATATACTAACCTATAGGGAGACATACCTAAAGGAGTCTTATAAGCTGTCCTATAAGCCCAAAGAGCCTCATCCAACCTAAAGGACCAATCCTTTCTAGATGGATGGACTACTTTCTCTAAAATAGCTTTAATTTCCCTATTACTAATTTCAGCTTGACCATTTGCTTGTGGGTGATAAGGGGTAGCTATCCTATGCTTAATCCCATACTTAGCTAAAAGCTTAGTTAAGATATTATTAACAAAATGTGTACCCTCATCACTCACTAGAGCCCTAGGTGTCCCAAACCGCGCAAAGATGTGCGATTAAAGAAACCTTGCTACTGTCTTGGCATCACTCTGATGGCATGCGATGACCTCCACCCACTTGGACACATAATCAACTGCCAATAAGATAAAAACATTGCCATTAGAAGGGGGAAATGGTCCCATAAAGTCAATACCCCATACATCAAATAATTCAACTTCTAAAATATAAGTAAGAGGCATTTCATCTCTTGGTCCCAAATTTCCTCTCCTTTGGCAAGCGTCACATTGCTTGTAGAACTAATGGGCATCCTTAAATAACGTAGGCCAGAAAAATCCGCAATGCAAAATCCTCATAGCCGTCCTCTGTCCGCTGAAATGACCTCCATACGGCGAAGAGTGACATTGCTCCAGGATTTCTTTTGCTTCAGCATCTGAAACACATCTACGAATAATACCGTCAGAGCATTGCTTATACATAAACGACTCATCCCAAAAGAAAAATTTCGCATCATGCTTAAACTTCTTCTTCTGCCTCCAATCTATATCAATAGGGGTGACTCCCTCTACTAAAAAGTTGGCAATATCAGCATACCAAGGGACATCCCTGACTTCCTTTACCTGAACAGCAAAAAGCTGCTCATCTGGAAAAGAATCAGAAATGGCAGATTGCTCCAGCAAAAATGATGATGGATGAAGACGAGATAAATGATCTGCAACGACATTCTCTGATCCCTTCTTGTCCTTTATCTCCAAGTCAAATTCCTGCAGTAATAAAATCCAACGAATTAGTCTCGGCTTTGCATCCTTCTTAGACATTAAATACCTTATTGCTGCATGATCCGTGAACACCGTGACTTTAGATCCAACCAAATATGGCCGAAATTTCTCAAAAGCAAACACAACAACTAACAACTCCTTTTCAGTAGTTGTGTAGTTGACCTGTGCTTCATTTAAAACCTTGCTTGCATAATATATAGGATGAATAAATTTGCCCTGCTTTTGCCCCAGCATCGCTCCTACCGCAGCATCACTCGCATCACACATTACCTCGAATGGCAAATTCCAATTAGACGCGCAGAGAATGGGTGCTGAGATTAAAGCAGCCTTTAATGTTTCAAAAGCCTTCCTACAATCTGCATGAAAGTCAAAAACATGATCAGTGCACAATAAGTTACAAAGAGGTTTACTGATTTTGGAAAAATCCTTTATGAACCTCCTATAAAATCCAGCATGTCCTAAAAAACTCTGAATTCCCTTCACTGAATTCGGTGGCTCTAGTCTTTCGATAACCTAACCTTTTGCTCTATTAACTTCTAGACCATTTTTAGAAATCTTATGACCTAACACTATGCCCTCCTTCACCATGAAGTGGCACTTCTCCCAATTAAGTACTAGATGGGTATCTTCACATCTTTTTAACACCTTTCCTAAATTATCTAAACAACTCTGAAAAGACCCTCCAAACACTGAAAAATCGTCCATAAAGACTTCAACAGTGGACTCAATCATATCAGAAAAAATTGCTAGCATACACCGCTGAAATGTTGCTGGAGCATTGCAAAGGCCGAAAGACATTCTCCTAAAAGCGAATGTCCCATAAGGGCAAGTGAAAGTGGTTTTCTCCTGATCTTCAGGAGCAATAGTAATCTGGTTATACCCAGAATAACCATCCAAGAAACAGTAATAGGCCTGACCAGCCAATCGATCCAACATCTGGTCGATAAATGGTAGAGGGAAATGATCCTTTCGGGTGGCTTTATTAAGCCTTCTGTAATCCATACAAACCCTCCAGCCAGTTACTGTTCTTGTGGGGATCAACTCATTATCTTTATTGCTCACCACAGTGACACCTCCTTTCTTAGGAACACATTGGACAGGGCTTACCCAATTGCTATCGGCAATTGGATAGATGATCCCAGCATCCAACCATTTAATTACCTCCTTTTTAACAACCTCTTTCATTGCAGGGTTAAGCCTTCTTTGTTGCTCAATACTCCTAAAGGATCCCTCCTCTAGAGTGATTTTGTGCATACAAAAAGATGGGCTAATCCCTTGAATATCAGCCAATGTCCAACCTATAGCTTTGCGGTATTGCTGCAGCAATTTTATTAAGGCCTCCTCATGCTCCGGCATTAAATCTGATGCAACAATAATGGGCAACGTATCACTCTCCCCAAGATACACATACTTTAGATGATCCGGTAAAGGTTTCAAATCTAAAGTGGGTGCCTCAATTAGGGATGGCTTAATTGGGGGAGCCTTTCTTTGATCTAAATCTAAAGACTCAAAAACATCTTCACACCTAAACAATTCTTTTTCATTTTTTCTATCTAAAGAACAAAACTCAAAATCTTCTATACTAACCTCTCCATGCTTTTCTGAATGCTTATCAGCCGAATCCTGTATTGCTGTCTCAATAACTGTGCTCTCCAGAATCCTGATGAAGGAGCAATCCTCCATTTCATCTGGATATTTCATGGCTTTAAACACATTAAATTTCACTTCCTCATTACAGACTCTCATTGTTAATTCTCCTTTTTGAACATCTATTAATGCCCTACCAGTAGCCAAAAATGGACGACCTAGAATAATTGGGACATCTTTATCAGCCTCATAGTCTAAAATAATAAAATCAACAGGAAATATGAATTTATCAACTTTTACTAAGACATCCTCAATTTTACCCTCTGGATATGTGATAGACCTATCAGCTAATTGGAGTGTAACTGTGGTAGGTCTAGCTTCACCAATACCTAACTTCCGATAGACCGAAAGAGGCATAAGGTTAATGTTTGCACCTAAATCACGGAGTGCTCTACCTAATTCCTTTCCACCTATAGACACAGGTATAGTAAATGACCCTGGATCCTTAGCCTTGGGGGGTAGCCCATTCTTAAGAATAGCACTACACTCCTCAGTAAGAGATACAGTTTCGAACTCACCTAACCTTTTCTTTTTAGTCAAAATATCCTTAAGAAATTTAGCATAATTAGGCATTTGCTCAATAGCTTCTACTAAAGGGATATTTATATGCAACTGCTTAAGAATCTCTAAAAACTTTTTAAATTGACCATCCTGATTCTTAGGCTTTTGCCTTTGTGGAAAAGGTAGAGGTGGTACATAAGGTGGGGGCGGCACATATGGTGGTTCTACATCTGGCACAGAACCAGATGCTCCAGCATTTTCTTTGCTGCCTCCAGCACCCTGACCAGACTCCAACTCTTTTTCAATAACAACAATATTATCACTATTACTATTTAAATCCTGGGTCTTTCTAGACTCTTCTAATGGCTTACCACTCCTAAGAGTTACTGCCTTTACCTGCTCCTTACCTTCCCTTCGAAGGTGTTCAGTATCCGAAGGAAGTTTCCCTTGAGGTCTCGCCTTTAGCTCATTAGCTAGCTGACCCACTTGCAATTCTAGGGCCCTCATCGAAGCTTGATTACTTTGAATTGCGGCGTCTGTACGAGCCATAAATTCTTTCATCATTGCCTCGAGAGAATTTCCCGAATTTTGCTGGGGCAAAGCCGGCTTATTTTGCTGGGGCATTACTTGCGCTTTAGCAAATCCTGGCTGGTTCATCTTTTGTTGCGCTTGTACGTTATTTCCTTGACCTCCCCATGAGAAGTTGGGGTGGTTGCACCAACCTGGATTATAGAAGTTAGAATAAGGGTTGTTCCTCTGATTACCTACAAAAAACACAGAAGCTGGATTGCTGGGGCAAAACTCGTAGTTGTGGTCTTCACCGCAATAGACACATGCTTCGTCCGTGACTTGGTTCACCATTGCTGCATGCTCCATAGCTGGTGGCTGCTGATGACTAATCACTGTCACATTCTTAAGAGCGTTAGCAATCATAGCAAGATCGGCCCTAATGGTGGACACACCATCAACCTCTAACACACTCTTAACCTTTTTATTTGTGCCTCTAACATCCGACCACTAACAACTATTAATAGATATTCTTTCTAAAATTCCATAGGCTTCATCAAAAGTTTTTGCCAAAAGGGCCCCTCCAGCCGAAGCATCCACCATACTTTGGGTTACTCCATTTGAATACAATGAGGTAGCCCATGGTGGGGACACTTTCGCAAAAGCTCCTTAAACCTCTCCCAAGCCTCACTAAAAGTCTCATCTTCAAGTTGCCTAAACCCTACTATTTCACTCCTTAATTTAGCATTTCTATTAGGTGGGAAATATTTACTCAAAAATTTTTCAGCTAACTCATCCCATGTCCTAATTGATCCTGGAGCAAAAGAGTTTAACCATGACTTTGCTCCATCTCTAAGAGAATACGGGAACAAAGTTAATCTAAGAGCATCTCTCGGCACTCCCTGAATTACAAAAGAATCACTAACTCCTAGAAAAGACTTAAGATGTAAATGAGGGTCTTCAGATGACAAACCATGGAATTGCCCCACGGTTTGCAAGATCTAAAACATTACCGGTTTCATTTCAAAATTCGCCGCTTGGATTTGGGGACGTGCAATCCCTGGATTCAACTCATTAAACATTGGGACAACATATGCTCGAATGGCTCTGGTCCTATCGTTCACTATGAAGATAGGATTCTCAGCCTGATTATTTCGCTGCTCATTTTGCTCAAACAGTGGGTTTTGCTGCAGCAACGGATTCTGCTGGGGGTTCACTGCTACTGGACCTTCAGGAACCTGCGGGAGTTGCGGCACGTTCTCCATCTGGTTTCTGCGCTGCTCCCTCCTTCTGTTCCTAAATGTCCTTTCAATTTCTGGATCAAGCTCAAACCGTACCCCAGGCGGATCGCTCATGCACCAAAATCACACCTGCAAAAACAAAAGAAACAATCAAAAAGTTCTAGCACCAAACCACTAAAACACATACACAAAACAGATCAGATAAAAACTTATTCAATTCCCCGGCAACGGCGCCAAAAACTTGTTGGGTTCCTAGAGTGAGTAAAAATATGATATGAAATACTCTAGAATTCCTGTGCAAGTATACACAGTCTGCAACAAGTAATATTATCAATCCAAGGTCTGAATGAGTTTCCACTTTACCTATTTTGTATAACTTCCTAATGGTTTCAAAGATAATAAAAATGTTGGGTTTTATCGGAATTATGCTGAGGCAAAATAAATGACAGAACAACGAGTAAACAAATAGACAGATAGATTAAAGACAGGCGCTGGTTAGGTTTTAGTAATTATTCTAAGATATGCTCTAGCAATATTATTGATCATGCATTTCTCGCAGTATTATTAGCGGATTCCTCCCGGAACTCCGGATCTTTTGGGATATGTTTCAACCCCAATGAAGAGCAACCGATCAAGCACTAGGCAACTGGCTATCCCTAGCTCAGTCACTGGCGTTCACCAATACACAATGATCGTAGTGTGGAGAATTGCCACACACTCTCTAAATCATCCCTGAAACTAGAGAGAGCTATCCATACCGGCTGGCCAGACGGGCATAAAATAAGAATAGGCACAACAATTAACCAAAATGCGATAGTCAATTTATTACTAGAGATGAAGCACAGTAATCACATTATTCCTAACCAACACCCTAAGCTACTTAGTTCATAATAGGCATAGGAATACGAATTACAATCTGAGTATGCATGTCCATAACTACAAGTTAAATAAGAAGGTAAAGTCCCTAATCAGCTTGCGGTTGATGGTGTTCTTGATGATCTTCAATCTCCCTATACTATTCGGCTTCCAAGGGAAAACATGGAATGCTTTTGACTTTGACGGCTACTTCCTTTTATAGAAGGATGGGAGGTTTGAATTAGGTCAACTAGGACACGTGTAGGCTCTCCTTGATCCTTTATCCCGAAAATATTTCAATAGAAGTCGGTTCATGAAGTTGGCTAACGAGCTGTGATGTGGCAGTTTCTGCTCTCAGTTTTGCTGCAACATAGAATTTCCTCCCTCCAGTCGCTCAGCAGCATAATCTGCATAAAGTGATTTCCAAAGCTTCCATTCTTCCAAAGGGGTTAAATCATGTAATATCTCTCTAAAACCAACCCTATTAAGCATTAAAGACACACAAATCCTTATATAAATGAAGCCTAAATAACTACCTTTTGGGCAGTTATCAGTAACCTCTGTGGTTATTGTGTCATTCAAAGAAGGAATTTCCAGCGAAGAAAAACAAAGGCGGCTGCTGCGGTTTTGTTCGTGGAGCGTCGTTGGCGAAGAACGGTCAAGTCTTCAACGAAGGTATGTGACGGTTCTTTCCCTTTTCTTTAGAAAAGCATGAAAATAAATTTAGATTTATTTTTAAGCATGTTTAAACTGAATTTCCAGCAACTTTAAAGTTGGTTTAAAGTTTGTTTGAGTTTTCGTAACGGTATTTTAATGTTAATTAATATACGGCGTAAGGTCCAATCGATGCGCTTCCGCTGCCTGGGGACTTTTATTCCCTTTAGGATAAAAGTGGTTATAAGGTGGCCATTATGTCAAATGTGGATATAGCGTCATCTTCAGTTAACATTCTAAAGAATTGGTGGGGAACCCTTTGGGGCTCAAAAATACCATCTAAGGTTAAAGTTTTTATTTGGAAGGCGTTTCATGACTACTTACCAACAAATTACTGTTTGTGGAAGCGAAAGATGGATGTATCTCCCAATTGTGGCATGTGTAAAACCAAGATTGAAACGGTCGATCATGCGTTCTGTGGATGCAAAAGAGCAGAGACAATTTGTCACCAAATTTTTCCACGAGTAGATACTCATATTAAAGTGGAAAATAATTTTGCAGACCGCCTCATTTATCTTGCAGATAGGTTGAAGAGAGAAGACTTTGAAAAGGCATGCATTGCGTTTTGGACCGTATAGAATAATAGAAACTCTTGGCTCAAAGGTTCTCCAATAGCTGAATGGCCCCACCAATGTGAATGGATTATTAATTACATATTGGGAGGAAACATAAAAAAGGAAGCAGGATGTTGGTACGATCCGTACATCCACGACAGCAAACGCTCAGGGCAGTGAAAGAGTGGCCAAACTCTTCACGGATGCGGCAGTCCATTCGATAACAGATGGGGCAGGTTTTGGGGCAATAGTGGGAAGATGAAGATGACCATGTATGCGGAGCCTTGGCGATGCCTGACAGTTCGGCTTTGTCACCTCTTGCAGCGGAAGTTCAGGCAATTAGACATGGTCTACGGCTGCTTCTCTGTCTGGAATTACTAGATGTCTGCATATACTCGGATTCTTTAAATGCAATTAGAATGATCAATGGCGAGATAGATGGGTGGTCGGAAGTCTCACATTGGATCACAACAATTCATGATCTTAGTAAGAGTTTCCATTCGGTTATATTTTCCTATATCCCAAGAGATAAGAATAGGCAAGCGAATGTTCTAGCAAAGGATGTGTTAGTGCACCAAAAATCCATGTTGTGGTTAAACAATTTTCCACAATGGCTTTTATCATTGGGTAACCAAGCCCATTATCATTGGGTAACCAAGCCCACTGCCAATGTTTTGTAATTTGTGATTGTTCTTCTTAATGAAATTTGTTTTGTTTCAAAAAAAGAAAAAAAAAAACAACAAAAAATTAACAAAAGATAAGTCCATTTAATATTTTTTTGTTAAATAACTTACGAAGAAAAATCATTTTTGATCCTAAACTTAGCATATTGTATCAATTTTAACCCTCAACTTTCAATTTCATCAAATTGAACTCAAACTTAGCCGATTATATCAATTTTAACCCTCAACTCGCACAAGTGTTGCAATGTAGACCTTTAGTTGTATGAATCACCGTTAAAACATGTGATTAACAATTTCCTCATTTTTTTTTTAAAAGAATCACACTTAGAGGAACTCTTTATTTGAAGAAATAAAAAACTCGAGACTGATTCTTCTCATTGTTATTGACCTCCCAAAAAAATCACAAAGTTATTAGCAACAAGAAAAATGACATGAGAAAAAAAAACTTGAAATTGTTTTGTCTTTGTTTCCTACACTTCCATGTTTTAATTAGAAGAAAAAAAAGCAAGAAAAAAACCCCATCAAGTTCTTAGCAAAAGGAAAAAACTAGCAAATGTTTGAAGAAAAAAACTCCAAAATTGCTTTGCTTTCATAATCCTTGACCAAAAAAAAAAAAAAAAAAAAACACACACACACATACACATGTAAATGAAAAGAAATCGATGCAATAAACCTATTTTCTTGTAGTTACACAAAGTTCTCAACAACACAAGGTCATCTATGAAAAGAAAAAAACTTCAAAATTGCTTTCCTATCATCCACATATGTATGTAGTTAAAAAAAATGCAACAAAACCCACAAACACAATAAGAAGAAAATGAGAGGAAACTCATGTACAACTTTTCAGCCGAAGTTTTTTCAAACAAAAAGTTTCTCTAGTAGATTTCTTACCAGAAACTAACTCAAGTGCAATGTGAATTAAAAAAGAAATGAGGAAATATTCAAATACGTTATTTAACCGTGGTTGAAACAAAAAGTAACCAATGGTCTACATTGCAACACTTGTGCAAGTTTGAGGTTAAAATTGATACAAGCTAGTAAATTCAAGGTTGGACGATGAGATAAAATTGAAAATTCAGGGTTAAAATTGATATAACTTACTAAGTTTGAGGTTCAATTTGATGAAATTGGAAGTACAAAGGTTAAAATTGATACAAGTGGCTAAGTTTAAGATTAAAAATGAATTTGTTTTTGGTCAATGACTCATCAAACGTTAATTGGACAAAGTAAAATAATATTTTAACGTAAAACTTAGAAAGCTTAAAAGAAATATGTATTTATTTATAGAATATAAACACAGTGAGGGATTGTTATATGAACTTGTAATCATTTTTTTTTAAAAAATGAAACATGAACTCGTTTGATAACTATTTCGGGCCCGTTTAATAACCATTTCAGTTTTTAGTTTTTGGTTTTGGGTTTCCTGTTTTTTAAAAACAAAAACCACATATGTTGGATAACTGTTTTTTGTTTTCTGTTTTTTAAAAAGCAGAAAACCAACATTGTTTGATAACTGTTTTTTATTTTCAATTTTTTAAAAATTAGAAAGATGAAAAGATATTTTAGAGAAAGAAAAATGTGTATAGACGTTGAAACAAAAATTTAGAGACACAAATACAAATGTTTTCAAGAGATTTTTTTTTAAAAGACGAGAGAAAAGTTAAACATAGAAAATTTAGAGAGATGAAAGAAAATGTTTAGAGAAATAATATTAGTTAGACTCGAGAAAATATATTTGTTAAAGAAAAAAATAGAAAACAAGTTATTTTCAAAAAAAAAAAAAAAGAAAACAAGTTAGAGTAAAAGCGATAAATTTTAGATTAAAAAAATTAAATAAAAAAAAGAAAATTTAGAGAGATAGTAAATTTAAGAGTAAAAGATATGCTAAATACTAACGATAAATTAGAAAAAAAAAAAAAGTTGTAGCGATAGAAAATTTTGGTGACTTTTTTTTTTCCAAAAGAAAAATTAGAACATGTTTATTGAGGAGAGAAAAAATATTGACAAGTTTTTAGAAATAGATAAGTTATAGAGAAAAAAAAAAGTTTTGAGAAAAATTTTAGAGAGAGAAAAAAATAGAGAAAGAAATTTGTTGGAGAGAGAGGTAAAAGAGGAGAAAAGTAAGCATGGGAAGAAAAATGAATTTTTGAAAAACAGAAATCTGTTTTTAAAAATTACTTTTTTTGGTTTTTGAAATTTACTTATAATTTCAAAAACGTTTTTAAAAAACAGAAAACAAAAACAGAAATGGTTATCAAACACTCCTGTTTTTTTAAATGAAAAACAAAAACAGAAAACAGAAAACGAAATGGTTATCAAACGGGCCCTTCGTTTTTTGTTTTTAGTTTTTTAAAATTATGTTTGTTTTCTCCTAAATTCCCTACCATGACTTTCATCGTTGTTAAGGATCCATTTGAATTCCTAGCCAAATTCTAAAAATAAAAACAAGTCTTTTTAAAACTATTTTTTCTTTGTTTTCAAAATTGAACTTGTTTTTTGAAAACAAGGAAGAATGTTGATACTAAAATAAAGGAATTTATAAGTGAAAGTAGTTGTGTATAAACTTAATTTTCAAAAACTAAAAACCAAAAACTAAAGCCTCGTTTGATAACCATTTGGTTTTTGGTTTTTGAAAATTAAGCTTATACACATATACTTCACCTATAAGTTTCTTGGTTGTAGTATCAATCTTCTACCTTGTTTTCAAAAACCAAGTCCAATTTTGGAAAAAAAAAAAGTAGTTTTAAAAAACTTGTTTTTGTTTTTAAAATTTGGTTAGGAATTCAAATGCAACCTTAACTAGGATGAAAACCATGGTAGGAAATTTAGGAGAAAACAAGCATAATTTTCAAAGACAAAAAATAAAAAACCAAATGGTTATCAAATCGAGTCTAAATGTAAGGAGACTATCATTTGTTTATTTATTTTGAAAGGATAATTCATTTATTACTATATCATGAAATATGAATAAAGAGGAAAATAAGGCACGTGATTTTGCAAAAAGAGAAAAAAAGAAAATAAGGCACGTGATTTTGGAATGTGGTTGGCGATCAACTACATACGTGTAAACGACAAGTCGTTCTCAAATTCGAAAAAGCTGGAACGACAAACAAGGTCACATGCAATTATTAATTAAATGCATCACTGTTCTCCAAAAAAAAAAAATAATAATAATAATTATATGCGTCACGTTTTAAGTTGTTAAGTACTGTGCATGCTTGAAAGTCTGAACTCCTAAAAAAAAATCTATGCTTAATTCAATCCTTCGAGAATCATGTTATAAAAAAAAAGTAAAAGAATTTAATCATTCATTTGTTCTATATTTCATAATTTATATCATTTATGAAATTTTTAAAGATAAATTTTTGAGTCAATAAATTTGTTTTTTCAAACATCAAAGAGTTAAAAAGAAGTTTTAAACCAGATTGTTTTCTTTATCTAAAATGGATACACGGTATACATAAATTAATATATTTCAAATCAAATAATAAGTTCATTTTTGTTTTTGTTCTTTTGAAACGGTGAACGATACGTTCACTTAGTTTGTAAGTCTTTTTAAACAATATTACTTCTTTAACTTTTGGAACTTATAAAATATTCATTTAAAGGGAGAATTTAAACCTATAGTCATTTCATTATGTGATACAACACTAATACTTCAACCATGCGTGTGCCATCATGTGGTTTGCAAGTACGGGAAATGGTAGCTCAATTTTTTAGCTATATTTACCATTATGTTAGTGTTAGTCTTGATAATTATTTGACCATTTTCACGTACATTTGGTTATATTTTTGTGAGAATCAAACTTTGGAATGAAATGGAGTCATTAGAAGATGTTTGATGATTTGGAAACAATTGAAGCAATTGAAGTGAAGAAAAGAATAAAATATAGTCAATTAGTGCCTGTAGACTCGAGAGGGCAACGTTGAGACACTATCCTTGGCATCTCAACGCTGCCACAGTCCAGTGAGAATTCCAGACAACATAGCGACGAGATGCTCGATGCTTCGAATTATTCAGCGTCAATGAGGCGCACCTGATGGGTATAGTATCGTCTCGACGCTACATGATTTTTTCCATATATGTTTAGGGTAACCGTGGGGTATGTTGAGATGCTATTGGAAAGTTCTACATTATAATGTAAAAGTTCTACATTATATTATATATCATGATATAATGTAAAAGTTCAAGCTATGCGCTATTGGAGAAATAATGTAAAAGTTCAAGCTTAACATCGGTGAATTAAACATCAATGTTGTATCGAAGATATAAAGTTCAATTAAGATTTAACACATTAGTAACAATATATTTAAGGCAAGTATCCTAATTTGTCACGTGTGAAGTGATATTTATACTCTCACAAAGAGTATTTTTTTTAATAAAAGAATACTTCATTAAACAGAAATTAAAAAATTCCAACAACCTTTACTTCTTCAATAATTGAAGAGAACTAGAGAGGGAGAGTCTCCTCCCTACAAAAGAACGATATACCCAAATTTGGGAACAAGGTGAACCCAAAAAATCTGAAATCCCCAAAAAGAACACTGGCTCTCGCCAAATTGTGAGCCCTAAAATTTCCCTGATCTAGGGCATTTTGCGAAGATTATGACGTTTGCTTGCGGAACCTGTAACGCCCCAGGTTTTCCAACCTCTAACGTAGAGACGCTACTACAACTCTAAATCTTTAACCACGGAACTTAACCACTTTAAACCGAATGTACTGAAAATTCGGTAGCATAACGACGTAAAATGACATGAACCAAAATTTTTCAACACCTGATAAGCAACAAAAACACTTTTAAACAATCAACCCAACTCCACCAAACAATGATTCAGATTCACAACCCAACATCACTATACGAGTCAGGCCTCGTAGCAACATGCATTAAACCAATTCATGCAACAGAACACATTATTTATTCAACTTTTATTAACACCAGCAACTCATCCCAAAAGAATACTAGCTAAACAACTTTATTTCTTTTAATTAGACTAACAACAAGGCTAAACCACAGATTAATAAAACCTAAAAATCTCAGGTGAATGATGTGGACTTTTCCTACCGCAAGCGCACGGGTCAAGTAATAATATAGTGAATAGTAAATTCGAATGTCGTCCTCTGGATTGGATTTTTAAGCAAATCAAGTATTGTGAATTATCTTGCCCAATTTTATTTAGGGATCAAAAAGTGATGAAAGAATGATACTAAAACCGAATCAAAACAAATAAAAATAATGGAAATTCAATTGGGAAAACTACTTAGGGAATTGATTTCGCCGATTTAGTTTAGGATTGATTTTAAAGAATAAGTTATTATGCACAATGAAATTATGAGCCAAAGACCCTTTAATCACAATTACCTCTCCCGAGTATAATTGATTCTCATGCAAATTAACCAACTTGATATCCCTATCTAAGTTATTAACATGCAAGGCAATAAGATCTTTTAACCAATTCTAAAGATAATCTAAAACCGTCAAGAATTAGAAAGTAAACTTTATTCATACAATCTTGAGCAAGTCTAGATCAAATCCCCTCTCCCGAGCTAGATTCGAAACTTAAATCATTCAACTAATGGCCAATTAATTGAAAGCATTAAATCAAGATTACAAACACAATAACATTGCACAACTTAAACCATAAATCAATCCATAAACTTAATCAACTACATCAATCCCTAAGCTACAAGTTTAGCTACTCATGAATGAAAATACAATCTCAACTAAACATATGAAAGCCATAAATCTAACTAAAGAAAGAAAAGGGAAAAGAAAACTCAATGTAGGCCGAGTCCCGACGTCCCCGTCACGATCCCCACGAACAATGGGTTGATTTCCAAGTCTCCCTCTTTTTTTCAGCCTCCAAAGTGCTCTGTTTTGCTCTGTTTACGGCTCCAAAAGGTCCCAAATCGAACTCCCCAAAAAACCTAGCCGAAAATAAGCTTTTATTCTGATTTTTCGTCTTAGCGTCGAGACGCTATCAAGACAGCGTCGCGACACTGCCTCTTATACGCGCGTTCTGAATAAGGAAAAACGGTAGCGTCGGGACGCTTCTAATCATAGTGTCTCGACGCTGTGAGCTTTACACACCTAATCTGATATGGAATGTGAGCGTCGAGACGCTCAAGAGCTAGCGTCTCGATGCTAGCCTGCTGTTGACCGAGATTTGACTTTTTTCACTTTTACTATTTTCATTCCTTTGCATCTTTTCACGCCCCGAGCACCTGATTAAATCTTTTAAGGCATTATAGCTCCAATCAACCATTTCCTACAAAATAAACAATAAAGCACAATAAAACGGCCCAAACATCATAAAAGACTAGCTAAATTAAATAAGTAAAAGTAGCTAGCTATGCTCGCTATCAGTGAATCTCTCACCCTAACAGAATCATCAAATAACAAAACTAAAGCTAGCCTACTCAAAGCATAGCAAAATGAAACTATCACCAACTCTACCCTAATCCATCAAACAAAGGAAAGAAAACTCGAACTCCCTAGGGTTCCTCCTCGAAGTTCTCCTCTTCCTCACCAAGGTCCAACTCGTCATCTAAACCTACAACATCTAAAATGTTGGGGGAAGATGGGGAAGGGGGTATTAGTACAACCGTGGTATTGGTAAGTAGCTCACACTTACCAAGCCAAAAACAACAACCAATACAACCAACGTGCTAAGCACACGCATCAGACAGGTTTACACAACCACAAACAAGCAATATGCTTTTAAGCTATAAGCTAACAACATGCTTAAATACAACAAACTCATGCAAATGCATCTCACGCTATGCAATGCACGCACTAGACTCTGTAGGATTTGGAATTCCCCAATTCTGTTAAAGCGGAAGCGTAATTGGGACCGATTCGTAGTTAATTTTGTTTATCCAAAAATACTATTACATTGACAAAAACATAGAACAAATTCTATACAAATTTAAGGCTAAGCATACAAAAATTATTAGATCTAAATCTAAAGAGGAGAGGCAAACATATCGTCGTTGTCGTCTCTGAAATATTAAGAACGCCTTTCTTGATTTTGGACCGAGCGTCAACAATTGGGACACCACCAATTGATCTTCCCCATTATTGTTGGGTTTTATGCCCTAAAACTCGTAGATATTGAATGTAACCGTTGACCGGATATTAATGAAATAATATTGATATATTTTTCCATTAATTTTTATTAGTTATTTTATATTTGTCTTTGCCTAATAATAACCCTAATCCAATAAACTAGACATCCAAGGCTGTAATATGAGTCTTGAACTATATGTAGCGACATATGGGATCATTGTTCAAGAAACAACCTAAAGGGTCTATAGTATAAGGATAAGACTGGGTGCCTTATCTTGGTGACACTATGGATACGACCCACTTTGTATTTGATACAAACGCTGTGATCCAACGCGTTCGTGTAGGAGACATGCGAGTGAGTGTATCCTATGCAATGAGTTTGCATAAGACCGGACCGCGAAATAGTAACCACTGGTTATAACACCGTTAACTAGTTGATTTTCTATTTCAGTAGGACGACCTAGACAACTTAGTCTTAATCTTGAGTTGATTATGGACTCCTGCTCATGAGAGATTGTCCTTTGATTTGTATGGGTGAGAGTGGCCAATACGCTGACTCAATAAGCCTACCACTTTGGGGACAAGACCGAATGGGGAGCTGGGAACATAATCGTACAAGATGGAATTCACTTCTTCCCAACTTTAGGGAAGCAGATGAGTGTTCCTTTAAGTGGTTACTCCGAGTCTTGAACAAAGGGTCCTACCCTCTCAATGGCACGAGAGAGTTTTATGTTTGATGGTTGGACCACAAACAGGTTGTTCATTAGAGGAGAATTGGTACTTAAGGAAATAGAGGTAACCTAGGGGTAAAATGGTAATTTGACCCAGCTGGTGTTACGGACACTCGTGAAGGACTAACTAGTCGATATTGGTCTATATCCGTGGACACAGAAAATATGTCTGCAGTGAGAAGAGTGCAACTGTGAGTCTATAGTGGAATGAACACACAGTTAACGAATATTGATTAATGTGGTTAATGAGTTTGACCAGTTAATCTCACATCGTTGGAGCTTCTGATCTGCAGGTCCATTAGGTCCCACTGGTAGCTCATAAAGTAATTTGAGGCAACTAAGTAATAAAAGTAAATTGAAAATGTTCAATTTATTAAGGGAAACAAATATAATATATGTTGATATATTATTATGAGAGAAATTAATATTTGAAAAGTTCAAATATAAATTTATGGAATTTTGAAAGAGTTCAAAATAATGAATTAATTAATTTAAGACCTAAAATGTGTTTGGACAAATTAATTAATTCTAGGCCGGGAATTAAATATGTGATATTTAATTAGTGGTTAATTAATTAAAGAATGCATTAACCGGGAATTAATCAATTATGGAAATAATTAATCACTTAAGGAAGTGATTAATCATTTATGGAAATGATATAATCACTTATGGAAGTAATTAGTCATTTGTGGAAAAAATTAATCAATTATGGAATTGATTGATCATGATTGATTAATTAAGGAATAAGATTGAATCAATTTTGGAAAAGATTGATTTAATTGAACATTTTATTCATGGCCTCTCTTCTATAAATAGAACACTAAACCTAATTGGTCATGAGACTTGACATTCTTGCTCTTGCTCTTAGACTCTCAAAAACAAGACCTAGAATTCTCTCTAGCCTCCCTCTTAGAGAAAGACTCCCACAAGTCTGTTGCCTCCTAGACTTAGAGACATACCAGTGTAACCTCTGTGGTTATTGTGTCAATCAAGAAGAAAATTCCAGCGATCAAGAGGCGAGGAGGCTGCTGCGTTTTCGTTCGTTGGAGCGTCGTTGGCGAAGAACGGTCAAGTCTACAACGAAGGTATGTGACGGTTCTTCCCCTTTTCTTTAGAAAAGCATAAAAATAAATTTAGATTTATTTTTAAGCATGTTTAAACTGAATTTCCAGCAACTTTAAAGTTAGTTTAAAGTTTGTTTGAGTTTTCGCAACGGTATTTTAATGTTAATTAATATACGGCGTAAGGTCCAATCGATGCGCTTCCGCTGCGTGGGGACTTTTATTCCCTTCAGTTATAACTTTGAGATTAGGAACGTAGTTGTAGGACTACCGGGTCTTGAATGGGAAAAACTCTAGAGACAAAATTCTCCCTAAAGTTCTTGGGTTGAGAGAATATGAGAGGGAGGCTAGAGAGAATGCAAGAGTGCATTCTTGTGGCCTTATGTTGTAGTACCTAAACCCTAGGGTTAGTGTTCTATTTATAGGAGAAAGGCCATGAATAGAATATTCATTTAAAATCAATTATTTCCATAACTAATTACATCTTTTCCAAATTAATCAATTCCATAATTGATTAATCTTTTCCATAAATGATTGATCACTTCCATAAGTGATTAAATCATTTCCAAAATGATTGATCACTTCCATAAGTGATTAAATCATTTCCATAAATGATTAATTACTTCCATAAGTGATTAATCATTTTCATAATTGATTAATTTTCAATTAATTAATTCTTTAATTAATTAATCACCAATTAAATATCATATATTTAATTTCAGACCTTCTATTAGTTAATTAATTAATTACCCAATTAAATATCATATATTTAATTTCAGGCATTCAATTAATTAATTCTATAATATGAATCAAATTCATATTAAAGTTGGAACTTCTTCCAATTCTCTTATATCCTATAAATTTAATATGAATCAAATTCATATTAATATTTGAACTTCTTCAAATATTTATTTCTCTCATAATAATAAATTTTAATTTCAAATTAGACTTTACATTTTAATGTATCATTATACATTATATTAATTTGTATCTCATACAATTAACTTAATTTCCAATATGAATTTGAACTATTCAAATTCTCTCAAGATATAATTGTTCCAAATTATTTTTTACGAGCTAGCAGGGGGACCTACAGATCAGAAGCTCCAATGATATGAAGTTAACCGATTAAACTCATTAATCAGGCTAACCAATATTCATTAACTGTGGGTCATTCCACTACAGAGCCACAACTGAACCTTTCTCACTGTAGAATATTTTTGTGTCCACGGATATAGACCTATACCGGTAAGTCAATCCTTCACGAGTGTTCGTAACTACAGTTGGGTCAAATTACCGTTTTACCCCTATGTTACCTCTGGCTCCTTAAGTACCAGTGCTCCTCTAATGAACAACCTGTTTATGGTCCAACCAGTAAACAGAAAGTCCCCCTCGGGCCAGTGAGAGGGCGAGATCCATTTGTTCAAGACCCGAAGTCACCACTTAAGGGAACACTCATCTACTTCTCCTAGAAGCGGGAAGGAGTGAATTCCATCTTATGTTGTCATGTCCCCAGCCCCCCACTCGGTCTTGTCCCCAAGAAGGTAGGCTTATTGAGTCGGCGTGCAGGCCACTCTCACCCATACTAATCAAAGGACAATCCCTCGTGAGAAGGAGTTCATGACACACTCAAGATTAAGATTTAGTTACCTAGTCATCCTATTGAAACAGTAACCTAACTAGTTAATGGTGTTACATCTAGTGGTTTACTATTTTATGGTCCGGTCTTATGCAAACTCATTGCATAGGATACCCCTGCTCGCATGTCTCTTACATGGACGCCTTGGATCAATACGTCTGTATCGAATACAAAGTGGACCGTATCACATAGTGTTACCAGTATAAGGTACCCAACCTTATCCCTGTACTATAGACCTTTTAGGTTGTTACTTGAACACCGATCCCCGTATGTCCCCACATACTAGTTCAAGTCACATGTAAACAACCTTGGATCTTAGTTTATTGGATTTGGGTCAAATTGTGCAATATTTAACAACAACACTTTATTGTAGAAACTGAATAACACTTAATTGAAACAAGTATACAATTTGTTTACATTCACTATCTATGAGTTTTAGGGCATAAAACCCAACAGACTCCACAAGATTTTCGCGTCATGGTCCGCAACTATATGATTTCTGCATCATGCTCTGCTAATACATGATTTCCACGTCATGCTCCGCTAATACATGATTTCCGCGTCATGCTCCACTAATTACATGATTTTCGCGTCATGCTCCGCTAATACATGATTTCCGCTGTTGGGTTTTATGCCCTAAAACTAGTAGATAGTCAATGTAATCGTTGACCGGATATTAATGAAATAATATTGATATATTTTTCCATTAATTGGTATTAGTTATTTTATATTTGTCTTTGCCTAATAATAACCCTAATCCAATAAACTAGACATCCAAGGTTGTAAATTGAGTCTTGAACTATATGTAGCGACATATGGGATCATTGTTCAAGAAACAGCCTAAAGGGTCTATAGTATAGGGATAAGATTGGGTGCCTTATCCTGGTGACACTATGGATACGGCCCACTTTGTATTTGATACAAACGCTGCGATCCAACGCGTTCGTGTAGGAGACATGCGAGTGGGGGTATCCTATGCAATGAGTTTGCATAAGACCGGACCGCGAAATAGTAACCACTAGTTATAACACCGTTAACTAGTTGGTTTTCTATTTTCACTAGGACGACCTAGACAACTTAGTCTTAATCCTGAGTTGATTATGGACTCCTGCTCATGAGAGATTGTCCTTTGATTTGTATGGGTGAGAGTGGCCAATACGCCGACTCAATAAGCCTACCACTTTGGGGACAAGACCGAATGGGGAGCTGGGAACATAATCGTACAAGATGGAATTCACTCCTTCCCGACTTTAGGGAAGCAGATGAGTGTTCCCTTAAGTGGTTACTCCGAGTCTTGAACAAAGGGTCCTACCCTCTCAATGGCACGAGAGGGTTTTCTGTTTGATGGTTGGACCATAAAAAGATTGTTCATTAGAGGAGAATTGGTACTTAAGGAAATAGAGGTGACCCAGGGGTAAAACGGTAATTTGACCCAGCTGGTGTTACGAACACTTGTGAAGGACTAACTAGTCGATATTGGTCTAAGTTCCGTGGACACAGAAAATATGTCTGCAGTGAGAAGAATGCAACTGTGAATCTATAGTGGAATGTACACACAGTTAACGAATATTGATTATTGTGGTTAATGAGTTTAACCAATTAATCTCACATCGTTGGAGCTTCTGATCTGCAGGTCCATAAGGTCCCACTGGTAGCTCGTAAAGTAATTTGAGGCAACTAAGTAATTAAATGTAAATTGAAAATGTTCAATTTACTAAGGGAAATAAATATAATATATATTGATATATTATTATGAGAGAAATTAATATTTGAAGAAGTTCAAATATAAATTTATGGAAGATTGAAAGAGTTCAAATAATGAATTAATTAATTTAAGTCCTAAAAGTGTTTGGGCAAAATTAATTAATTCAAGGCCGGAAATTAAATATGTGATATTTAATTGGTGGTTAATTAATTAAAGAATTCATTAACCATGAATTAATCAATTATGTAAATAATTAATCACTTAAGGAAGTGATTAATCATTTATGGGAATGATCTAATTACTTATGGAAGTAATTAGTCATTTATGGAAAAGATTAATCAATTGGGGAATTGATTGATCATGATTGATTAATTAAGGAATAAGATTGAATCAATTTTGGAAAAGATTGATTTAATTGAATATTTTATTCATGGCCTCTCTTCTATAAATAGAACACTAGACCTAATTGGTCATGACACTTGACACTCTTGAAAGACAAGACCTAGAATTCTCTCTAGCCTCCCTCTTAGAGAAAGACTCCCACAAGTCTTTGGCCTCCTAGACTTAGAGACATACCGGTGTAACCTCTGTGGTTATTGTGTCAATCAAGAAGGAATTTCTAGCGAAGAAAAACAAAGGCGGCTGCTGCGTTTTCGTTCGTTGGAGCGTCGTTGGCGAAGAACGGTCAAGTCTACAACGGAGGTTTGTAACGGTTCTTCCTCTTTTCGTTAGAAAAGTTTTTAAAATAAATTTAGATTTATTTTAGCATGTTTAAACCGATTTTACAGCAACTTTAAAGCATGTTTAAAGTTTTGTTTGAGTTATCGTAACGGTATTTTAATGTTAATTAATATACGGTGTAAGGTCCAATCGATGCGCTTCCGCTGCGTGGGGACTTTTATTCCCTTCAATCGGCATCAGAGCCATCGCTGTCCCTATTAATTAATTTTAAAAGTTGCGATAGGCTCTAAAAGGTGGGATTTATGCATAATGTATGTTCGGTTTGCATTGAACTGTTTGGGTTAATTTTATTGCCATAGATTTATTTTATGTGATTTTGATCATGTAAGGCTCGGTGTTTTGGGTATATTTTATGTAAATCGAGTCCTTGTAAGTCCGTGTCTAGATTTAGGGCTGTTTTCGATGAAGATCGAGATGATTTTGGGCGAAAATCATGAAAAACGGCACTGGAAATCGGAAAAACAGAGTGCAGAACAGAGGAATCGACGATTTAGGGTTTGCTGGAAAATTTCCCGGTCGGGATCCCGGCCGAGATCTCGACCGAGATCCCGACCGAGATCTCGACCGAGATCGAGACTGCCATCGAGACCGAGATCTCGGCCGAGATCGAGACTGCCATCGAAACCGAGATTGTGACCGAGATTGCGACCGAGATTGCGACAAAATTTGTGACCGAGATCGTGACCGGGATCCCGACCGGGATCCTGACCGAGAAACCG
This sequence comes from Luffa acutangula, assembly GCA_036850905.1. NCBI lineage: Eukaryota > Viridiplantae > Streptophyta > Magnoliopsida > Cucurbitales > Cucurbitaceae > Luffa > Luffa acutangula. The sequence goes on along the minus strand of CM072092.1, from coordinate 20,132,930 downwards.
GTCTGGTTTGCTGGATCAGCCCGATTTTCTGATTTTTGGCCTGGTTAAGTCAAATTCTGGCCTAGTTCGTGATTTTGGAGGCCGGTTCGAGGAGGTTCGGGAAGGTTCGTGATGTCTAGAAAAAATTCCGGAGCTGTACAAGGATTATTAGGATAGAATTTAGCTAAATTAATGTAATTTAATGCTTTATTTTATCCTAGGGGCCAAAATTAACTGGTTCAATTGCTGTTTATATGCTTTATGGATGTCATATAGAATATTTAATCCCACCTTAGGTTATAAACATGCTCATGCATTTTTTTTTATATATTATAAATTGTTATAATGTATGTTTAAATGCATGGATTTGTTTTCATATTTTTTAATATAAGTGTATATTAATTTATATGAAAAATTAGAAAGCATGAAGCATGTCATTACTTAATTAAATATAAATAGTTATGTTTAATGTGATGAATGAAGCATGCTTGGTTGATTTTCAAATTGGCTTATAATTGTTATAATAAAAGAAAATCAAAATTGCATGAAGCATGAAACATCCATAGTTAATAATATAATTATTATATTATTCATGCAATTGATATGGTTTAATTATTTAATTTGAATGAGATTGTTGAATGAATTAAACCCTAGATTCTTGATTATAGGATTAATCATTAAAATTTGAAATAGTTCTTCAATATTAATGATTAGAAACCGTCAATCTATAATCAAGATTTGCATGCAAACATAAGATCATAGGATAAATTGGATTAATTTTAAATTGTTTAAAATTAATTAGACCTAGATCGATTTCTAATAGGATTAGAATCTTTTCTTACTTAGAATTAAAAATAGTTTTAATTTACTAAGTAGGAAAAACATTGCTATGATTATAAGGGAACTCCACCGGTAAAGTTCTGTCTAAGGTTGGGGGTATTTAAGTTGACGGTTTACGGAACACCTCCTACCTGGGAACTGACCTGGAATACCGGAGTTGAATTAATCATAGTTAAATGTTAGCATGCAATGTCACTAGGTTTATTAAAAGTGTTTAATGCACCTAGATCTTTAGAGTAAAGACCTTACATTACTGAGGTTATAAGGGAACTCTCTCGGTAAAGTTCTGTCTAAGGTTGGGGGTATTTAAGTTGACGGTTTACGGAACACCTCCTACCTGGGAACTAACCGGATTAAGTTGAATTAACCATAGTAATGTTGACTTGCAATGTTGGGTTTATTAAAAGAAGTTTAATTCACCCAAAAGATTGCAGTTGAATCCTTTCCATAATTGTTATAATAGGATCAGACTTAGATAGATTGACTTAGCCGAATACTATCTAAGTTAAAAAAACCCTATATTAAGCTTAGGACATTTTCAGTGGGAGGAAAATTACAAAACGAGATCAAGTTTTGCTCCTACGTCCCTATATTCACAACGTGAGATTCATGCTCGACTTCGAGTCGCCCTAGGAGCGGCCTCCCTTCGAAAAGTGTTTGCATGGATCAATATCAAGGTGAATGGGAAAAAATGTCTAGAGTAAGTGGGAGCGGGACACGTGTCAACGTATCCCTCGGTCTCCGCCCATAGTTCACACCGTGAGAGTCCTATGATCCGCCTGCAGGTTGCCCTGGCGCATCCATCCCTTCGGAGGGCCTGGTCATAGGATTCGGAACATTGTGAACTCCTGAAAAGGATAGGAGCTCTTAGGCTAATCACCAACAGTTGTCTTTCCCTTCGGTAGCCTGTTGGTGCGTGCCTCTGAGATCTGAAAGTGGGAGGGTTACACTTACGAGGATGAGTTAAAAGTGTTAACAAATCCTTGACCGAACAACGGTGGCTAATGTCTATAGGAATATGAGTTATTCTGGAATTAGAATTAGCTGAGAGGTGTCTCATTTCAAAGGAGGAGTACCTGATCACCCTTCGGTGGCTGATATTCTAAACCTATGAAACGTCGTTGCAAAACTAAATCAATAGTTTTAGGGTTCTGTGATTGCCTGTTTTGCTAAAATGATTGGATTGTGTGCAATTGTTTGCTTGTATGATGGGTTAAGGCAAAGATAACTAATACGGTCATTGTTTGTTTAAATTTCAGCAATGTCTTCCTCAATTGTCTCTCTGCTTAAAAATGAGAAATTAACCGGCGAAAATTATGCTACGTGGAAGTCGAACTTGAATACGATTCTTGTTGTCGATGATCTGCGGTTCGTCTTAACGGAGGATTGTCCTCCAACCCCTGCTCGTAATGCATCCCAGGCAGTTAAGGATGCTTATGATCGCTGGACAAAGGCCAATGATAAGACTCGCGTCTATATCTTAGCCAGCTTATCTGAAGTTTTGGCTAAAAGGCATGAGGGCATGGTAACAGCGAGGGAGATTATGAACTCTCTCCGGGAGATGTTTGGACAACCGTCCTACCAACTCCACCATGACGCTCTCAAATACGTTTATAGCTGTCGCATGAAAGAGGGCACGTCTATTCGGGAGCATGTCCTGGATATGATGGTCCAATTCAACGTGGCAGAGGCAAACGGGGCGGTCATAGATGAGCGTAGTCAGGTTGCATTCATCTTAGAATCTCTTCCGAAGAGTTTTCTACAGTTTCGAAGCAATGCAATGATGAATAAAATAACATTCAACCTGACTAGCCTCCTGAATGAGCTACAGCTCTATCAGTCTCTTCTTAAGAACAAGGGACAGATAGAAGGAGAGGCAAACGTTGTCCACTCTAAAAGAAAGTTCGAGAAGGGTTCATCCTCTAGAACTAAATCTGTAGCCACTTCTTCAAAGAAAACTCAGAAGAAGAAAGGAAACAAGGGGAAAGCTCCCAGTACTGCTGCTAAAAGCAAGGGAAAAGCCAAAGCTGTGGCAGACAAGGGCAAGTGTTTTCACTGCAATGTAGATGGACATTGGAAGAGAAACTGCCCAAAGTACCTTGCTGAGAAAAAGAAGGAAAAGGAAGGTAAATTTGATTTACTGGTTTTAGAAACATGCCTGGTAGAACATGATGAGTTTACCTGGATACTTGATTCAGGAGCAACTAATCATGTTTGCTCTTATTTTCAGGAAAATAGTTCCTTTCGGCAGTTGAACGATGGGGAAATGACACTCAGGGTCGGAACTGGAGAAGTCATTTCAGCTAAAGCAGTGGGAGCTGCGAAGTTATTTTTTAGAAATAGATTCTTACTTTTAGAAAGTTTGTTAATCGTTCCCAAGATTAAGAGGAACTTGATTTCTATTTGATGTTTGATTGAACAATCGTATACAGTTACTTTTGATATGAATGAAGCGTTCATTTATAAAAATGGTGTACTTATTTGTTCAGCCAAATTGGAAAATAACTTGTATGTTTTAAGACCAACCGAAAACAAAGCACTTTTAAATCACGAATTATTTAAAACTGCTGAAACTCAAAGTAAAAGGCAAAAGATTTCTCCATCAAGTAACAATACTCATCTTTGGCATCTTAGAGTTGGTCATATAAACATCGATAGGATCGGTCGTTTGGTAAAGAATGGACTTCTAAGCAAGTTAGAAGATGATTCACTACCACCTTGTGAATCTTGTCTCGAGGGAAAAATGACCAAAAGACCCTTTACTGGAAAAGGTTATAGAGCCAAAGAACCCTTAGAGTTAATACATTCGGATCTATGTGGTCCAATGAATGTAAAAGCTCGAGGAGGGTACGAATGGTTATACCAGATGCAGCTGGAAAGGTACAGACCTTCAAAGCTAGACTAGTGGCAAAGGGTTATACCCAAAAGGAGGGGGTTGACTATGAGGAAACCTTTTCTCCTTTAGCCATGTTAAAGTCCATAAGAATTCTTTTATCCATTGCCACATATTATGACTATGAAATATGGCAAATGGACGTCAAGACTGCCTTTCTGAATGGTAATCTTGAAGAGAATATCTTTATGTCTCAACCCGAAGGGTTCATAGCCCAAGGTCAGGAACAAAAGGTTTGTAAGCTAAATCGATCCATTTATGGATTGAAACAAGCATCCAGATCATGGAACATTAGATTTGATACTGCAATCAAATCTTTTGGCTTTGACCAAAACGTTGATGAGCCTTGTGTATACAAGAAAGTCAACAAAAGGAAAGTAGCTTTTCTAATACTTTATGTAGACGATATCCTACTCATTGGGAATGATGTAGGATACCTCACTGACATTAAGAAATGGCTAGCAGCCCAATTCCAAATGAAAGATCTGGGAGAGGCTCAATATGTTCTGGGAATCCAAATCATTAGGGATCGTAAGAACAAAACGCTAGCTCTGTCTGAAGCAACGTATATTGACAAGATGTTGTCTCGATATTCGATGCAAAACTCCAAAAAGGGACTCCTACCCTTCAGACATGGGGTACACCTGTCTAAGGAACAATCTCCTAAGACACCTCAAGAAATTGAGAACATGAGACACATTCCCTACGCCTCAGCTGTGGGCAGCTTAATGTATGCCATGCTCTGCACTAGGCCTGACATATGTTATGCAGTGGGAGTAGTCAGTAGGTATCAGTCTAATCCAGGGTTGGACCACTGGGGAGCGGTTAAGAATATCCTCAAGTATCTTCGGAGAACGAGGGACTACATGCTTGTGTATGGAGCTAAGGATTTGATTCTTACTGGATACACTGATTCTGACTTTCAAGCTGATAAGGATTCTAGGAAATCCACATCAGGGTCAGTATTCACCCTCAATGGAGGAGCAGTAGTGTGGAGAAACATCAAACAAGGATGCATAGCAGACTCAACCATGGAGGCTGAGTATGTAGCAGCTTGCGAAGCAGCTAAGGAGGCAGTATGGCTCAGAAAGTTCTTGACTGATTTGGAAGTGGTTCCGAATATGAACGTGCCCATAACACTATACTGTGATAACAGTGGGGCTGTAGCCAACTCAAAAGAACCTCGAAGCCACAAACGGGGTAAACACATCGAGAGGAAGTATCACCTGATACGGAAGATTGTGCAAAGAGGAGATGTGATCGTCACTAAGATCGCCTCGGAGCACAACATCGCTGATCCATTTACAAAGGCTCTCACGGCTAAAGTGTTTGAGGGTCATCTAGAAGGTATAGGTCTACGAGATATGTATGCCATCTAATCTAGGGCAAGTGGGAGAAATGTATAATGGGTATAAGGATGCCCTAGTTCATTGTATTATTTTAATATACATGACATTTCCAGCTTTAGATTATTGCATTTACATCCCACTAACTAGTGTTTTAGTTCAAGTGGGAGTTTGTTGGGTTTTATGCCCTAAAACTCGTAGATAGTGAATGTAATCGTTGACCGGATATTAATGAAATAATATTGATATATTTTTCCATTAATTGTTATTAGTTATTTTATATTTGTCTTTGCCTAATAATAACCCTAATCCAATAAACTAGACATCCAAGGCTGTAATATGAGTCTTGAACTATATGTAGCGACATATGGGATCATTGTTCAAGAAACAGCCTAAAGGGTCTATAGTATAGGGATAAGACTGGGTGCCTTATCCTAGTGACACTATGGATACGACCCACTTTGTATTTGATACAAACGCTGCGATCCAACGCGTTCGTGTAGGAGACATGCGAGTGGGGGTATCCTATGCAATGAGTTTGCATAAGACCGGACCGCGAAATAGTAACCACTAGTTATAACACCGTTAACTAGTTGGTTTTCTATTTTCACTAGGACGACCTAGACAACTTAGTCTTAATCCTGAGTTGATTATGGACTCCTTCTCATGAGAGATTGTCCTTTGATTTGTATGGGTGAGAGTGGCCAATACGCCGACTCAATAAGCCTACCACTTTGGGGACAAGACCGAATGGGGAGCTGGGAACATAATCGTACAAGATGGAATTCACTCCTTCCCGACTTTAGGGAAGCAGATGAGTGTTCCCTTAAGTGGTTACTCCGAGTCTTGAACAAAGGGCCCTACCCTCTCAATGGCACGAGAGGGTTTTCTGTTTGATGGTTGGACCATAAACAGATTGTTCATTAGAGGAGAATTGGTACTTAAGGAAATAGAGGTGACCCAGGGGTAAAACGGTAATTTGACCCAGCTGGTGTTACGGACACTCGTGAAGGACTAACTAGTCGATATTGGTCTAAGTTCCGTGGACACAGAAAATATGTCTGCAGTGAGAAGAGTGCAACTGTGAGTCTATAGTGGAATGTACACACAGTTAACGAATATTGATTATTGTGGTTAATGAGTTTAACCAATTAATCTCACATCGTTGGAGCTTCTGATCTGCAGGTCCATAAGGTCCCACTGGTAGCTCGTAAAGTAATTTGAGGCAACTAAGTAATTAAATATAAATTGAAAATGTTCAATTTACTAAGGGAAATAAATATAATATATATTGATATATTATTATGAGAGAAATTAATATTTGAAGAAGTTCAAATATAAATTTATGGAAGATTGAAAGAGTTCAAATAATGAATTAATTAATTTAAGTCCTAAAAGTGTTTGGGCAAAATTAATTAATTCAAGGCCGGAAATTAAATATGTGATATTTAATTGGTGGTTAATTAATTAAAGAATTCATTAACCATGAATTAATCAATTATGTAAATAATTAATCACTTAAGGAAGTGATTAATCATTAATGGGAATGATCTAATTACTTATGGAAGTAATTAGTCATTTATGGAAAAGATTAATCAATTGGGGAATTGATTTATCATGATTGATTAATTAAGGAATAAGATTGAATCAATTTTGGAAAAGATTGATTTAATTGAATATTTTATTCATGGCCTCTCTTCTATAAATAGAACACTAGACCTAATTGGTCATGACACTTGACACTCTTGAAAGACAAGACCTAGAATTCTCTCTAGCCTCCCTCTTAGAGAAAGACTCCCACAAGTCTTTGGCCTCCTAGACTTAGAGACATACCGGTGTAACCTCTGTGGTTATTGTGTCAATCAAGAAGGAATTTCCAGCGAAGAAAAACAAAGGCGGCTGCTGCGTTTTCGTTCGTTGGAGCGTCGTTGGCGAAGAACGGTCAAGTCTACAACGGAGGTTTGTAACGGTTCTTCCTCTTTTCGTTAGAAAAGTTTTTAAAATAAATTTAGATTTATTTTAGCATGTTTAAACCGATTTTACAGCAACTTTAAAGCATGTTTAAAGTTTTGTTTGAGTTATCGTAACGTTATTTTAATGTTAATTAATATACGGCGTAAGGTCCAATCGATGCGCTTCCGCTGCGTGGGGACTTTTATTCCCTTCATTCCGCATCATGCTCCGCAAATTACATGATTTTCGCGTCATGCTCCGCACCTACCCCACATGAATTCCACACCATGTGTTGCGCCACTCTTACGTGATTTCCGCGTCACGCACTGCACTCACACCCACGTGATTTTCGAGTCACGCTCCAGTACACATGAATTCCGCGCTATGTGTTGCGCCTCACACCCCGACTCATGCTACATACCCCAATGCAACATGCAAGCCAGACTCAAATGTGCTTAACACGACATCTCATCATGCTTAAGACAAACACTCATCATGCTTAAGACAAACACTCATCATGCTTAAACACCTTAAGCGTACACATCTCAAGCAACACAAAAGATACATCTCATGCTTCATACAAGCACTTCAACGATCACAACACAACAGTTCGTATTTAACATTTCATACATAGCACAAATACGAGTAAAATAGGTAACAAACAAACATACTTCATGCAATCAAACAAACGTAGTAAGTAGAAACTACTTACCTATAACGCTTTCAAAAAGCAACCTTAGTAATCTAAGGCAGTCCAATAAAGCCCTAAACAACAAGGATAAATCCTATTGAATTAGAACCAACTCAAAGCTACCCTAAACATGCATAAAAGGCATAATTCAACTAAGAAATGACCTATTTCCTTGCTGGGCAGCCACTCAAAATTCCCCAAATTTAAAACCCAAAACCTTTAGACCATGAGCAACCATGTCTAAGGCACTACGACCATGGGTATACGCTGAACGACCATAACTAAGGTTTTTCAGCCGCTGAACAGTGTAGGTGTTAATATCACACATGTAGAAGCAATTTAAGATGTTAGGCACACAATTTCATCAATTTGATCCTAGAAGACATGTTGTCCATATGAACAAAAAACAGAGTAATAAGGTACCTACCTCTTGAAGCTCCCAATTCGTATAATTCGTTGCTTTATAATTCACACCAATGGCTTTTGGACAACCACTTGGATCTTCTCTACTATCCTCAGGCCTTGGAACGGATGGTGAGATCCTCGATTGATAGGAATTGGAAAGGAAAGATTATGGGTATAAGCTAATTTGAGAGTTTGAGCTATGGAGAATTTGGGAAAATTTTGGCAGCATTTTAAGTTGAATTGTTCTCCCATTTTCATCAGCTCATCCTCTATATATAGAGGAAAATCATGCACAAGAATTGCACAAAAAATTGACAACAAATAGGGTTCATTTTGAGTCACAAGATTAGGTGGTGCAATAAGGCTAATTACAAGTGATTAGTCATAAAGCACCACCTCCAAAATTTGCTGACTTTTGAATTTCTTTTAATTTCAAACTTTGGAAATAAAATTATGAATAATCCCAATTTATTTTTATTTTTTTATTTTAATTTGAATATCATTTATGTAATTAAAATAAAATTATTTAATTTAATATCTTATATTAAATTAATACCATTTGTGCAATCTTGGTTTCTTTCTCCCAACGAATTTTCTCGAACATGAATCCCTATTCACGTGTTTAATATTTAAATCATATTTAAATATATAACTCTCATTTTAAGTTTAATTCATAATTAAACTTAATATGTCGTTAAATATCGCATATAAGCAACTTTTGTATCCTTTTTCGAATTTGAACATTTCAAATATTAACCTATCATATTGTCCCAAGTTTTATTCCTATTGAGATAGTAGAGGGACCTAATGGACGTACAGATCATGGGCTCCAACGAAATGATGATAACCGGTTAATCTCATTAATCTAGTCATTCATCGTTCGTTAGCTTCCGGGACACTCCACTATAGCCCGTAGCTGAACTCTCCTCACTGTAGATATATTTCTTGTCCACTTTAGATAACCATGATCAGTAATTCGACCCTTCACAGGTTTGTTCGTAACTAGAGCTGGGTCAAATGTTCATTTTACCCCTATAGTTACATCTTGTTCCTTAAGTTCCACTGATCCTCTAATGAACAATTAGTTCGTGATACAATCACTAAACCAAGTCCATCTCAAGGTTATGAGAAGGCAGGGCCCCTTTGTTCAAGACTCGGAGTCAGTACTTAAGGGAACAACCTCTTTACTAACCCTACAACGGTTAGCAGTGAATTCCGTCTTGCAAAGCTATGTCCCCAGCTATCTATTTAGTCTTATCCCCAAAATGGTAGGCTTATTGAGTCGGTGATGTTTGGCCACTCTGACCCATGCAAATCAAAGGACAATCCTAAATAAACAGGAGTTCATAGTTAGCTCAAGATTAAGATCAAGTTACCCAGGTTATATGTATGAGATGTTCAGTTTCAACAGTAAACGGTGTTGTAAAGTGAAAGTGACTTATCTTCTGGTCTGATCTCTATGCAAACTCTTTGCATAGGACACCCTCACTCACATGTCTTATACATGAATGATTAGGATCACATTGTCTATCTTTAAGGAACAAAGCAAGCTGCGCCAATAGTGTCCCTAGGATTAAGGTACCCAACCTTATCCATATACTATAGATCGTTTAGACTATTTACTTGAACTTGATCCATACTTATGTCACACATAAACTACAAGTATACATAATATAGCCATGGGTTCTTAGTTTATTGGATTTGTGGTTATATTTAGGCAAAACAAGTATATAGAAATAATACTTCACTGAAGCAAGTCAAATGTTACATTTTACTATCTACGAGTTTTAGGACATAAAACCCAACAGACAGCATGTGATTTAGGCACATTAATGATATTTTAAGAACTCATAAAGCTATAGGGGTTGGGCAACACTCACTAAGCCTAAGATAAATAATGAGACTTTACTCAACATGCTTCTAAACCACGGACAACAAGCAAATGACTCATTAATTTCATGATTTAAGAACCTATAGGGGTTGGGCAACACTAACTAGGCAACAACACTTGATGGGTGTTGCAATTCTGAAGTGGTTTAAAATATAAGGTAAATTAACTCCAGACTACTGTGCAAGTATACACAATCTAGCAGCAAGTGATAAGTATTTATCGTATCCACAGGGTCTTGAATTGCCTACCTCTAATGATTTATTTTGCCTTTTTAGTGATTTCGAAAGGTTGGTTAAATTGATTGGATTTTTAAAATGTTGAAACAAAAGATATACGAAAGCAGTAAATGATTACGACTAGAGAAAACAGAATGGAAACAAACACAGGTTAAGACTTTTGTAATTGTTATAAAGATGCTCCAACAATTCTTTTGATCCGTCAGTCTCTTGCAGTATTATCAGCAGGAACCTCCCGGAACTCTGGATTTTTTGGAATATGTTTCAACTCCAATGACGTACTACCAATCAAGCATTAGGCAACTGACTATCCCTAACTCAGTCACTGGCGTTCACCAATACACAATGATCTAGCATGAATTATCGCCACATAACTCCTAAATCATCCCTGAAACTAGGAGAAGCTATACATACCGGCTAGCTAGGCGGGCACTAATGAAATTAAAGATCAACAATAATTCAAGATGATCATGATCAAATAGAATTTCCAGATTTTATAAATATAACAATCACATAATTCTTAACATATGCCTACAAGCAATTAGTTCATGATTGAAAACATAAAATACGTTACAATCTCGATAAGCACATCCATAATACGAAAGACACAAGAAATACTAATCCTTTTAGTAATTGGGGAGATGAAACGGTTGTCCCAAACCACCAAAAACATGGAAGAACTTCGTCTTCTTGAGAGGAATCGAAAATGGTCTTCTTAGATCTCCATTCTGCCGTCAATTCGACCTCCAGCCGATTGACTCGGTCTCCCAATCGTGAATGAGTTTATCTTTGACGACTCCCTCTTTTTATAAGATGAGGTTTAACCTTATTAGGTTAATTTAGACACGTGGAGGGCTCTCCAAGCTTCTTAGATCCGAAAATAATTCAGTTAACACCACTTTATTAAAATGGATAAAGAGTTCTTACGTGACAGTTTTGCTCCCTGCTTTGCTGGATCACAGATTTTGCTCCTTCGAGTTGCTCAACAATATTTTCTGCACAAAATAACTTCCAAAGCCTCCATTCTTCCAAATGGGTTAAAACATATAATATTCATCTAAAAGCAACCCTATTTAACACAAAAGACACACAGAGCACTATAGAACTAAGGCCTAAATAACTCCCTTTTGGAGAGTTATCATACCCCCAAACTTGAACTATTGCGCGTCCCGAGCAATACTAACTCACATTCCCTTAAGAATTCAAAACATTAGACAAAGTATAACTCAATCAAATCAGATAATCCAACACTACCTTCAACCTTTACCTGAGCATCCTGCAAAACCAAGCACCAATGCAGCAAAATAATTATTTCAACTTTGAACAAATAATCACCACCTTAAACTCAATCCTAAGAACTTACCACAGTTTAGTTCTATTATCAGACATATTTGAACACATATTTCAGAGGATTTACTCTTTTGTTCTTCAGACTTAAAGCAGCCTTACAGTCATAAGCTTTTAAGCGTGAGAAGACTGTTGGGTTCCTAGAGTGAGTAAAAATATGATCTAAAAAAGACTCTAGAATTCCTGTGCAAGTATACACAGTCTGCAGCAAATAATAAGTATTTGTCAATCCAAGGCCTGAATTAGCTTCCACTCTATCTATTTTGTATGAATCTTTTAATGGTTTCAAGGTAATAAAAATGATTGGATTTTGTAAGAATTATGCTAAAGCAAAGTAAATGGCAGAACAACAAATAAACGGATAGGCATACATATTAAAGATAGGCGCTGGTCAGGATTGAGTGATTGTCTTAAAAGATGCTCTAGCAATAATATTGATCATGCATTTCTCGCAGTATTATTAGCGGATTCCTCCCGAAACTCCGGATCTTTTGGAATGTGTTTCAACCCCAATGAAGTGCGACCGATCAAGAACTAGGCAACTGGCTATCCCTAGCTCAGTCACTGGCGTTCACCAATACATAATGATCGTAGTGTGGTTAATCGCCACACACTCTCTAAATCATCCCTAAAACTAGAGAGAGATATTCATACCGGCTGGTCAGGCGGGCATAAAATGGAAATAAACTCAACAATTAACCAAAATGCGATAGTCAATATATTACTAAAGATGAAGCACAACAATCACATCATCCCTAACCAACACCTAAGCTACTTAGTTCATAATAAGCATGAAAACACAAATTACAATCTGAGTAGGCATGTCCATAATCACAAGATAATAAAGAAAATAATAATCTCCTTAATCAGCTTGCAGATGATGGTCTTCTAGTGGTCTTCAATTTCTCTATACTACTCGGCTTCCAAGGAAACATGGAATGACTTTGGCTTAGGCGACTACTCCCTTTTATAGAGTTGAGGAAAGCTTGAATTAGGCCAACCTGGACACCTGTAGGGCTCTCCTTGCTCCTTTATCACGAAAATAACTCAACAGAAGTCTGTTCATGAAGTTGGCTAACGAGCTGTGATGTGGCAGTTTTTTTCCCAGGTTTGCTGCAGTACAGAATTTGCTCCCTCCAGTCGCCCAGCAGCATAATCTACACAAAATGATTTCCAATGCTTCCATTCTTCCAAATGGGTTAAAACATGTAATATCTATCTAAAACCAACCCTACTAAGCACAAAAGACACACAAATCCCTATATAAACGAGGCCTAAATAACTACTTTTTGGGCAGTTATCACACCTCCAAACTTGAACTATTGCGCGTCCCGAGCAATACTAACTTACCTTCCCTTAAGAATTTAAAAACATTAGACAAAGAATTAGCTTAACCAAATCAAACAATCCAACACTGCCTTTAACCTCTACCTGAACACTCTGCAACACCGAGCTCTGCTGCAGCAAAATGATTCCTCCGGTAGGGACAAATAATCACCACTTTCAACTCAATTCTAAGAACTCACCACAACTTAGCTCTATTATCAGACATTCAAAACATATTTTCAAGGGGTTTATATTTCCATTTTTAGACTTAAAGCAGCACTACAGTCATAAGTTCTTAAGCATGGGATGAACCACTTTATGGTGCAGTATACCCTTGCCTTAAACTCATCACCAACTAGGCTCCATACTCTTTATAAAGCTTAAAAATCCTTAGTTATTCCATCTCACGCCCCTCAAAATGGCAAAATTTTATGATGAAGCTCACCTAAGTTCTGGGAGACAGAAAAGCTGATGGATCATCATTCATCCTTCAAAACTTTTGCTCCATGAATTTTTTTCAGCAAAATTTCAAGAATCAATTTTTTCAGCAAATAATTTTTCTCATATTTCCTAAGTCACCTTTTGACGCGAAGACAAACTGTGGGTATCACAAATGTCCCCGGTTACTCAATAACCTAACAAATTTTTATTTGAAGGAGAGGAATGCTCGAGCAAAATAATTGGAGTAGCAAAAAGTCCTCCAAACTTGAATTATTCATTGTCCCCAATGAATTATTAAAATTTTTCAATTATACCCCCAAACTTAAAATTTTCTATCTGAATTTTGAACTAAGCGTGAGACTAGAACTAAGCTTAAAGTGGATCATATAAGTCAACAATGCCTCCAAAATCTTCTTTGCCGCAGCAACAGTCCAGGCTAGAAGAAATGCTCAAGCAAAATGTTTATGGAGATCAGAATACCTTGATCTAATTAAGCGTAATCAGTCCAAGCTTCAAAAATTCAGAAGAAATTAGTTAAGTTAGAGTTACTCAGTGCTCAAAGAATGGAAACATCTAGAAATTTCATTAAAAACATAACGAAAAACATTACAAAGCAGATATATTTTTTTCCAAGAAGTAGTAAAATTAAAAAAACAGACAAGACAAAATAGAAGAAGATGCGGTCAGAAATGCGCGAGCAAACAAAATATTTCAACAAAACAACTGCGCGCTCAAATTCTCCTCCTTCAATCTTCCCGACCAGGCTCTTCTTCTTCATCACCTTCTCTTTCCACAGGCGGCAGTGGGATCCAGGGGTTCAGTAGGTCCTCAGGGAATGCAGGAAGGGTTGGATACGGTTTCAAAAAATTCTCTTGCAGCGCCCTCCTTAAGCTGGCATCTCGATTCTTAACATAGTTCTAGAAGGTTAAAGTTTGCCTCTCAGCAAACTCTTGCCGACTGGCCGAAAGTGCCAGTTGTTCTAGAATTGTGTTGATGCCGTGGATAAGCCTACCTTGACGTACCTCCTGCATGCGCTGGAGCCGTGCCAAATTGGGTGTATCGATGATTCCCTTATCAAACAGAATTCTATCCCCCTCATCTACTGGAACCCCTGCCCTTCGGCATAGCATCGTGACAGTGTTGGGGAAAAACAACTTCCCCACCTTTTTCCGCCAGCAGTCAAGAATCTCATAAGAAATTATTTTTCCTACGTCAATACTCATCGAGCGAAGAATAGCAAAGGCAAGCAAAACCCGGTCCCGAGATACTGTGGAATCGTGAGTCGTCGGCAGTAAGCGCATCCTAATGAAACCCATCCACGTGTTGGCCTCGCTCTTCAAATAAACAACCTGAAACGTGCACTTTTGCGTCTGTGACAACCTCCATTGGGCCCCCTCATTGCCAACCTCTCGGACAATCGCACTTAATTGGTAGCTAGATGGTGCAACCATCATCTCATTAAAAGCTGCATGCGGAAAATCCTGGGGATTGAACAAATCATTAATGGCTTATGGGCTCCACTATACGGGCATTCCTCGAACTATAACCTCAAATTCGTCCTGAACGTCAAGATTGGCATAAAATTCTCAAACAATATTGGAATTAACAGGCTCTGGTTTCGCACAAAACTGTCTCCAGCCGAGGTTCGCTATTCCAGTCTCCAAGAACCGTGGCACATCATCGCCAAATCCTCGTTCGAACAAGAAGTCATGTTTCAGCATCTCCTGGTATTTTGCTCGAGCAAGGTTGTTGCTGAAGCGAATAAAAGGTAAACTTGGTTCCTCAATCTCGCCAGCTTCAGCAATACCTTTGCCCTTGTCTTCTCTTCGCTTGGGCAAAATCTCTTACTCAGCCTTCTTTGCTCCTTCTTCTCTTGCCTTGTCTTCAGCCTCCTTCTTTTCTTTTTCCCTTCTTTCTTCCTCAGAGTTCGATGATGGAGGCGATGGGGTATTTCGAATCAACCTTATGCGACCTGCCTTCCGCTTAATGCGGCGTCGCTTTGGCGGTTCAGGAATGATTACTTCAACCCGACCCTCCTGCACCGATCCCTGTTCATTCCCTTCTTCAGGCACCACAGCGGTCTGTTCGCCTTGAACTTCATCAGTCTTTGTTTCTTGATTTTTCTCAACATTCTCTTCTTGAACCGTATCTGGGTTTTGCACCTCAGGTTCTCGTGTATTTCCTTCCTCAGCTGCAGTGGCAACATCCTCTGCCACCTCCTGAACTTCTTCTTGTTCCGCAGCCCTTTGCTGCCTTCTCCTTTTCTTAGCTTTTTTTTCCTCTGGCGTTCTTTTTTTCTTTGTTTTTACCTTCTGAACTTCAGGGGTAATGGGTACCTCCTCTTCCTCATTGTCTCTCTCTTTTCTCACTCTCGTCTTTTCCATGGAAACTCAAAGATTTTTTCAGAGAAAAGCAACGAAGGAAGAAGAAGAAGAAAAACGAACAATAAAGGAATGGAGTGAAAAGAACTTACCACCGTTCTTCAATAAATAAGCCTCAGCAAAATTAAATCCCAACTGAAAAGATTTGCCCTGCATTTAATATTATTCTCGTTTAATTTAAACTCATGCAAATCAGAAATTCAAAACCACCAACGGTAAATTTATGAATCTCAATCGCCCACGGTAAATCACTATGCGCTGACCACTATCAAAGCCCTTGGATGATTACTGTATGACACGTGGCCTCATCATATGACGCATGCAAATTTACCTGCTAATATTCAAAGAAAATCCCAACGGTAAAAATAATAAATTTCGAACGACATCCCTTCTAATTCGGATGATTTTGCTTCAGCCATAACTTTGTCGCAACAACCTGCTGAACCTGAAGAATCTTGGATACGGAATTCAAATTTCAAAATAGAAAACCAAATCTTCTAAACTTAAAAATAACCAACCAAATCAAATTTAATCCTTCTTGAAGCCGAATTAATTTAGAGAAAATCTTTATTAACTAAACAGAATTCAAATATCTGAATTAAATCTAATAAAATCTAAATAAAAGATAATCCAAAGATAATTTAAATAAATAACCTGAGAATAAAATGAAATCAAATTCAAACAAAATAAATAAAATCTAAAATAACTTCTACGGAATTAAAAACACCAACGGACTGCAAATAAATCATTCAAAATCAAATCTAATCTAATCGAAATTAAAAAGAAATCAGCAAAACATAAAATTAATACAAACACTGGGAGCTCAAAATTTTGCTCTGTGAAATGCTCCCGCAAACATCCTGCTCTCTCAATCATCAACCAACCTTAGGGAAGGATATTTCGCCTGAAATTCCTCTCCCCAAATTTTTTTCACACGTTGTCCATTCACTTTGTAAACTCTCCCATCTTTTTCATCCTGCAAAGTAATTGCTCCATGGGGGAAAACCTCAACCATAATAAATGGTCCTGACCATTTAGATTTTAGCTTCCCAGGAAATAACTTTAATCTAGAATTATAAAGCAAAACTTTCTGACCTTTGACAAACTCTTTAGATTTAATTTTCTTGTCATGCCATAACTTAGTCTTTTCTTTATACATTTTCGCATTCTCATAAGAAAATTGGCGAAATTCCTCTCATTCATTAAGCTGCAGCATTCTTATTGCTCCTACACGACTCAGATCAAAATTTAATTTTTTCAAAGCCCAAAACATTTTATGCTCTAGCTCTAATGGTAAATGGCAAGCTTTCCCATATACTAACCTATAGGGAGACATACCTAGAGGAGTCTTATAGGCTGTCCTATAAGCCCAAAGAGCCTCATCCAACCTAAAAGACCAATCCTTTCTAGATGGATGGACTACTTTCTCTAGAATCGATTTAATTTCCCTATTACTAATTTCAGCTTGGCCATTTGCTTGTGGGTGATAAGGGGTAGCTATCCTATGCTTAATCCCATACTTAGCTAAAAGCTTGGTTAAGATATTATTAACAAAATGTGTACCCTCATCACTCACTAGAGCTCTAGGTGTCCCAAACCGCGCAAAGATGTGCGATTGAAGAAACCTTGCAACTGTCTTGGCATCACTCTGATGGCATACGATGGCTTCCACCCATTTGGACACATAATCAACTGCCAATAAGATAAAAATATTGCCATTAGAAGGGGGAAATGGCCCCATAAAATCAATACCCCATACATCGAATAATTCAACTTCTAAAATGTAAGTAAGAGGCATTTCATCTCTAGGCCCTAAGTTTCCTCTCCTTTGGCAAGCATCACATTGCTTGTAGAACCAATGAGCATCCTTGAATAAGGTAGGCCAGAAGAATCCACAATGTAAAATCCTCATAGCTGTCCTCTGACCGCTGAAATGACCTCCATACGGTGAAGAATGACATTGCTCCAGGATTTCCTTTGCTTCATCACCTGAAACACACCTGCGAATAATACCGTCAGAGCATTGCTTATACATAAATGGCTCATCCCAATAGAAAAATTTCGCATCATGCTTAAACTTTTTCCTCTGCCTCCAGTCCATGTCAATAGGAGTGACTCCATTTACCAAAAAGTTGGCAATATCAGCATACCAAGAGACATCCCTGACTACCTTTACTTCAACAGCAAAAAGCTGCTCATCTGGAAAAGCATCTGAAATGGCAGATTGCTCCAACAAAGATGATGATGGATCAAGACGAGACAAGTGATCTGCAATGACATTTTCTGATCCGTTCTTATCCTGTATCTCCAAGTCGAATTCCTGCAATAACAAAACCCAACGAATTAGTCTAGGCTTTGCATCCTTCTTAGTCATTAAATACATTATTGCTGCATGATCCGTAAACACTGTGACTTTGGATCCAACCAAATATGGCCGGAATTTCTCAAAAGCAAACACAACGGCTAACAACTCCTTCTCAGTAGTTGTATAGTTGACTTGTGCCTCATTTAACACCTTGCTTGCATAATATATAGGATGGATAAATTTGCCCTACTTTTGCCCCAACATAGCACCTACGGCAGCATCGCTTGCATCACACATTACCTCAAATGGTAAACTCCAATTAAGTGCACAAAGAATGGGTGTTGAGACTAAAGCAGCTTTTAAAGTTTCAAAAGCCTTCCTACAATCTGCATTAAAGTAAAAAACATGATCAGTACACAATAAGTTACAAAGAGGTTTACTGATTTTGGAAAAATCCTTTATGAACCTCCTATAAAATCCAGCATGACCTAAAAAACTCCGAATTCCCTTCACTAAATTCGGTGGTTCTAACCTTTCAATCACCTCTATTTTTGCTCTATCAACTTCTAGACCATTCTTAGAAATCCTATGACCCAACACTATGCCCTCCTCCACCATGAAGTGACACTTTTCCCAATTAAGAACTAGATGGGTATCCTCACACCTCTTTAATCCCTTACCTAAATTATCCAAACAATTCTGAAAGGACCCTCCAAAAACTGAAAAATCGTCCATAAATACCTCAACAGTGGACTCAATCATTTCATAAAAAGTTGCCAACATACACCGCTGAAATGTTGTTGGAGCATTGCAAAGGCCAAAAGGCATTCGCCTAAAAGAAAACGTCCCATAAGGGCAGGTGAAAGTGGTTTTTTCCTGATCCTTAGGAGCAATAGTAATCTGGTTGTACCCAGAATAACCATCTAAGAAACAATAGTAGGCCTGACCAGCCAATCTATCCAATATCTGGTCAATAAATGGTAGAGGGAAATGGTCCTTACAGGGGTGGCCTTATTAAGCCTCCTGTAGTCCATGCAAACCCTCCAGCCAGTTACTGTCCTGGTTGGGATCAACTCATTGTCTTTATTGCTCACCATAGTGACACCTCCTTTCTTAGGAACACATTGGACAGGGCTCACCCAATTGCTATCGGCAATTGGATAAATGATCCCAACATCCAACCATTTAATTACCTCCTTCTTTACAACCTCTTTCATCGCAGGGTTAAACCTTCTTTGTTGCTCAATACTCCTAAAGGATCCCTCATCTAGAGTGATTTTGTGCATACAAAAAGATGGGCTAATTCCCTGAATGTCAGCAATTGTCCAACCTATAGCCTTGCGGTATTGCTGCAGCAACTTTATTAAGGTCTCCTCATGCTCCGACATTAAATCTAATGCAACAATAATGGGCAACGTCTCTCCTTCCCCAAGATACACATACTTTAGATGATCCGGCAAGGACTTCAAATCTAAAGTGGGTGCCTCAATCAGGGATGGCTTAATGGGAGGAGCCTTCCTTTGATCTAAATCTAAAGACTAAAAAACATCCTCACAGATAAACAAATCTTTTTCATTTTTTCTGTCTAACAAACAAACTTCTAAATCCTCTACACTAACCTCTCCATGCTCTTCCAAATGCTTGTCAGCCGAATCCTGTATTGCTGTCTCAATAACTGTGCTCTCTAGAATCCTAATGAAGGAGCAATCCTCCATTTCGTCTGGATATTTCATGGCTTTAAACACATTAAATTTCACTTCCTCATTACAGACTCTCATTGTTAATTCCCCTTTTTGAACATCTATTAATGCCCTACCAGTAGCAAAAAATGGACGACCTAGAATAATTGGAACATCTTTATCAGCCTCATAGTCTAAAATAATAAAATCAACTGGAAATATGAATTTATCTACCTTAACTAAGACATCCTCAATTTTACCCTCTAGATATGTGATAGACCTATCAGCTAGTTGGAGTGTGACTGTGGTGGGTCTAGCTTCACCAATACCTAGCTTTCGACAGACCGAAAGAGGCATAAGGTTAATGCTCGCACCTAAATCACAGAGTGCTCTACCTAACTCTTTTCCACCTATAGATACAGGTATGGTAAATGATCCTGGATCCTTTGCCTTGGGTGGTAGCCCATTCTTAAGAATAGCACTACACTCCTCGGTAAGAGATACCGTTTCAAACTCACCTAACCTCTTTTTTTTAGTCAAAATATCCTTAAGGAATTTAGCATAATTAGGCATTTGCTCTATAGCTTCTACTAGAGGGATATTTATATGCAATTGCTTAAGAATCTCTAAAAACTTTTTAAATTGACCATCCTGATTCTTAGGCTTTTGTCTTTATGAAAAAGGTAGAGGTGCTACATAAGGTGGGGGCGACACATAAGGTGGTTCCACATCTGGAACAGAACCAGATGCTCCAGCACCCTGACCACACTCCAACTCTTTCTCAACAACATTTTTATCACCATTTTTATTTAAATCCTGGGTTTTTCTAGGCTCCTCTAGTGGCTTTCCACTCCTAAGAGTCACTGCCTTTACCTGCTCCTTACCTTCCTTTTAAGGGTGTTCAGTGTCTGAGGGAAGTTTCCTTTGAGGTCTTGCCTTCAGCTCATTAGCTAGCTAACCCACTTGCAATTCCAAGACTCTCATCGAAGCTTGATTACTTTGAATTGCGACATCTGTACGAGCCATAAATTCTTTCATCATCGCCTCGAGAGAACTTCCCGAATTTTGCTGGGGCAAAGCCGACTTATTTTGTTGGGGCAATACCTGCGCTTTAGCAAATCCCTGCTAGTTCACATTCTGTTGAGCCCAACCGAATGCGCATTTTCTATTTTTTTCTTTTCAATTTGGAAATCCTTGACGTGAAATTGAAATAAAAAAAACTGCCTGACACACGCTCCAACTGAACGCCCAACTGCTGCTTGACACGTGTCCTCTTCTAACCGGCCACTATGTGAATAACGCAAACCTCCAGCACGATCTGAAACACGCCCATGCGGAAAAAAATTGACTTTCACTCCTTGCTTCGAGCCCAAACGAACGCGTTTCGTGCGTTTTTAATTTTATTTTTTTCCTGCCGCGATTCTATTCGTTTTCTGGAAAATTTGACGCTATCTCTAGGTTTTTTTCCAGATAACATCAATTCCAGCGTCGATTCTTCTAAAACATTAGTCCCAAATTGCATCGAATTTCATCCAAATTGACACATTATCAAAGACACGGACTTACAGACTCAAATTTGCAACAAAATGCCCAAAACAACAGGCCTTTACATGATCAAATCAAGAAAAAATTGCAAATTCTAAATACCGAAAACCCTAACCATCTACTAGCAAAATTCATACATCAAATGCATAAATTAATCCCACCAATAAACCAATGCAAATTTTGTTAAAAAAAAATTAAAAATTACGATCGGCTCTGATACCAATTGAAGGATTGGAATTCCCAATTCCGTTACAGCGGAAGCAATTGGACCGTTCGCAATCTAACTTCGTTTAACAAAATACCGGATACATTGGCAAAATTCAGAATTCATAATTCTACAATTTAAGGTTAAGCAAACTTACTATCGTGGGCGACTCTGAATTCAAGAATGCTTTTGGATTGTGCAGGGACCAAATGTGTGAATCTACCATTTGAACACCACCACAAGGGCTTCACCGCTATCCTCTGAGATTGGGAACTTGGTTGTGGGACCACGATCTTGAGAGGGAATATTTTACAGAGAAGAACTTCTCTGTGTTTCTTATTGAGAGAAATTAGAGAGGGAGAGTTCAGAGAGATGTCTTCTGTAGAATAAGTCCCAATATAATGACCCCTCATGCTTGTGTTATTCATGTGAGGGATGAGATCTAATCTCAACCGTCCACCTCATCATAAGGTTATTAATTAATTAATTAAAATTAATTAACTATATGCTAACCAATTATTCATATTAATTAATTAAGCATATTTACATTTAAATCATATTTAAATGCAAAGCCCTCACATAATATATAGTTTTAATTAAACTTAATTAAATCACATTTAATTAAATTAATTAAACCACACAATTAATTAATTCACAATTAATTAATTCTTCGATCAATTAAACATCACATATATTTAATTAATCAAACATTCGAATCATATTCAAATGTGCGTCTCTCTTATAACCTATAGTTTTAATATAAATCATATTCACGTTAAAATCAATCTATAGTTTTAATTTAATTAAATCACATTTAACTAAATTAAATTGAACAATTAATTAATTCAAAATTAATTAATTTTATAATTAATTAAACATCTACCATATTTAATTAATTACATATTAGAATCATATTCTAATATATATCTCTCATATGATATAATTTAATTAAATCACATTTAATTAAACTTTAATTAACTAATTCATCATTAATTAATTAATTTACTAATTAAATATCATATACTTAATTAGCTATATATTTGAACTCTTTCAGATATATTATTCTCTCAATTAATAAAGTTTAATCTCAAATTAAACTTTATATTATAATGTATCACAATACATTATATTAATTGTATCTCATACAATTAACTTGATTCCCAAGATGAATTTGAACTATTCAAATTCTTTCAAGATAAATTGTTCCCAATTACTCTTTACGAGCTAGTAGGGGGACCTAATGGACCTACAGATCAGAAGCTCCAATGATATGAGGTTAATTGACTAAACTCATTAATCAAGTTAACAATATTCATTAACTGTGGGTCACTCCACTAAAGACCCACAGTTGCACTCTTCTCACTGTAGAATATTTCTGTGTCCACGTATATTGACCAATAACGGTAAGTTAATCCTTCACGAGTGTTCGTAGTTACAACTGGGTCAAATTACCGTTTTACCCCTGAGTTACCTCTGGCTCCTTAAGTACCAGTGCTCCTCTAATGAACAACCTGTTTATGGTCCAACCAGTAAACAGAAAGTCCCTCTCGGGCCAGTGAGAGGGCGGGATCCCTTTGTTCAAGACCCGGAGTCACCACTTAAGGGAACACTCATCTACTTCTCCTAGAAGTGGGAAGGAGTGAATTCCATCTTGTGTTTTCATGTTCCCAGCCCCCCACTCGGTCTTGTCCCCAAGAAGGTAGGCTTATTGAGTCGGCGTGCAGGCCACTCTCACCCGTACTAATCAAAGGACAATCCCTCATGAGAAGGAGTTCATGACACACTCAGGATTAAAACTGAGTTACCTAGGTCATCCTATTGAAACAGTAACCTAACTAGTTAACGGTGTTACATCTAGTGGTTTAATATTTCATGATCCGGTCTTATGCGAACTCATTGCATAGGATACCCCCGCTTGCATGTCTCCTACATGAACGCCTTGGATCATTACGTCTGTATCGAATACAAAGCGGGCCATATCACATAGTGTTACCAGGATAAGGTACCCAACCTTATCCTTGTACTATAGACCTTTTAGGTTGTTACTTGAACACTGATCCCCATATGTCCCCACATACTAGTTCAAGTTACATATCAACAACCTTGGATCTTAGTTTATTGGATTTGGGTTATATTGTGCAATTTTAGACTTAAAATGACAATAACATTTTATTGCATAAACCTCAATAACACTTTATTGATACAAGTGTATAATTTGTTAACATTCACTATCTACGAGTTTTAGGACATAAAACCCAACAAAGTTGGGGTGGTTGCGCCAACCTGGATTATAAAAGTTAGAATAAGGGTTATTCCTCTGATTACCTACAAAAAACACAGAAGCTGGATTGCTGGGGCAAAACTCGTAGTTGTGATCTTCACCACAATAGACACAAGCTTCTTCTACAACTTGATTCACTACTGCAGCAGGCTCCATTGCTGGTGGCTGCTGATGACTAATCACTGTCACATTCTTAAGAGCATTAGCAATCATAGGAAGATCAGCCCTAACGGTGGACACACCATCAACCTCTAATACACTCTTAACCTTTTTATTTGTGTCTCTAACATCCGACCACTGACAACTATTAGTAGATATTCTTTCTAAAATTTCATAGGCTTGATCAAAAGTCTTTGTCAAAAGGGCCCCTCCAGCCGAAGCATCAACCATACCTTGGGTTACTCCATTTAAACCATTGTAAAATGTTTCCATTTGAATACAATGAGGTAGACCATGGTGGGGACACTTTCGCAAAAGCTCCTTAAACCTTTCCCAAGCCTCACTAAAAGTCTCATCTTCAAGTTGCCTAAACCCTACTATTTCACTCCTCAATTTAGCATTTCTATTAGGTGGGAAATATTTACTAAAAAAATTTTCAGCTAACTCATTCCATGTATTAATTGATCTTGGAGCAAAAGAATTTAACCACGCCTTTGCTCCATCTCTAAGAAAATACCGGAACAAAGTTAATCTAAGTGCATCTCTAGGCACTCCTTGAATTACAAAAGAATCACTAACTCTTAGAAAAGACTTAAGATGTAAATGAGGGTCTTCAGATGACAAACCATGGAATTGCCCCACAGTTTGCAACATCTGAAACATTACCGGTTTCATTTCAAAATTTGCCGCTTGAATTTGAGGACGTGCAATCCCTGGATTCAACTCATTAAACATTCGGACAGCATACGCTCGAATGGCTCTGGTCCTATCGTTCGCTATCAAGATAGGATTCTCAGCCTGATTATTTTGCTGCTCATTTTGTTAATACAGCGGGTTTTGCTGCAGCAAGCGATTCTAGGGGTCTGCTGGACCTTCATGACCCTGCAGAAGACGTGGCACATTATCCATTTGGTTTTAGTTCCTGCGCTGCTCTCTCCTTCTGATCCTGAATGTCTTCTCGATTTCTGGATCAAGCTTGAACCTTACCCTAGGCGGATCGCTCATGCACCAAACTCACACCTGCAAAAACAAAAGAAACAATCAAAAAGTTCTAGCACCAAGCCACTAAAACACATACACAAAACAAATCAGATAAAAACTTATTCAAGTTCCCCGACAACGACGCCAAAAACTTGTTGGGTTCTTAGAGTGAGTAAAAATATGATCTAAAAAAGACTCTAGAATTCCTTTGCAAGTATACACAGTCTGCAACAAGTAATAAGTATTTGTCAATCCGAGGCCTGAATTAGCTTCCACTCTATCTATTTTGTATGAATCTTTTAATGGTTTTAAGGTAATAAAAATGATTGGATTTTGTAAGAATTATGCTGAAGAAAAGTAAATGACAGAACAACAAATAAACGGATAGGCAGACAGATTAAAGACAGGCGCTGGTCAGGATTGAGTGATTGTTTTAAAAGATGCTCTAGCAATAATATTGATCATGCATTTCTCGCAGTATTATTAGCGGATTCCTCCCGGAACTCTGGATCTTTTGGAATGTGTTTCAACCCCAATGAAGTGCGACCAATCAAGCACTAGCAACTGGCTATCCCTAGCTCAGTCACTGGCGTTCACCAATACATAATGATCGTAGTGTGGTTAATCGCCACACACTCTCTAAATCATCCCTGAAACTAGAGAGAGATATTCATATCGGCTGGCCAGGCGGGCATAAAATGGAAATAAACTCAACAATTAACCAAAATGCGATAGTCAATATATTACTAAAGATGAAGCACAACAATCACATCATCCCTAACCAACACCTAAGCTACTTAGTTCATAATAAACATGAAAACACAAATTACAATCTGAGTAGGCATGTCCATAATCACAAGATAATAAAGAAAATAATAATCTTCTTAATCAGCTTGCGGATGATGGTCTTCTAGTGGTCTCTAACCTCTCTATACTACTCGACTTCCAAGGAAACATGGAATGACTTTGGCTTAGGCTGCTACTCCCTTTTATAGAGTTGAGGAATGCTTGAATTAGGTCAACCTGGACACGTGTAGGGCTCTCCTTGCTCCTTTATCACGAAAATAACTCAACAGAAGTCTGTTCATGAAGTTGGGTAACGAGCTGTGATGTGGCAGTTTTTCTCCCAGGTTTGCTGCAGCACAGAATTTGCTCCCTCCAGTCGCCCAGCAACATAATCTGCACAAAATGATTTCCAATGCTTCCATTCTTTCAAATGGGTTAAAACATGTAATATCTATCTAAAACCAACCCTACTAACCACAAAAGACACACAAATCCCTATATAAACGAGGACTAAATAACTACCTTTTGGGCATTTATCAATGACCCACTTTATGGTGCAGTATACCCTTGCCTCAAACTTATCACCAATTAGGTTAAATACTCATTGTTAAACCCAAAAATCCTTAGTTATTCTATCCCTTGCTTCTCAGAATGGCGACATTTTATGATGAAACTCACTCCCTGGGAGACAGAAAACTGCTAGATTATCATTCATCCTTCAAAACTTTTGCTCTATGAATTTTCTCAGCAAAATTTTCCAAAATTTGTCTTTTCAGCAAATAATTTTTATCATTTTTCCAATATTCTCTAGGTCATCTTTTGACGCAAAGACAAACTGTGGGTGTCACAAATATCCCTGGTTACTCAATAACCTAGAAAAATTTATTATGAAGGAGAGGAATGCTCAAGCAAAACAAGCAGAGTAGCTAAAAGTCCCCCAAACTTAAATTATTCATTGTCCTCAATGAATTAGCAACATGATAAGTATACCCCCAAACTTAATTTTTTCTATCTGAATTTTAAACTAAGCATGAGACTAAGATTAAGCTTAAGGTGGATCAAATAAGACTAGGCTAGAAGGAATGCTCAAGAAAAATGTTTCTGGAGATCAGAACACCTTGATCTAATTAAGCTAACTAGTCCAAGCTTCAAAAATTCAGAAGAAAAATAGGTTAGATACTCAGATGTGCCAAACAAAACAATATTTGATTTCATTAAAGATTAAGATCACAAATTTACGTAATCATGACAAAGATAGATTTTAAGGCATCAGATAAAAACAAAGAAGCAGAACATAACATAAGCAAAAAGAACACAACACATGCAAGGCGAGCACACAAAAAAAATAATTCATCAAAATATTTGCTCGAAGAAACTAAAACTTCCCTTTAATTCTTCTTTATGTTCAGGCTCTGGGTTGTCTTCTTCCTCTCGAATGATGGGTGGGGGTGGAATGCATGGGTTCATAAGATCATCAAGGAAAATTAGGAAGGCTTGATATGGCTTAGAAAAATTCGCTTGCATAGCCCTCTTTAGTGTGATGTCCCTTCTAAGATCATAGCTCTAGTAGGTCTGAAGTTGTCTCTCAGTGAATTCTAGCCTATTGAGAACTATCTCATGTTGCTCCAACACTCTACAACAAACCACCTTCGCTGGATATTTAAATTTTCCAGCACATAGAGCAATGGGTATTTAAATTTAAACACCCATCAACAATGGGTAAGGCACAAACTTATCGAACAGAGTGATCTAAGACTAAACTACCCGCTGGATAGAGATGAAAACGCGAGAAGATGAGGCTCGGGTTGTAGAACGCGCACAAATCTTACTGAAAGGTGTGAAGGGAGTTATATCAGCCTTCAATCAACTGAGAACAAGAGAAGAGAGGCTTACCCATATAATTTACCTTGCTGAACAACACCCGAAAGGGAGATTTGAGCCACGAAACCCACCCAAAACGAGAGAGAGATCGCACGAGGGTGAGGGCGGCGGCTGCTTGTGTTGCTGCGACAGAACAGGGTCGGCGACGGAAAGGGGCGACTCGACACTGATCTTCGGCGGCTCTTCAAGCTCCTCACGAGAGGGAGAGACGACGCGGACTGGGCTCGGTTAGAAACGTAGAGAGAGAAAGAAAGTCGCGCAGGGAGTGGGAGAAAGACGCGTGACGGGCGGCGGTTCAGGCTTCTCTAACGACGGGGGCGGCGTTGCGACAAGGTGGCGGGGCTAGGCGGCACACGCATGCATGCACGGGGAAGATGTTTCACGGCAAGGAGATGGAGGGAGATGAAGGGTTTGTCTTGCGTGAAAGAGAGGAAAAGAGATGGAGAAAGAGAGAGAGTTTTAGGGCTTTGATAAGGGTAAAAAATATACCTATTTTGCCCTTATATTTAGCTCATTTCTTGGGCAAATGTTGTATGTTGTGATCAATTTATTGTTCCCGAGCTCAAAATATGTCAAAATTGATAAGTTAGGGTGTTGAGAATCACTTTTATCAAATTATGCTCATTTGTGCTTAAAAAGACTTGATTTTAAGAGAATTTGACTTAGTTTGTTGTTGTGCAGAAAAACAGAGGAAAAGCTGGAATTTCCCAGAAATGCGAAGGCACTGGAAAAATTGAAGCCGTTCCGAGTCATCCACGGGTCGTTGTTGACGAGTCTTTTTCGCACCTAACCGGTTGTTTTGACCCCGAAACTGACTGGACAACCTTCCAGAACCTATTTCGCAACTCCTCAACGATTTTCTACACTATATAAGCTCGGGATTCAAAGTCAAATTCAAGCATAAATTATTTGGAAGAAGAGGGTGGTGACAGAACCCTAGTTGAAGCCTATGAGTAGGGATGCTGCCCGAGGTCCTTCTTAGATGACTGAATTCTAACCTGAGTTAGACATCAAACCTTAGGGTTTGTAGGGATTTTCACCCATTCCCACTTGTAAAAGCGAGAGAGTGGAGTGTCTTAGCGAACTCTAGAAGGATTGAGTAAATAGAAAAACCCATAATATTTAGCTATCTCCTTTATTTCCAACTTGTGATACTTTTCATTATTCTGTATTATTTACATTCTTATTTCAATGAAAATGTATTCATTTGCTCTTTATCTCACCATGAGTAGCTAAATTCCGTTGAGGGGTTCAATATGGTGAATTCCCTTATGGTTTAATGGCTTGAAAGTGTTTTATTTGCTTAAGTTTTTGTTCAATGCATGTCACTATTTATTGATTATCACTCTAATCTTGTTGAGTTTAACTTGATCACTTAGACTTTGCATGCTATGTGAGTTTGATCTCGAAAGGGACAGACGATATCGGTTCTCATAAAGGTGATATAGGAGAAAAAGCTCGAAAGAGATTGTTCGGCGGTATAGGGCAAGCTGCCTAAGGCACCCTATATCAACTATAGGGTTATAGGTTGCATTCGTGAATTATCTATGTCGGAGTCGAGTCACAAAAATGTGCATAACGGTACTCGCTTAGCCTTCTAACGGTTTTTGGGAGCAAGGGCCAAATAGAAGTTAAATCTGACCCAATGCATTGAATAGACGTAAGTTAAATACTTCATGATTAAGGTTATTGCCTTAGGGAGGAATCCATGTTGAATACCTCGTTGTTTATTATTGTTATTTTTTATTTTTACTTGCTTATTTATCTATCTTTTCTAAAAACCCAATCAATCAACTTATTTTCTTTGGTTACCTAATTTTAAGCAATCAAGTTGAGCAGTTTCTTCATCAAATATGAATTTCCAATTTAGTCCTCGTGGGATCGATACCCTTGGAATACTTCTAAGGTTTTTTTATTACTACGTGCGACAGTTTATACTTGCACTAAAGGTTGGCTGAATTTATCTTTATTAATATTTTTCATCTTACCTCACACCCATTCATTCAGCCTCTACCGCACCAGGCTTTTTTCCTCTTTTCTTTGAATTCCTCTTTTCTTTAATTTCTTTAATTAAGAAAACCCAATAATAGATATTCCTAAAATAGAACCCCCAACTAAAACCCTTGACTTAGCGTGAAAACGCAATGCTTAGACCAACCTAGCAACCACATTTTAATCGAGCTTTAGGGAGGAACTTAAATAATAAAATGCCTATATTCAAAGAATAATTACCCAACATTACGGTATAAACTAATAATTCCATATTACAAGCCCAAATAAAATTTACATTTTCATTCGACTATATTTATGGAATTTAATTAACACCATAAATGCATGGGGCGTCACAGAACCAGCTCGTCGATGCCTTCCACGAACAAGGACATCCCTGACTGATCCTCCTCCTCCCCGTTGAGGACATTTAACACAACACTGGAATCTGATTCGACCACCAGCGAGGGCTTGAATCCCGACTCCTCATCTTTTGCAGCTTCAACGTAAGATTTTAGGCACTCTAAGGTTGCTTCTGCTTCTAGAATTTTAATTGCCCATTTTTTATGAATTTGCTTGCATCCCTCTCCGATCAAAGACCCATTCGAGTCATGAAGGATCCATTCCACTCCTCCTTACGTTCGATTTCTCGCTCCAAGTAACATTGGTATTGATCTTCGACGAATTCGGCTCCGACGGGCCACCTATGGTGACTCGGTTGGTTCTTCGTCTGAGCAACCTGTAGGTGATCTTCCTCATTCCCTAAGCATTCCTCCAAGTGATTACAAATGTTTCTCTCGATTCTGTGATTATGTGGTGTTGGGTTTCCAAAGTGGGTAAAAATAGACTCTAGAACACTGTGCAAGCATACACAATCTGCAACAAGTAATAAGTATTTATCGAATCCACGGGGCTGAATAGCTCTCACTTTATCTATTTTCTATAAATTTTCAATGGTTTCAGAAGTGGTTAAAATGATTGATTTTGATATAATGCTGAAACAAAAGAAATGACAAAACAGAAAGTAAACAAATAAAGCAGACAGATTAGAAACAGGCGTTGGTCAGGATTTAGTAATTGTTTTAAAAGATGCTCTAGCAATATTATTGATTCGGCAAAACTCTTGCAGTCTTATTAGCAGGATCCTCCCGAAACTCTGGATTTTTTAGAATGTGTTTCAACTCCAATGATGCTCTACCGATCAAGCACTAGGCAACTGGCTATCCCTAGCTCAATCACTGGTGTTCACCAATACAAAATGATCTAGTGTGATTAAATGCCACACACTTCTCAAATCATCCCTGAAACTAAGAAGTGGTAATCATACTGGCTGGCAAGACAGGCACATAATATAAATATGCTCAACAAATAATCAAGATGCTCAAATCAACATATATTGCATAGAGAATAAACACGACAATTACATGACCCCTAACCAATACCTTAGCAATTTAGTTCATAAAGCTCATGATAACACAAGCTACAATCTGAGTATGTGCATCCATAATTACAAGAGATTACAAGAAAATACTAATTCCCTTGGTCAAATCCGTAATTGATGGTCTTCTTGAAGTCTCCAATCTTTTTCCTCTATTCGATTCCCAATGATGGAAATGAGAAATGATCTCTTCCCCAAAAGTGGAATGTCTTTGACTTGAACGATTCTTCCCTTTTATAGAATGAAGACAAGCTCAAATTAGGTCAATCTGGACACGTGGATGACTCTCCTTTCTTCTTAGATCCAAAAATAGCTTAACTAACTTCAGTTCATTAAAATGACTAACGAGCTATGACGTGGCAGTTTTGCTCTCTGTTTCGCTGGATCACAGATTTTGCTCCCTCAAGTCACTCAGCAATATATTCTACACAAAATAACTTCCAAATCGTCAATTCTTCCAAATAGGTTAAAACATATAATACTCATCTAAAAGCAACCATATTTAGCACAAATGACACACAAATCACTATAAAACTAAGACCTAAATAATTCATTCTATGAACCAAATGAGTTCATACGACGAGACTTGGGTTTTATACCTGTATTGGTAGGAACAGATCTCCAATTGTCAGGGCCATGTTCCAGGATGTAGGAGACAAGAATGATATCTTCTTAGGGTTAACCCAAATTTAACAAGTGTGAATGGTATGATACCAGTTCAAGAAAACATAGAATTAATATAGCCGATGGCTTCACATCGATAAATACCCGTTACCGATGGTACAAAGATGAGCCATTCATTCTTGCAAGTCAAGCAGTACAAGTATTCTACTTAGATGATTACAAACTTGGTCAAGATTGGAAAATTGTTCAACGAATTCAACCGAGACGTGTGTGGTATGTTCCAGAAGCAGAAATTAATGAACCGGGCGAAATAATTGAAGGGATAAAGAACCCTAGGTCGGAAGACGTCAGAGACCTTTTTTGATTTAAACGCTGATTAGGATACCAATACGATGACAAATAAAATTACAGCAGATTAAACAAAATAAAGCATGCTGCAACAGATTATAAATCATGCTAGGATCAAAAGGAAAAACTCCAAGATCTAATCTAAGAAAGATCCTATTGATCCAAGGTCAAGAATACTATACCTTTGTAGAAATTCTTGAACCGTTTTGCCAAATCTCCTAGATTTTCAACCAAAACCAGCAGCAAGAAGCCCTTGATCTCGCTGTAAAATTTCCACGAACACCACCACCAAGGTTGCACCGGTATTCTCTTGAAGGATGTGCGTTAGGAGCTTGTGGGAGCGTGATCTCTAAGGGTTTTTGGTGAATTGAGTTCTCTGTATTCTTTGGAAGAGAATTGCAGAGTGAGAGCTTGGGATTGAGAGAGAGAGTTATGCGTGAAACCCAGAGAGAGCCCCAAAACTGAATAGAAGAGAGTTTCCGTAAAAATGCCCAACCTCCTCCTTAAAACTCTCTCATTCACGCAAGACTGAGAATACGATGGAGGACACGTTCCCATCAGTTAACCTTACGGATGGGAAAAGATTTAATTAATATTAATATTAAATAATATTAATTAATCTTTTAATTAAATTAACTATTAATTTAATTAAATGTCATTTGTATAAACCTATTTATACAAAATAAACTTCATTTATCCTATAGTTTTAATATAATTTAATTAAATCAAATTTAATTAAAAATTAAAACCAAAATATTAATTAATTCACCAATCAATTAATATCACTATTAAATATCATATATTTAATTATATATCTCTCAAATTAATTATAGAATTAATGTACATCATATGTGCATTAATTATAACCTATAGTTTTTAATACTAATCAAATTCATATTTAACTTAATATTCAAACTCCTTTGAATATTCCTTTTTCAAAAAAAAAAAAAAAAAAAAAAAACCTCCTTTGAATATTCAATTCACCCTTAGAAATTTACCTCAACGACCTTATAGAGCTACCGGTTGGACCTAATGGACCTACAGATCAGAAGCTCCAACGATATGAGATCAATTGGCTAAACTCATTAACCAAGTTAATCAATATTCGTTAACTGTGGTTCACTCCACTATAGAACCACAACTGCACTCTTCTCACTGCAGATATATTTCTGTGTCCACGGATATCGACCGTCAACAGCAAGTTAGCGCTTCACGTGTGTTCGTACCCCAGCTAGGTCAACTTACCGTTTTACCCTTGGGCTACCTCTTATCCTTAAGAACCAGTGCTCCTCTAATGAACAATCTGTTTAAGATCCAACCAACAAACAAAAGTCCCTCTCGTGCCATAGAGAGGGTAGGGCCCATTGTTCAAGACCCGGAGAGACCACTTAAGGGAACACACCTCTAGTTACCCTAAAGTCGGGAAGGAGTGAATTCCATCTTGTAAGACTATGTTCCCAGCTCCCCACTCGGTTTTGTCCCCAAAATGGTAGGCTTATTGAGTCGGCGAATAGACCACTCTCACCCGTACAAATCAAAGGACAATGCCTCATGGACAGGAGTCCATAATCCACTCAGGATTAAGGCCAAGTTGCCTAGGTCATCCTAGTGAAATAGAAACCGAGCTAACTAACGATGTTACAGTTAGTGGTTAACTATTTCACGGTTCGGTCTTTCTGCAAACTCATTGCACAGGATACACCCACTCGCATGTCAACTACATGAACGCATTGGATCAATACGTTTGTATCAATATACAAAGCGGGCCATATCCATAGTGTCACCAGGATAAGGTACCCAACCTTATCCCTATACTACAGACCCTTTAGGCTAAAACTTGAACATTGATCGGGTATGTCCCTACATGCTAGTTCAAGCCTCATTCTATTAGCCTTCGATGTTTAGTTTATTGGATTAGGGTTGATAAGACAAGACATAATACAAACATTGAACAATACATCACTTTTATTAATGTTCGGTCAAATGTACATTTACTATCTACGAGTTTTAGGGCATAAAACCCAACAATAATGTCAAATGAGACCATTCGAACATGTTATCCACAAGTTGATGATAGCCTATGAAGGTGTACATATTACACATGCGGAAGCAATTGAAGATCAAAAGCACTTAAGACATTCAATTTTACTCCTAAAGCATGCATGTTCTAGAAAAGACAGGATAGAGAGTTTAGAAAACACCAACCTTTGTAGCTCACTTATGTTGAACTCCTTGTGGTGTTTGCCTCTCCTATGCTCCTTGGACAACCTCTAGAGTCTTCCCTACTATACTCCGGGCAAAGAACAACTTGTGGGAGTCTATATAAGATAGGGAATGGGAAGGGAATGCTTGAAGCATCAAGCAATGGAGAAGAATGAGAGATGAGAGAACTTTGAGTCCAAATTCCAGCAGCATAACATTAAGGAAATGGCTCTCTTATGTTTGAATATGATTCAAACTCCTTTTAAAGACATTCTCCATGCAAAGCCAAGCCTCAAGACACAAGACACATGGTGTATTTGCAAGCTCAAGTGGATTCTAGGTGTACATTACACAAGACATGTAACAATGCATGAGTGAGTTGTCTTTCCACTTTGAATGATCATGTATTAAGTGGATTTCCAACTAAATCCACTAAATTCAAATTGAAATCAAATTTCAAGTTTGCAAATTATCCCCAATTGCAATTCTAAATTGAAATTGATTGCTTGGTAATTAATTTGAAAATTTTCAAATTAATTTTGATATGATTAATCTAATTAATCTTTGATATCTTGTGCAATTCCATATATATGATTCCTAATACATATATATAGTATTCAAAACACTTTTAAATACTTCATCTCTCATTTTCTAATTTAATTCATAATTAAATTATTGTGTCAGACACAATTTACGATAATACCCTTTTTCCCGATTTTGAACGATTCAAAGCTTCCTATCTTTTGTTCTAGGCTTAATTCCGATATGAGCTAGTAGGGGAACCTAATGGACCTATAGATCATGGGCTCCAACGATTCGAGGCTGACCGACTAATCTCATTGTCCAAGCTAGCCAACATTCGTTAACTATCGGGACACTCCACTATAGCCCGATAGTTGCACTCCCCTCACTATAGATATATTTCCGTCCACTTGATTTAACCATGATTAGTAAGTCGATCCTTCACAGGTTGTTCGTAGCTATAGCTAGGTCAATAAGCCGTTTTACCCCTATAGTACTTCTAGTTCCTTAAGTCCCACTGATCCTCTAATGAACAATTGGTTTATGGTCCAACCAATAAACCGAGTCCCTCTCGGGCCAATGAGAGGGCGGAATCCCTTTGTTCAAGCCCCGGAGTCAGCACTTAAGGGAACAACCTCTCTACTATCCCTTATTCGCGTAGGAGTGAATTCCTATTTGCACGACTATGTCCCCAGCTATCTACCCGTTCCTATCCCTGAAATGGGAGGCTTATTGAGTCGGAGATACTGAGCCACTCTCACCTATGCAAATCTAAGGATAAGCCCGAATAAATAGGAGTTCATAGTTAGCTCAAGATTAAGATCGAGTTACCTAGGTCATCACATGAAGTAGTCAGTCTCGTCAGTAAATTGTGTTATAAAGCGAGAGCGACTTATTTCTCGGTCCTGGTCTTATGCAAACTCATTGCATATGACGCCCCCACTCGCATGTCTCTACATGGACGATTTAGGATCACATCGTCTATACCATCTATAAAGTGGGCCGCGTCTCATAGTGTCTCCAGAATAAGGTACCCAACCCTATTCCTATACTATAGACCGTTTTGGCTATTACTCAAGCTTGATCCACTTTTATGTCTCTACATAAAGCTCAAGTGTTCATCCTATAGCCATGGATCTTAGTTTATTGGATTTGGGTTATTATATGTGCAATTTAATTTATTCAGTAATGACTTTTACTGAATCAATCTCGATAACACCTTTATCGAATAAGTATATAATTCGTTTAACATTCACTATCTACGAGTTTTAGGGCACCAATCCCAACAATCTCCCACTTGAACTAAAACTCTAGTTTAGTGGGATGTACTATAATCTATAACAGCAGTGGATGAATAAATACTTGTATTAATAACAGAGTAAAAATACAATAAACTAGGGCATCTAAATACCCAGTATACTAAGGTATCGATATACCG
Source organism: Luffa acutangula (assembly GCA_036850905.1). NCBI lineage: Eukaryota > Viridiplantae > Streptophyta > Magnoliopsida > Cucurbitales > Cucurbitaceae > Luffa > Luffa acutangula. The sequence goes on along the minus strand of CM072092.1, from coordinate 20,096,818 downwards.
GTTACAATTCTCCCACTTGACCTAGATTATTTCTCGTACATATCTCGCAGACCTAGACCTTCTAGATAACTCTCGAACACTTTAGTCGTGAGAGCCTTCGTGAATGGATCAGCAATGTTGTGCTCTGACGCTATCTTCGTGACGATCACGTCTCCTCGGTGCACAATCTCCCTAATGAGATGGTATTTCCTTTCGATGTGCTTGCCTCTCTTATGGCTGCGAGGTTCCTTTGAGTTTGCAACAGCGCCGCTATTATCACAATACAAGGTGATAGGCAGATGCATATTTGGAACGACTTCCAAGTCAGTTAGGAACTTCCTGAGCCATACTGCCTCTTTTGCTGTTTCGCAAGCGGCTACATATTCGACCTCCATGGTCGAGTCTGCAATGCATCCTTGCTTGAAGCTGCGCCATACTATTGCTCCTCCATTTAGAGTGAATACTGACCCCGATGTAGATTTCCTCAAATCTTTATCAGTTTGAAAGTTAGAATCAGTGTATCCTGTAAGGATCAAATCCTTCGAACCATACACGAGCATATAGTCCCTCGTTCTCCTTAGATATTTGAGGATACTTTTAACGGCTGTCCAGTGATCAAATCCTAGATTGGATTGATATCTACTGACAATCCCTACTGCATAACAAATGTCAGGCCTTGTACACAACATGGCATACATTAGGCTACCTACTGCAGAGGCATAGGGAAAACGTCTCATGTCCTCAACTTCTTGAGGTGTCTGAGGACACTGTTCCTTATGTTGGGATTTATGCCCTAAAACTCGTAGATAGTGAATGTAACCGTTGACCGGATATTAATGAAATAATATTGATATATTTTTCCATTAATTGTTTTTAGTTATTTTATATGTCTTTGCCTAATAATAACCCTAATCCAATAAACTAGACATCCAAGGCTGTAATATGAGTCTTGAACTATATGTAGCGACATATGGGATCATTGTTCAAGAAACAGCCTAAAGGGTCTATAGTATAGGGATAAGACTGGGTGCCTTATCTTGGTGACACTATGGATACGACCCACTTTGTATTTGATACAAACGCTGGGATCCAACGCGTTCATGTAGGAGACATGCGAGTGGGGGTATCCTATGCAATGAGATTGCATAAGACCGGACCGCGAAATAGTAACCACTGGTTATAACACCGTTAACTAGTTGGTTTTCTATTTCACTAGGACGACCTAGACAACTTAGTCTTAATCCTGAGTTGATTATGGACTCCAGCTCATGAGAGATTGTCCTTTGATTTGTATGGGTGAGAGTGGCCAATACGCCGACTCAATGAGCCTACCACTTTGGGGACAAGACCGAATGGGGAGCTGGGAACATAATCGTACAAGATGGAATTCACTCCTTCCCGACTTTAGGGAAGCAGATGAGTGTTCCCTTAAGTGGTTACTCCGAGTCTTGAACAAAGGGCCCTACCCTCTCAATGGCACGAGAGGGTTTTCTGTTTGATGGTTGGACCACAAACAGGTTGTTCATTAGAGGAGAATTGGTACTTAAGGAAATAGAGGTAACCCAGGGGTAAAACGGTAATTTGACCCAGCTGGTGTTACGGACAATCATGAAGGACTAACTAGTCGATATTGGTCTAGATCCGTGGACACAGAAAATATGTTTGCAGTGAGAAGAGTGCAACTGTGAGTCTATAGTGGAATGTACACACAGTTAACGAATATTGATTAATGTGGTTAATGAGTTTGACCAATTAATCTCACATCGTTGGAGCTTCTGATCTGCAGGTCCATTAGGTCCCACTGGTAGCTCGTAAAGTAATTTGAGGCAACTAAGTAATAAAAGTAAATTGAAAATGTTCAATTTATTAAGGGAAACAAATATAATATATATTGATATATTATTATGAGAGAAATTAATATTTGAAAAGTTCAAATATAAATTTATGGAAGTTTGAAAGAGTTCAAAATAATGAATTAATTAATTTAAGGCCTAAAATGTGTTTGGGCAAATTAATTAATTCTAGGCCGGGAATTAAATATGTGATATTTAATTGGTGGTTAATTAATTAAAGAATTCATTAACCGGGAATTAATCAATTATGTAAATAATTAATCACTTAAGAAAGTGATTAATCATTTATGGGAATGATCTAATCACTTATGGAAGTAATTAGTCATTTGTGGAAAAGATTAATCAATTGGGGAATTGATTGATCATGATTGATTAATTAAGGAATAAGATTGAATCAATTATGGAAAAGATTGATTTAATTGATTATTTTATTCATGGCCTCTCTTCTATAAATAGAACACTAGACCTAATTGGTCATGACACTTTTGACACTTGACACTCTTGAAAGACAAGACCTAGAATTCTCTCTAGCCTCTCTCTTAGAGAAAGACTCCCACAAGTCTTTTGCCTCCTAGACTTAGAGACATACCGGTGTAACCTCTGTGGTGATTGTGTCAATCAAAGAAGAATTTCCAGCGAAGAAAACCTTAAACCGGCTGCTGCGTTTTCGTTCGTGGAGCATCGTTGGCGAAGAACGGTCAAGTCTACAACGGAGGTTTGTAACGGTTCTTCCTCTTTTCTTTAGAAAAGTTTTAAAAATAAATTTAGATTTATTTTAGCATGTTTAAACCGATTTTACAACGACTTTAAAGTTCGTTTAAAGTTTTGTTTGAGTTATCGTAACGGTATTTTAATGTTAATTAATATACGGCGTAAGGTCCAAACGATGCGCTTCCGCTGCGTGGGGACTTTTATTCCCTTCAATCGGCATCAGAGCCATCGCTGTCCCTATTAATTAATTTTAAAAAGTTGCGATAGGCTCTAATAGGTGAGATTTATGCATAATGTATGTTCGGTTTGCATTGAACGTTTGGGTTAATTTTATGGCCATAGATTTTATTTTTATGTGATTTTGATCATGTAAGGCCCGGTGTTTCGGGTATATTATGTAAAATCGAGTCCTATGTAAGTCCGGGTCTAGAATAGGTTTTTATGAGATGAAAATCGAAGCAATCGCCGCTGAAATCGAAGCCAAAACCGAAGAAATCGTTGCTTTTTTGCCCAGATTCTGCCTCCAGACGCAACAGCGTCGGGACGCTCCTTCAACAGCGTCTCGACGCTGTCTCGATACCGAAGGCGCGGTTCGAGGCATGACCGGTCCGGTCCAGACCGGTTCGGCTGGGCTAAGACCTATTTGGTCCGGTTCAGCCAATTTTTGGCATGGTTCGTGATTTTGGAGTCTGGTTCGAGGTGGTTCGGGGCGGTTCATGCTGTCTAGACCAATTCCGGAGCTGTACATGGATTTTTAGGATAGAATTTAGCTAAATTAATGTAATTTAATGCTTTATTTTATCCTAGGGGCCAAAATTAACCGGTTCAATTGCTATTTATATGCTTTATGGATGTCATATAGAATTTTTAATCCCACCTTAGGTTATAAACATGCTCATGCATTTTTTATATATTATAAATTGTTATAATGTATGCTTAAATGCATGGATTTGTTTTCATATTTTTAATATAAGTGTATATTAATTATATGAAAAATTGGAAAGCATGAAGCATGTCATTACTTAAATTAAATATAAATAGTTATGTTTAATGTGATGAATGAAGCATGCTTGGTTGATTTTCTTGATTGGCTTATAATTGTTATAATAAAAGAAAATCAAAATTGCATGAAGCATGAAACATCCATAGTTAATAATATAATTGTTATATTATTCATGCAATTGATGTGGTTTAATTATTTAATTTGAATGAGATTGTTGAATGAATTAAACCCTAGATTCTTGATTATAGGATTAATCATTAAAATTTGAAATAGTTCTTCAATATTAATGATTAGAAACCGTCAATCTATAATCAAGATTTGCATGCAAACATAAGATCATAGGATAAATTGGATTAATTTTAAATTGTTTAAAATTAATTAGACCTAGATCAGTTTCTAATAGGATTAGAATTTTTTTCTTACATAGTGTTCAAAAATAGTTTTAATTGACTAAGTAGGAAAAACATTGCTATGATTATAAGGGAACTCCACCGGTAATGTTCTGTCTAAGGTTGGGGGTATTTAAGTTGACGGTTTACGGAACACCTCCTACCTGGGAACTGACCTGGAATACCGGAGTTGAATTAATCATAGTTAAATGTTAGCATGCAATGTCACTAGGTTTATTAAAAGTGTTTAATGCACCTAGATCTTTAGAGTAAAGACCTTACATTACTGAGGTTATAAGGGAACTCTCTCGGTAAAATTCTGTCTAAGGCTGGGGGTATTTAAGTTGACGGTTTACGGAACACCTCCTACCTGGGAACTGACCCGAACATTGAGTTGAATTAACCATAGTAATGTTGACTTGCAATATTGGGTTTATTAAAAGAAGTTTAATTCACCCAAAAGATTGCAGTTGAATCCTTTCCATAATTGTTATAATAGGATCAGACTTAGATAGATTGACTTAGCCGAATACTATCTAAGTTAAATAACCCTATATTAACCTTAGGACATTTTCAGTGGGAGGAAAGTTACAAAACGAGATTTAAATCAAGTTTTGCTCCCACGTCCCTATATTAACAATGTGAGATTCATGCTCGGCTTCGAGTCGCCTTGGAGCGACCTCCCTTCGGAAAGTGTTTGCATGGATCAATATCAAGGTGAATGGAAAAAATGTCTAGAGTAAGTGGGAGCGGGACACGTGTCAACGTATCCTTCGATCTCCGCCCATAGTTCACACCGTGAGAGTCCTATGATCCGCCTGCAGGTTGTCCTGGCGCAACCATCCCTTCGGAGGGCCTGGTCATAGGATTCGGGACATCGTGAACTCCTAAAAAGGATAGGAGCTCTTAGGCTAATCACCAACAGTTGTCTTTCCCTTCGGTAGCCTGTTGGTGCGTGCCTCTAAGATCTGAAAGTGGGAGGGATACACTTACGAGGATGAGTTAAAAGTGTTAACAAATCCTTGACCGAACAACGGTGGCTAATGTCTATAGGAATATGAGTTATTCTGGAATTAGAATTAGCTGAGAGGTGTCTCATTTCAAAGGAGGAGTACCTGATCACCCTTCGGTGGCTGATATTCTAAACCTCTGAAACGTCGTTGCAAAACTAAATCGATAGTTTTAGGGTTTTGTGATTGTCTGTTTTGCTAAAATGATTGGATTGTGTGCAATTGTTTGCTTGTATGATGGGTTAAGGCAAAGATAACTAATACGGTCATTGTTTGTATAAATTTTAGCAATGTCTTCCTCAATTGTCTCTCTGCTTAAAAATGAGAAATTAACCGGCGAAAATTATGCTACGTGGAAGTCGAACCTGAATACGATTCTTGTTGTCGATGATCTGCGGTTCGTCTTAACGGAGGATTGTCCTCCAGCCCCTGCTCGTAATGCATCCCAAGCAGTTAAGGATGCTTATGACCGCTGGACAAAGGCCAATGATAAGACTCGCGTCTATATCTTAGCCAGCTTATCTGAAGTTTTGGCTAAAAGGCATGAGGGCATGGTAACAACGAGGGAGATTATGAACTCTCTCCGGGAGATGTTTGGACAACCGTCCTACCAACTCCACCATGACGCTCTCAAATACGTTTATGGCTGTCGCATGAAAGAGGGCACGTCTGTTCGGGAGCATGTCCTGGATATGATGGTCCAATTCAACGTGGCAGAGGCAAACGGGGCGGTCATAGATGAGCGTAGTCAGGTTGCGTTCATCTTAGAATCCCTTCCGAAGAGTTTTCTGCAGTTTCGAAGCAATGCAATGATGAATAAGATAACATTCAACCTGACTAGCCTCCTGAATGAGCTACAACTCTATCAGTCTCTTCTTAAGAACAAGGGACAGATAGAAGGAGAGGCAAACGTTGTACACTCCAAAAGAAAGTTCGAGAAGGGTTCATCCTCTAGAACTAAATCTGTAGCCACTTCTTCAAAGAAAACTCAGAAGAAGAAAGGAAACAAGGGGAAAGCTCCCAGTACTGTTGCTAAAAGCAAGGGAAAAGCCAAAGCTGTGGCAGATAAGGGCAAGTGTTTCCACTGCAATGTAGATGGACATTGAAAGAGAAACTGCCCAAAGTACCTTGCTGAGAAAAAGAAGGAAAAGGAAGGTAAATTTGATTTACTGGTTTTAGAAACATGCCTGGTAGAACATGATGAGTTTACCTGGATACTTGATTCAGGAGCAACTAATCATGTTTGCTTTTCTTTTCAGGAAAATAGTTCCTTTCGGCAGTTGAACGATGGGGAAATGACACTTAGGGTCGGAACTGGAGAAGTCATTTCAGCTAAAGCAGTGGGAGCTGCGAAGTTATTTTTTAGAAATAGAATCTTACTTTTAGAAAGTTTGTTAATCGTTCCCAAGATTAAGAGGAACTTAATTTCTATTTCATGTTTGATTGAACAATCGTATACAGTTACTTTTGATATGAATGAAGCGTTCATTTATAAAAATGGTGTACTTATTTGTTCAGCCAAATTGGAAAATAACTTGTACGTTTTAAGACCAACCGAAAACAAAGCACTTTTAAATCGCGAATTATTTAAAACTGCTGAAACTCAAAGTAAAAGGCAAAAGATTTCTCCATCAAGTAACAATACTCATCTTTGGCATCTTAGACTTGGTCATATAAACATCGATAGGATCGGTCGTTTGGTAAAGAATGGACTTCTAAGCAAGTTAGAAGATGATTCACTACCACCTTGTGAATCTTGTCTCGAGGGAAAAATGACCAAGAGACCCTTTACTGGAAAAGGTTACAGAGCCAAAGAACCCTTAGAGTTAATACATTCGGATCTATGTGGTCCAATGAATGTAAAAGCTCGAGGAAGGTACGAATATTTCATCTCTTTTATAGATGATTATTCAAGATATGGTTACTTGTACCTAATGGGACATAAGTCTGAAGCCCTCGAAAAGTTTAAGAGTTTAAGGCTGAAGTTGAAAACCTATTAGGTAAATCTATTAAAGTACTTCGATCTGATCGAGGAGGGGAGTATATGGATCAAAGATTCCAGGATTATATGATAAAACATGGAATCCAATCTCAACTCTCAGCCCCTAGTACACCTCAGCAGAATGGTGCGTCAGAAAGGAGAAATAGAACCTTGTTAGACATGGTTCGATCAATGATGAGCTATGCTCAATTGCCTAGCTCGTTTTGGGGGTATGCAGTAGAGACTGCAGTATACATCTTGAACAATGTTCCCTTGAAAAGTGTTTCTGAAACACCTTTCGAGTTATGGAAGGGGCGTAAACCTAGTTTGCATCACTTTCGCATCTGGGGTTGTCCTGCACACGTGCTTGTGACAAATCCTAAGAAACTGGAACCTCGTTCAAAACTGTGCCAATTTGTTGGTTACCCTAAAGAAACGAGAGGTGGTTATTTCTACGACCCACAAGAAAATAAGGTGATTGTATCGACAAACGCCACTTTCTTAGAGGAAGACCACATGAGAGATCATAAACCACGCAGCAAAATAATATTAGGAGAAGCTACTGAAGAATCATCAAGAGTTGTTGATGAAGTTGGACCTTCAACAAGGGTTGATGAAGGAACTAGTTCTTCAGATCCATCCCGACCATCTCAAACGTTGGGAATGCCTCGACGCAGTGGGAGGGTTGTATTACAACCTGACCGCTACTTGGGTTTAACTGAAACTCAGGTTGTCATACCTAATGATGGCATTGAGGATCCATTGTCCTATCGACAGACAATGAATGACGAAGATAAGGATGAATGGGTCAAAGCCATGAACCTGGAAATGGAGTCAATGTACTCTAATTCTGTATGGGAACTTACAGATCTACCAAATGGGGTAAAACCCATAGGGTGCAAATGGATCTATAAGAGAAAAAGAGATGCAGCTGGAAAGGTACAGACCTTCAAAGCTAGACTAGTGGCAAAGGGTTATACCCAAAAGGAAGGGGTTGACTATGAGGAAACCTTTTCTCCTGTAGCCAAGCTAAAGTCCATAAGAATTCTCTTATCCATAGCAACATATTATGACTATGAAATATGGCAAATGGACGTCAAGACTGCCTTTCTGAATGGTAATCTTGAAGAGAATATCTTCATGTCTCAACCCGAAGGGTTCATAGCCCAAGGTCAGGAACAAAAGGTTTGTAAGCTCAATCGATCCATTTATGGATTGAAACAAGCATCCAGATCATGGAACATTAGATTTGATACTGCAATCAAATCTTTTGGTGTTGACCAAAACGTTGATGAGCCTTGTGTGTACAAGAAAATCAACAAAAGGAAAGTAGCTTTTCTAATACTTTATGTAGACGATATCCTACTCATTGGAAATGATGTAGGATACCTCACTGACATTAAGAAATGGCTAGCAGCCCAATTCCAAATGAAAGATCTGGGAGAGGCTCAATATGTTCTGGGAATCCAAATCATTAGGGATCGTAAGAACAAAACGCTAGCTCTGTCTCAAGCAACGTATATTGACAAGATGTTGTCTCGATATTCGATGCAAAACTCCAAGAAGGGACTACTACCCTTCAGACATGGGGTACACCTGTCTAAGGAACAGTCTCCCAAGACACCTAAAGAAGTTGAGAACATGAGACACATTCCCTACGCCTCAGCTATGGGCAGCTTAATGTATGCCATGCTCTGCACTAGGCCTGACATATGCTATGCAGTGGGAGTAGTCAGTAGGTATCAGTCTAATCCAGGGTTGGACCACTGGGGAGCGGTTAAGAATATCCTCAAGTATATTCGGAGAACGAGGGACTACATGCTTGTGTATGGAGCTAAGGATTTGATTCTTACTGGATACACTGATTCTGACTTTCAAGCTGCTAAGGATTCAAGGAAATCCACATCAGGGTCAGTATTCACCCTCAATGGAGGAGCAGTAGTGTGGAGAAGCATCAAACAAGGATGCATAGCAGACTCAACCATGGAGGCTGAGTATGTAGCAGCTTGCGAAGCAGCTAAGGAGGCAGTATGGCTCAAAAAGTTCTTGACTGATTTGGAAGTGGTTCCGAATATGAACGTGCCCATAACACTATACTGTGACAACAATGGGGCTGTAGCCAACTCAAAAGAACCTCGAAGCCACAAACGACGTAAATACATCGAGAGGAAGTATCACCTGATACGGGAGATTGTGCAACGAGGAGATGTGATCGTCACTAAGATCGCCTCGGAGCACAACATCGATGATCCATTTACGAAGGCTCTCACGGCTAAAGTGTTTGAGGGTCATCTAGAGGGTCTAGGTCTACGAGATATGTATGCCATCTAATCTAGGGCAAATGGGAGAAATGTATAATGGGTATAAGGATGCCCTAGTTCATTGTATTTCCAACTTTAGATTATTGCATTTACATCCCACTAACTAGTGTTTTAGTTCAAGTGGGAGTTTGTTGGGATTTATGCCCTAAAACTCGTAGATAGTGAATGTAACCGTTGACTGGATATTAATGAAATAATATTGATACATTTTTCCATTAATTGTTATTAGTTATTTTATATGTCTTTTCCTAATAATAACCCTAATCCAATAAACTAGACATCCAAGGCTGTAATATGAGTCTTGAACTATATGTAGCGACATATGGGATCATTGTTCAAGAAAAAGCCTAAAGGGTCTATAGTATAGGGATAAGACTGGGTGCCTTATCTTGGTGACACTATGGATACGACCCACTTTGTATTTGATAAAAACGCTGCGATCCAACGCGTTCGTGTAGGAGACATGCGAGTGGGGGTATCCTATTCAATGAGTTTGCATAAGACCGGACCGCGAAATAGTAACCACTGGTTATAACACCGTTAACTAGTTGGTTTTCTATTTCACTAGGACGACCTAAACAACTTAGTCTTAATCCTGAGTTGATTATGGACTCCTGCTCATGAGAGATTGTCCTTTGATTTGTATGGGTGAGAGTGTCCAATACGCCGACTCAATAAGCCTACCACTTTGGGGACAAGACCGAATGGGGAGCTGGGAACATAATCGTACAAGATGGAATTCACTCCTTCCCGACTTTAGGGAAGCAGATGAGTGTTCCCTTAAGTGGTTACTCCGAGTCTTGAACAAAGGGCCCTACCCTCTCAATGGCACGAGAGGGTTTTCTGTTTGATGGTTGGACCACAAACAGGTTGTTCATTAGAGGAGAATTGGTACTTAAGGAAATAGAGGTAACCCAGGGGTAAAACGGTAATTTGACCCAGCTGGTGTTACGGACACTCGTGAAGGACTAACTAGTCGATATTGGTCTAGATCCGTGGACACAGAAAATATGTCTGCAGTGAGAAGAGTGCAACTGTGAGTCTATAGTGGAATGTACACACAGTTAACGAATATTGATTAATGTGGTTAATGAGTTTGACCAATTAATCTCACATCGTTGGAGCTTCTGATCTACAGGTCCATTAGGTCCCACTGGTAGCTCGTAAAGTAATTTGAGGCAACTAAGTAATAAAAGTAAATTGAAAATGTTCAATTTATTAAGGGAAACAAATATAATATATATTGATATATTATTATGAGAGAAATTAATATTTGAAAAGTTCAAATATAAATTTATGGAAGTTTGAAAGAGTTCAAAATAATGAATTAATTAATTTAAGGCCTAAAATGTGTTTGGGCAAATTAATTAATTCTAGGTCGGGAATTAAATATGTGATATTTAATTGGTGGTTAATTAATTAAAGAATTCATTAACCGGGAATTAATCAATTATGTAAATAATTAATCACTTAAGGAAGTGATTAATCATTTATGGGAATGATCTAATCACTTATGGAAGTAATTAGTCATTTGTGGAAAAGATTAATCAATTGGGGAATTGATTGATCATGATTGATTAATTAAGGAATAAGATTGAATCAATTATGGAAAAGATTGATTTAATTGATTATTTTATTCATGGCCTCTCTTCTATAAATAGAACACTAGACCTAATTGGTCATGACACTTTTGACACTTGACACTCTTGAAAGACAAGACCTAGAATTCTCTCTAGCCTCCCTCTTAGAGAAAGACTCCCACAAGTCTTTTGCCTCCTAGACTTAGAGACATACCGGTGTAACCTCTGTGGTGATTGTGTCAATCAAAGAAGAATTTCCAGCGAAGAAAACCTTAAAGCGTCTGCTGCGTTTTCGTTCGTGGAGCATCGTTGGCGAAGAACGGTCAAGTCTACAACGGAGGTTTGTAACGGTTCTTCCTCTTTTCTTTAGAAAAGTTTTAAAAATAAATTTAGATTTATTTTAGCATGTTTAAACCGATTTTACAGCGACTTTAAAGTTCGTTTAAAGTTTTGTTTGAGTTATCGTAACGATATTTTAATGTTAATTAATATATGGCGTAAGGTCCAAACGATGCGCTTCCGCTGCGTGGGGAATTTTATTCCTTTCACCTTAGACAAGTTAATTCCGTGCCTGAAAGGTAATAGTCCTTTCTTGACTCTAATAGTGAGCTCCATGCGCTCAATATCTATGATCACTCGCCCAGTAGCAAGGAATGGTCGTCCTAATATGACAGGCATTGAAGGATTTTCTATCATGTCCATAACATACAAGTCAATAGGGAGGAAAAATCTACCTACTCTGATTAACACATTTTCTACAATACCAACTGGTCTCACCACAGATTGATCAGCCAATTGGAGCTTTACAGGAGTAGACTTAATCTCACCTATATCTAACTTTTTACACAACGATAGAGGAATGATATTAATGCTAGCACCTAAATCACATAATGCTCTAAAAGAGTAAGTACCAAAACTACAAGGAACAGAAAAACTCCCTGGATCTGCTACTTTTTCAGGTACTTTCTGTTGTACTCTGGTGCTGCATGTGGAAGCAAGATAGACAGTGTCAACCTTCTTTTCCTTTCGCTTCTTTGCTAACCACTCCTTCATGAACCTGTTGTATTGGGGCATCTCTAATGCCTCAGCAAAAGGAATATTAATATTCAGATTCATAAAAGCATTCATAAATTTATCAAACTGAACCTGATTGTTCTTTTTCTTCTTTTTCTTTTTCTTTTCCTTGGGAACCATCAGTGTGGGAGAAGGAATAGGAGGCTCAAGGTTAGGCTTTTCAGCCTCATCAGATGATGTGTCCTCCTCAGCTTCCCCTGTAGGCGTTTCATAGTCCTCAGATTCAGGTTCCTCCTGGTGCACAGTGATTGCCTTACAATACTCCATATGGGGTTTCTCTTGCTCAGCTGGGGCCTTACCTTTATTCATGGTGCTTACAACATTCACCAACTGTCCCAGCTGATTCTCAATGTTCTTTATAGCTGCACTGTGGCCATTCACTGTTGAGTTGATGGCAATGATTGCCTCCTCTAATTTGGTTGTCCTGTTACTAGACTCTGCAATGAAAGCTCCAACAAGATCTTCTAACTTTTTATTATCTTGAGTTTGAGGGGTAAAACCAGGAGGATTAAGAATATTCTTAGTATTAGCATAAGAGAAATTTTCATGGTTCCTATTGTTAGGGTGATAATGTGTAGGTGTAGAACTATTATTATATCCCCTAGAATTAAAATTTGATACATATTGAACCTGTTCAATGGTCTCCTCCTGAGGTCTAGATGCCAAAGCAGCAGCTGATTCAATTGACTGTGCACTCCCTGTACCTGAAAATTTCATAAAAGCATTAGCGAGGGAGGTCATCTGGGCCTGGAGTGCACTTACTTTATCAACCTCAAACACTCCAGCAACAATCTTTTTGGGTGTAGACCGCTCAGATGGCCACTGATAGCTGTTGGTGGCCATATCCTCTAAAAGTGTGCGAGCGTTTTCCACGGTCTTGGACAACAGAGTCCCACCTGCAGCTGCATCAACAATCGTTTTTGTACTAGGAGTTAAACCATTATAAAACAACTGTACGTGAAGCCAATCGGGGTAACCATGCTGAGGACACTTCCTCAGTAGCTCTTTGAATCGCTCCCAAGCTTCGAACAGCTGCTCATCATATTGTTGTTGGAATGTCCCAATCTCGGTCCTCAGCTTGACCGTCTTTGCAGGAGGGAAAAATTTCTTTAAAAAGGCCTGGACCAAAGCATCCCAAGTGGTGATGCTCCCAGGGGTAATAGACTGCAACCAATCTCGTGCTTTATCCTGCAAAGAAAAGGGAAATAAACGTAAACGAATAGCATCCTCAGACACTCCATTAATCTTTACCGTCCCACAAATATCCAAAAATGATTTAAGATGAGAATTTGGATCCTCTGTATGCACAGTCTCGAGCCATCTGAATGAGGCCGGTTTTCAGCTCAAAGTTGTTGGCATTAATTGGTGCATAGACAATCCCCGACTGTTGCCCCTGAAACACGGGCTGAAAGTAGTCTCTAATAGGCCTAGGCTCCTCCGGTTGATTTTGGTCAGCCATTTGAAAATTTTCTCTAATTTCCTTTCGAATCCTATGGATGGTTCTTTCTATCTCGGGATCCAAAGGTGCTAAAATTAAATCTTTATTCCTACGCATAAACAAACAAAACTACCCTAAAAAGGAAAGAAAGCAATTATGGAAAGAAATAAAGACAAGAAAACAACTAGTCTAAATATGGAAAATATAATCTAGGAAAGGAAACAAAATAACCTAATATGGAATGCAAAAATAAATATGGTAAAACACAAATAAGGAAACTAACCTAGAAAATCAAATATGGAAAGAAAAACAAATAAGGAAAAAATGCAATCAACTAAAAAAAGTAAAAATACACCCTAAATTAAGATCAAACAATTTTTTCACAATATCAATCTAGCTAAATGTGCCAATCCCCGGCAACGGCGCCAAAAACTTGATGTGGACTTTTCCTAACCGCAAGTGCACGGGTCAAGTAATAATAAAGTGAAAGTAAATTCGAATGTCGTCCTCTGGATTGGATTTTTAAGCAAATCAAGTATTGTGAATTATCTTGCCCAATTTTATTTAGGGATTAAAAAGTGATGAATGAATGATAATAAAACTAAATCAAAGCAAGTAAAAAGAATGGAAATTCAATTGGGAAAACTACTTAGGGAATTAATTTCGCCGATTTAGTTTAGGATTGATTTTAAAGAATAAGTTATTATGCACAATGAAATTATGAGCCAAAGACCCTTTAATCACAACTACCTCTCCCGAGTATAATTGATTCTCATGCAAATTAACCAACTTGATATCCCTATCTAAGTTTATTAATCATGCAAGGCAATGAGATCTTTCAACCAATTCTAAATTTAATCTAAAACCGTCATGAATTAGAAAGTAAACTTTATTCATGCAATCTTGAGTAAGTCTAAATCAAATCACCTCTCTCGAGCTAGATTCGAAACTTAAATCATTCAACTAATGGCCAATTAATTGAAAGCATTAAATCAAGATTACAAACACAATAACATTGCACAACTTAAACCATAAATCAATCCATAAACTTAATCAACTACATCAATCCCTAAGCTACAAGTTTAGCCACTCATGAATGTAAATAAAATCTCAACTAAACATGTGAAAGCCATAAATCTAACTAAAGAAAGGAAAGGGAAAAGAAAACTCAATGTAGGCCGAATCCGACGTCCCCGTCACGATCCCCACGAACAATGGGTTGATTTCCAAATCTCTCCCTTTGTTTTCAGCCTCCAAGTGCTCTGTTCTGCCCTGTTTTCGGCTCTCAAAGGTCCCAAATCGAACTCCCCCAAAACCTAGCCGAAAATAAGCCTTTATTCTATTTTTTCGTCTTAGTGTCGAGACGCTGCCTTCAAAACGCGCGTTTCAGAAATGGAAATTATACATCGTCGAGACGCTAAGGTCGCAGCGTCTCGACGCTATGACTTTTACGCGCCTATTCTGATATGGAATGCTAGCATCGAGACGCCTAAGGGCTAGCGTCTCGACGCTAGTAACCTTTTGACCGAATTTTAACTTTTTTCCATTTTGATTCTTTTTCCTTCCTTTGCATCTTTTCGCGTCCCGAGCACCCGATTAACTCCAATATTGCGCTACAACTCCAATCAACCATTTCCTACAAAATAAACATTAAAGCACAATAAAATGGCCCAAAAATCATAAAAGACTAGCTAAATTAAATAAGTAAAGATAGCTAGCTATGCTCGCTATCAAAAGGTAATAGTCATTTCTTGGAATTTTGCATTTTATATCTAACCAACAATTTGTCGATATAAGACGCTTGAGACAGGGCTAGCGTTTTGTTCTTTCGGTTTCGAACAATTTGGATTCTTAGAACAAATTGTGCCTCACACAATTCTTTCTTTTGGAATTGAGTTGCTAGCCATAGTTTAATGTCAGTTAGATAACCTACATCATTCCCGATGAGTAGGATATCATCCACATACAGTACTAAGAAAGATATAGAGTTGTTGATGATCCTTTTGTAAACACAAGGCTCATCAACGTTTTGTCAAAGCCATAAGATTTGATCGCAGTATCAAATCTCATATTCCATGATCTAGACGCTTGTTTTAATCAATAAATGGATCGTTTAAGCTTGCAGACTTTTTGCTCTTGATCCTGAGCTATGAACCCCTCTGGCTGAGTGTTGGGTTCCTAGAGTAAGTAAAAATATAGTATAAAATACTCTAGAATTTCTGTGCAAGTATACACAGTCTGCAGCAAGTAATATTATCAATCCAAGGTCTGAATGAGTTTCCACTTTATCTATTTTGCGTAACTTCCTAATGGTTTCGAAGATAATAAAATTGTTGGGTTTTATCGGAATTATGCTGAAGAAAAATAAATGACAGAACAACGAGTAACAAATAGATAGACAGATTAAAGACAGTCGCTGGTTAGGCTTTAGTGATTGTTCTAAGATATGCTCTAGCAATATTATTGATCATGCATTTCTCGCAGTATTATTAGCGGATTCCTCCCGGAACTCCAGATCTTTTGGGATATGTTTCAAACCCAATGAAGAGCGACCGATCAAGCACTAGGCAACTGGCTATCCCTAGCTCAGTCACTGGCGTTCACCAATACACAATGATCGTAGTGTGGATAATTGCCACACATTCTCTAAATCATCCCTGAAACTAGAGAGAGCTATTCACACCGGCTGGCCAGGCGGGCATAAAATAAGAAGAAGCACAACAATTAACCAAAATGCGATAGTCAATTTATTACTAGAGATGAAGCACAATAATCACATTATTCCTAACCAACACCCTAAGCTACTTAGTTCATAACAGGCATAGGAATACGAATTACAATCTGAGTATGCATGTCCATAACCACAAGTTAATAAAGAAAATAAACTCCCTAATCAGCTTGCGGATGATGGTGTTCTTGATGATCTTCAATCTCCCTATACTATTCGGCTTCCAAGGGAAAACATGGAATGACTTTGACTTTGACGGCTACTTCCTTTTATAGAAGGATGGGAGGCTCGAATTAGGTCAACTAGAACACGTGTAAGGCTCTCCTTGATCCTTTATCACGAAAATAACTCAACAGAAGTCAGTTCATGAAGTTGGCTAACGAGCTGTGATGTGGCAGTTTCTGCTCCCAGTTTTGCTGCAGCATAGAATTTGCTCCCTCTAGTCGCTCAGCAGCATAATCTGCACAAAATAATTTCCAATGCTTTCATTCTTCCAAATGGGTTAAATCATGTAATATCTATCCAAAACCAACCCTAATAAGCATAAAGGACACACAAATCCCTATACAATCGAGGCCTAAATAACTACCTTTTGGGTGGCACTTCTCCCAATTAAGAACTAGATGGGTATCCTCACATCTTTTTAACACCTTACCGAAATTATCTAAACAACTCTGAAAAGACCCTCCAAAAACTGAAAAATCGTCCATAAAGACCTCAACAGTGGACTCAATCATATCAGAAAAAATTGCTAACATACACTGCTGAAATGTTGCTGGAGCATTGCAAAGGCCAAAAGGCATTCTCCTAAAAGCGAATGTCCCATAAGGGCAGGTGAAAGTGGTTTTTTCCTGATCCTCAGGAGCAATAGTAATCTGGTTATACCCAGAATAACCATCCAAGAAACAGTAATAGGCCTGACCAGCCAATCGATCCAACATCTGGTCGATAAATG
The DNA here is from genome assembly GCA_036850905.1 of Luffa acutangula. Lineage (NCBI taxonomy): Eukaryota > Viridiplantae > Streptophyta > Magnoliopsida > Cucurbitales > Cucurbitaceae > Luffa > Luffa acutangula. The sequence continues at coordinate 20,079,796 of CM072092.1, read as the reverse complement.
GTAGAGGGAAATGATCCTTTCGGGTGGCTTTATTAAGCCTTCCGTAATCCATACAAACCCTCCAGCCAGTTACTGTCCTTGTGGGGATCAACTCATTATCTTTATTGCTCACCACAGTGACACCTCCTTTCTTAGAAACACATTGGACAGGGCTTACCCAATTGCTATCGGCAATTGGATAGATGATCCCAACATCCAACCATTTAATTACCTCCTTTCTAACAACCTTTTTCATTGTAGGGTTAAGCCTTCTTTGTTGCTCAATACTCCTAAAGGATCCCTCCTTTTGTTGCTCAATACTCCTAAAGGATCCCTCCTCTAGAGTGATTTTATGCATACAAAAAGATGGGCTAATCCCCTGAATATCAGCCAATGTCCAACCTATAGCTTTGCGGTATTGCTGCAACAACTTTATTAAGGCCTCCTCATGCTCCGACATTAAATCTGATGCAACAATAATGGGCAATGTCTCACTTTCCCCAAGATACACATACTTTAGATGATCTGGTAAGGGCTTCAAATCTAAAGTAGGTGCCTCAATCAGAGATGGTTTAATTGGGGGAGCCTTTCTTTGATTTAAATCTAAAGACTCAAAAACATCCTCACACCTAAACAATTCTTTTTCATTTTTTCTATCTAAAGAACAAAATTCAAAATCTTCTACACTAACCTCTCCATGCTTTTCTGAATGCTTATCAGCTGAATCCTGTATTGCTGTCTCAATAACTGTGCTCTCCAGAATCCTAATGAAGGAGCAATCCTCCGTTTCGTCTAGATACTTCATGGCTTTAAAGACATTAAATTTCACTTCCTCATTACAGACTCTCATTGTTAATTCTCCTTTTTGAACATCTATTAATGCCCTACCAGTAGCCAAAAATGGACGACCTAGAATAATTGGGACATCTCTATCAGCCTCATAATCTAAAATAATAAAATCAACAGGAAATATGAATTTATCAACTTTTACTGAGACGTCCTCAATTTTACCCTCTGGATATGTGATAGACCTATCAGCTAGTTGGAGTGTAACTGTGGTAGGTCTAGCTTCACCAATACCTAACTTCCGATAGACTGAAAGAGGCATAAGGTTAATGCTTGCACCTAAATCACAGAGTGCTCTACCTAATTCCTTTCCACCTATAGACACAGGTATAGTAAATGACCCTGGATCCTTAGCCTTGGGGGGTAGCCCATTCTTAAGAATAGCACTACACTCCTCAGTAAGAGATACAGTTTCAAACTCACCTAACCTTTTCTTTTTAGTCAAAATATCCTTAAGAAATTTAGCATAATTAGGCATTTGCTCTATAGCTTCTACTAAAGGGATATTTATATGCAACTGCTTAAGAATCTCTAAAAACTTTTTAAATTGACCATCCTGATTCTTAGGCTTTTGCCTTTGTGGAAAAGGTAGAGGTGGTACATAAGGTGGGGGCGGCACATAAGGTGGTTCTACATCTGGCACAGAACCAGATGCTCCAGCATTTTCTTTGCTGCCTCCAACACCCTGACCAGACTCCAGCTCTTTCTCAACAACAACATTATTATCACTATTACCATTTAAATCCTGGGTCTTTCTAGATTCTTCTAGTGGCTTACCACTCCTAAGGGTTACTGCCTTTACCTGCTCCTTACCTTCCCTTCGAGGGTGTTCAGTATCTGATGGAAGTTTCCCTTGAGGCCTTGCCTTTAGCTCATTAGCTAGCTGACCCACTTGCAATTCCAGGGCTCTCATTGAAGCTTGATTACTTTGAATTGCGGCATCTGTGCGAGCCATAAATTCTTTCATCATCGCCTCGAGAGAATTTCCCGAATTTTTCTGGGGCAAAGCCTGCTTATTTTGCTGGGGCATTACCTGCGCTTTAGCAAATCCCGGCTGGTTCATCTTTTGTTGCGCTTGTACGTTATTTCCTTGACCTCCCCATGAGAAGTTGGGGTGGTTGCGCCAACCTGGATTATAGAAGTTAGAATAAGGGTTGTTCCTCTGATTACCTACAAAAAACACAGAAGCTGGATTGCTGGGGCAAAACTCGTAGTTGTGGTCTTCACCGCAATAGACACATGCTTCGTCCGTGACTTGGTTCACCACTGCTGCAGGTTCCATAGCTGGTGGCTGCTGATGACTAATCACTGTCACATTCTTAAGAGCGTTAGCAATCATAGCAAGATCGGCCCTAATGGTAGACACACCATCAACCTCTAATACACTCTTAACCTTTTTATTTGTGCCTCTAACATCCGACCACTGACAACTACTAATAGATATTCTTTCTAAAATTTCATAGGCTTCATCAAAAGATTTTGCCAAAAGGGCCCCTCCAGCCGAAGCATCGACCATACCTTGGGTTACTCCATTTAAACCATTGTAAAATGTTTCCATTTGAATACAATGAGGTAACCCATAGTGGGGACACTTTCGTAAAAGCTCCTTAAACCTCTCCCAAGCCTCACTAAAAGTCTCATCTTCAAGTTGCCTAAACCCTACTATTTCACTCTTTAATTTAGCATTTCTATTAGGTGGGAAATATTTACTCAAAAAAATTTCAGCTAACTCATCCCACGTCCTAATTGATCCTGGAGCAAAGGAGTTTAACCATGACTTTGCTCCATCTCTAAGAGAATACGGGAACAAAGTTAATCTAAGAGCATCTCTAGGCACTCCTTGAATTACAAAAGAATCACTAACTCCTAGAAAAGACTTAAGATGTAAATGAGGGTCTTCAGATGGCAAACCATGGAATTGCCCGATGGTTTGCAACATCTGAGCATTACCGGTTTCATTTCAAAATTCGCCGCTTGGATTTGGGGACGTGCAATCCCTGGATTCAACTCATTAAACATCGGGACAGCATATGCTCGAATGGCTCTGGTCCTATCGTTCGCTATCAAGATAGGATTCTCAGCCTGATTATTTCGCTGCTCGTTTTGCTCAAACAGTGGGTTTTGCTGCAGCAACGGATTCTGCTGGGGGTTTGCTGCTGCTGGACCTTCATGAACCTGTGGAAGTTGCGGGGCGTTCTCCATCTGGTTTCTGCGCTGCTCCCTCCTTCTGTTCCTAAATGTCCTTTCAATTTCTGGATCAAGCTCAAACCGTACCTCAGGCGGATCGCTCATGCACCAAAATCACAACTGCAAAAACAAAAGAAACAATAAAAAAGTTCTAGCACTGTTCGCACGATTTTAAATTCCGCAAGCGTACGGGTCGTGACAAGTAATATAGTGATTTTGAGTATAGAGTATCGTCTCCACAAGGATTGGATTTATTCAATTAAGTACCGCAAATAATCTTGCTTAGCTTTATTTAGAGAACAAAATCTAATGCCGGAAAGAATAACAAAAAGCTAATCTAGAAAGCAAAAGATAAATGGTGACACAATTTGATGGGATAATTCTAGAGTTATTGATTTCATCAATTGGACCTTTAATCGCTTAATCAATTAACTAATATGGATTAACTAATCATTTGATTCATAAGTCTAGAAGCCTAATAACAAGGACTCTCCTGTCGGTCTCCTCCTATCTCATACCGTTCAATAAAGAATCTCCTTTCAGTCTCATCTTTATTTACTTAGGATGGCATTACGACCCTTCAGTACAACCTCTAACGTTATTTATTTTCTCCCGTGTCACCCGGGTAAATAACCGTTAGTCATGCATTCAGTTCTAGTCTAAGCTTCTCTCCGTCGAGTTTCCACATAGTAACAATTCATTTAATCAGTGATCAGTTGATTAAAAGCATTACGGACAAAATGCACAAATGAACAATATTGACAATTAAACCACATCAATTCATTAATTCAGCAGAGGTTCAACATCTAAATCAATCTCATAGAATTTAGGAATTTACTACTCATAATCACTAAAATTCAATAATTCCTAATCACAACAATTCTAGAAACTAAAACATAAAGGAAAAGGGAAGAGAAATGCTCATAAAAGTGTCGATCTCCTCGATCCCGCGCCGACCTCCTTCGATCCCGAGCCCCAAAGATCTTAAACAAAGCTCCAAAACTCTCCCAAAAATCCCAAATTTTAGAGTAGACTCTAGAATGGGGTGAAAACCCACAAATTGGCACACCAAATATGGATGCAAAAGGCTCCTTTTATAGGCTCCCAGCAGGCACAACGTCGAGACGCTACAAGGACAGCGTCGAGACGCTCTGACGTCATCTTTTCTTGGGCTCCAAGACGTCGCAGCGTCGAGACGCTACTTGGACAGCGTCGCGACGCTCTCGCGATTCTGGATCTTTCCACGCAGCTGCCTAGCGTCGAGACGCTAGGCCCTGAATCTTCAATAAAGGCCCGATTTTGACTCAATTTTTGGGCCTCCAACTTTCTTTTGGCCCAAATACTTCTTGTAATGGATTTTGGGCACTTTTCTTGACCCAAATTGATTAATTTTAAGGCTTGGACTTCATGAATTTGGGCTTCTAATTCATTCTTCTTGGCTTTTTGGACTCGGATCTTCAATGTAATTCTCCAAATTGCTCCAAAAGCCTCCAAAATCATCCAAAATCTCTCAACATTCCGGTTTTGCTTCCTTGGCTCGGTTTTCTGAAATTTAAACAGAAAATAGCATTAAAGAACACAATTCAAGCACAAAACTAGCTTAAATTAATAGGAAAATGATGACATTTTTGCATGTCATCAAGCACCAAACCACTAAAACACATACACAAAACAGATCAAATAAAAACTTATTCAAGTCCCCGGCAACGGCGCCAAAAACTTGTTGGGTTCCTAGAGTGAGTAAAAATATAGTATAAAATACTCTAGAATTCCTGTGCAAGTATACACAGTCTGCAGCAAGTAATATTATCAATCCAAGGTCTGAATGAGTTTCCACTTTATCTATTTTGCGTAACTTCCTAATGGTTTCGAAGATAATAAAATTGTTGGGTTTTATCGGAATTATGCTGAAGCAAAATAAATGACAGAACAACGAGTAACAAATAGATAGACAGATTAAAGACAGGCGCTGGTTAGGCTTTAGTGATTGTTCTAAGATAGGCACTAGCAATATTATTGATCATGCATTTCTCGCAGTATTATTAGCGGATTCCTCCCGGAACTCCGGATCTTTTGGGATATGTTTCAAACCCAATGAAGAGCGACCGATCAAGCACTAGGCAACTGGCTATCCCTAGCTCAGTCACTGGCGTTCACCAATACACAATGATCGTAGTGTGGATAATTGCCACACACCCTCTAAATCATCCCTGAA